>QXJR01000004.1:0-688958 GCA_020975725.1 Picocystis sp. L7
GGCTTGCTAGCCTCAAGAAAGCTGCAGATCTATCCTGGCGTAAAATCGCATTCGTGGGCATGAGCCTGCGTACATACTTGGAAGCTGCATGGAAGGATGGTCAGGCACCCTTCGATCCACGAGAGCTGATAGAAGCAGAAGACATTGATAAATACGACCCAAACGCTGTTGATTGTGACGACAGGATCACAAGGGGAACAACGCGCCGCTCTAACTTTGGCCTCTTTTGGGGGAAGCCGATTCTTGAACTTCAGGAACGATGATCTGTTGCTGTACAGTGCAAAAGTGATTCCCGGTAACGAAGGGAAGGTAATGGACATGATGAACCGGGTTTCAGGTCTTGGACCCCCGATTGCCATGGGTAGAGGGGAATGCCTGCACACCTCTGGCCACGCCTGCCATGACGAGTTGGAAGAGGTGCTGAGGCTAGTCAAGCCTCAACATTTCCTGCCTGTTCATGGGGAGACTGCGTTTTTGTATGCGCATGCAAACTTGGCGAGAGAGTCGGCGAATGTGCAGCACACCAGCGTCATTCGTATGGCCAGATGCTGGGTGTAGCACCGCTCAGGAAGTGAAGGCAGTACTCGAGCTTGGGAAGTATGTCTATGCTAGGAGAGGTCAAGCTACACCGTTTTACAATGACGGTGAAAACGGCACTGGTACTTCTGAGGAACTGGCCGTCGAAGAACGCATGCGCGTGGCTGTCGAAGGGTTGGTTGTCGTGAGTGTAGCAGTCACGAAGCCGAAGCCTTCTGGTTCATCCGAGTCCGAAGCGACGGTAAAGAGGACAGAACACGCTGAAGGGCAGCATTCGCATCACCACCCGTGCCATGTGGACGGACGGAGGGCGCTTGATCGTGGAGATGCAGAAGTCTGCCGAGGCAGCCGTTCGTCGCATGCCGCTGGACGTCACGTTGCTTCAGTTGGAGCGCACCGTAGCGGACATGGTGCGTCGCACCTGCCTCCAGTACTGCAAGAAACGTCCAGACGTGATCGTGACGGCACATTACGCCACGCCGGACGAGGAGCAGGAGCACTTTCGGAGTGTGAGAACAGTTGGGCAAGAAGAAGACACCTGCAGACTACCGTCGCAATAGTTCCGGTTCTTCTCGTGGCGGCGGTTCAAGTCGGAGGGGTCGCCGTCCGTCCACTCCGAAGATTGACGGTGCGTTCGTTGATTTGGATTGGATGCGACGGTTGGTTGATGTGCCAAGTCGCACTTGTGTGTCGAGCTTCACACGACGGGTTGGGCTCGTTCATCCCATAATCCATGTTTCCTTTGGTGGTACATTGCAGCCCACTGCCTTCCACCCTATCTCTATCCTTCTTCCTCTTCCTCTTCCTCTTCGTTCGCACACCATCGTCTGTGGCACGTGATGGATGCCGTTCCACTCCCCTTCCTTCCACTGCAAGGTTGGTTGGCTCAGCTGTACTTCGTTTCGCCCATCCCACCCAACCGCTCTGCTCGCTTGTCCCCTCCTTCCTTTCCGTACCTATCCCACCCCGGGATTTCATTGGATACGTGCACCCCACGTCCAATCAATGCTTGGGATCTCGAGTCCGGTCCATTCCATGGGGAGTGTGGGGATCCATCCCCCTTTCCACCCATCGGGTCTGGAAAGGAAATGCTGGGATCGATCCGAAGGGATCCACAACCGTCACCGACGGTTCAGCTCGCCATGTCGCTTCCCACCGCACGAAACCTTCACGTGAAGACCGAAGAAATAGAAGGGTTCCGATGGGTGAGGCTCAAGAAGATCCAGTGGAAGGACGAGACGGACAGGAAAAGGATGTGGGAAGCCGCAGAAAGGACCACACGAACCGAAGGAACCGTGATAGACGCAGTCGCAGCCATCACCTACGTCACAGAGGATGGAGAGACGGACAACACGACGTGGACCAAGAGGAAGAGAGAAGAGATGGAAACAAACGAAGGGAACGGGGAAAACGTGTCCACGAAACTTGAACTCGAACTCCCGTCTCCCAAGGAAAGTGCAGACTTCGATCTCAACCAAGAATACCAGGAAGGGGAACAACCAACACCAGAAGTGCTGGAACCTGAAGTGCCTGAAAAAATCCCGCTGTCGAGAGGGAAAAATGCGAGTCGAATGGTCCTGGTGTCTCAATTTAGACCCGCTGTGGGAAAATACGTGCTCGAGATACCCGCAGGACTCGTGGACGAACGGGACATCCACGGAGGGGCACCGGCGGTGGCTCAAACCGAGACGGGGGATCAAGATGTTCCATCTCGTGAGCATTCGGCAGAAAAACTCGTCAACGAAGAGAAACTTGAACTAGCCTCTAAAAGAGCGGCGGAACGGGAGCTGTACGAAGAAACAGGGTTACATGGAACTGCCTACGCCGTTTCCCCGGTGGTGTACTCCGATCCGGGTTTGAGCAATGCATCGGTCAGATTTGTTCGGATCGATGTGAACACTTGGGGAAAGCAACAGCACCATTCATCCGAGTTGGAAAGTGCCCGGATCAAGACACATTTCGTTTCCGTAGGTCAGCCCTTGCAAGATGCATTACGTATTGCGAAGGGAGGACAGATGGAGTTAGATGCCCGTCTCTATGCTTTCCTAGCAGGGATTGAAGAGGGTTTGAGGATCCAGGGGTCAACTCCTCTGGGCGATTGAAGTATCGAGTGTGGATTAAGCAGTGTAGAACGTCTGCCAGTGCGATGGATACAGGTATACTCGCTCCATGCTTGGTTGTGCAAGGTTCGACTGCTTGCAGCACGCATAAGGTTGTCATTGAATTGTTTGTTTGATGCAAAGAAATAAACAAGAGGGATCTAATTTGATAGCAATCGAGCCGGCAAAGCATAAAAATCATTTCAATCCTACAGTGCGATGCACAGATGCCTGCCAAATCACCTGATTCTCCTATCCTGTCAGCAGCAACCCCACGAAAACACTTCAGAGCTCTGCAGCTGCCGTAAGTGACTTCTCAACCAGATCTTTGCAAGCGTTGAGAGTGAGGAGGCCCTCCTTGCGCGATCCGGACACTTCTTGGCCGTCCTTGAACATGATCAGACATGGCAGACCGAACACTCTGTACTTATCCCGTACTTCCGTCTTGTCAGTACAGTTGAACTTGACTACTTTGAGTTTGTCTCCATACTCCTGGTAAAAACATAGTGTCAGTCATGGCCGATTCAGCACCGATTTCGACGACGAAGTGCGGTTGAAAATCGAAGGTCTCACCTCACTAATCTGCGTGACGATCGGACCGATCAGCTTGCAGGGTCCGCACCACGTTGCCCTGCACACGCGCGTCGCAAAGCGAGGAAGGTCAGCAGGAATCCAGTCACGACAGCGTGAATACGTTGGCCTCCTGGCCGGTCCTTCTTCGCATGAAAAGATGGACAGAAGGTTCACCGACAAGCGTGCACGTTGAGAAGGTTCCTTTCCGTAGCACGCGGTGGGCGACACGCGGACGTCGTGCCAGTCGTCGCGTTCCCACGAGATTGCACGCAGCACGGCAGGATCTCTCTACCTATCGAACAAGTCGATTCATCGCTCGAAGCGGATGCGTCACTCACCAGAAATCTACGAGTACAGGCTTGTTCGCCTGCATCACCTCCTCGTCCCAGGTATCGTCGGTGACTTCGACGAGCGCACCGGCTCGCACCGCCACGTTGGAGCAGCGTCGGACCCCATTTCGACGGGATCTACCGATTGCATGGCTTCTGGATCTCGTTGGCGCGGCCAAGCGCATCGCAGCGTGCGCCATGGGAGCTGGCACGATCGAAGCCGGCAGCTGGGCGCACGGTCCACGTCCTTCCTCTCTCTGCTCCTGGGTCCACTTCACCCAGGGTCTGGGCAGAAGGCTATCCGGGACCCTAGATGGGAGGATCAGATGGACCGAGGGCTGGACGTCCCCTTGTAGAAGGAAACAAGCCCCTGGATCGATCTCGGCTGGTGCTGGGTTCAACCGCGGGGAATCGGATCCTGTGCTGTACGGTCCCCTGTGCTTCGTGTTGCACACATCTCCCGGATAGGGGAAGGATCCAACGATACACCACGAGGTGTGCAGGGACAGGGCACGCAAACCACACACCAACATCCACTAGTTGTCTCCATGCACCCAGCAATCACGTAAGTTTGCACGCATCAGACAACGAAAGGGCGCGGGAACAGGAGAAATGGCCTGCACGAGACCTCTGCAATCATCGATTCACATCTGCCACTCACCATGCGCCATTGGACCCAGGCGATTGCCGTTTCTGAGATGCCGAAGCCATGGGGAATTTTTATTACCTCTGATGTTTTCTGGGCGATGAAGGTTACTTTCGCTCGTAAAACTCATCCAGAGTCTTGATGGAGATCCGTCGAAGCAGTTCCCTAGGAAAGAGGCGCAGCAGGGACCAAGCGAGGTCCAAACTTGCAAAAATATCTCGCACCTCATATGCCCCCTGCTGAATGAACTTTTGCTCAAACTTGCCCAGGAACTCCAAGTAAAGGAGGTCTTCTGGCGACAGTGCTTCCTCTCCGACCACCGCCTTCATTGCCAGCACATCCTTGGCAATTGCATAGCAAGCATACAGCTGATTCGATACCTCACTGTGATCCTTCCGCGTCATACCTTCACCAATGGCACTCTTCATCAATCTGGATAAGGATGGCAAAACATTGATGGGGGGAAATATCTGTCTATTGTGAAGCTGGCGATCGATGTAAATCTGACCTTCAGTGATGTAGCCTGTCAAATCAGGAATGGGATGCGTAATATCGTCATTGGGCATGGACAAAATTGGCAGCTGGGTGATCGATCCTTTCCTCCCCTTGATGCGGCCTGCGCGCTCGTAGATTGTGGCGAGATCCGTGTACATATATCCAGGATAACCCCTACGACCAGGAACCTCCTCTCGTGCAGCAGACACTTCACGCAATGCATCCGCGTAGGACGACATGTCCGTCAAAATGACAAGCACATGCTTTCCACACTCGTACGCCAAGTACTCAGCAGTCGTAAGCGCAATGCGAGGGGTGATGATCCTCTCAATAGTTGGGTCGTTGGCAAGATTTAGGAACAAAGCCACCCTTTCCATGGATCCATTCTGCTCAAAGTCTCTCTTGAAGAACGATGCTGTCTCCATGTTAACACCCATTGCAGCGAACACAATGGCAAATTCCTGTCCTCCTTCTTGCTTCTTGACCAGTCCTGCTTGCCTGCATATTTGGGCTGCAATTTCACTGTGGGGTAGACCGGCCGCCGAAAAGAGGGGAATTTTCTGTCCTCTCGCGATGGAGTTCATCACGTCGATGGTTGATATACCCGTCTGGATCATCTCTTCTGGATAGGTGCGTTCGGAGGGATTGATCGATGCGCCCTGAATGTCCAGGTACTTTTCAGCCAATACTGGCGGCCCTCCATCGATGGGTTTACCGGACCCATTGAACACTCTACCCAGCATGTCTTCGGAGACAGGTGTCTTCATCACATCTCCTGTGAACTTGCAGTTGGTCTTGATGTTGTCGATTCCCGAGGTACCTTCGAAAACTTGGATCACTGCCTTTACTCCGTCCACCTCCAGAACTTGCCCTCTCCTTTTGCTTCCGTCTCCGATCGTCAGATCGACGATCTCGTTGAACTTGGCGTTCTTCACGTTCTCGAGCACGACCAGGGGTCCAGCCACGGCGGACACGGTCCGATATTCTTCGTCGTTCGGTGCGTATCGGGAGGGACGACGTTCGACGATCGCATCATCCGCATTGGAATCGCTTCTCGGTCAGTCGTGGCACTCGCTCGCGCGGATCTCGTTTGGTCGTGGACCTTTCCCTTCCGTCGGCCAACCCTACGGCTCTGGTTCGCTCATTCACCCGGCACGCACCCATGCGAGGCTTGATCACGTTTTTCTTGGCATCTCCACCGTCCAGCACGAGCGCATCCAGTCCGTTCGTCACGCTCGTTGCATCCGTCATGGCGAGAGCGCGTAGTGCGCGTGTGTGTCGCCTTCCCTCTCGCGACCCCTC
This sequence comes from Picocystis sp. L7, assembly GCA_020975725.1. Taxonomy (NCBI): domain Eukaryota; kingdom Viridiplantae; phylum Chlorophyta; class Picocystophyceae; order Picocystales; family Picocystaceae; genus Picocystis; species Picocystis sp. L7. The sequence goes on from QXJR01000004.1 coordinate 5,982, forward strand.
CCGATCCCACACCAGCCCCCCTTCCCCTTCCAAAGACCGCAAAGACCGTCGGTCCACGAAGGATCCCGTGCGGGATCGGGAGGGGAAGGGGGGGGCTCGGGGACCGCGGTCCCCGGGGGGAGTGTCTGGGGTTTAGGGTTGGGAAGGGGGGGTCCTCCCAGTGGTGGAGAGAGAGACACAGGACGGTGTCTTCCCAAACCGCGTGCATCCATCGCGTCCACATCCACCGCGTCGAGGTCCGAACGCCACCACGAGGGACCCAAAGGTCGCGTCCGAAGCGTCCTCGCGGAAGGGAAGACACGCTGGGATCGAAAGGAGAAGGAAGGAACGGTAGATCCAAGGATACGTCGGGGATGGCGGGATCCAAAAGCCTCACGAGGAAGCTGATGGACAAGGAAGACAACTGGTCGCTGGTAAGTGCAGAGATCCGGAACCAGAAACGGAGACGCTCGGAAGGAACGCGAGAATCCTGTCGGACGGCCGCTGACCGCATTCACCATCGCAGGCGGAGTTGCAAGAAGTCATCCATTGGATCCGTCAAGCCCTGGCACTGGTGTTGGGATTCGTGTGGGGTGTCATTCCCTTGACAGGATTAGCCTCGTTCGTAGGGTGAGCGCTTCCGTCCGGTGTGGATATCCACACGAACGCGTTTCTGATCCCTGTTCAATGCGCTGACACATCTGCACGCGGAAAGGTATATGGTGCTGAGCAGCGCAACGATCATGGCCTTGTACGGGAACTACTTGAACATAGACGAAGAAGAGTATGGAGGCCACATCGGTCTGCTCGGGGAAGGCTTGGCACCGTCCTTTTTCCTATTCTTGGTAAGTGCCTTGTCGGTTGCAAGGACCATCCCTCCCGCGTGCTCCTGTTCTGGAACGAGCGAAGGGATCCCTGGCTGACCTCGTACCGATCGGGTCGTACCGTCGCAGCTCACATGGACATTGACGTACACTGCAATTCACTTTTGAACGTGCCACATCGTGGTGTTGGACCTTCCAGCGTCCGCATGGATGCTCTCCTCGTCGCGCCATGACCAGGGCCAGTTCGGGCCAAGGTCGCCTCACGCCTCCCCCTTCTCTCCCCCCGGAATCCCTTGGGAAACGAACCGAATCGAACCGGGCGTGAATCCCCCGGTTGAAAGGAAGATCCCAGCTGGGGACAAACGTGGGTCGGTGGACGAACCCATCCTCGACGCGCGAAGACGGCATGGAGGCTCGCACGGCGCTTCCCAGGAGAATGGCCGTGCGTCGGACCGTCCTGCGGAGGCATACAAGGCAGGCGAGGCGCACGTGGACCATCGTCTCGGCCGCAGGCGGGGACGAGAAAGGATCGGGGAAGCAGGAAACGCGAGCGCGAGGTTGGCGTCGCTTGTGGGCCGGATTCGCCAGACCTCTCCAAGACTTTGGTATAGGCGTCAAAAGCACGAAAGAAGGTGGAACGGGTCTGTTTGTGGTCGCTGGAGTAGGTGAGTTCGACGATCCTCGAAGTTGCGTCGGCTTGTGCCACAGGGGCGATGTCGTGGCACCTCCGCCTCCGGTCGACAAGCCGCTTACGAACAACACCGGAGAGGATCCTGCTGACCTTGGATGATCCCATGCGTTCGCTTTCGCCCGCTGATGCGCAGGGGTGACGATACTGCTCTTCAGCTGGATGAAAGCGTTCTCCATAGCGAACCGAACGAAAAGCTATCAGGCCATCTTCGACTTTCCTCTGGCCTGTGGGATTGCAACCGGTACGCCGGTGCGGGTGAGAGGGGTGAACATTGGGAGCGTTCTCAGCGTTCAGCCGAGTCTAGAAAAAGTCAGCGTTTTGGTAGAAATCAAAGACGATGAAATAGTCATCCCTCGCAATTCGCTGATCGAAGCGAATCAATCGGGGCTCATTGCAGAGACATTGATAGATATCACCCCGCAGGTCCCTATCCCTGATCCACAGTACGGGCCACTCAGCGACAACTGCGATCGGGAAGGGATGATTGTGTGCCACCGTGGAAGAATCGGTGGTGAGACTGGGGTGAGCATGGACGAGCTTGTGGGCATTGCTACCAAGTTGGCCAAACAAATGGACCAGCAGGGCTTGGACAAGGTATTTGATGCAGCAGAGTCGTTCAGCAAGGCGATGGAGGATGCCCAGCCACTCCTAGATGAAGCAATTGCAGTTGCAAAGGAGGTCACACCCATGCTAAGCAAGATCAACGAGGGAGACATGCTGAAGTCGATGGAGTCTCTCACCGCCACTGCATCAGAGACGGCCAAAGACATCAAAAAGCTTAATGCTGCAGTGCTCACCGATGAAAACGTAGAACTCATGAGACAGTCCGTGTCGACACTAACAGAGACCTTGAGACATATCGAGGGCATCAGCGGGGACGTGAGTAAAATCACAGGGGACTCCAGCACACAGCAGCATTTGAAGCAGATCATCCAGTCACTAAGCAGACTCGTAGAGACATGAGAGCAGATCCCAGAATTCGTGTAACTCACATTACAGAAGTTCTCCTAACCCAGCTTAGCCTTCTCCTTGGCTTCCTTCTCCTCTTCTTCTGCGCGCTTCTTGCGAACGCCAGCCAGACGTGCATTCATGCGTTCCAAGCGGAGCTTTGCATAGGCCCTTGTGGCCTTGGCTTCATCATCCAGGGACACGTATTCCACGTCATGAGTGGATCCTTTGATGGGCATCACTTCACCGGACATCTGCACTACATTCTTGAGCTCCTCCCCAGTGGAGTCTCCTTTCTTGGGCTTGGAGCTTCGGCGAGGGAAGATGACCAGCTTGGACTTGTACTCCATGAGACGGTCCACGTTCAACTTGAGGGACTCTTCTGACTTGTTGGTGCGCCTGTGATCCACAGCAATTCCAATGGTGGGAGCGAGCTTCGCAGAGATCCCAGCAGCCTGCGATCAAAATTCGGCCGGGAAACGGACCCAAACACTCCGTCAGCATGGTCCATCCGTAGCCGGGAAGGAGCGTCCGGCATTCGGCTCGGAAACCGCCGTAGAGCAGCCAGGCATACGCGACACGCTTCTCCATTGTCTTTCGCGCACCTTCAGTTCGTCCAGCGTGAACCCACGGCCCAGCTTCGTCTTCATGTTGTATCGGATCGTGCTTCCATGGACGATCGGGCGCAGCAATCCCTTCACTGGACGAGGGGAGATCGCTTTCGCCTTGGCCGCACGAGCTGCTCAGTTGCAAGGTCGACAGGCACTCCGAGGGTCAGCGACGGCTCTGCGCGCTTCCGGTTTCGTGGCCGCACCACGACCGGCCCATCGACGTACCATCTCTTCTACGCTTCTTGCGTGCGGGCTGGTTGAACCAAGTCTTCACTCGGCTCTGCCAGTCCTTGTGGCAATGCACATTCGGGATGATGTTGTTGTGTCTCGGCATCTCGAGCCTGTCCTCCGTTCCATTTCCATCGATGCAGTGGCCACCACCGTCGGTTTTCGCACCAAACCCTCCACGGTCAGCCTCCTGGTTCCGTCTCTCGCCGCAGGTCTCGTCCGTCCCCTTTCTCGTGCGTTTCCACGTCCTTCTCTTCCCTCCGGCATCGAACGCGTCCCTTCCTGGTCCCGTTCGCACGTGGCGAAGGCGCACCTCCCAAGCGCGAATACGCGCGACGTCCAATCGAGAGAGAGGCGGCGGTGGAACCCTGCTCCACTCCCGATCCCCATCGATCCCATCACCCGCAGAGGAAACCGCCGCTCCCGACCCGTCCCCGTCCTCGGCGGGGATGGAAACCTCGGGCTCGACCCCCCTCCCACCCGCCGCCACCCTTGCGAATATTCGCACTCCCCTTGCGAATGTATTCGGGCCTCTCCCTCTCGAGGGGGAGGTCGCAACTGGCGATCACTTGGCTTCGGCGGCGGCTGCAGAGCTCGTCCCAACTCGTGCTTCCTTTCGGACCGAAAGCACGATGGAGGTGCGTCGAACGCGCAGATGCGTGGCAAGAAGACAGAGGAAGAAATGAAAGAGCAAGAGAACCGCGGATTGGAAGAGGCTGACGAAAGAAACCTGCGGAACGCCGACGGATGGGACGATGCTCGGAAAACGAACGCTGCGTCACGACGATGCAAACGTGCGGAATGGGATCGAACAGTCGGTGCAGTGCTTCGGGAAGAAGAAAACGTCGGTGGCTGTGGCCCATTGTAAGCGAGGACGCGGCTTGCTGAAGTTGAATGGTGAGTAGCGACGGGAAAACCCTGTCCCAAAGTGTTCTCGCTCGAGAGCGCTCCCAGCCACCAAGCAGCATGCAACGGCATGCGATCGCACGGATCTCGGAAAAAAACGGAGAGTACGCCATCGATGGTGCGGTGAAATGGTGCTGACACTCGACGCCGACGTGCGCAGGATCCCCGCTGGAGCTGATCCAACCCGAAATGCTCAGGTTCAAAGCCTTCGAGCCGGTGATGCTGCTGGGCAAGGAGCGCTTCTCCAATCTCGACATTCGTGTGCGCGTGAAGGGAGGAGGTCACGTATCTCAAGTCTATGCTATCCGTCAGGCGATTGCAAAGGCCATCGTTGCCTTTACCAGAAGTTTGTCGACGAGCAGACCAAGCAAGAAATCAAGGACGTCCTGCTCGCGTACGACAGGACCCTCTTAGTTGCAGATCCACGCCGCTGCGAACCGAAGAAGTTCGGTGGTCGGGGTGCACGTGCACGCTTCCAGAAGTCTTACCGTTAGGCTTCGGGAGGGTTCGTTCTTTGCAATCCATATAAATTCCTCGAGCTCCACTTCCCACCATGCCAACGCCAACTTTCTTCCAGGTTGACGCACATAGAAACGATGCAAAATTGGGATGCTCTTTTACAGGCTTGGAAGAGAGGTCCTACAGTAGGGACACTCAAGCTTTATTTCCATCCAGCGTTCCAGGCATTCCGGATGAAAGAAGTGATCGCATGGAGTCACCATACGAGATCTTCGATTTTTCACGTCAACTGGAGTCATGCAGATGACACAATCTATGTCATTGCTTCCACCTGTTTCCGCAGTCATTTCTAGGTCTACTTGCCGATAAAAATCATACTTCTCAGGTAAGAACCGCTTGGGTACAAACCATCTCGGTCCATAATAGTGTTGTGTGAGTAGCATCGTTGCTTGAAGCCCTACCCATCCCGCGAGAGTAAAGCATATTCGCAAGTGCTGATCCAAGTGCAGAAAGTTCTGTGGACATCCTAAGAAGTAGCAAGGAATGAAAAGCCTTGTCATTGACATCCCTAGCACGTACTGTGGCATCAATGGTTTCCGAATGTCGTGCAATGCGTTTTCAACGATCTGTGGCATCCAGAAGGAGTAAAAACCTATGGATAGGAATGGAAGGAACTTCTGCCACTCATAGAGCAGCAGTATTCCTGCTAGCATGCACAGGTAGAATCTGGAGTACAGAATGTTCAACTCCCTTCTCGTGGAATTCCAAGTTTCGAAGCTGGCGGGTCGCCTTGCCTTCCAGATGGACAACATGAAACGCATCTCAAAAATGGAGAACATCACGAACTTGAAAAAGGCCACGGTTGCAAATGCGTTGAACAGCGTATCCACGACCAACCCGCCTGTAAGATGCGACAAGCAGATGTAGGCATCCAGTATAGCCTGTAACGCAATGGTCAAAATGGAAACTTTCGCTGCAGAGGCTTGGGTATTCGTCCTCTCCATCTGTCTTATTATAAGTGCCACCTGTATGAAATTGATGATGCTCACCACGAGTGTGTAGTTGATGGCCTTGGAATGATACTTTTCCACAAGCACTTGAGTGCCATTCAAGCGCAAGGAGAAGTGACAGTTGTCGCTGACTAGCATTCCTGTGTATACCCGGCTGCCTTCGATGGGTTGGCGTTCGGACTTTTCTTCCGCGTTTTTGAATTTCAGGTCCACTCTGAAGGAGCATCTTTTTCGAAGGCTCAACGGATTCAAGGTGTCCAGCGAATTCATGGACAGCCTAGATCTCCCGGTAGCGCTGGTGGCCGCATACCTTCTCGCGGTCATTCTCAACGCTTGCCTGTATTCCTCTCCTTTCTTAGACATGTCTTCGGTCGACATGTCTGCCATGATTTTGCTTTCCGAGAACGCGATGAGCCTTCCGTGTGGCGCGATGTACACCCCACGCAGCCTGAGGTTCTCGTCTTTGTCTGCAAAGTACAGGGTCTGTCGGAGCTGCAATTCTCCTCTCACAAAGACGACGTCTTCGCTGTTCTGTTCTCCCGGATCCACCGCAATTCTGAGGATGGCGGATCCGCGTTCCAAGTCGAGCAACGGCACGATGGGTGTGGAACGGTTGTACTGCTCTCTTTCCCAATTCCCTCGGTAGGTTCCGGTTGCGTTTCTGGGCCATTCGTGTTCCCCGGCCAGGACCCCTTCTGCTCGACCCAACACCCCGTCAGCTCTCACTCCCGCAACGTGCACGAGTAGGGCGAGGAGCGCCATGCCCATGGTGCGTCTCACGTCCACCGCCATCTCCGGCACCTTCCTCGTCTCCCACGAAGACGTAGAATGGGACAGATCCAAGGGGAAAGAAAGGCTTGACCGGCAGCTCTTCCTTACGGACCGTCCTTCCCTCGGGTCTTCGAAAGGGACCCCTGGGATCGTGCTCCATCCTACCCGGTCTCCTGCACCCAGTTCGAAGATCCGATTGGGTTCAACCCTTCTCCATTCATGGGGATCCATGTTCCGATCCACCTGGGAAAGATCCGAAACGGAATAAGGGTCGTCCACTCGGGACACCCAACGACAACGATCGCCTCCAACGAAAGGCAACAACAGGGACTGGTCCACCAAGGATTCGGTGTCGGAGCCTACGGTGCGTTGACATAGCCAGTAGGAAAGGTGAGAAGAAGGAGGGAATGGGCAAGCGTGCACGGCCTCGTGGGTTTTATAGGATTGTCGATTGTGCCGTGATCATCGAAGAACAACGCAAACAAACTCCCGAACGTATGGCAAAGCATAGGTCGCAAACACTCCATGCGTGGACTTGTTTGGGCAGGAAGTGCCCGAGCAAACTGCCGGGATACGATGTTCGCAAAAGTGTATGTCGGATGTGCGAGCTTTGGACTCGGAAGCTCGAACTGAAGCTTGCAATTGCCAAGGCTAAATAACAAACACGCCATCCCCACTCCTTTAGAACGATGCTTCCCCACTAGCATTCACATGAAACCACGAAAAAAAGCAGTTGATTTGATGCTAAAATAGCCATTGTGTGTTCAGCAAAGTTCACAATCTACACCTTCCAACAATCACGCCTCTCTTTCAATCAACAGATGGGCTTGCCTTGCCTTGAAGTGAAGCCGTAGAAAGGCTAGTCCGCAATGCGAAGCACCGCAACGGTATCGAAAGTGACCAAATTGGCACTGTGGGTGCCACAAAGGCCTGACCTTTCAATTTCTACGCCATCCATCTTATCCGGCACAGCAACCGTGGCAGGAGATGTGGGAGGATCTCAACACACTCCTTCTGCCGTGGCGTAGCTCTCGATGAGCCGGTTCATCGTTCCATCACGAGATGTTGGGTCCTTCCAAGGGTCCATCCCGGCGGAAGCCCGGTTCGATGGATCGATTTGTTGGAGTGGGGATCGGTTTCAACCCGAGGTTCGAACCGATGCCATTGGTTCGGACTGGAAAAAGGTGCAGGAGACTCCAACCAAATCAACATCGTGACAGCACCCTTCAGGACGAATTGCGCCGTCTTCGTTGCTGCATCTCGTCCTTCCACGTCCGAGGCGCATCTTCCGGATCCAACGCGGCACGCGCGTCCATCCTTGAATCTCCTGCTTCCCCGTTCGCCGCCGGTTCGGACGGTGCGACGGTCCTCGTCTTTTTCCATCCGTCTGAGAAGAAACTCTTGAAAGGGGATCCTGGTTGCTTTGTCTTGGATTCCTCCCTTTTCCATCTCAGTTATTTCCATCTTTCGGTTTCGAAGGTGGAAACCTGCTGCGAAGCGCGACAGGATGGAAGACAGCGGAGAAGCCATGGCGAAACGACCGCGCGTGAAGGAATGGGAAAGGACGTGGGAAGACGCCATGCCTTGTGCAGAGATGTACGAAAAGTCCTACATGCACAGGGACGCCGTCACGCACGTGGCCGTGGCCGAAGCCACGCACTTCTTCGTCACGGCAAGCGTCGACGGACACCTGAAGCTGTGGAAGAAAGTGATCGGCGACGTCGAGTTCGTCAAACAGTTCCGTGCCCACCTCAAGCCCATCAACGATCTCTGCGTCAGCCCGGACGGCACGCTGTGTGCCACCGTGGCCGACGACAGGACCCTCAAAGTGTTCGACATCGTCGGCTACGATCTCATGGCCTTCCTGCCGCTCTCCTTCACACCGGAATGTGCCGAATGGATATTCAAGGCGACGCACTCGCAGGCGAAGATCGCCGTTGCGGATAAAAACAGTGGAGATGTGATGGTATTCGACGCCAAAGGGAACGGGGAGGAAGCCTTGCACACCTGCAGGCACCACAAGAAACGAGTGCGGTGCATGAAATACGTCGAGAAACTCGATCTAGTCGTCTCAGGAGACGAAAGCGGAATGATAGAGTACTGGTGTGCAACTGCGTACAAGTTTCCAGAGGACAAAGTCAACTTCCAACTCAAATTGGAAACGGACCTGTTCGAATTGGTCAAGCAGAAACTACCCGTGCAAACACTTGCCGTCAGCCCAGACGGTGCATCGTTCGCCGTGATCAGCACAGATCGGAGAATACGAATTTTCAAGCTGAAAACGGGAAAGCTCAGGAGGACCTACGATGAATCGCTAGAAATGGCAAGCCAGGTCCAAACATCAGACAATCCTACCCAAAAATTGGAGGACATCGATTTTGGCAGAAGGCTCATGATAGAGAAGCAAATGGACAAAGAAAATACCGTTCATACGAACGTTCAGTTCGATGAAAGTGGACAATTTCTCGCCTATTCCACCCATCTAGGAATCAAAATCGTACACATCCTCAGCAACAAAATCGTTAGGATACTAGGGAAAGTCGAAAACACAGAGAGATTCCATAGAATTGCACTGTACCAGGGGGCACCAAGCGCCCCTACTGGTGCAAGAATCTTTGCCCAGGATATTGAAAGCTTTCAAAGAGACCCTGTTTTCCTATGCTGTGCCTATAAGAAGCAAAGGATGTACATGTTCAGCCGAAGAGAGCCTGATGATACCGGAGACGAATCCGTAGGAAGAGATGTCTTCAATGAGAAGCCTTCTGCAGAGGAAATGATCGCAGTGAATCCATCCTCAGAACGAGGAGACAAAGCAAAAGAGGTCGTGTTGCACACAACTTCGGGAGACATCGCTATATCTCTCCACGGAAACGAGTGTCCCAAAACTGTCGAAAACTTTACTGTGCATTGCAGAAACGGCTACTATGACAATGTCATTTTCCATCGAGTTATTAAGGGCTTCATGATACAAACTGGAGACCCCCTAGGTGATGGGACGGGTGGGACTTCTATTTGGGGCACAGAATTTGAAGACGAATTCCATAGTAGCCTTAGGCATGACCGGCCGTACGTCGTCAGCATGGCCAACAGTGGATTGAACACGAATGGTTCACAGTTTTTCATCACCACCGTTGCTACCCCCTGGCTTGACAAAAAGCACACTGTCTTTGGCCTTGTTACAAGAGGAACACAAGTCGTTGACCAGGTTGAAGCTACAGAAACCGACGAGCACGACAAACCCACAACTGACATCAAGATTCTCAACACCACCGTAGTCATGTAAGGTAGGCCAACTTTGGGATTTCATGTGAGAAGGAACAACTACATCAATGTGTTCCTTCTCTGTCGCTGAGTACCCCGTCGCTGTTGCCTAAGATGCCATGAGGAGGCAATTTCATTCATCGTCTGGAACATCTGTGGCATTTTTTTCCCTTCCAGATGACTATCGCCCTCCTTGTCTTGAATGTCCTTGAGGCACTGAAGTAGGTCTGAGTGGTCAGTGGCAAACCAGGTGTTGCCAAGATGCAAGCTTCCTATTTCCAGATGCTTTTCGAGTAAGGTCATGGGTATGCTTCCATATGTATCCTGCAGATGTGAATAAACTCCAGCAAATTTTTCGTAGGTATCTGCCATGGATAAGTCTGCTACAGCATCAACCAGTGCTTCGCATTCATCTGCAAATTCAGCCATGCCATTGCGTTGGAGGTGATGCAGCAGCATGGACATGTCTGTTTCTATTTGTGCCCTAATCTTTCTGTGTACTTCTCCTGCTTCGACGTTCTTCGGGCGCTTGGCCAGAAGGATTGCTGTGCAAAAGTGCGACACTACCTTCAAGTAGCTGGAATGAATGATGCTTTCATAGTTGTCTCCTAGCATCATTAACCGAAGATCGCTCCAATAGTCATCTAGTGTCGCGAGTATGGATGGCATTGGTGAAAGAGCAGGCTCAGAAATGTGTTCTTCGGAGAAGAGCTGACGCGTGAGAGGAAGTATGTCCTGCAGGATCAAGCTCCCAATAAGCGTGTTGGCTGCATCTTTTGCATCGAAAAATTCGTTTTTGACTGCTTGCAGTTCATGTGCACCATGCACTAGTAGAGGCAAATCTATCCTTTTGTCACCGTTCAGCGAGCTGATGCAATGTAGTGCATCGTTCGCAATTTGGCATGTGCGCTCAAGGTCTGGCTCAAGCAAACCACCTGCCATCTTATCCACCAGATCCTTGCAGTAGTTTGCATACATCTTGATTCCATGACAAGCTACATTCAAAACCTGACAAGTCAGCTGGCCGCCTTCCTCAATCTCGTCTACTATTCTGATTTGATCGTTCATCATCTGAAATATGTCAACCCAGGTCAAAGAGTGCAGTTTTCCTTCTTCGGATACCAGGGGAGGTTTTTCGAAATCTCTGTTTGCTATGTTCAAAATCCAAGTTTCCATCGACGAAACAACACGTTCCAAGTATTTTTCGTGGAAAGTATTCACCACATCAAGTAAGGATGGTTTCAGGGCTCTTACATTTATATCGAGGTCAAGCAATCCTGACTCATAATCCATGCACCACCCAATTATTTCCAAGATGTCCCCATTGGATATGTTCTCAATTTGACTGGCAAGCCTACCGAAGAAGGAAGAGAAATTCTTATTGTACTCGGAAGCAAAGAAGTAGAAGAGCTCGTAGTCAGGCGGAAAGCAAGGCTCCACAGATCTGTAACACTGAAATAGACTATCTAGAAGTTGTGATGCCTGTAAAAGCTTATGCTTCACGGTTGATTCAGTGGAGAGTGACGGTTCCAGGGCTTCTTCACACTCTGCCTGGACATGCTTGCTGAACTCGTTGAGGCATTTTTCCTTCCCCATATCCGCAGCTTGAGTCATTGTGACTTTGCGCATGATCTCTTTCTTATCGTTCTGCCATTGATGGTTTTTCCCAAGCTCCTCGCAAATTTTGTCTTGCATTCTTATGCACTGAACACATCGCACAAGTAACGAGGGATTCTCTTCTGACAATTGCCGATAGTTTGCAAGGTGATCCCACAAAATTTTGTTGAATTTCCTCCAGCAATACTCGAATTCGCGCTTGACTCTGTGTAGCACGTGGCCCGTATTACCAATTGTGTTTGGGGCATCGCCTCCCTCCATTTCTTCGTACTGGAAAGCAAAGCCTCGGAATGGTCCTAAACTGAAAAGCTCGGTGTACAGCAGAAGTAGGTCGTTTCGATCAGGTGTATAGTCGTCCAGACGGCGATGTATGTCTTGAATCACGGGTATGACATCGTACAGTCCTTCGATGGCTTGGATGAGCTCTTTCGTGTGCTTGGAGGAGCGCATTATGTCTTCGATTGTCTTGGTCTCCCGTTTACTGAACCGATTTTCTTCCCCTTCGGCTTGCTGGGAGAGCTCTTTCACCTGTTTGAGGTTGGATTCCATGTCCTGCAGATCCTTCTGGCACTTCTTCAGGGCATCGTGCATATGTTTGGCTTTCGTCACCATTCTTTCTGCCTCGCTTTCGAGCATGGCGTTGCTCTTCCACCGCTGGTCCTGGAACACGGCGGCCAGTTCTTCCAAGGAGTTGCCTTGAACCGGTGCGTTCAGCAGCTCGTGGAGCACCGCTGCGGCCTCTCGAGCCGCTTCGTCCACGAGATCTGCCTTGGACGTGGCCATTCCTCTCGCGGACCACGCCATGCTCTCCTCCTCGGCTTCGAAATGACACGAGTCGTGTCGGAAAGCACCGGAACAGTCGGATGGGAGAAGGAATGGAGACCGGTCTGTCCCTCCCTTCTGAAAGGGAGGAGACCCGAATCGACACGACCGGGGACGATGGGAGGAACGGGTGTCCCTCCCTGGGAGTTTCTTCTCTCGTAGGATGGGTGCTGGCGCTTGCCGAGGGAGGCGTGTGCGTCGAGCCGCTCGGCATCGAAGGAATCGGGGTCCGTGGGAGATGGATGGCGACAGGACCACCTCTGTTGCGTCGTACACGGGCCAATGCGCACGGAAGAGGCGCACAACCAACGTGCACTTGCCGACACGGCCATGCTTGGCACATGCAGCCCGTGCCCACGAAACGGTCCGGTTCGGACCGATCGTTTGAAACGGGCGAAAATTCCAATCTTCCATCTATTCGCTCCGGTTCGAACCCCAAGGCGAGTTCCGATTCGGAACCGGTCCCGTCCAAGCCGAAACAACCGGAATCAAAGACCGTCCGAGGACCGTAAATGGACAGCAAAGACCGTGTGAGGGAAGGAGCGAAAGACGGATGAAAGACCGGTCTCGGTCGTTGGCACGTGATGGAGGATGCGATGGCGACGGCACGCGACGGCGCACGCGAATTAGCCGCTTTCGCGCGCAATTCGACGGTGAAGGACGTGCTGGAGTGGAAGAAAAAGCTTCGTACCGAATGTGAACTCGAGAAGAAGGAAGTCATCGTGATCGAAGTCCACAACACTGTCGGGAAAGCGCTTGGAATGCTGGCCGAAGCGAACGTGCTCAGCGCACCCGTGGTCGTGCAGGATCAACGCAATGCAAAAGAGAACGCAATCGTTATGCAGGAACCAGTGACATTGGTGGGATTCCTCGGGGTGACCGATGTGCTGAAAGTATTTCTGGACGAATTTGTCCGCGACGCTTTCGAAAATAATCGAGACTTGATCGCAGAAGACGCCGACGTTCGAGAAAGGATAGAGGAACTCGACAGGCTCGGTGAGAAATTCGAAAGGAAAACCGTCTCTTCAATATGTAACGCAGTGTGTGCTGGTGCTTTCAGCTCGCCTCAGAGGTACGATGGAGGAGTCATCTACACGAAAGACCTTTGCATGTCTCTGATGACGGCGATCCAAGAGGGGTTTTTCAACGTGAGAGACAAGATACCAGCGCATAGACTTCTCGTCTTAGAACCAGGTGATGATTTGTTTGTGCAGCACTCAAGAAGCCCAACGACCACGATGTTTGCGAGAGGAAGGGTAGTCGATATCCTTAGCCAGACAGATGTTGTTGGCTACCTCTGCGAAAAGTTGGAGACCCTACCATCCCTGCGTCAATGCAGAGTTTCTGATCTGGAGGTGGGTACATCTTGGTCAGACATGGTGTTTGTGACGTCAGAGATGCCAGCCATCGATGTACTCTCTATGATGAGCTCGAAAGGCCTTACTTCCCTTGCCATTGTAGCACATGATAGCGTGGAGTCTCCAAGAGCAGTGGAACGTGGCAGGTTAGAGGGGAATCTGAGCACCTCTGATTTCCGTGGGCTGCAGCCTCACGAATTTCGACAGCTTGCTCTGCCTGTGAAAGAGTTTTTGGCAGAGCGAAGCAAGTTACGAACTCAAATGAAAGCAAGGCAGAGAAAAAATCTAGTCTCCGTGCCCGAACAGGCCACTGTTCAGCAAGTGCTGGAAATGTTAGCCAAGCACCGAATCCACCGGGTTTACACAGTGAACGAATACGGCCGGGCAATGGGTGTGATCACGCTCACTGATGTTTTGTTGCTGATCAATAGCCTGGCATGTTGAACAAGGTCAAGATCGGTGCATTGTACTTGTTGCTTGCTTTTGGAGAAAGCAGCAGAGAATTGCACCAACGAATGTTCTTACATGACCGCACACGCTCGTCGAGTCGCTTTCGTTGGAGCTAGCATGAATAATGTCCAACAACCTGTGCAAACGACGCTACTGCTGGACTTTTGACCCATTCTGTAGAATTTTTTCTGCCATTCAATCTTACGACTTGACTGGAATCTTCAGCGTTTCTTTGCCCTTGCCCACGCGCCCACTCCGACAGGACATAAGCCAGGACAACGTACTTCACTTCCAAACCCTTCGGTTCAGCCAGGGTCTCCCCAGTGAATCCATAGGACGATAGAGACATGAAGCGAAGTGGGTTCAGAGGCATCCCCTACGTCCTCGACGGTCTTTGCAAGCCTGCGATCGATTGGCAGGGAGGGGGGATGAGGGGGGCCATGAGACCAGATTCCGCAGCGCATGTCGTGGGCGCATGTGGCTCACAGTCAAAAGTCGAAAACACAAGGACGAACCATTTGGGCATCCGAAACGCGACAAGTCAGTGTGCCGTGGATCACAAGCATAGCTCGCGCCGATTCAATCACTACTACAGCGGTGTCTTTGTGGTCGTCAGCGCTGAGGACAGGCAAGCAGGCTCTGGAGAAAGAATGGATTTTCCTACCACTGAAGAGCTTGAACGGTTTCTTGGTTTTGACGTTCACGCCCAGCATCCAGAATTTCTAACGAGCTTTGACAAGGTGATTCCACCCTCCGACGGAACAGGGAGTGCCACTTTTCCAGAATTGGATGGACTGGCGAGTGGAAACTTCTTCCCCGGCGAAAATTTCCTCAGTAGCATACCAGGTGGGCAGAACGTGCTGGTAGAAGCCAACAGGGGAAACTCACTACAAGATTTCAACAGCTTCATATGCGCACATCCTCTGTACCCCAAACTTCTCACTGCACATTTCGAATGTAAGATGATCGGTCTCGACAAACTGGAGAAAGCAAGCCTGCAAGCTGAGTTGTCTGAACTGCTCCGAATCATCACAGAATCCGAACAAGTACACCTTGTGCAATCCAAGAAGGAATTTGCCAGTGTGGAGCACGAGATCAGGAAGTTCATTGAGGACTACTGTCGCTCCCTGGAGAGCTTGAGGGCAGACTTAGAGGGCCCTTACTTAAAGGCCAAGCAGGCTTGTGAGATGTTTGATCGGGAACTCCAGTCCATAAGAGACAACGCCAAAATGTTTCCAAACTTCAAAAAAGCAGAGATTCAGGGTTCAGCCCAAGAGGCGGATTTTCTCCCCGTTGACCACGATGCAAAGTTGAGGCAACAGCTCAAGCGTCGATACAACGAATCCCTTCGATCGCTTCGTGATGAATTTTCCAAGCGCGTGAAGAAAGGAAAGCTCCCGGAGAGTTCCTCTTCTGTTCTCAAGGAGTGGTGGAACAAGCACTTGATTTATCCATATCCTTCTGAAGAGGAGAAAATAACACTGGAACGAGCCAGCAACCTGAGTTCCACTCAAGTCAACAATTGGTTCATCAACATGAGAAAACGGCACTGGCACAAGCTCTTTCCCGAAGGCATTCCAGAGAACGAGCGTGTGGCAGAGGCGTCTTTGCGTGCGAGAGGAATGCTATCGAAACTCTACCGTCCGTAGTTTCTGATCGCTTGCATCTCCATCCGTCGGATGTGTGCGTTCCAGGTTTTTCCGAACACCGTGTCCACGTTTCGTGGGTCCGTTGGTGGAATTCGTTTCGTCTTGCTTTCGATTCTTTCGTGGATGGTTGGGACCAACGTCATGGCTCGTTCCGTCCGGTTGGGACCGTAGCTGCAGTCACGTGGTCCCTCTCCTTCGGGGTTCGGCACCGTCCTCTGCACGACATGTTTCCGTTCTTCCATCGTTGGTCCGATCCCGTCCGGGATGTCGGGGGTTTCGCTTCGATGTGCGTGGAGGATCGTGCCACGGGATCCCTTCTTCACCGGGTCTTTCGATTGGGTTCGACCCTTGGGTTCGGTTCGGGTTGAAAGGGAGTAGTCTGTCCGATCCCACCTTCCCGAACCCACGGGTGGCATGGAGGGACACCTAGGTGGTGGGGGGGGAAAACGAGGCGTGGGGGTTCGTCTACTCGGTCGTCCCTGGTCCTTTCCCCCATCCCAAGGGTCGGTTTCGAAAGGGAGCACGAATCCCTTGGTGTCCCGTCGACGTGTCCCTTCTCCCCAGCGCCCCAACCCAGGTGAAGGGAAGGAGCCAGGAAGGAATGGACGAGAAGAGGGTTGAAGCGACGAGGAACGCCGATCGACCACCGCCACAAACGCCATCATGTTCGGGAAGAAGAAGAGCCGAGCGGAACCGCTCAAGGTGATGGTCACAGGTGCAGCAGGTGAGACAGAAGAAGAGATGCACGTGCACCGCGCCGAAAAGTCGATCCAACGGTGGAACCCACCACGCCGCAACGACGTGAAAACCAAGCGGTGGATCCAGAAACGATCAACTGACGCGTGTTGAACCTCGTGGGATTTCGCAGGCCAGATCGGATACGCGCTCGCACCCATGATCGCACGTGGAGCGATGCTAGGTGCCGAACAGCCCGTCATCCTGCACTTGCTGGACATCCCACCGGCTGCCCAAGCACTCGAAGGAGTCAAGATGGAACTCATCGACGCGGCCTTTCCCCTCCTGGACGGTGAGCGGAACTCGAAACAGTGCGAAGCCGAAACAAGATTCGAAGAAGGAGCGGATGAAAAGCTGACCGAGGATACGACGATCGTGCTTCAGGTGTCCTGGCCACCACCGACCTCGAAGAGGCCTGCAAAGGTGTCGATGTCGCAGTCATGGTTGGAGGATTCCCACGAAAGGAGGGAATGGAGAGGAAGGACGTCATGAGCAAAAACGTGGCGATCTACAAAAGCCAAGCAAGCGCCCTGGAGAAGCATGCCTCCAAGGATGTGAAGATTGTCGTGGTGGCCAACCCTGCGAATACGAACGCGCTCATTCTGAGTGAGCACGCTCCCTCGATCCCCAAGCAAAACATAACCTGCCTGACCCGCCTCGACCACAACCGAGCCCTGGGGCAGATTTCCTTGAAATGTGGAATCCCGGTGCAAGACGTACACAACTGCATCATATGGGGAAACCATTCCTCCACCCAGTATCCGGACGTGAACCATGGATATGTGCTGAAGAACGGTAAGAAGGAGTCCATCCGTGCAGCAATGGCCAATGACGAGTACCTTAACAACGAATTCATTCAAACAGTGCAGCAGCGCGGAGCTGCTGTCATCAAGGCCAGGAAAGCATCCTCTGCCTTGTCTGCAGCATCTTCCGTTTGCGATCACATGCGTGACTGGATGTTGGGGACTGCCGATGATACCCATGTCTCGATGGGTGTCATTTCTGATGGAAGCTATGGAATTCAAAGCGGCATAATGTACTCATTCCCTGTGACATGCAAGAAGGGATCATGGACCATTGTGCAGGGCCTGAAGATCGATGATTTCTCACGGGAGAAGCTCCAGCTAACTGAGAAGGAGCTGGCCGAAGAGAAACAAATGGCAATGGAATGCCTTGCCTAGGCAGGTAGAAGAATCATTTTTGTAATGCAGATTTTTGACATTGATGAACCTTAGTCATCCACAGGCGCTGCAGCTGCACTGTGGATGCGGTCTCCTTGGCCTGGCACAGCCATAGTTTGCCCAAGGTCTGAGGGCATACCTTCCTCGGGATCTTCCACACACTTCTCCACAATAGGAGACACCCCAGGGGAGCTGGAACGTCTGCAGGGTTGACTCAATCCATTTGCATCCTGCTTCTTATGAGCGTGCAAGCGGCCAAGGGACTCTCTCATTGATTTGCAGGCAATACTCACTTGGTGCAGAGACTGTATGGCTTCTTCGGACATGGTCGAAGGTGGCTTTGGACTATTGTAGAAGTTGATCAGTGCCTGCTGGGCTGCGTTGCAAGCATCGTTGTAATGTCCCGCAACCTTCAGCCGTTCGTCCATGCAAGATACATGGTTTTCTCTTCCAAAGTCATGCATGTTGACCCTTCCGATGTTAGGAAGGCCTCCCATTGGAATTCTCTTTGGAGGCTGCAGCTGCTCGAGCATGGTATCTTTTGAGACACTTGCTTGCACAATGGGTGGTTCTGCAGCAACAGTGTCGTTCCCAAGGTACACAGGTAGGATATACTGTGCAAATAGGACCTCTTTCAGCGAGTTCATTCGACTCCTTAACCATCTCACACAATTCCTCAAATTCACTTCCCTTTGCTCCTTCTTCAAAACTCCACTGACCACGTCACGCAATTCAGACACACCACTCAAAATATCTTCATAACTGTCCATACCATACTCAAGCGCAGCCTTAAGAAGCAAAAGGTCTTTCTTCCTGTTCCAATGCGAGACTGTGATTGGCAGCCTGTACAAGCCGTCGTTGAAAAATAAATCCCCACTTTCGCTGCCTTCTACTTCCTCGACCTTTTTCCTCATCATCCATATCAGTGTTAATCGATGGATAATGTCCGACGAAGTCTTCGCAGACATTTGATCGAAAGGCGGTACAAACCCCAGCATTGTAGAATCTTTGGATGGGTCCTGGGAACATGTGCACATGTTGCGAAGGTGGCTGAGGAAAAGCTTGCCATACTGTTCCAGATTAGCTGGATCTATCTCTGGACATCTGGATATAAGCCTGGACCAGTCAGGTTTTCCGCCAAAATTTTCAACACCGAAGCGCATGAGATGCCGATACACAGTGGCACGGTCTTTGGAAGACAAACCGTGTACAACCAAGTCCTTAGGGTCTTCATGCTTTGCCTGCTTCGACTGCCTTGGCAGATCATCGAACTCTGCATCCAGTGATGTATCATCGTCTGAATCATCGTCTTCGTCTGCTGTGTATGGTTCATCATTGGTTTCTTCCTGCACAACATCAACGTATTGTATTTTTTTCCTCTGGCGCTTACCTTTCCCAAGTTGTGCTTGCTTTATTTCTTGCTCCCTATTGAATCTCTCTTGGAGCAGCTTGTCCCAGTAATTATCGGCCTCGCCTTGGTTATCTTCCGGCTGGACCTCGAACTGCGCAACCTTGAAAGCCTTCAAGTAGTCGTCTTCCTCCTCTGCACCAGCAGTATCGTGGCCTTCCCAAGCAACAGATCTGTCCAGTAAACGCTCAAGTGATGCATCATCCCAAATGACAACATTCTTCCGGCTGTCCCCTCCATCTCTACCTGCACGTCCCTCGGCCTCTCTTATGGTGTCCCTTTTCTTTGTCTTGGGACTATCTCCTAACAAACGCAATTCACGGTGAACTTGCTTGCCATCGTCCTCCCCTGCCTCTCCCTCGTTTTGCTCAGCAATTTCTTCCGTGAAGAGTTCTGCCGCACCAAAACGCAAAATATCATCAAGCTCTTCCTGGCGAAAATCCTGGTTTTTGTTCATTTTACGAACAACTAGATGCTCAAGCACTAGTTTGCCTTTTGCTTTCTGCATCATTCGTTCTTCAATGGAAGCCCGTGTGACCATTCTGTAAATCATAACTTCCTTCTTCTGTCCCATCCTGTGTGCCCTGGCTTGTGCTTGAATGTCATTATGAGGGTTCCAATCACTGTCAAATAGAATCACAGTGTCGGCGCTTGCCAAGTTGATCCCTAAGCCTCCAGCTTTCGTTGAAAGGAGAAAACAAAAGAGTTCGCTATCCGGCGAGTTAAACTTGTCTATCGACTTTTGCCTTTCTGGACCAGCAATGCTACCGTCGAGTCTAGCATACGCCCAGTTCCTGCCATGCAACCAATCCTCCAAAATGTCGAGCATAGTGGTGAATTGTGAGTAAATCAGAACTCTGTGCCCTCGCTCATGCAGCTTTTGCATCATGCGATCGAGGAGCTCAAGTTTCCCAGATGCCTGAATGAGACGCTCAGTTGCCGTTGGAAACACTCGCAGCGTGTCATAGAGGTTGTCCTCTGCCCCTTCAAACAGGTAAGGATGATTGCAACACTTTCGAAGTTCCATGATCACATTCTTCAATCTTGTTGCGCGTTTTCCTTCCCGGCTGCTTGAGGGTTGAAGAACTGGATAATTATTCAAAAGAATTTGCCTGTAATATTGCTTCTGCGCTTTGCTAAGCTCTACTCTCACAATGAGCTCTCTTTTAGGTGGCAGTTGCTGCAGCACATCCTTCTTCATTCTTCGAAGCATGTGGGGCGCAAGAATTTTGTGCAGCTTCTGAATTTGCTCCCCCTTCTCTATCTTTGAGAACTCTCTGTCAAACTCCTCAACCGAGTCAAACAGGTTTGGTTCAAGGAAGTGCATCAACATGAACAGCTCTTCTAAATTATTTTGAAGAGGCGTGCCAGTCAAGATGACACGATGTGCAGTGTCTATGTCATGAAGAATCTGAAACATTTTAGAATCCCTGTTTTTCAGACGGTGCCCTTCGTCAACAACCATGCACTCCCAAGCTATACATCGGAAAAAAGAGATATCTGTGGTAATCATTTCATAGGAAGTCAACAGGACATGGAACTTCACTCGCCGCCGCTTCCCATCCTTGGACTGCCAGAAGGTCTTTTGTGCTCTCTTCTTCCCAAGGTCAAGTTGGACAGCCTCCTGTGGGGTGCAGTAAAATTCAAATTCACGCATCACAGCCCTTGCCACTTTATTCCCTTTGTACATCACGATGTTTAAGTCAGGTGCCCATATCGAGAACTCTCTCTGCCAGTTGCTAATTGTTGATAAAGGGACGACTACAAGCATAGGTTTCTTTGCCCCATCCACAAAGAGACTTTTCAAAAAGGCAACGCTCTGGACTGTTTTACCCAAGCCCATTTCATCACCCAAAATTACATTTCTATGATTCTTCCGTGCAAAGCGCAGCCAATTCAATCCTTCCAGCTGATACTTGTGCAGAGTGCCACCATTTAAAAATTCTGGTTGGTCTGTGTATGTGTCATACTTAAGCTTTGATGAAGCCAGCATTTTACCCTCCTTCAAAGCAATAGGCCTTCTACTATTAAAAGCTTTAATGATCTCTTGGTAAGGTTTTACGACGTCTTCTGTTTCCCAAGTAGCTTCATCGTACCCAAGATCAACCCACTTCACTAGGTACTCCCTCGCCTTTCTGGTATTCCGTGCAGCGATAACTCTTTCCACCGTGGTATAGTCTTTCAACCTCTGGTCCACATCTGGATCCTCCCTAGCATTCTTTAACTTCAACTTCAGGCTTGGATCTGACAGGGCCGCGTTTTGCAGGCTCTCCTCTGCAACCCAGCTGCAGTGGATATAGGATTTCTCTTTCCACTTGATGTAGTATTCTGTGGCGTGGCTTTGCAGGCCATTCTCTTGCTTGTGTCTGATTTTAAGGATGCGCTCGACCTTCTCCAGGTTGGTGGAGGGGCTGCAGTATGGGCACTGCCACTCTTTCCTCGGCACCTCCTTGAGTGGCGGATCCAGGCAGTAGAGATGGAACGCTCTGGGGCACGTATCGCAGAGCAGCAATTTTTTCGGATATGCGTTGCTTCTACAGACGGCGCACTCGTCTTCGTGTTCATCTGGGTAGACGTCCATGTCGGTTTCTTCTTCCTCTTCTTCCTGTTCGCTTTCCGTCGAGGATTCTTTAACCACGTCGATTCTTTTCCTTGTGTTCCTGGCACCAGTCCCATCTTGGATGGTTTCACGTCCGTTGTCTTCTTCTCTTTCGCTGGGGCTGTCCATGATCACGACGTGTGCTCTTTTGGATCGCTTGTGGTTCCTGGTTTCCACCACGTATTCTTCCTCTTGGCTCCCTTCCGCCTCCAGGCCTGGGTTCTCTTTCTTCCTCCTGGGCCTCAACGCACGATCCATCTTACGTTTCGTCGCTTGCGTCCTCGTGGTGCGATGGGCGCCTTCCGCTTCCACACGTGCGCTTGGCGATTTCCCACGTGTTTCCTCCATCGGATTCCGCCCCTGTGTCTTGGGGATCTTCCCAGGTCCTGCTTTGGTCTTCCTGGTTGGACCCGAAGGCGCATCGGCAGGTGATCCGCGACCTGAAGCGTCCGCGTGGGAAGGTCGGCGTGGACGGTGGTGGTGGGCGACGGAACCGACGTCGACGCCTGGATGCGAACGTGCGGGATGGGACGGATCCGAGGCGGTCGGAGGAACCGCAGGTGTGGACGTGGACGCCAACCCACGCGATCCCACCGGTTCTCGACCGTTGGGAGCAGCACGAAGGTGCACGTGTGGTTCCTGGTCGCCCATCAGGTCGTCCCACGTCCTCTCCCGCTCCCTCGTCCGTCTCTTGCGCGGTTGGAAAGGACCGTTCCGCTTCACCACGCGCACCATCGTCCGAAATGCTTCCCGCTCAAAAACCAGGACTCCCCTTTCCATCCAAGGCCCACCCCCCTTCCTCTCCCTTCTCCATGCCCTTGTCATGGGCGGTCCTTCCCTTTCAAGCACTGGGAACGAACCCGTGGGAACCCTTTCCACCCCAAGGACGAAGCCTGGGAAGGATGTGGCGCCGCCTGAGCCACCACCTGGCGCAACGAGTGCGCAAAAGAGGATGCAGCGTGGTCTCGGTGGATCGAAGCGGCCTCTTGGGATGCACGTCCAACACAGATAAAGCACCCCCGCCGCCTCCCGGATCGGATACTCCGTTGGCTCGCCACGTGGCTTCGCTCATCCGCTTCCGTGGCGGTCCCTTGACGTTGGCGGAATTCATGCACGAAGCGTTGACGCACCCGAAATACGGATATTACACGCAAGGGGATGTCTTCGGATCCAGAGGAGACTTCGTCACCTCGCCAGAGGTGTCGCAGATGATGGGAGAACTCGTGGGAATCTGGACGCTCTGTGCGTGGCAGCAGGCTGGTCAGCCCAAAGAATTCCGACTCGTGGAAGTGGGACCTGGGAGAGGGACACTCATGGCAGATCTGCTGCGAGCCACTTCCACCTTCAAAGATTTCGCGAATGCATTGCGTGTGCACCTGGTGGAAGTCAGCAAACCAATGCGCCGTCTACAATGGACCATGCTCAGGTGCCAAACCATGCGAGAGCATTTTGGAAAGAACGCAGGACCAAATGCAGACACGGAAGATGTTGGTATCAGCTTCGTGTCTGGAGCCACCGTACAGTGGCATTCCGATCTTGAGGAGGTCCCCAGTGGACCCAGTGTTGTTCTAGCGCACGAATTGCTTGATGCGCTGCCGACCCACCGATTCCTCAAAACGGAGCATGGATGGCGAGAAGTCCTGGTGGATTTGTATGATCACGAAGTCGAGGGCGAAGGATCCTGTGCCCTTCGATTTGTCCTCGCGCCAGGTGATACACCAGCTTCAAGATTGCTTCTGCCTCCTCGCCTCAAAGCTCTCGGGCCAGACGAGGTGGCCAATCTGCAGGCGATCGAAGTGAGTGCGAAGGCGATGGCCTACTCGCAGAAGATTGCGCAGCGAATACAAGAGCACGGTGGAGCAGCACTACTGATTGACTACGGGAAGGATGGTCCGCACGAGTCGAGCCTGAAAGCCATCAAGGACCACAAATTTGTGGACGCACTCCATGCACCTGGGAAGTCAGACCTGAGCGTAGATGTAGATTTCTCTGCCATACGCCAGGCCGTGCAGGAGCAAGGACTGGGGGGTGACAACAAAACAATGTTTCATGGCCCTATCACGCAAGCATCCTTGCTCCACTCATTAGGAATCGCGACCCGCCTGGAAAGTTTGGTGCAGCATGCCAGCGAGGAGCAGAAAGAATCCCTTCTTGCGGGATACGAAAGACTTGTGGGCAACGCTGAAAGCGGCGGTATGGGAGACAAGTACATGGCAGTGGCCATCACTCGCATGAATGCACCTACACCTGTGGCCTTTGGAGGAGGTGCAGACAATCCTCCTTAATAATAAGCATGCCTGCCCCTCTCTGGTACCATCTAGCAAGTGAATAATGGGACACATTTGTACAGTGATCGTCTGTTGATTGAAGCATAACATATGGACAAGAGCAAGCGTACACCGGATATTCTATCGCTTGGTCCTAGCAAAGTCTATCGTTTGGACATATGTCTTTGTCTTGAATAGTCGCCGGAAGACGTTCAAGACGGGCCGATGTATAGGGTCCGAAACTGCCAAAGCTGATGTCGAGGCGTGCACTCAGGAATTTATCCTTTGGTAGAGGAAGAAGCTTGCGAACGACAACCCATGGGCCGTATCCGCTGCAGCTAATAAAAAAAGGATCCACAGAATGGACCGCCTATATCTATCTTGTTCTCAATAGGATATGCCTGGCTAGCCCAGTATGGCGAATCGATAACATGACCGACACTGTCGCGCTCCATCACGATCCTCCGACCGAGCCTCTCTTCCCACTAAAACAGATCCTTCGACACTTAAGCTTGTCAGTGTCGACGAATTGCAATCAACAGAAACAGAAGTTTGCGCGGGAAAACCGACCAATTTGAGAGGAAGTGAACGAGCCGGATTGAAAACATTGAAGATCGAAATTCTTTGCACGGATGGGTGGTAGATTGCGCTTTGAACAACTTTTGCAAGGCAAAGGTCCATGTCTATCGGTGATCAAAATCCGATTTTGAATCGTGTCCTTGCATGCTCCGAAAACTTTCATTTGACTAGTGTGACTTCAAATCTGCTTATTCGAGGATTCTTTTTGAAGGCGTGGAAATGGAAGGTTTGTAGGATGTGAAGATTCTCACTTTCTTCACATGTGTGTTGCCGCGGCAATGGATGTTGGTAACAAACTCGGCTTAAAACGATTGTTGGAAAGCATGTCCTTTCACTTTGGAGATCCGGGTCTCTCGGGCACAATAACTGCGCTTAGCCGCTACAAATTTGACCACGATGTCTCTTCTTGCACCACGACATACTTGACCGACCTCAAGAGACACTACGTTATCTGGTAGACCTGTTGGATTGAGAGATGGGTGCGTTGTTCTATGGTCAAGAAACAATCGGACTCTGCCTCTTCTCGACACATGTATGAAAAAGTCACAAAGATGCTACAACATCACTCACACTAGACGTCCCTCCTTCGTGCGGGGTCCGTTTTAAACGATGCTCTTTCGGAAATAGTTCAACAATAAGGATCTAGAAATAGTTCTTATGTGGCTCTTCCCCATCAAGCACCTATTAGGAGTTCCTTGTTGTAGTCTTGAGCTTCACCCGTGTGAAGGAAGTTGTCAAAAGAGGACGAAGCGCTTGAAAAAGCAATGCGTTGCTCTCGAGGTCAAGACCGGTTAGATTATCGTGGATGTCCGTGCGAGGTTAGATAGCTCCTTGTCCATGGGCCTCCCCAATTGGTAGCCTTGAGTGAGGGAGTGGGGACCCCAAATCCCCACTTCCTAGAATCGTCAAGTGTTTCACATATTCAAATTCGCTCGATTGAATAGCAAGATGTGTACTCTCCCTAAATCGCCACGTGTCGCAACATTCAATGGGGAGGGCATTCCACTACGCACTCACGTCTTGTATGCAGAACCAACTCCTCACCATCACCATTGGCGCCTTATATGGGATCACGAAAGTGTTGCCTCGAACAACAAGCAATAAGAAAACGTGGAATTGAGGGTACTAAAATTGGTTTTTCATTCGGTACGTGAACAAGGTGTGTGGCAACGACATGCCATTGAAGGAGATGCTAGAAACGGTGAACGATATTCATTCGCATGCACTTCAAAGATCCCATGAAGCTTGTGTTGTCTCGATGCAAGAGACGCATGCCTTTTGAGAATTGTCCTAGGCAAGCGAACATCCTTTCTTGCGTTTGAAACGATGACGATGCGTACAAGAAGGCGATGCTTTTGAGAAAGAAAAGCTAGGACGACAACTTAAGTGCCTAGGCCAACCGTTAGAACGCATGGTGGCAAAATCAAGGAGATGTCCAAGGAACCCTCGGTAAGTTGTCTTCATGTTCGCCCACACGTACCAAACTGCCAACGTCTCTTCGGTTCTTGCAAGCCATGGTGCATCCATAATTGTGTTTGTGGTCGACATGCACGCAAAGAATGTGGGCCAATCCATCATAGCGATTGTTTTGAGGGCACAAATGGATGTTTACCACTCTTGTAGATCATTTGCAAAGGATAGTGGGCAAGGACAAGATTAAGAAGGTGCTATACATTTCCCAAAGTTCATACCGGTTGGAAAGTTGGTATTCTTCTTTTATAAACCGTAAACTTTAGATTCCTCTTGCCACTTCTATACGTGAGTTAAAGTCTACCACCAGACTACACTCGTACTATACTAAAGGCTCACGCTTATGGAAGGTGTGGGAAGATGAGGTACAAGGAATGCATTTGTAGCCGTCCACTAATGCAATTCCGGCTATAAAACGGAATGCAATTTCATCAAGATACAGCGGAATCCCACCATCGACATCCTGAAGCGCATGACCAACGAGCGTCCCAAAACCCTGTGTCACTCAAAGAGGGAGGCATTCAAGACGTTGATCGGATCTTGGATTTACAAAAGAAATTTACCTTTATGTGACCGGGAATGGAACCAAAGAGGGCCTCCCCATGCGAAGTCCATGATGTAGCAATGTCAGGCCCGAGAAGGAGGACTACGGGAAACGACAGTTCTATTCGTCTTCGTTCCATATGCAATCTGCCATTGGAAGAAAGTGTCCCATTATTCCTTTAGTCGAGAGTAACTGGTCAAATCAACTCAACGCACACTCCAAGGAGTTGGTTGTTCAAACAAAAGAATAGCCCTTGTGGGCAAAGATTCTACCTGGATTGTGTCAACTGTAGGCACAACAGCCTCATTCATTGCTTTCCTTGTTCTCCTCAAGCAAAGATAGCAAATCACCGATTGATATCTTGCCATCCATGTCACTATCCAAGCGCTCCAGCAACGATCGGAGTTCGTCTTCACCCAGTGTTTCTTTGAGAAAGGTGAGTGCAAGCCGAACTTCCTCTGTGCCGATAACTCCATCATTGTCTGTATCAATCATCTTCAGTTTTTGGCCAAGCTTGCATTCCACATCATCTAATTCTTTCTCAAGCGATACAAGCAGAGTGTTCACACGGTTTGAGAGAGCAGATGTTGCCGCATCTTTCTCTGCGGCTTGAACGTCTCTGTTGTTCTCAATCTTGCCTGCACGGAACAGAAGCTGAGGAACTCTTCTTGTAGCAAGCTCATTGTACTTCAATATTTCTTTTTCTGCGAGCCTCAAAAACTGGGCGCGCTCCACGCTCACGCTTGAAGAAGAAGAGAGCACTGCCAATGCTGTCTGCACACCCTTCATCTTCCGGGTCTGCGCTTGAAGGACACGATCAGCGAGTTCTTCATTGATCGTTGGGAATTCTGCTGCTAGCTCTTTGCCATCCTTGGGCCTCTGGTCCGCTACGGTGGCAGAGCGCATTTCCAGCAATGCTTTGTCAGTGACTGCCAGGTCCTCTAGCTCCTCTTGGATCATGGCCTGCTCTCTCTGGAAATAATCAAACCGCTGCTGGAGTTGCTCTGCTCTTGTCTTCTCTGATCTACTAGCAAATTCCAAATCTTCCATGACTTCGTCAGGGAGGGAAGTAATGGTCTCTTGCATATCATCCAGTGCTTGTTGCGTAACTGTCTTGCTCTCTGCACCTCTACCAGCATGCAGAATGGTGAAGGCCCTTGATAGAAGTAGGAGGGAAGAGGGCAAATTCTGATTCAGGGACAAGTCCAGCCACTCGGTGAGTTGGCGCCTCATGAACGAGATGGACTCGCTTCCAAAGGGAGCCCTCATGCCACGTGCACGACATGCAGCTCTTAGCTCTTCTGCTGTGAGGCTCTCTATCCCTTCGTCCCTTATCATCTGATCATCGGTCCGAATCTTCTGCAAGTGCTTCCTAAGTTTGGAACGGATAAAAGGATCTGAACCAAAAGGTGACAGACCCACAAATCGTGAAAGGTTTACAAGCTGTGATCTGTCAAGATGATCGAGTGTCAGCTCGTCGTTGAACAATCTTGCAAATCTTAGTATTTCCTGATTATCTATTTTTTCCCCACTCCTTGCACGAGAAACAAACGCCGATAGTTCTTCTGCAGTTGTCTGGACTTCTCCGCCCCTTGTTTTGCTAATCTCGGATGCCATCTCCTCAACGGTGTCCTGCAAGAACTTGGCAAGCTCTATCTTGGCCCTCAGCCGTTTCTTGTACTGCTCCTCTTCTTGGAGTCTATCTTGGAATGTTGAAGGGAGCATGTTAGGGAAAATTTTCAAGGCGACTGGAAGGAGAAATTCCATAAAAGGAACAAGCACAAACACCAGCATGGGCACAAGTCGGAACATGTCTGCAGCTGTTCTTGTCAGTTGCCTTTTCTCTCGTCTAGTCAACGCTTTGCCCTCCACAACTTTTCCAAGAAAACCGACGGCAATTTTAACTTCCAGCGCCAATAGTTTCGTGCCTGTCCAGTAATGCTGTGCTGCATTCTTCGCCGAAACACCGAGCTTGCGAAACCATTCTCGCCACCCCGCCGCATCCATGGCACGAATTCTCTTCCATGCACCAGGTATACTCGCCAGGAAGTCGCGCAGGTATCTCCACGCCTCCGCCATTTTTTTCGCTGGCTTGGTTTGTTGGGCCTGACGCAGCGACGCCTCGGCTCTGCGACGTGCAGCGTCCAGAGAGGCGATCGTTGCATCACACTGTTCCGCATCTGCGGGCGTGTAGTTCGATCCATTCGGCGTGGGTTTGTTTGCATCCTCAGATACCTTGTACGCGGTGGATTTGACTCCCGGATCTGCTCTTTCGGTTGCTTGGGAAGCTTCTTGTATCCCTCGCGAGGCAAAACTAGGTGGTCCTTGGCTGTGGCGCAGCTCCCACTGGCGCAGTTCCGCCCCTCTGGTAGACGCCAAGAACGCACGCGTCTGCCTTTCTCCCAGGTTTCGGATCTGTGACACGTCCCAAAGGCATTTCACGAGCGCATCGGTCCTTCCTGTGCGAGCAGCGGCTCGCCACGCCATGAACGGCGTGCGAGCCATCTTGCTTCGGAAGACGGAGTATCTTCTCGTTCGGGCAGGATCCAGGTGGATGACCCAGGTTGGTTTTCCAATGGAGAGTCCTTTTTACCCGCCCCCCTGGGCTCGATCCCCCATCTAGAATTCGGATTCACGTGACGGGTTCGTCGAAAGCCCATCACGCCTGTCCGGTACCTTGCCGGAGGACGAGCTCAGAGGCTTCCTGTCAGAGAACTACATCAAGAAAGATGCATGCAGCGATAGATGGATCGCAGGAAGGAACCGAGGTTGGAATGGGAATGTGCAAGCAGAATCGAAGTTGGCGTCTCTTCCCATACACGTGCAGCAAGACAACGAGCGGAACACACGCATGTGCCCGCTTTCGTTACATACCCGAATGACCATGCAGCACATCTGCACATCCAAACCCATGCTGAAAGGGTTGAAAAACAGAGATTTTCAACGAGGAGCATATCAAAACCATCTGAAACCAAATCCAGTTCTCGGTCTCCAAGGATAGCAAACTGGTGCGTTCCGCCAGACAGGGCATCGGACTGCACTCCCATCCCGTGTACAAATGGAAGGATTCCAAGATGTGGGACTGGCGATTCTAGGGTTTATGCGATTGCATTGCCTATAGACAAATTTTGCTGCTTCAAGATTCAGAAAGTGGAAACAGTTGCAACAGCGAGGAAAGATGCCGCTCACTGCTTGTCCTCCTCTTCCTGCAGGAGCGCCTGCTCAGCACCTCTGCGAAGAATCTCTTGAGCACGTCGCTGCTTCCGCAAGCGGTCCTGCTCTGCTTCATAGGTTGCTGCTCGCGCAGAAGGAAACACCGAAACGGGGGCTACGTCTGCTCCCAAAGAAGATGCTGCGGCCACTGCACGCGTTCTCGTTGCCCAGTCGAGGGAAAAGGTCAGGGGTGGCCTATTCATCTTGCTCCCGGAAACTTCTGGGGTCTTGTCTTCCCAGACCACCCCTGTCAGCGTCTTCTCTTTGTCATGTTCTTGGAGGTCCTGCAAACCATCCCCAAACGCTGCCAGTGGCGACGCAGCTGGCAGATCTTCTTCCCCCACGGTGGTCGTTGGAGCCACCTCAGGTGGTGCCAAGAAGGGATTGCGAGCCGCTGCATCAGCTTCGGCGGCTGCCTGCCTCGCTTTCAATGGCGCCGGACCCTTGGTGCCACTTATGTCTCCCCATCGATGCCGCTCTTCTACTAGTAAACGAAGAGGTATGCTCTGATCGGTCTTCCGTTTGAACGAGGCGAGTGAACGCTTCGCTTCTCTTCTTTGCCGATCCACTTGGTTCTTTTGTACTGTAGGATCCGTGTCGTGTGCATCGTATGCTGGAGTGGATTTATATGTGTGTTTGTCGGGGAAGGCAGGAAGGAAAGGAGACACGCCCTCTGGAGGTTCCTCGCCAAATTCCTCGAACGTAGGAAGCCGCTTGGCTTTTTTCCGCACGGGGAACGAAGGAACGGTCCTTGCAAAGGGTATCTCGTCCTCCTTTTCCACGTACTCGCACAACAAGTCAAGATCCACTCCCGTGTCTTCCAATGCACGCACCGCGTCCGGAAAGGAGGCCTGAGTGCGTCCTGACATCTCGGCGTACGCCTGCGAAGCTGCGCCCACCTCCTTCAGGTATCGGACTACGACTTCGGCAAGCGCATCCGCTGCACTCTCTCGCACGCTTTGAAATCCAGAAGCCTCTGCGGTCTGAGCAGCAGCAGTGCGTGCCAAAGCACGCGCATAGGCGTCGCTCATGCCTTCCTCTCAAAAACTGGTCGAAAGGACGCATGCGGTGGAGGGGCCAAGGCAGAGTTTTTTCTCGACTCCTCCCGTCGAGGAGGGCCCAGGCATCCTCGATCCATTTCGAGAGATATGTAGGGTAGAAGAGATCGCTTACATGTCACCAACGCGCAAGCGTGTTGTTTTTGATCCCAGTTAGGTGGTCTCTAGTTAGTTAGGAACGTGAAGAAATGTCAAGAGCGCTCAGCAAAAGGCAATGTCCTCCTAACATCGTCCACATCTTCGATGTGACAGTCACCTTTGCATGAGTGACCATGAACTACACAATTGCAAAGTTTGCATAGTCGTTGCTCTCCGTTCAAAAAACTCCTCACCCTTAAGAGAACCAAAACGTAAGTGAAATCGAGGAAGGGAAACCTAGGTTGATCGGTTGCCCTAGTCAAAACATTATTCAAAGAAACCAGCTCCTAGAGCACGCTAGAGTGTTTGTTGGCGATGGAAGATGTTTCACATCCGACGGTGGGCTTGGTGTGGTGACCAGAAATGTGGTGTTGATGGCGAACCTCTTGCTCGAAAAGGATAACATTGAAAATTGCTTTACGGGAGATAGAAAACGCTTGGCATCACATTGTGTCCTTTCAGCTAAGATTGATTGATGTAGGGGTACGAGAGAGCCCAATGTATCAAGTGCACGTACATTGAATTCGTGACCTCCCTAGATCTACCAAGAGGTGCGATGCCCCACGCGTGAACCATTTGATGCATCGCACGTTTCCTCCTCCAACACCAAAGTAATCGCAACCACCTTGGGATGACAAGGAATAAACTTCATATTAGAATGCTTTGCCATTACGTTGATTCAACTCGTAGACTCCAATGAAGGCTTGCTTGGGAGGCCAAACAAGGCTTCTGCTCTGACCATCTTTGCACGGAAGACCAATGTTTTTCCTTGAAAATGGGAAAGTGGTCCAAGCGGCGTAGCAATGCAGACCCCACGTAGACTTGTTGATCTCGCATCCGACTTGCTCGAGCTTGCAGCTTCGGTTCCTTCGGCTATGGTGCTCCGGAATCGAAGACGTCAATTGGATATTTCTTCAACAACGTGTAGCCTTTTCCAACACTACTTCCGGAGATGAGGCTGTTGTGTACACCGAAGGCTTTTTCCCTCTCGCCGGGGGAAGTGTAGGGCTCGACTGGAGGGACTTCGGATGAAATCCCACCCCAATCGAACGAGCGTACCTGGACAGGTAAACCACGAGGACACCCAAAAGGAGGGGGCGGCGCACCAACGTGGAACGAACCAACCGTAGAAGTGCCACGCGCGTAGCATGGGAAAAGCGAAGAAGACGAGGAAGTTCGCGCAAGTGAAGCGTGTGCTGAACATCAAAGACGTGAAACAGAAACAGGCGGATAAGTCGAAAGATCAAAAGAAAGTCAGGAACGTGCCCCTGACGTCTTCCGCGCTCTTCTTCAAGTACAATACGGCACTCGGTCCACCATATCAAGTGCTCGTAGACACGAATTTTATCAACTTTTCAATCAAGAATAAAATCGATCCCGTGAAGGGTATGATGGATTGTCTGTATGCACAGTGCACTCCCTGTGTAACGGACTGCGTCATGGCAGAACTGGAAAAACTTGGCCAGGCCTATCGTGTAGCGCTTAAGATGGCCAAAGATCCTCGTTTCGAACGCCTTCCATGCACACACTCGGGTACGTATGCAGACGACTGCTTGTGCGAAAGAGTCAGGCAGCACAAGTGCTACATTGTTGCCACTTGTGATCAAGATTTGAGGAGGAGAATTCGGAAGATACCAGGAGTTCCCATCATGTACATAGCACAGCACAGGTATTCCATCGAAAGACTCCCAGAGGCTACCATGGGTGGAGCCCCGAGGGTGTAATGCTTTAGTACTTCATGTACAAACTGCGCCTTTAATGGTTAGGTGTCATCCCAACAATTGAAACAGAGAGAATAACTTTGATAAAACGTACGGTGTGACTACTGTCGTTCATCATGCTTATCCTTTCTCTTTTTTGTTGCAAGGAGAACGGCTTTGAAAGCAAGGCGTGCCCCCGCTGCAATCGTGGTTCCCAGAACTGGCGCAGCGGCTTTGACGGCATTTCCAGCGGTTTGGGCTGTAGCTTTTGTAATCTCCCGTACACTTTGTCCAGCCGCCTTTCCCATCGGCCCTCTTGCCACATCCCAAGCCATCTTTGCAGGAACCGGAGGGTTATTTTCAGCCTTGTTCAGCGTTTCATCTACACTTTTCAACATCCAGTCGATAGCGTTCCCAGCTCCCGTGTTTCGAGGCTTGCTGATATCTTTCGTTTCTTGCAATTCTTCCTTCCGCACAGCTTCAAGATAAACTCTTGAGTGTCGGACCGGTGGCCGCTGTGATGGCCCCTTCGCGTCATTCGGAGCGCTCGTCGTTGGCTGCCCCGCTCCCTCTCCAGCTTGCGATGGCAGCTTTGAAGCACTCCTGAAGGGATTCCTACTATGCGCTCTTCTCTCGAACGCTTTTCGACACACTCGGGAAGACGACGTCGTCCCTTTCATCATCGTTCGACAACGCAAATTTGGACGAGTTGGAAGGACACTTCGTCTCGTCAAGATCCCTATGTTGGTAAACTAGGAAGAAAGGAGTTTATATTTCTTTTCGGGTATCATGGGACGAGCCTCCTTACCGGACCCACGGATGCTTCGAACTCTCACGTTGCCTCAACCCCATCAAGCAAAAGTGTTCGATGCGTGAACAACTGCTTCCTCTACGATTAACTCAACGTGTTCTAAATCGGTAGGACTTTCCGCAACTAGTCACGTGAAGGACTTGACAATCGCTTCTAAAACACGGAAGAAGTGGATGGTTTAGACATAACATTGGGTGTTGCCCATGTAGTCAACTTAAGGCTTAGACAAAGGATTATAGAATGACGAGAATGCGATACCATACTTGGATCTCCATCATGTAGCAAATGGTTAAAAGAAACTTTGTTTTTGTGCATTGCGAACATTTTCCCCCTTAGATTGTAAGTTCACTAGGTTTAGTCTTTCGACATTGCAATAGGTTTCAGTAGTAGAAGGAATCCACAAACAAAGAGCAAACTCCCTCACATCATGAACGACTTGAAGATAAAAAGATTCTATTACCCCCATCGTTTGCTTCGTGCTTAAGGCTTGTGGCGCATGGGCGCCCACCTCCTTCTCCCGTAATGAGCCAGCGGCACTGGTGGTGGCGTCGGCGTGCGTTCGCGCTCGTTTGCTCGTGCATTCGTGTCGCCGCGGTGCTCGAGACCGTTGGGCGGAACGTTGAGGAACGTTGTTGTGTTCTCGTTCCCCTCCGCCGCGATTTATATTACATCTTAACTCCATTGTGGAATCCGCCCGCGGCTAAGCCACCTATTTATCCGGTTTATCGGCAACGGAGCCCTTATTAGAAAGGGGGACAAACCCGTCCCTATTCGGGGTTATTCCTAGCCCTGCATTCGCCTACGGACATGGTGGAGGAGGACGTCCTTGTGAGGGGAAGGCAAGGGCCTTCCTCGGGCATCCGAGAATATTCCCTCATGCCTCCCTAGTACTTCCTCGTAGGTAGCAAGATGTTGCAAGCGAGGGAACCAAAGTGCTTTTGGCCAATGCGGAGTGATCATGGTCACAAGGGCTCTAGGTTCGGCCTCCAACTTGCCTATCACGGAGTCAATGAGGCAACTAAGTGGGTGTGCCCTGTAGCGTCCAAGTAGGGTCGCGGACAGGGGACACTTGGGCAACGAGCGAGTTGCGGCTCTCAGCAGTCGTTGAGGTCCTGGAAGAGGCTGATGAGGCGAGGAGGTCGTCTCGGAGGACAAGTAGAAAAGTGAATTGCAAGGCAAAGAGAGGGACTGGAGGTCCGTCTCTCAAAACCACTCAATGGCGGTTGAGATGAGGGCAAGTGGGGCACAAGGAGGGTCCACGTGCTGCTGACGGTCAAATCTGACCGTCCGTGCAGCCAGCCGTGGGGCGTCCGGCAGCTGTCCGAGTCATCGACACCGTCCAGCCTCCCCAGCCCTACCTTCTAGAAGTACACGGGGGAAGGGAATCCTTTCGACTCAACTCTACCGGTCAAGGGTTCCCTTCATCCCTTACTGAAACATGTCCATTGACCCGGGGCGTTCTGCATCTAGTCCCGGGCTCTGTTGACCCACATTCAATCCAGACCCGGATCTATGGTATAACGGTAATAGGGGGCAGTAAGGCAATGACTGCCCTTTTACTCCCCAAAGTCTCGGGGTCTTCACGCAGGGTCTCATAGGGTCCCTGCTAAGCTACATTCTCCTGGCTCCTGTCAGGTCACTGACACATCAGACGTGAAGAAAGTCATACACATAACTGATGGGGTCATATAGCATCGCACGTATCTCAGCAGCTGTATAACTTTGCTCGATCCCATCAGTCCAGCGCACGCAATAGTTTTCACCCGATGTGCCAATCACAATGCCTTGAAAGTATGCTTGGGTGCCATCGGAGGCATGAAACAACTGTTGCACCACTGCCTGTTGCAGGTTATGGGGTGACTTGTAAGTCGGTCTTCGTCGGGTCTGGAATGGTAGTTTTGAAGAAGTCCAGGTGTTCACTAATATAGGTGCTGGATACTGTAAATATACTTGGTGTTTATGCTGTTCCACTTTCTCAAGGTTAGAGGCAGCAATGCCCTGTTCGGGAATGCAGCCATTGTTTTCCTCCAGCACCAAAAACTCATCTAGTAGTTCACTAGTTTCATTGACCCACATGTAGGGTTCTGTAGTTGAAGTTGTCTTGACCCAATAACGAACAGGCTGTTGGGGGAAGAGTTGATAGTCTCTTAATAGATAGCGCTGTATGATTACTGCGGGTTCCACGTTGGCATCCACGGGAAGGGAGGTGGATGCACCAGTAGGTTCTTGCGAAGGGAAGAGCGTTAAATCTGAATCAAACCACGGTGCCAAACGGTCAGCATTGAAGCGGTCAGAATAGGGCGAATCAGGGGGTAGTTGTAGCCTGTAAGCCCCTTTTCCCAAGTCTTCAGTAACGGTGAATGGACCGACATAGTATGGGTCCAGTTTGTGCTTATCAGTTGGCCCCTTCAGGCCATACTGGACTTTCACTTGATCACCAACCTTGAAAGAGCGAGTCGGTAATTGTGAACGCAGAGCCTGGAATTTCTCAGCTTGTTTATGCAAATGCTCCAGTATGGTTCTGTACAATTGTCGCTGCTTGTCTAGTAGGACAGTAACCCGTTGGTCTACTGTGGATATCATATCTGTGAGACTCTCTGTATTGTCCTGTAAGGTTAGGAACTGCAAGTGCCAGGGCAACCTTGAAGGGCATCCGAACAAGGCGACAAACGGCGCAACTTTTGTAACAGCATGTACGCTGTCATTATAAGCATGGGCAGCTGCCTGTAAATAGTCATCCCAGTTTAAACGGTCATCGCACGTTAAGCGCAGCTGCTGTAAAAGAGTGCGGTGCTGTCGCTCTGCACCTCCTTGGGATTGTGAATGATACGGTGTTCCAGTGGAATGCTGAACTCCCATTGCAGCGCAGAATGCCTGGAAAAGGTCGCGATACGCCGGCCCATTGTCAGTGTGAATGCGCTGCGGCGTATGGAAGCGGTACACGAGCGCATCTAGCAAGCATTGCGCTTGTCGGAAAGAACTCCAGGAAGTGTGTATAGCAATGTAGATCGCATACTTCGTAAAACGATCGACAACAGTAAGCACCCCATTATGCCCCTTGGCTGTAAGGGGCAATCCTTCGACCACATCCATTACCACTGTGTGAAATGGATAGGGATAAAACTTAGTCTCGGCAAAGAGGGGCTGGTGCCTAGATGTTGTTCCTGGTTTTTGCATCTGACAAGTTGGACAGCGCGCGACAAAGTGATTTATATGCTGTTTCATTCCTTTCCAAGTGAAGTGGCGCTTGGCGTTTGCGAAGGTACGCTCTGCACCGAAGTGCGCCTGGTCATGTACTAGGTGTAATAAGTCCTGACGTAAGGCGTCATCTGCGGGAACCAGTACCACAGCAGGGCCGTCGAAGACATCGATCTGATTTGGTGGGCTGACTTCAAAAAGTAGTCCATTGGTGGCACGCAAATGTGGGGGCGGCGATTGCAGCCATGCCTCATACTGAGGGTCAGATAGAGCGGCGGACCGTAGGCGCTGCACAAAAGAGGGACTGCCCGGATCGGCTAACGCGGACAGAATTCTGGACTGTTTGCCTTGAACACACACAGCCTCGGTAAGACTGCGGCTAGCTAGCGGTCGAAGCGTCCCTGTGGGTGTTTTAAAGTAAAGGTCCAGAAGGTTGGCTATCCACGCTACTGGGAATGCATTGCCGCACAACCGATGTCGCATGCTTGTTGAGACATTCTCGGCAGCTGTGTCTCCAATTTCCATCCCAACCAAGCGCTCTTTTTCTGTAACTGTCAGCGCTCTTTCAGATCCATCTGAGTTACGTACCCATGTTGTCCGATTGCGGTCACTATGCGAGTTACTCGTTGCCATCAAAGTGGGGCATTTAAGAACGGGCTGGTTCATTGCCCCAGTAGGAACCGTAGCTCCATCGGTCAAACAATCTTGCCAGGTAAGGGGCAGACCGGGGACATGCCATATACGTGAATTGGACGGAAGCGAAGTCCAGCAGTACCTGCTCCTTTTCTGGGGGCAGTACTGGGACATGTCGTGTAAGGCGGGCTCTCCAAACATTTCCGCAACCTGCTGAAAATCTTTGTAAAGGTGGCCTGCAAAAGGAGTACATTCGATGATATAATCTGGTTGACCAAGTCGGTTGTAAAGGGTATGTACCGTTGTAAAAAGTTCTCTTTCATCCCGCAGCCCATAACTGGGGTAGTCTGGCGAGGTATTGGCTTTGGAGAACGGCTGGCATGGTACCCCCGCGATAAGCAGGTGGACAGGTGGTAGCTTTCTTCGATGCGCCAATACTCGTACATCATTGCCATAACGGAAAATATCTGTGCGGTGAAAGAGTCCAGGTCGATCTAGGTTCACCTCAGCAAACACCCTCTGTATTACCTTTCGGGCATGCTCTTCTATTTCGACTGCTATGTAATCAACTTGTATTGGATAGCCAGTTGGTATGAGATGCCACAGAGCT
The DNA here is from genome assembly GCA_020975725.1 of Picocystis sp. L7. Lineage (NCBI taxonomy): Eukaryota > Viridiplantae > Chlorophyta > Picocystophyceae > Picocystales > Picocystaceae > Picocystis > Picocystis sp. L7. The sequence goes on from QXJR01000004.1 coordinate 43,710, forward strand.
CGAAGGACTGTGCCCATACCTGCACATAAGTCTAAAATCCGGATGATGGGAGGACCTGTGCTAGGGGGGTTGCGCGATAAGTAATCTGCAGTGATATTTTGAGATCCTGGGCGGTACTCGACAGCGAAAGGTGCAAAGTATGCCAACTTCGCTGTCCAGCGCTGATCCCGGGGACTGAGTTGTTCTGCGGACTTGCTTTGCAAGTACATGCTGGCTTTGTTGTCTGTAAGGACAGTGAATCTCTGTCCAAAGAGAAGGTGCCGCCAATGCTGCAGAGCGTAGACGATAGCACAAGTCTCCTTCTCTGCTGGATGATAGTTCCTTTGTGCTGAATTGAACTTTTTAGAGTAATACTCAACTGGTTCCCAGGTGTTGGGGGAGGTTTCTTGTAGTAGTACAGCCCCCATACCCAAATCCGAAGCGTCAGTCTCAACGCGTATAGGCCGGTCTTCATCAAATAACTGTAAAATAGGTCCAGTAGTGAGCATACGCACAAGGTTTTCAAAGGCCTGGTCATGTTGAGCCTTCCAGAAACGACAGAAGTCGTGGCGGTACTGTTTGCGAGTGAGCTCTGTAAGAGGTGAAGCAATCTCTGCATAATTGCGTACAAAGCGCATGTAGAATTGACAAAGTCCCAGGAATGCTAAGTTTTGTTTGTGTGTGACAGGTTTAGGGAACTTTTGTATGCGCTCCACCAAATGGTCTGCACAACTGAGCTGGCCAGCATGTATGCGAAAACCAACCCATTCCAGCGTTCGGTGGAAGAAGTGACATTTTGACTCTTTCAGTCGTATGTCGTTACGCTGGCATACCTCGAGGAAGTCTTCCAAATGTTCAAAGTGTTTCTCTTGATCTACAGAGTGTATCAATATGTCATCCATATAGACCTTTAGAAAGGGCAATGCCCCAAAAATTCGATTCATCATTCTCTGGAACATTGCAGGGGCATTGGCCAGACCCATTGGCATAACCCTCCATACATAGCTGCCGAAAGGAGTAACAACTGCTGTCTTGTCAACATCTTCTCCATTCATGGGGAGCTGGTGAAAGCCGTCTAGGGCGTCTACTGATGAGAAGATACTTGACCCTCTCAAGTTCTGCAGGTGGTCATCTATTCGCGGCAACGGGTAGCGGTCCTTAATTGTGGCTGCATTTAGCATTCGATAGTCGAACACGACCCTCCACCCCCCATCCTTCTTTGGGATGAGGAGGACAGGTGCCCCCCAACTCGATCCCGCACAGACATCCATTTTCCCAGCGTCCACGTATTCGGTCAGCAGTTCGCGTAGAGCATCCTGCTGTTGTGGGGACAACCGATAATAGTTGCGATGCACCGGCTGAGTACCAGGTTCCAGCTGAATCTTGAATGACTCACCGGGTACGCGTTCGCAAGGTAAGGTGGTACGCTTTTCAAAGCAGAGCGCGTACTTGCGGAGCAGCTTCTGCAGTCTCTCTTGTTCGTTGGGTGACAGCGTGCAGGCATCACTGAGCTTACTGCGGAAGGTCGAAGTTTCTAGTTCTTCAGATGTTAGCTCACAGGTGACATCAAGAGGTTGCACCATTAATAATAAGCATCCTTCTGTTTGCATGGCCTCTTTGATTTCAGAGGGGGGCACTATAAGGTCAAGTTTACGGGCTTTTATAAAGGCTGTGTCGCCCTGTACTTTATGAACTGTCCCATCAGGATGTTTAAGTTCCATGTACTGATGCTGCCAGTTTATGTGCAGCAAGAAGAGGTGGCAGAAGTCGACACCTAGTATGCATTCAAAGGTCTCAATGGGGGCCACACCAAAATAATGACTCACCTGAAAGGTATCGATTGTAATCTGTGCCTGAATAACTTGGGCCTGGTGCACTTCTGTCCCTACTGCTAGGCTGAAATCAAAGTATTGGCCAGTAGGCCTCCAATTCTGCTGTGTTGGGTCATGCTTCTTCAGTTTTTCAAAGTAGTGAATGCTTAAGAAGGAGTTGCTGGCAAGCGTGTCCACGTACGCCTGTGTGGACAGGTCAGTAGGACCTGTAGGTCCAATAGTACTGCTGGCTGTGAGGAACTCGCAACGGGGGCGAGGGTTTGGCGACGCTCGTAAGGCTACCACCTGATCTGGGTATAAGTTGTTGCGAGTCAACGGATCAGACCTCGCGCTTGCGGGTGGCACCTCTCCTGGCTCCATCCCGACGGCCTCTTCCGTCGGGAGGAGCCTGTTCAGTTTTTTGGCATCATTGGCTGGGTGTGACGGCAATGTTTTGCGTCATGCCCGTAGCGTCTACACTTGATGCACAAGGAATTACTCTGACAGAGTTGAAGTTGGTCTTGAGAAAGACTGGCTCCCAAAGGCAGACTTTTCATCTGTGTTTGCGCAGCCACTATCCTTTTTTGAAGTTCCTCCGATAAATCTCTGAATCGCTTGGCGGCCCGTCCTTCGATCGATCGTACGTTGGGGCGGTAGCTCCCTTCCTTCTGAGGTAAGGCATGGACAGTGGCCACAGATTTGGCTCCATGACCATTTTGATTGAGCGGCCTGACCGTGCGTGAAACACGCCGAGCTTTCTCTCTGTCCTGGGCTTCCACTTTCAATGCGATGGCTGCTATGCCCCATGGGGACACATCTGGCTTGCGTTCCAAATCAACCATCAGTTGCATGTGTTGCTCCACCTTATTGCCACTGTCATATGGCAGGCCGATGCGTAACCTGGTGGCGATGTCATTCTCATCAACCCTTGGACAGGTGGGGTCATCGCTCATATTTATCACAAAACTCAGAAGAAGGAGGCGGTTCAAGTAAGTGATCACATTCTCCTTGTTTTGACGTAAACGAGCCCGCTGAAATTCTTTCCAAGCATCAGGCCCTGGGTCTCTTCTTTGAAAGGTCTCCTTGAGTAGACTGAAGAGAGACGGTAAGTTTGGAACGCGCTCCCGATCAGCCATGATAATATTATCGACCATGATGCGGGCTGTGCCTGTCAAGGTCTGGAGAGCTAGTACTACCTGCTGGGTTGGATCGCTCGCGTAACCTTCAACCCAACAAGCAACCTCCCTATACCAGTGGGTGAGTGCATATGGGTCATCTATCACTTCCGTTCCAGAGAAGCTTTTTGGCTTGGACAATGCCACTCCTTGCAACCGGTGGGAGCCTTCCATAGATTGGTACATCTTGGTGAGTGAATGAAGTCCTTGTTGGCTCAATGGTTGCATAGCCAGGTGGGAAGCATCCCCAGCTGCCTTCTCATTGGGTTCAACTGATGGTGGAGTAGGTCCATTGTCCTCGCGAGGGAAATCCTCCTCCCCAAGCGGTTCTTCTTCTTGCACTTGCGGGTCTTGAGCGGGGGTGTCGTTACGCAAACGACATAGTTGACTTTCCAACTCCTCCACTTGCTGAGCAAGGGCGGATCGAGCGTGTTGCTCACGTTCCAACTCACCTCTCAACCGTTGCATTCGTGTGGCGGTTCCGGAGAGGAATTCTTCCTCCGAGTCGCTCATCGCCAAGCGAAGCTTCGACAATGTAGCGTCCAAGTAGGGTCGCGGACAGGGGACACTTGGGCAACGAGCGAGTTGCGGCTCTCAGCAGTCGTTGAGGTCCTGGAAGAGGCTGATGAGGCGAGGAGGTCGTCTCGGAGGACAAGTAGAAAAGTGAATTGCAAGGCAAAGAGAGGGACTGGAGGTCCGTCTCTCAAAACCACTCAATGGCGGTTGAGATGAGGGCAAGTGGGGCACAAGGAGGGTCCACGTGCTGCTGACGGTCAAATCTGACCGTCCGTGCAGCCAGCCGTGGGGCGTCCGGCAGCTGTCCGAGTCATCGACACCGTCCAGCCTCCCCAGCCCTACCTTCTAGAAGTACACGGGGGAAGGGAATCCTTTCGACTCAACTCTACCGGTCAAGGGTTCCCTTCATCCCTTACTGAAACATGTCCATTGACCCGGGGCGTTCTGCATCTAGTCCCGGGCTCTGTTGACCCACATTCAATCCAGACCCGGATCTATGGTATAACGGTAATAGGGGGCAGTAAGGCAATGACTGCCCTTTTACTCCCCAAAGTCTCGGGGTCTTCACGCAGGGTCTCATAGGGTCCCTGCTAGGCTACAGCCCATAGGTTGCAAGGACTAGCCCATTCTTGGGCGAGGGCCTTGGTCTCCCGTGTAAAGAAGGCCGGACATTGGGCATGGTTTGGCGAGGCAAACACGTCCCAAGTAAATGACCCGAATAGAATTGAGAACCTCTCAAAAGTCTCGCGATGGAGTGCATATTCCTCATCGTCGAAGGACAACCTCGGCAAGGCAAGTGTCGCGCGAGGGCTAGGCGCAACAGGCCGACGCTGTGGAATGGATAGTGAATTTCTCTATCACGGATTCAGCATCTCACGAAAAATAAATATTCATGAAATTATCCGCTCATGGAGGTGGCAACTAAAGGAGATGCATCATTGCTATCAAATTCGTTGCATTTGTACTTGGGATCATTTCATAAAATCGAAATCTAGAACACGATTGCGCGTGATATCTTTTCAAACAAGCGGCATTTAAAATGTAAAACTTTCTCGTGTGATCATATTGTAAATGGTATATCACTCTGACGACTACAAAAGAGCAGCCGTTAGACACTATCTGAACGTCTCTCACAACCGTGATAAAGCCTGTCGTACCCTCGGGTGCTTGAATCTCACCCTCGGCAGATGGATTGAGGTATGAGGATGAGGATGATTTGGCTCGCCACAATCGCCAATTACGGGCTTACAAGATGAGCAAAGCGCAGGTCCAAGAGGCTGTCGACTTCCTCGCGGACCACCAGACAACATCCATACCTGAGCTCCATGCCCACTTGTAGGAAACCTTCGATGATTTTGATATATCTATGGCGCACTTATACAGGGTCGTTAGAGACAACAACCTGACGCGCAAGCGCACCAAGTATGGACACTATCCGAGAGTCAAGCGCGGCGTGGAGACCAACAAGAAAGCCGACCTCGAAGAGTTCTACTAAATCGTCTCGGCACACCCTATCAACCGGATCGTATCTATAGACGAAACCTCGCTGACACCCTTCATGTTCAAGCCATACAGCAGGTGCGCCCTTGGCGAGAAGTGCATAAAGATCACAGTCGAGAACAAGGTCTTCACCAAGCACACTTTCGTCGGCGCGATCACGAGCTCCCGCTGTGTGGGCTGGCAGGCGTATGAACGAAGCGCTATGAACGCCAATCGGTTCGTCGAATTCGTCAGGAGTATCATCAACAAACGCCGTTTGCGTGGCTACTTGTTCCTAGTCGATAACGCCGGTGCTCGCAAGGGCCAAGGCATCCGTGATCTGATGCAGCAGACGGGAAACACATTGTAATACACCATCCCGTCCAATCCGCAGACCAACGCGATTGAGAACTGGTTCTCGCAGTTCAAGCATTACATGCGTAACTCCACGACCAAGGACTTCGACGGTGTGTGCGATGACTGCAAAAGGTGCATACGGAAGATCACGCCTGAGCATTACCACAACTACTTCCAAATCGCGTACCGCAAGCACGAGTACCCGCACTAAGAGAGACCGCATGCTTTGACGCGCAGACGACCCCCGAAGAATTGCAAGGTCGATGTGTGAGCACTTAAGGATAAAATGCACTACTGCGTTCAAGCCGAACGAAAAAACATCTCAACGAAAAAGTACTACAATGCAGGAGCCCCCGCCGGATCCCGGAGGGGGCGGCCGTTCTACCAGTGCATCAAGACCAGCCTGAAGAGCGTGGTCCGCGACGACGCGGTTATCGCCAAGCTACAAGACGCCGCCCTGCAGGCCAACGGGATCGTGACTCACACCCTCCAGCTGCTCAAGCTATACTTGATCCATTGCTTCGGCAACGGTACCGCCCTGCCTACGATCGACCGCCAGTTCGTGACTTCGGTGATGAAAGTTCTGTGCGAAGAGCCCACTAGCGGACGCCCACCCAACGAAGAAACCAAGCAGATCAAAGAGAATCTGAAGGCGTTCTACGAGGTGCACTACAAGCCTCGCGTCGTAGGGCAGCTCAACTACCGCCACAGGAGCACAGTGCTGGACTACCTGGCGATCGACGTCATCACAATGTACGAGAACAATATCAAGCACCATTTCGTGGAGTACGTCGAGCGCTTCGTCAATGCGTCGTGGGAAAATAAGGCGTTGCTCGCGGTCATCAAGAAACACAAGAAGACCACCGGCCAACGCCAAGCGGCGACCTACGCGCTCTGCGCTTAGCTGCGTCTGATCAAGACCGACCTCCTTAACCCTAACCATCCGAAGAAGGCACACGCACTGTATCACGCGTGGATCGACGAGCAGCGCCTTAGGGTGTTGCCTCAACGGAGGCTCCAGCAGGACAGCATCTACTACGACATCCAGTGTTTGTCCCACGACTACCTTCCACGTATGCTCTACATGATGAAGGCCGTCGAGGCCGGTGGGGCCAGCGTGAATAACGCATGTCCGCTGCGGAGCGAGATCATCCCCAAGCACTTACTTCTGGGCACGGTCTCCCTCATCAACCTCTGCTTTACATCGGAGCAGGGTAAGCGTGGCGACTACACGACGAAGGGCAACCTGGTCAAGCACCAGGCCAAGATTTGGGGCTTCTTCTTCAAGACCAACATGAAGTGCTTCCACATGGAGGACGACACGCACGCGCACACCTTCGACCACCAGATCGAGACTTACGGCGTGAGCTGTAGCATCCTACTGAAGCGAAAGGACATGGTCGGCAAGGGCGTCAAGGAGCCCAAGCCCAAGAAGGGAAACAGTGAGATCTACATCGACGAAGTGTAGGACTACACGCCACTAATGGGCAAACGCGTCGTTGCTATTGACCCCAACATGAGCGACTTACTTTAGTGCGTGGATGGTGATACCAACGAGCAGACCAAGTTCCGCTATACCTAGGACATGCGCCGCAAGGAGACGAAAGCGAAGCAGTACCGCGGCTACCTGCAACAGCGCAAGCAGGATGTGGTCGATGGTAAACGTGTCGTGGAGTGGGAAGCAGATCTGAGCGCCTACAACCGTAAGACGATAGATTTCGAACGCTTCAAGGCGTACATCCAAAAGAAGAACGAGATCAACGCTCGGCTCGCTCCGTTCTACACCGGGTACATCTTCTGGAAGCTCAGGTTGGGAAGCTACATGCGGCGCCAGATTACGGAAGCCTGTTTGCTGGCACGGTTCGAGAAGTTGTTCGGCGGGCCAGAGGAGACCATCATCACGATCGGCGACTTCGAACAACGTAAGCACCGCAAGTACAAGGAACCCATAAAGGGGAAGGGCTTGAGGACCTTGTTTCGCAAGGCCGGCTATAGCTTGTATTTGGTGGATGAGTTCCGAACCAGCTGCCGCTGCAGCGCGTGCGGTGGCAAATGCAAGACGTTCAGGGAAGGCCAGAATCCTAGGTTGTATCGTACCGGCAGTGTCATGAGACACGGACTCGTCAAGTGTAAGACTTGCTCGAGGCTAAGGAATCGTGACACGAACGCCGCCTCAAACATCTTGAAGGTAGCAGTGAGTGCGATACGAGGAGAAGAGCGCCCAGACTAACTTCAACGAGCCGGAGGCTCAATCAGTGGTGCTACGTCGGCACTACACAACCACGATTTACACGGGAATGCAAAGTCCCAACGTTTGGCATAACAATGTTTACATTTTAAATGCTAAACGGTGTAAATCAAGCGCTCCACGGAGCCGGATGCTGAATTCTTCATGCTTGGAAAGATTGCAAGCATAGCAAGGGGATTTGTATGGGGTATCCTCTTGCAAACCTACGGTTTTCATTTAGTCATGAGCAAGTGCGAACGCCTGGAAGGAATGCACTTCATTGATGCACATAATTTCACCACGATTATGCTCGAGCGTCATGCACTTGAGGATAAAATTGGCATGATGAATGAATTACGCGTGAATCAGCATAACCTCTTTTTGTACGTTGCATGGATTTTTTTGGCGTAGATGGAATCCCTTCTTGCAACAACAACCTTGCACAGAATTCCATATGCATGATGGTCGCAAGAATGACACCTCGTCACACAAAGCAATACTGGCCTAGAACAAGATGTTCATGCAGAAAACGCCACAACTGGCCCTTTCAAAGATGAGATAGTGCAATGGTGCAGTTCCACGTAGTGTGAGTATCGCGGTTGCTCTACCAGCTGTGTCTGCTTGTCGCGTCCATCAATAGACGGTGTAGACATTGGGGGGGGATGGGTAGGAGATGCATACTTCATTGCTCAGAACTTTATAAAATCGCTCAGAACTGTAAAGAAGGGATTTTAGGCATTCGCACCTGCAACAATCTCAATGATCTCGCTGGTAATCTTTGCCTGGCGCTGCCTATTGTAGCTGAGGGTGAGGTTTTTCTTGAGCTCTTTAGCATTGTCACTGGCATTGCTCATGGCATTCATCCTTGCGGCCAGCTCTGATGCAATGGATTCCTGTAGCGAACGGAGGATCTGTGAGTTCATGTACAGGGGAAGAAGAGAATCCAAGATTTGGGATGGATCCTGCTCAAAAAGAAGGCTACCATCCACAGTTGATGTATCCACAACAGTGGCTTCTCTTTCCACCACAAACTTTCCTTCCTTGGTGGTGAGCTTGAAAATTTCATCCTCTGCTGCATCAACGCAGTTGCCATCCATGTCGCAGATTTCTCCCTGGGGAGTCAAAGGGAGTAGGGTTTGCACCACAGGCTTGGAAGCAATGAGTGACACGAATTTGGTGTAGATAAGCTCAACTTTGTCTGCTTCTTCAGAGACAAACTCTGAGAAAATCTCGTCAGCAACTGCCTGTGCTTCCTTGGTGGTTGGGGATTGACCCATGACGAAACGTTTTGCAATGTTGTACATGCTTGCGCGGTTAGGATTGCGGAAATATGTTGCACCCTTCTTTCCAATAACGACCATCTTGACTCCAATGCCAAGCTGTGTTAGCTCCTTGTGTCTCTCCTCCGTAGCCTTGATCACGGCATTGTTAAACCCTCCACATAGCCCACGATCACCGGTGCAAACGACAAGTAGAACGTTTTTGACCGGGCGGACCGCCGTCAATGGGACATCCACGTCTTCCCCACGGAGACGCTGGTTGACACTGAACAGCACTTTGACGAGATTCTCAGAGAAAGGCCTGCCTCCTACCACTGCTTCTTGCGCCCGGCGGACCTTTGCAGCTGCAACGAGCTTCATCGCATCGGTAATCTTTTGAGTGTTCTTCACGGAGTCGATGCGATCTCGGAGTTCTTTCATGGAAGCGCAGACCTGCGGTGCGGGTTCGAAGGTCAGCGGCGGTCTCGCGCTTCGACCCTGCTCGGTCGGTGTATCTTGGCTACCCGCTCGTCCCCTCTCAACACCGTTTCCGCCCTGCTTCTCCATCTTTGGCTCCTCAAGACTGCCAAACAGCGCGCTTCGTCCGTTTCGTACGCAATTACACGTACCTGGAGCGCTCCTCTCCTGGGTCCTGCCGGCAATCCATTCGGGCTTCCGCGGACGCGGGCGTTCCCGGTGGCGAAGGTGGCGCGTTTTGGCGCCCCCACTGGCTTCGACACGCACTTCATGTCGTCTTTTCCAGGCGTGTGCGGCTGCACGCGGCTTCCAGTCGTCGCGAGTGGAGTCGGCCGTGAGACGATCCGAGGCAGATTGCGGCGCAGGAAGCCCCCACTTGAAAGGATGGGGAGGATAAGGTGGAGCACTGCCACACTCCAGTTGCGACAGGGGAGATGGATTGGACAAACGGCCTCATCCGGTCAATCCACTGGAGACGCCCCGTTGGATGCGTTGGGTTCCTCCTTCGGATCGGTCGGGCTGGACTCAACGGGTAGACGGGGGCGAGGGGGACTTCATGGGACAGGCACCAACACGGGAGGGCACCCCGGAAGAGACCTACCCCACCCCATCGGACAAGAGAGAAGCGCGAACCACAAGTTTGCTACGTTCCGTGCAAAAGCACATGGGACACCTTGTGGAGGGCGAACAATCAATGTCCCCATCAAGAAAATGAAAACGTCGACGATGGGGCCCTTCACTTATGCATCCCCTCCTTACCACGAGGATGATCACATCGTCCGTGCAATGGGCTGCCAGGTTCCCTGCAAGAGATGCTCCATGCCATGCCCGAAACAAAAAGACGGATGCTGTGGCAAAGAGGGGATTCGATGCTCGCAAGAAAAACGGAAAAAGTAGATTTTTTAAATATTTGTGATGATTCGCTCCAATGCATGCCACACACCGACTCTGACCAATCGGACTTTAAACATTCCTCGGATGTTGTGTTCTTAGCAAACGCAATGGAAGGAATTCATGCACCCAAAGATAGCCAACGAGAGGCGTGATGCATCTTTTGACACTCTTCCAAAATTGGAGGGAGAGAAGCGAAGTTACCATACGACAAGTTCCAAGGTTGTCTCCCATGGCCGCAGTACCATTACAACCATTGTGGTGCTTTCCATGATGCCCGTGCCTTTGCTTGTGTCAGACTCAGCTAGCATATTCGTTAGTGTCTATAACACCATATCTACGTTTTTTCATGATACCAACAACGGCGTACTCAATCTTCACAAATATCTGTCCTCCGAGTATTTTCCTTCGAGGTCGCTCCTCGACATTGAATCAACGTTTTGCATTGTTCACACGCCTTAGCATGTACCTACCCAACTTGTAGTAATTGTAAAGGTGTAGCATTTTTGTTGTGATGTTCGGATACGACCGCGGTGTTGGAGACACGGAAGGGTTCGAAATTGGTTATCAATGGATTAAAGGTAAAGGAGGAATGTAAAAGAAAAAGATTGATTGTGTCATGACCCAATGTCTTTCTTTGAGAGTTTGACGACTTGTTCTGATTGAGAAGGTCGTCGATGGAGATTCCCGTGTTTGTAGACAAGGACATCGACCGTTCCCACCTTGTCATACGAAAAGCATTGTAGAATCACTATGCTGCAACGACAACATATCGAAGCGTCTACCGACATGGAAGAAGAGAAGCTCAATCTACCACTTCGATTGCCGCGTAATATGTTAGAGTACGTCCGTTCATCCACTTGGATGGTATCGACTACACCTTGTGGGAGGAACGTGTGCCCCTATGCCAAACCAGGCCGATTTCTCCCAATTCATCTCGATTGGGGACACGGTTCGGATGGTTTCCCCTGGACAGACCCAACCCGCCGCGGGTTCTCCAGTCACGTCTCCTCGATAGACCCCCGATGTGTCCTTCCTTCGTCGAGACAGACCCGTATAGGCCCACCCGAACTCCCTTCTCGTGTCACCTCGAAGCGACGGCGGTCAAAGAGGACCTGACAAAGACCATGGCCAGCCCTCGAGCCAAGATCGCAACGAAGCAAATGAAGAATGCAAGGGATGTCGAGAATCGCATGGTAGAAGATGAAGACGAAAGGGACGAACATGGGACCAGTACTAGCGAAACGGAGTCTGAACAAGAACGGCGGCCGTCGGATGGTGGACAAGCCGCCTTGGCGAGGGCATTTTCAAAGGTGGTGCAGAGAGAAGATCAAGGGAAGTTCGCCGATTTGAAGGCATACACGGAAACAATCAAATCGAAGAGAAAAATCCAAGGGATGGAGTTGGAAGAAGAGGAAGCACAAGGGACAAGGAAGAAAAGGGAACGGCTGGAGTGGAAGAAGCGGGGAAGAATCTATCCGAAGAAAGCTGGTGAAGACCCGAAGGCTGACCAGAAGGAAAGGCACCTACGTAAAATCGCAACGAGAGGTGTTGTTACTCTCTTCAACGCTGTTGCGAAAGCACAGAAAACGGTGGAAGATAATAAGAATAAACCAAACACAGCTGCTGCTCTCACCAAAGCTACCTTTCTAGCTGAGATCAAAGGAGGCCTATCGCATGAAAGAGAACCAAAGGCCAAGGGGAATGCGCCCGATAAAGGTGGATGGAATGTCCTGCACGATAATTACGGAGGTTTGGGAACAGGAAAGCTAAAAGACCTCGAGAAACAGCAGGAAGATGATACAATGGAGGGACTTGACAGTGACCTTTTGGACACTGCAAGTGACAGCTCCGGACACGATTCTGCAACGGACGGATCACCAGGTGCGTCTGAAGAGTCGGAGTTGGAAGAAGAAGAAAGAGAAGCAGAATACGAGTCCGAGTGATCGGAAGGTCATATCACCATACTACGAGATTGGCCAAGAAAGCCCACCCCAAGCGTCTTGTGAACCAACCTAAGCTCCAGGCAAGAAATGGGGTTTGGCATTCTTGCATGCTCAAAAGCATACATCATTACTACCTTGTAGTCTTCATGAATAACCAACTTTTGTCGTTTATGCCAATCTTTGACAGTGCTGCTTGTTGCCTTGTAGTCAAGATATCTCCCGAGCATCGGTACAATAGATGCTTCATCCTCTTTGCAAATCAGCTGCTTTGCTGGATGTCTTGCCCACGAGATGCCCAAATTTCGAAATTTTCCAAAGGGGATCGATCCCCATTTCGCGCGCTTAAATTCACTGCAAGCATTTCCTTCACGAGAGCCAGCTCTGGTCCGCTTCCTGCTGAAGGGCCAGGGGACTTGGGGCCAACCAGGCGCCCTTTTTTGTCGCGAGTCCAATTTCTGTCTACGGTTGCGCTTGTAGTTACGTGAACTTGATTTCCATGGTCGAACGTCAAAGATTTCGCCTCGAAAATCTTGAGTCGGTCAAGGATTCGTTCAGTGATTCCCAAGTTCCCCGGAAAGAGACGTGAAGTGTTTGAGGTAAAACCTTTCTTACCCTCTAATACCAAGCAGGTCCGATCACAACAACACTTTACTCTTGACATGGGTCAGCGAAGCAGCAGAGACGCGCAGCATGGCGCGTGCACCGAGGAAGGGGTCGTCATCGTGGGATCTCAGAGCGACCTTATGGCTGACGAAGACGCTTTAGCAAGACGTCTTCATAGTTCTGTACTTGCGGAACCTTTAGATGCTCCTGCGGAGGATTTGGACTGGAGCGAAGTACTGTCCCAGCGCAGAGAGGATGATTTGCTCGTACGAGAGTTGGAATGCATGCTAGATGTGTACAGTGAATTTGCGAGGCAACATGTGCAAGAAGTGTACAGTGAGCAGCAAGCAATTCACGATGGCATTGATGGTTTGGATGCGAGAGCTGCTTCCATGGTAAAGGATTTGATTCAGAGCAAACGCCACGCGAAAGATGATTCGAATGGGGCAAACATGCTGGAGCAGGTGGACAGAGAGCTCGCTCTACTTACCGACAAGGCTATGTTCTTAGAGCAGCAGATGCACGAATTGCAGGACAGAAGCAGGCGTCTTCGAGTCGCTCCTTTGCACGATGTTTCAAAGTGATAGTTGTTGTGATCGGATGGGCTGTGATAAACCTGTTCGTTCTCTGACGAGATGCACCTCTGCGGCTGATTCCTTCGTCCTAGTGATCCGTTGTTCCTTGTCCTTTTTCATCAAACTTCCATGGGCGGACCGCTGCTGTCCATGTGTCAGCAACCGCCTGGTTGTTTTGGCATTGATCCCTCCAACGGGGTAGCAAGCGTACAACTTGACTTGGTGCAGCAGACACATCCCAGACCGAACCCCTCCCCTCCAGAGCGTCTGGGGAGTGGATCGCCCCGACCAGCACGACCAATCCATTCGACCGAGCCGACACCGACGTTCCACCAGACCACCGCGAGGCAATATGAAAGCCGCAAGACGCCTTCCGCACACGAGCCAGACGACCAGGCGGATGCGATCCGTGGTCGTCCCCGGATGCAGCAGGAAGGCAATGCCTCTCATGAACGCTCCAGACGCCATTCCTGGTCCGCAACACAACCGGAAAGACATCCTGTCCGTGGCGTATCAAGGCGTCCCGGGTGCATATAGCCAAGAAGCGGCGACCACAGCCTATCCGGGCTGCAGTGCGGTGGCATGTGAGAACTTCGAATCGGCTTTTCAAATGGTGCAAAGCTGGACAGCTGACAGGGCCGTGCTGCCCATCGAAAACTCTCTCGGTGGGAGTATACACGCCAACTTTGACCTTTTGCTCAAGTACAGATTGCACATCGTCGGGGAGGTTTATTTACCAATCAATCACTGCTTCATGTGTCTGCCTGGACAGGAAATGAATGAGATAGAGAAAGTTATGTCCCATCCACAGGCACTGGCTCAATGTGAAGGTTACCTGCAGAAGCTTGGCGTAATCAAAGAAGAATACATAGACACCGCAGGAGCGGCAAAAGTTATAAAAGAAAACATGCTCACTGGAGCTGCTGCAATTGCAAGCGCATGTGCTGCAGAACTCTACGAAATGAAGGTGCTAGAGACAGGCATTCAAGACCACAAAACCAACGTTACTCGTTTCATTGCACTTGCGAGGGACCCACTCTTGCAGAAAGCCTCAGTAAAAAAAACCGCAAAAAACGTCAGTATGCTTCTCCTTGAATGAAGCTCCTGGGGTGCTGTTCAAAGCACTCTCAGTTTTTGCTTTGAGAGACATTGACCTGACCAAAATTGAATCCCGTCCCATGAGGACCAATCCGGTCATCGAATCTCGATCTGGAAGACAGTTCAACTTTCTGTTTTACGTTGACTTTGTAGGCTCCCTCAGTGAAGAGTCTTGCCAAAATGCACTTCGTCACCTTCAAGAAATATCACCATACTTGAGAGTGCTTGGTTCATATCCCATGGATACAAGCTTGAATGTCAATGTTTGGAACGAGGACACTGATCCATTGAACGATTTGGTGCGGTAGCACTTCCTTGGGTGTTGGCCAATCATGACAATGCATTAGAAAAGCGCTTGGCAGCACCCCTACACGTGGCCTTTCTGTAGATACCGTGACATCGTTGGCTGCAAAATCCATTACATCAAAGCACGATTCAGGATGGTAAGAGCCAGCATACTTTCTTAGTTCTTGCCATGTTCCGTCCTGTTTTGGAATGGAAAGGCAGAGGGAAGGCAACGAAATGAGGGAGTCTAAAATGTGAAATATTGTGCCCATGCATCGTAGATCTTCCAAGTGGTTTTATGTTACATCTCCTGAAAGTTCACAACCAAGTTGTACTGAAATTTGTGATCAATTTCTGTAAGGACAGTTGGATCAGCAAGGTCATTCTTTCCTGGATAAAAAGGACAGCGGTTTGGACTTTTCTCTCGCCCTCCATCTTCTTGTTTGAATCGACACGGCATGGATAAATGTGCTCCAGAGGCATTCTTCTGTAGTACTTGTAAAGGTAAGCAGTGGGGGGGCTCTATCTGTGCAGGGCGCACAATATTCCTGCCACCATTTCAGGGCTTGCCGGTTTTGCGGTGGGAATGATAGTGCAGAGCTTACCATCTTTTACTTTATCCTTTTGAAGTGCTTTCTTGGAATTCTTCTCATCAACAAGTAGACCTGACCCTACAGATGATTCATCCGACCAATCAGAGGATCCTTCCAATGAAGGAGCCTTCAACTTTTCTCTTGCACTACTGTCACCTGCTTGAACATTTCCTTCTACTGCTTTGCATGCATTGTCTTGATTCTGGGCAGTCAAGTGGCTGGTTGCTTGTTTGTCACTCCCTTCCTTGTATCCTCCTCGTGTGTTGGCTGCAGCCAGGGCTGGGTCGCCAAACACTCGGCTTGCATCTTGCCACCATGGAATGGAAGCACCTTTCCCATAAATTGCATCCACGCAAGGGTACAAACCATAGTGGGAAGCAAACCAAGCAGCCATTGGGTCACGTTGAAGGGGAAAGTTTGGAGCTATATATTTGGTCTGAGTTTGACGCGATGGAGTTTGCAAAGACTTTTGATACCTGTCCCGTTCAGTGGATACCATCTCCCGCTGAACGACAACCACACGGTGCAGGTCATGAAGCTGCCTCTTGAAAGTGCCAACTTGCCTCAGAATCGTTGTTTGCACTTTGGCGAAATTATCCTGTCCCAAGTACTTAACCACCTTCTGCTTAGAACTGGGCCCCGTGCATCTTGCATCTCTATCCCCTGTGTCTCCTAATCCTTCAGCACATGATCCACTCTTTGTTTGGAAGAGTTGTTGGAGGTATGGGTCGCTCTTCTGAGCACAGCCGCTGGTGATTTTCGCTGTCAGTCTCGTTTGCTCGGATTTGTTCGAAGACTTGGTGTAGCAAGGCCTTTTCTGCTTGGGTTGTCCGCCCAAACCAACGAATCCCCTTCGTTTGCCAGTCTTCCCTTGTTGCGTCGCTTCTTGTCTTTCCAGTGCTGTGTAACCCTGCCCTTCGACGAATCCTGTTCGATTCTCGTGACTATTGACTGCATGGTTTTGACATCCACTTTCTCGTAAAGGCAGCGATGGGGTATGGTGAAGATCCGCTGGCCTGCTACTGAAGCAATTCATCAAGTGCTGATTGTGCTTCAATTGCCAAGATCCAGTCATGTGCTGCATGTAAGATACACCGGGATCGCCAGGCATCCCCTGCGGGCATACGATTTGGCCAAAAGGTGATGTGACCTGTATCTGATACATTGTTGGGCAAAGGGTACATGCATATGCAGTGTCAGCAAAACCTGGCCTTCGTTTCACAAATTCAAAGCACGTGTTTCAATTTCGTACGTACCGGAATGCCAAAACTTGCTCCTTGGGGCGGTGTGTACCACCCTCTGAAGTCCTCTACTGAGGGGAAGGCCATGTATGGCCGTGCAGCATTGTCTATTTTTCTCTTCGAATCCGCCATTTCTTCAATTGGCACGTCGGGACGAGGCCGACCGTGGACACTGCAAAGCTCGCTGCTCTTTTGCGGATGCCAGGCGTTTTCACGAGTTTACGTTCCGAAGCCCCCGTGGACTTCAACCTTTCTTTCTTCTGGAACGTCTCGTTTCTTTTCTGTCGGCGTGGAAGGCTTTCACTCGTCCTACTCTTCTTCCGTACTCAAGAGGTGCAATGAGCTTCGCGCGATGTGCTAGAAGCTCTTTGTGCGCGAAGTCGAACGTGTGGGGGGAGGAATGGCGACTCCGATTCGTCAACCCTACGCCGAACCAGGGTGGTGGTGGGGAGGAGGTGCTCGGCACCATCCGAAAGGACAGCAATAACTGCTCTGTCTCTCGAACACACCCGGAAAAGCGACCGGAGGGTCGCCCCGAAAGATCGACGGTCCTTAGTCAGGGCATCGAAAATCGGTAGGTATCATCGATCCCCTCTCCAGCCAGCGACAGAGAAGAATGGAGCACCTAGCGTGAACCAACTCTGAACTACCACTGCCGCTACAAATCGGGGTTTCAGGACCCCCAGGTTCGTGAGCCTCGGCGCGGAGGCCACTATCTCGCCCGGCCTCCAGTGTGTCCCCCTCCGCAACCAAACATGATTGGGCCGAACCTTTTACTCCTGGCCGATTGCTTCGCAGATGCGCAAAAACGGCGCGGGTCGAAGCCTACCTAACAAGGCCATCAAGCGCAACCGTGCACATGAGGGGGCATCCATCCGTGTAATCGATGTGGATAATCACGTGCTTGCACCCGTTGCGCACCCCACAACCGTTTTGTTGGTCTCGTTTACCGGTTGCATTGCGCGACGGGGAAACGCCCCACAACATGCGCGGTAGGTGTTGCGCGTTGGCACCATCGTCTTGCATTGCCCGGTTTGCTTCACAATGAGGCAATGCGGTAGTATCAAGTGGGTGCGACACAACGTGTGGCTTGCGCCCAAACACGTGCCCGTTCACCACGTCAGCAAAGCGTGAGTGTTTCCGGTCGTAAAGGTCAAGAGACCGTTGCAACATGCACTTGACGGAGGTGGTGAACTCCTCAACGCACTAGGTGGCAATGGGTGGCAATACCATGGTAGCCGTCCGTGCCTATGTCCCCTTTCGGCAAGCGAGCGCGGCGTAATGCCCCCCCCGAAAAGTGTGACATCCTACAAGAGTGTTTGCACCACATGGAAGCTTCCTAACACGCCAACCTAGGGTACAGTGCAGAAAACCACTATGATGGCATCGGCGACGCCGGTTGGCAAAGGCTACGCCACTTGGAAGCATCCTTTCATTCTCGCACACCCCCCTTCAAGGGATTATACCATGGGCTATACGGTGGTGTAAAGAGTTGCAAATGTGCCGGACGCAATGCGGCAGTGCTGGTTTCGTGAAACGCTACAACCTCCATGAGCAAGAAGGTACTAGCAAGGTAAGGGAGAGTGTGGGGAATGTTTGGAACGAGTTCTTGTTTAGGGGTCTCAGACGACGACGTGGTGTGTGTTGCCGTCGATGGCAAATGTCAACAAAAGCGAATGTTGCTTCGAAGAGTGAGTCGGCGTTGTCACCACGCACTGTTCCCTCCTAGGGGAGTACCCATACAAAGGCAAAACGCGCTTTAGAACTAACATTCATCTATGGATGCAATGAGTGGGGGCATCGGAGCGGTGAACATATAGTGTGCTATGGGAAGAAAGAGATGCGGGGCATCTTTCATGCATATGACAAGACCGTTGGGCGGCCGCTATCTTGACAAGTCCACCAATTGCAACGCGTTACTCGTGGTGCGCACACACAAGCCTGGCTTACATATCACGTGGAGTGAGCAACAATGCGTGGCACTGCGGTGACTGGATTGGTGGCAACGTACTCATAGAGTTGTAGGAGTACACGCGGCAAAAGCTTTTGTCGTTGGCGATTGCGATGCTTCGCAATGGCATGCTTTACGTGTGTACAACATAGGCAACGGTACATTGTGCTTGCAACCATGTTAGCTAGACGTACTTTGTGCCTCAAACTACCTTTTTGTAGGAGCTAGCGCAAGACTGAATTTCTCAAGTCACTAGAATGCATCTTCATGAAAATTAGAAATGAAGTTGGTCTACGTTGGGCGTTCCATTCTAAACTTGCCCCCTTCTTAGGTAGTAAGCGTACAACCGAAACCTTGCCGAGAATCGAATTCACGATACAAATGGAATTTGCTGAGTCAAGTGTCGTATTGACCGGTATTGTTGCTCGATACGACGATCTACTTTGATGGGGCGAAATCAAAATCCAAGCTCATGTGTTTCGAAACAAGCACAAACGCAAGAACGATGCTAGTGTAACCCGTTCTTATTTTGATTGCGAAATAGTCACACAATTGCGAGAAACTGAGAAACGCATTCCATTCTCGTATGATTTTTTCTTTATCGGACGTGGCAATGCAAGAACTAGCCAATGAGCGTAAACCTTTGATTCCAATCTACTACATCAATCACGAAGCCAACCTTGGAGGCAACATGCAATGCAAGTCCTCGGAATCGTCAATCGAAAGCTTGTGTTGTGAACTAGACATGGGCTATGTGGAGGTACGAAACGGCAACTTATGTTGGTTGGAAAACGATTGGCATCCCTCGTATTTGCTACAACCCAGTGCTTTGTTGTCAATCGTTGCAAAAAGAGCAAAATGCTTGTACGAGCAAGCAAAAGAGTTGTTCAAGAATATGCAATTGTTTTTACATTTTCGTGCTTGTCAAAATCTATGGCAAAACGAAGCGATACAGCTTAGGTGAAGGCTATATCTACACCAACAAGTCGCACTGACAACAGCGTTTGCTTTTGTAGTGTAACAGTCGAATTTGCTAAGTAAATGACCTATGACGAATAGATACAAACAATGCGGAGAACCAAATCATACGTGTAGAAACAACAACGTGACCGTTTTGGGCAATGTTTTGTACCACAGATTGGTCGCTAGTTGAAAACAATTCTCGTACTATAGAAACGCGTCCTTGAACAGGCAACACACGGTGCTAGGAGGACAAATAAATAAGCACGAACTACGAAAACACGAGCCACCTCCCAATCTCTTTCCCAACACAACATTGAATAAATGTTGTGTGTTCATAAATCTAGGAAAAGGCTTTTCGTTGCAATGACTTGTTTGTCCGACAAAGCTTTGCTACTCCTCTTTGTACACCAAAGTTGTCATGAACAAAATACATTGGTCATGCAACGACCGACCCGAGGTATCGATATTATTAGACAATTGTTAAAGTACCCATGAACATATTACGAACTACGTATAGAAAAAATATCTACGCTAGATCTATTTTGTAGAATATTTTATATGGTTTACTAGGGAATGCTAGAACTCCCATGAAAAAATTCCTAGATTCCCGCACTAAAAAGGAAGATGCTTGGAGTAACATTTCTTTGTAGTATTGTATCCTATACCATGTTGCTTGCGTGAACGTCCTCATTAATATCGGGATCTTTTGGAACATTCAACCTCGATTAGACAAAAAATGGCAAAACAAAATCTTGTTGTTGCTCCTATGTTTTTCATCTTAACAGATTAAGATGGATGGGAGTTGTGATCTACGCCAAACTATTAGCACTACTTGAATGGACAACTTTGAATTACCCGAGAGCATATGATGAAGTGACGAGGAATCATAGGAAGTTCCTCAGCCTTCCACCCTTGCCCTTTGAAGCGAGAAAGGCATCACCTTCTAGCTCGAAGTTCGAGTGGCTATGCATTCGCTCAAGCAATCCGCCATCGAGTTTGAAAAGTCCTAACGTTCGAGCTTTGAAAGCGTTGTTTTAGCATCGTTTACACTCTGCCAACCGAATTTTGAAACAACTTGCTTCATTCGTCCAGCTCAAGGTATGGGCTGTCGACCTTCATGGCTTTAGGGTGAAAAGAGCAACCGTGAACACCCCCGCCCTTCAAGCTACGTGCCCTGAATCGTTTCCGGCCTCATATTGCTGAGAATATTCTGTGTCGAGCGGTAGGTGCTTCGTCCGTCATACGGATACGTGCGTCCTGCAGCATCGCTCCAGCCACATGGCTCAACCTTCCGAAACGTGGCCGTGGAATGAACGAAAGAAGAGGATAAATTCCCAGCAGCAGGACTGGAAAGGTGGGGACGTGCTGCTCGAACGCGCGGCCAGCTTTTTCCAACGAGCAGGTCGAGTTGAGGGGACGAGGGAAGTCCCAGAATGGATGGGAGATTTGGACCACAACCTCAAAAAGACTAGCCTTGCTCTCTCAACTAGCGTTCAAGATTTACAGAAGGCCGCTGAAACGAGGCTCCGGTCTTTCCCTCTACGGGCGACCAGGGCCAGGGTCGCGCCGATCTCCACAGGAAGCCAAGGCTCGCCGACCAGCACATTAGTCCCTTGGAAAAGCTTGAGGAGGGCAAGATCTGAGACCGACTTAAGGCATCCCATCAAGGAAGAATGGGAAGAATTGGTGAAGGCCTTGGAGGATAAGTTGAAAACCAGATCGGACTGGCCCAGGAGGACACTTGTGAGAAGAGGTTCAACGCCCGACCTTGGAGAAGAGGAAATTGCGGGGAAAGGCGAAGAGGAGCATAACGCCCGGAAGGCTGTACCTTTTAAGGTAGACCAAATTGTCCGACATGCTCGTGATGCTGCACAAGAGCGCCTACGGATCATTGAAACACAATGGAAGAAAGGCATATCAGGTGGGGAGAAAGGTAGCTTAGAAGATAAGAAGAACGGACAACGTAGGATGACATCGGCAAAAAGGGGTGCTAATCTAAGCTTAATGGACGACGGTAGAAAAATCGCCATTTTTACAACTGCTAGCTTACCATGGCTTACTGGAACAGCAGTCAATCCACTGCTACGAGCTGCATTCTTGGCAAAGATGAAAAAGAAAGTCACTTTGCTGGTTCCTTGGCTCTCCCCCCAAGATCAGACAGCTGTATACCAGAGGCAATTCTCAACTCCTGAGGAGCAAGAGAATTTTGTGAGGGAATGGCTGCGTGCGAGGGTAGGCTTTGATAGTGATTTTCAGCTGAAGTTTTATCCGGGTCGTTATGCTCCAGAGAAGGGAAGCATTCTTCCTGTTGGTGATATAACTAAATGCATTCCTGATGATGAAGCAGAAGTAGCTTTTCTTGAGGAGCCGGAGCATCTAAACTGGTACCACCATGGGGGGCGGTGGAGTGACAAGTTTGAGCATGTTGTTGGCATTGTGCACACCAATTATCTAGAGTATGCTAAGAGGGAGGAGAACGGGAACCTGAAGGCAAGTATTCTAAAAAAGGTGAATCAATGGGTTTGTCGTGCTGCCGGTTGCGACAAAATCATTAAGCTCAGTGATGTCGTGCAAAAACTGCCCAGAGCCACAACTTGCTTTGTCCATGGTGTGTCACCAAAGTTTTTGGATATAGGGAAACATAAATCGGATGAATTATCTAGGAACAATGGAAAAAGCGTCTTTCCAAAGGGAGTTTACTTTTTAGGTAAGGTTGTTTGGGGAAAAGGTTATTCCGAGCTACTCGAAATCCTTGATCACCACCGGTCTAAGCATGGCGTCAACATTGATGTAGATGTTTATGGACATGGCGATGATTTTGCTTCTGTCAAAGAGAAGGCAAACCAATTTGGACTTGCCTTGCGATTTCATGGAGCTCGAGATCATGCCGACACAGACATTCAAGCGTACAAAGTCTTTATCAACCCAAGTCTAAGTGATGTTGTGGCAACCACAACTGCAGAAGCTCTAGCAATGGGAAAATTTGTGGTTTGTGCGGACCATCCATCGAATGAGTTCTTCCGAGAATTCCCAAATTGCTTGACTTACAAAGACAAGGAGGAGTTCTGCCACTGTATTTCCAGAGCGATGGCTGAAGAGCCGAAACCTTTAACTGAAGAGCAGAGGAGACTCCTAACCTGGGAGGCAGCGACAGAGCGCCTCTTAAAAGTTGCAGAGCCTGAGCAGCACACATCAAAGCCAAATGCGATCGAAGGGTGCTTGGACCGCATGTCATACATGCTCCATAACTCCCTGTCAGGAGTTGAGACGTACCGCGTTACGGCAGGCGCAGGTAGTGGGACACGTGATTGCTTGGATGATCTGGCAGATGTGGTCAGGTTTGACCAGATCAAAACGGTTGTAGGTATCTTCGATAGAAAGTAATCGCAAAACCTTGTCCTTTAGATAATTCAGGGTGGATGGCACGGTTCATAACACTGAAATTTTACTTGCAAAGTCGCTGCCCATTGTTTACCAAAATACCATCGTTACACCCAAGACGACACCAGGGAAAAGTCTCCGAGTGGGCATTCCCATAGAGAAAACGCAGAGTGGTACTCAAAGATAGATGACCACACTCTTGAAGCACGTTGGGACATTTTTGTCATCCAACAATTTCTGACTTTTACTGTGACCTTGTGCCTTGAAGGTATTGACGAGGCCCCACTCTAGCTCTTTTACTCCGAAGGTTAGGAACTCTCGATTGAGATCGAAAACTCTTTTTAACGATACTGCCATTGAAGAAAAGTGTGCCTGCATGGCAGGCTTTGTGTTGAATCTGTCAGGTTCACTAATGGTATCCGGTCGTGCCCCTAGACTCCCAGACACTAGGTGCGCTATTCTATCCACAAGTTACTTGACTTGGAAACATTGATTGACATCCGTGTTGTGGTGCCGCCCCGCTAGATTTTTTGCAGCTTGCGGTCTGTGCGTCGAAATCTGTACGTGATCTTGCCGAGGGGTATCAAGGACATCATCAGCACTATGCTACGAGTCATTGGATAGCTTGTCATCACGCAAGGCCAGCGGGCCCACCATTGTACGTAACTGAAGGGGACTGTTTATGCGGCCCTATCACACTGGTGTCTGACCTATCCAGTACCTGTTGCATTTGTTGCCGTTCGTGTCCCCAACTTGTTCGCATCGGGCTGTTCGAGTTCCCTCATTCGTACCCCCTGGCTGCTGAGCAATCAATCGTTACTCCGTGATTGCCACAATGTCTCGGTCGACCTCTTAGAAAAGGGTCTCATCACCGACCAACTGGTGGGTCAAGTCTTGCGGTTCCGTATTCGTTCATTATCCTGTTCACATCTTTCTTGCATTCTTCCTGGAACGCCGAACCTATCACCGCAAGGTTCTGGTCCCGTTTCAATCCTGGGCGTTTCGTCACCCCCGTTTCACTCGGTTGATCGGAAAAGTCACCCCGAAAGGGGGACGAAACGCTCAGGATTGAAACGAGTTCTTCGCTCGATCGAAAGTCCCTCTGTTTCTCCATCGAGGGGGAATGAATCCTGCCCCCCTTGTCCCACCCTCCTATACCAAAGTTGGGTGAGCCCTTCCGGTCCAGTGTCGCGTCCACTGGTACAAACGTTCGTTGCAGGTCGCGCCAAGGACGATTCCGCAACAAGAGAACGGTCGCCTAGTTGGAGAAGGGTGCATTTCAACGGAGCCGTCGAAGATCGGTCACCTCGCAATTGCTTCCGAGCTTCGTGCTCCCAACATCTGTGCTTCGAAAAAGGACGTACACCTAGCGCTCGGTCCTGAACTACCCCTATATCAAACTTCATGACAAGGCTTGTACGGCAGAGGGACACGGTTCCAACGGCGAGCCAATCTCAAAATGTTTTATGCCGCAAAGCAGCACAGAGACGCCAACATCAACGGTTCCTGAGAAGACAGATGTTGAATGACACAAGGACAACGAGTTTCACCACTCGCCGCTGCACAAGCATACATCGGCAGGACAATCGGGTACGGGGGGAAATAATCGATGTTGAGGATAGTAAAGGGCTTTTTAAACCGTTTATGGATTTACAATTAGATGGATTGGGGGAGGACCCAAGCTTCAAGGAATTGCCCTTGCCACAGACGCTGTCCAGAGCCGTAGGGTGCTACAAAAAAAAAACTTGCACTTGCACGAATCGACTTTTTAAATCGAATCGAGTCAGGAAGTTACGAACTACTTGTGTGGAAGCTGGCGAGGACCTGCAGATTTACAATAGCTGCCTTTACCCGAGCATAGACTTTGACCTGCCAATTTTGGGTGTGGACTTGCTTCACTTTGGGAAGAAAACCATATGTATTGTTGACTTTCAGCCCCTACAGAAAGGCAGCGCATACTTGAACAAGTACATAACTCCCTTATCTACCATCAAAACTGACTACCCATATTTCAACAACACTGTTTCAAACCGCTTTTACGATGACGACAGGTGGTTTTCTGATCAAATGCTATACTTGAATGATGAGCTGCATTTGCCAGATTTCTATGAAGCATTCAAGCAGTATCTAGCTTTCTATTTGCACTTGCTTAACGAAGCAGAGCCCATCCCACGTGATCAGGCTGCATATGTATCATCCATGCATTCCGAATATGACAAATTCAACAAGGAAAAAGATCCAGCGATCATGATGTTTTCCAAGATGTTCGGGAAGGAATTTTCTACAGCAGTTACTGGTTCCTTTCTTTTCTCCTTCTAAAGTAAGAAATTATTGAGCATCTTTCTCTCCATCTTCCAGCAGTGGTTTCTTTGTTAGTCACAGCAGGTACAATTTCTTTGACCTGGGACATATGCACTACCGTTGGCTGAAACATTTGCATGGCATAGAAGGACAGACAATGCAAGGGCCATTCGAGAGAGGATTCCAAGGCATCACGACATGCAAGTTCAGAACATCCCTCCTCTTTGCCATCTGCCGAGTCTTGGCAATGTACGATGGCTGTTTAGAAGCACAACTTGACAAGCAGATATCTTGCAGCCAAAGCTTGCATCAGTAGTCTCTCGGGAAACCGGTGCGCTGTGAATTGCTACGATGCCTGCTTTCTACTCTTCCACCCCCTCTCGCCTGAACAAAATTTGGACGCACTGGCTTCTGCAAGCACTCAACTGTTTCGGGTGGGGGCGGAGGACCAGGCATGCGCGTGTGCTTGTATCTGCATAACGGGCCATGTATACAGAATCCAAGCTTATACATATTACAGTCCTTAATATCATCAAGCGAGTGTTTGAAAACGCAGTCTGGTTCTTTGCACTCTCCGTACTTGGCATAATATCTGCACACTGGCATACGCGACGGGTCGAATTGGTGAAGGAAACCACAACTCTCGCCTTTCATGCACAGGCCACGTAGCCAGTGCCGGCAAACTGTCTGCCTGAAGTTTTTTTGATGTCCAGCGGTTTGGATGGCAACGAGTTGCTGACTGTTTTTCGCGGCTTGCATGGCTAGGTTCGCCGCCGCTTGTTGTGCCTGCACGACGTATTTCGGACCCCAGGTCAGTCGTTCGGTCCGGCGAACGGCGCAGCGAACATTTCGAGCGGTGGCAAGCGACGGTGTTCCAAACGTACCGCTATTCCTGGTGCTCCGCTTTGCTCCAGGTTGTTCTCGAAGTCGAAATCCAAGTCCTCTTCCGCCATGGTGGTGGTCGACGTTGCGGACCGACGGGTCGGTCACCGTGTGTGGGAGCACCGGACCCGGTGCTAGGGTTTAAGGCCCGGGCTGGTGGGAATGGGTTGGCGCCCGTCTTTTCGGACCACCCCGAACGTGCGAAAGGGGAAAGCTTGCCCTGGTGTCGGGGCCGCGTTGGGCGTCGGTCTTCCCTGAATGAAATGTCCGGACGAAAGGACAGAGTGGCGTACTTCTACGATTCGGAGGTCGGTGGGATGTACTACGGACCCAACCACCCAATGAAGCCACATCGGATGGCCATGGCGTACGAGCTCGCACTTGCCTACGAACTGCACAAAAAGATGCAGGTCTTCAGCCCCAGAAGGTGCTCCGCAGTCGAAATGGCTCAGTTCCATGCGGAAGACTACATCGATTTCTTGAGCCATGTCACCCCCGACAATCAGGAGGAACTCGCCGGGCAGCTCAAGAAATACAATCTTGGAGAGGACTGCCCTGTCTTCGACGGACTGTGGGACTTCTGTAAATTGTATACAGGTGCGTCAATCCAAGGAGCAGCGAGACTCAACCAGGGACATTCCGACATTGCAATCAATTATGCCGGCGGTCTTCATCATGGCAAGAAGAGCGAGGCATCAGGCTTTTGCTATGTCAATGATTTAGTCTTGGCGATACTTGAATTGCTGAAATACCATGCTAGGGTTCTGTACATCGACATTGATATTCATCACGGGGATGGGGTGGAGGAAGCATTCTACACAACAGATCGAGTCATGACCTTGAGCTTTCACAAGTATGGCGACTACTTCTTTCCTGGCACCGGCGATATACAGGATATCGGTGAATCTAATGGGAAGTACTATTCATTGAACGTACCCCTCAGAGACGGAATCGACGACGAATGCTTCCAAAATCTCTTCAAACCTATTCTGACAAAAGTCATGGAGGTTTACCAGCCAGGTGCAGTAGTTTTGCAATGTGGTGCTGATTCACTCGCCCATGACAGGCTTGGAAGCTTCAACCTCACCCTTGAAGGACATGCAGATTGTTTACGGTTTCTGAAGAAATTCAATGTACCCATACTGGTAACTGGCGGGGGTGGGTACACGAAAAAAAATGTAGCTCGGTGCTGGGCTTATGAGACTTCGATTGCAGTCAACAAGGAGATCACCAACGAAATTCCTGACAACCTTTATCACGAGTACTATGCACCTGACTACACACTGCACATTCAACCATGGACAACTTTGGAGAACATCAACTCACATGCAGATTTAGAGCAGATAAAACGGCAGATATTTCAGTACCTATCGACAATTCAGCATGCACCAAGTGTACAGATGCACAAATTACCTCCTGAAACGTACATTCCCCAGTTTGATGATGATGTTGATCCAGATATCAGATTTTCACAAGAAGAGAGAGATTTAGCCATTGATCATGATGCAGAACTGTATGATGATGATCATGATCATCGAGGCGATTGATTCGGAATAGATCCCATTTACCCAACACCGTATCCCTTTGAAGAGCATGGTACTGGTTTGCAATAAACGATCTTACTAGCTGTAGCAGCATGCTAATTTCTCAGAAATACCTAAAGCTACGACTCATGATTCAGCAACCATCTCTGAGGCTCTTGCCATAGGAGGCTCAGCCCAGACAGTCACCATGTCACTTGCAATACGCCTTTCCCTCGGCATTCATATCTGGTAACATGGGATGATGTTGCCAAGGAAAACCTGGAACGGAGGAATGTGTAGTTCTTCGGATATTATAACCGATGTTGGCCTTACGGTACTGTAATCTGGCTTACCTGTACATGGAAGGACCGTTGACGCATCTGCCTCCAGGTTTAGCAAAGGGCTCGCTGTTGAGGACCCAAGCAAGGGGTGCAAGCCTGGATTGTTTGAGCCTTCTAACTAGAGTGGTCTGCACCATTGTGTCCGAGCCATATTTGATTTGTCTAGATCGTCTTTGGTGCCGGATATCCTTGATTCTTAAAATTTGCTCCTTTTTAGCCAAACACCCTGATACATGTAGCAGTTCACCGGTTCTTTCAAGACGACGTACTCAACAACAGAATATCAAGTACTGCGAATTCAACGTGGAAGGTACCTGTGCACGCGTACAAGTGCATCTTGTCCTCGTCACCTTTTCGCGCCGCATCGCATGTTGTTTTCTTCAATCGAAGTAAACATTGGTAAGGTTATTTCCCTCCTACTTCCCCTCGACCGAGCAAGTCTAGTCCGTCGCCACAGGCTGGCAACAAGGTCGACGCGTAAGGCATGGACGAAAGACGACCTGCCGAAATCATGCACTATGAGCATTTTCTGCAGCACACGTTGCAGAGAGATTTGCGTATCAATGAGAAGACCCGCATGAGCACCAGGGAGGAGATGTCGGAGTACAAAAAGCTTGAGAAAAGTCTAGAGGTGTTGAAGAAACATAGGATGGAACCTCTTCGTACCCTCGTTGACCTTGGACCACAGGTGTATGCCCAAGGAGATGTCGGTGATACGTCTATGTTGCTCATTGACATTGGGATTGGCTTTCACATCGAATGCACCCTAGAAGAAGCTGCCAGAGTCTGCCACCTGAGGGAGGCTTTCTTGCTTGAAAAGGAACATTCATTACTTGCCTCCTGTGCCTCAATAAGGGCCAACATCCGCTTAGTAACGGAGGGACTGGGTGAATTGCGGAAGTTATGAGTTGTTTACTCATCCAGAAATTCGTTCGTGCTCTCCGTGGTCGGAATGGCACCTAGGAAGAATAGCCACGCTTACTACTGCCTTGGAGAATCGAATGGACCCTCTGTGCAAGTGCCTGGCTGCCAGTACCTATCACTTGTCGAGCAAACAAATTCAAAACTTCTTCGGCTGGGCTTCTCCAATCAATGTCCGGTTTATCTTGCGAACCACCCAGGTGTAAGCGCAGGATGTATCCAGCAGGTAGATTTCGCAATTTCAAGAAGTTTTCAAGCTCATCTTTTGGTATGCCAATGGTACTGTCCAGGAAAACAGTATCGCCAGCAGTATATGTTTTCCCACCAAAAACAAGGCGCAAATTACCTGCCTTCCATCCACAGATCAGCTCTGATTCATGTAAGAAAACTTCACCGTTCCTCCTGATATATCCTCTCAGCTTGGCAAACTTGCAAGAGTACTTTGCTTGTGTTCTGATCACATTGGATTTATCGTGAACTGCACGAAAACCCTCTAAAAACTGTAGGATAGAATTTGTGATCCCCCCCCCTTCTAGCTCAGCATCAAGTGGTTCTAGTTCAAACCTCCAGCTGTCGGAATCTACCCACCCTGATTCTGGCCAGACAGCCATTTCAAGCGTTCCACTCCTCAATGAAATGATATCTGAAAGCAGTGGACTAATTCTACCCAAGTACATGCTCGGTAAAGTAGTACTTGGCTTAAGTTTAGCATGTACCTTTTCAACAATCCTGTAGGCACCATTGTGCTGAGAGAAGACACAATCTAGGTTCATCACTTCAGAAATTACCTGGCAACGATACATTTCGGGCGCCTCCATTTGATGACCTGTGCTTGTTCTTCTTGGCTGCCAGTTCTCGAATCCATTCGCTTGATGCACCCCAGAGATTATTATTGAGACAGTATCGCCAAATAAGGCAGATGCTGTCTCATCAAGTATGAGCCGACTATCTTCGAGGACTATACCAGCGTCTGTTCCTTTGACCTCAACAGACACGATTTTACTATTGACAACAGGACGGTCACTTACACTGCACACTGGTTCCTTTGCCTTCAAAAATGCAGTGAGGACACAAGGAATACCCCTGCTACGTGTGGTAGCATCAATTTCTAAACCTGATACTGCTAGATCCTGGACTTTCCTTCTCGAGATGATTTGCCATAGTGTGGATGACGTTGATACAGAGTCTACTTGTAGAGCTGGCACCTGACTTGCATGGGGAAAGATACTGAGATGAGACAGCATAATAGGCTTTGTCCACACAAACTGAACGTTTTTGATACTCACCCTACCAGGTATGACACTACTGACTGCTTTGCAAAGAATCGATACTCCAGCCTTGGTTGAAATAAGTGAGGGTGCAAAAACAAACCCAGATACTGTAAACAAAGAAACCAACAAGAAATTCAGCCACGATTTATTTTTGTTTCCTTGCTTAGACGGTGGTGACGAGTCGGGAGGTAGACCACATGAGCAAGCAACAGCATTCTTTCTTCTCACATAGTTCCTTCGAACAGTCCCACCGAATTTGAATTTCGGCCCATGCACAAACTTGGACTGTAAGTTGTGGTAGTACTTCAACCTGCACCTTCTCTGTGTCCTGACTGTCCTTTCATTTGTACCGTGCTCGAATTCCCTACTGCATAGTTTTCTGTCCATGGTGCGCAGAGTCTCCATGTCTTGCTGCGCAAGTTTCACCTGCAGACCTGCGACACGAATGAGCAGCTGAATCCCTTGAAGGTTGCAGCCCGCAGCCTTCGAATTTCGCGCCTAGACAACACAACGCAGTTCGCAGATGCCTGCAGTAAGTCTGTCTCTTCCCTTTGCAGTTGAGACCTGCATATCCTTGTGATGGCAACCTATCGTTCCTTTTCTACTTCGTGTTTACGGTGCAGTGTTCCGGTCTCGCCAACCAGGATTCTTTCGAAATCGATGGGGGGTTGGATGGGGACCAACTCCATCCAATTGGAAGTCGACCAAGGTTCCCGTCGCAGGCCTACACCATGGTTGCGCGGCTACTTTGCAAGGGCTGGAGAGCGTGTCCGGCAAGTTCAGACACCATGGCACATGCCATGCGCTGTAGGAATGGATTGACTACCAGTACTTTACTGGACACAAGGCAGAGAGCCTGGCTACCGACGTTGAACCGTGCTTGCCGTGGTGCATGGGCAACCGGCACATGCCGTTCGTTTGCTACCAATGGAGATGTCGATCAACCTGGTGACCATGCGATTGACCATGCAAGACCAGCGGAACCAGGAGGTTGCAACCATCTCATGGACTTCGATCCCTCTAGTGAGAACGATGGATCTACGGCTGATGCACCGAAGGCGGGAGTGTGGGCTCAGAAAGACAAAGAATTCTGGGAGAGAGCCATGCAGGCAGTCAACAGGACATCTGCACGTCAGATGATACCACGCTTGAAGCAGGATGATCCCCTCGGCGTAGACACTAGTCTCCGCGGAGCCAGCAACGGGAAGGGTACTGTGTATGACTTTGCACTTGGAGTAAGGCTGCAACACAAGCACAAGGTTCTACTTATTCGCGTGGGTGACTTCTATGAAGCCTTCGGATTTGACGCCGTGATACTCGTTCAATACGCGGGGCTGAATCCAATGGGTAGCTCAGGTGTACCACGAGCGGGCTGTCCCAACCAAAATATTGGGCAAACTCTGAGAGAACTAACCAATGCAGGCTTTACAACCGTAGTATGCGAGGAGGTCCCTGAGCCTCCTTCGTTTACAAGAAGAGCTAGGAGGAAACAAAGGTTCGTTGCTGGTATTGTCAGTCAGGCTTCTCCAGAGTATGTGTACCATAGATCATTCATGAAAACTAAGTCCTCGAAAAATGCATTAGAGGATGCAGAGCCTCCCCAACTGTTCGGATTTAATGGAGGATCATGCTCCACAGATTCATCTTCTGATTCTGTGCCAGAAGTTCCCGTCGTGGGGATTTCTGCAACTTCACGAGGTATCTCGATCGCATGTGTTGATGTGGACTTGCACCAGGTTCGGCTTATGGAAGGGCTGACCGAAGAAGCAGCCACAACAAGAATCTTGGCTGGTGGTTTCGCACCCCCACTGTACATTCACGAAAGCCTGTTCCAGCGTGCCATGATGCCTCAAGCTCTTCATAATCGGGCAACTTCGCGTGGACGAATCATGGGGCCTTTGGCTGAAGCATGCCGAACTATAGCACACGTGAGCAAATTTAGTGGCTCGGTTCCGCACCGTGAGTTGGTAAGATTAACATGTCAGAATCTTGACATTGAGGATGATGCTAAGTTCAGGGTGATACGTGCCAATGTCTTTCAAGGTGCTCCAAGTGCATTGGGTGAAATTGGTGAAACGGCACCTGTGACTCCATCTAGCAAAAGACAACATACTATAGGCCTCGGGGGTAGCGAGACTGTCCATGCACCAATGCCATTGACATTGCACAGTGCGCAGCAGCTTGGTGTGCTTTCTCTACCCGGTATTCCCCCTCTCCTGGAAAGTCTCCTCCCAAATACAGCACCAGCTGCTTGTTACCATTGGATGAGAGAGAAGCTAATGCATCCTCCATCTCCAAAAGTGGCCGGTGCTATTAGAGGAGCGTGCAAACAGCTTATAACTTCTAGACAACCGCTTCCTATCTTCGAATCCTCAACTCGTGCAGGAAGGGCAGTTAAGTTAATGACAAGTTACCAAGCGGATTACTGGCTCTTTCATGACATTCTGAAGACCACTTTAGAAGTAGGAGACTTTTTGTTAAACCTTCACTTTGCCGAACTTGCATCAGATATCTTGGTTCTAGTAGCAGCAGAAACAGGCATTGAATTTTCAAGAGAGCGTCTGTCTCATGAGTGCAATGAAGCTGGCAAAGCTATCACTGATGTCATCGAAGCTACCACCTCTGTGATTAGTGAGAGTGATTTTGTTTCAGTTGACCAAAGCATCGATATCGTGCAACCTCTTTCAGCTGATTCAGGTAACTTGACAGATATCTTGGAAATGGACTTTTTACCAGCACTGCGTTCCTTTTTTAACCAAGTTGAGGCTAATTGTTGGGGCAAGGTAAAAGACGAACATATGCAGATGCAAGTGACTCGTGTGCAGGAAACAAGAGAACAGTTTCTGCGCGCTTCTCTGCAAGGATTTTATCCAACGGTTGAGAGGTTGCGGAAAGAAAGCAATGTTAAGCAATCCATCGTAAGTCATGACATACAGAACAAGGCTGTTTGGCTGAAAGTACCGAAGAAAAAAACGACGTTATTTGGGGAGGAGAACCAACACTTTGTAAAACCCACCGACCGAAATGGGCAGAAAGTAAGCGACAAGTTTACCACCGTGGAGATTGAAGACGCAAGACAACAGTACTTCCATGCCATTCATGATTTGCACCAAGAAACGGAAAAAGTTTTATGGAGCCTATCACATAAAATTGCTCACAGACACCTGCCATGCGTCATCACATCTTGCTTCTTTGCTACCATTGCCAAATCTCTTACTTTTCATGTTTCTCACTGTTTAAGTAAGGATTGGGTCATGTCTCAACTAGACAGTTCATCAAACAAGCTGAATATAGTCGGAATGTGGCCTTATTGGATGAACAAGTCTTCTCCGTCGACTGTCTGCAATGATGTTACTTTGAGAGGAATGATGCTGCTGACAGGCCCAAACATGGCTGGTAAGTCTACTGTAATACGGACATTGGGTGTTGTTTGCTTACTTGCCAACTGTGGGTTCTTGACACCAGTCCAGAGGGCAGAAATACCTCAATTCAGCTCTTTTTCGGTACGAATGATGTGTGCAGATAGCCCACTTGAAGGACAAAGTGCGTTTGCAGTGGAAATGCTCGACCTAAATTCCATCCTACGCACTGCTAACACGTCAAGTCTTGTACTTGTAGATGAAGTCGGACGAGGTACAGAACCAGGAATGGGCACAGCATTGTCTGGTAGTGTCTTGGAATCTCTTGACCGATCTGGGTGTATGGGTATTTTTGCAACACACTTACACGGTATTCTAGATTTACCGTTGCAGACAAAGAGGACTGAAAAAATGGCAATGCAAACGAAGCAAAACAATGGTAGAAATGTTGCCACATGGAAGCTGGTTGATGGAGTCAACAGTGTCAGCCTTGCCATCGAAACTGCTCTTGATTGCGGCATACCTGTAGACGTTGCATCACGAGCTGAGCACCTTTTCTTATACAGCTCCAAGGGTGGTGAGCCTTACTCTGCACGAGCAGAACAAATCAGCAACCGGCAAGGACAAACCAAAATTTTGAAGGATGAATGCTGGCAATCAGAATTTATAAGTATTCTGGAAGAGAAGATTATTAAGATTCTGACCAACCACAAGAAGGATCCACCGCACTCGCTGCTAGTATTGCAAGTTGCTCAGAATGAACTTGTGCCTCCACTGATCAATAGCACACGATCTTGCGTGTATGTTCTTCAAACAGGAGCCAAAAAAGTACTATAT
This sequence comes from Picocystis sp. L7, assembly GCA_020975725.1. Lineage (NCBI taxonomy): Eukaryota > Viridiplantae > Chlorophyta > Picocystophyceae > Picocystales > Picocystaceae > Picocystis > Picocystis sp. L7. Next base: position 77,952 of record QXJR01000004.1, read on the forward strand.
GTTGGGGAGACAGACTCGGTCAATCAAAGGATAAAAGCACACAGGAAGAAGCACATGGATGCTCTATTCTATGTAGTTCCTGTGCCGGGCGGGAAGAGCTTGGCAAGACTCATAGAAACCGAGCTCATCAGATCTTTTAAATCGGATGGCTGCTCCGTGATAGCCTGTAAGGATGCACTCAATGTCAGTTTTGGTGCGAAGACTTAGATTAAGTGCTGGGAAAGCTAGCATCGAATAAAATTGTAGACAGGACTCTCTTTGCATTGCTGTCAATAAACAAGGTGTACATTTGCTTGCACTTTCTAACGCATTATTGCTTGCGCTGGTTAAATATTACTTGCATCAGATGCGAAGCTTATCGTTTTAGGTATTTGAATACTTTAAACATTTTTTGTGTAAGATGCAGGGTACCCTTGACCGAGACGTTCGTGGGTTGTCACCTTCCTTCTGACGTCTTACATTAGGGGAACGAGAGAGGAGTATTACCAGCAAAGGCCACTTGAACGACTGCAAAGGACCTCTCACCAAACCGTAGTCGGTCCTCAATGATATCTTTTGTTGCCAATCCAGGTATGACCTTCGAGGATCGCAAGCGCCGCCCTGAATCTGCTCGAAGACACACGACCAATTCTCAGTAGTACTTCCCTGAGGATTAAAGTTCCGAGGGACCACGACTCGAGCCATTTTAGCAATTGGACTAAGAATGCTGCAATAAGTGGACATTTTTTCCACTGGCCTACCTTCACAATGATTTGCAAGCTCTATTTCTCTTGACAATATCACCTGTTATGTTTATGACCCGGCAATTGTGACACTTTATCAAAAAGAAATGTCAGAGCACGTAAGCTAAACCCCGCTCATAAGTCTATAGCAAAGACAAGGAGGCGTATTTGGACAACAACATGAATGCAGCTGTAAAGCTTCATGATTTTCTGAACAATATCTGTTACAAAAAGGTCATCAAATCTACGTATACTTAGGACACTACGATTGCGACATGATAGGTTACCTCCTTCCTCTTGCTTTACTGCTTAATAATTTCCTCGTAAGCATTACTAGTGTTACCTTTAAAGCACTTCCCGCAAGCAGTATAAGATACAATACGATCAAGAAATTTCATTCACGAACACTTGTTAATCTAGGTATCAAGTCTCCCTCTTTGAACTTACAACTGCATATTTCGACGTTAGAAGTTGCCGAAATGTATAGGAATATGCTCAAGTGTACAATCCTACGCAAAGTACGATTCTGAAATCCGACGATAACACTCTCATGGTACTCAAAACCCTCAAAATTTTGTTTTGAAAATTGCAAAATTTGTCGGTCTATCCCAGGTGCATATTATGTAAGGATATATTGTGCATGCAAAAGACATGTTGCTGGCAATGTTGCTTGACCAATTGGCTTGATAGAACGAAACATTCATCAACACGGTGATGTAGAAGGTGCAAGATTTGCCAATAAATGCGACAATATTGCGCTTTTCTCGTGCTTCAAACAATCTATACCCAAGACTGAAAACAAGTGATGAAGTCACCTTGATAGAAGTTTACTGAGTGAAGCCAACATCAAGCCATTACTCATTTAGAATCTAGTGCAATTCCTTTTATAGAATGAAGGCACTCTGCATTGCACGATAGATCGCTGCGCGTGAGGAACCTTGTAAGTCGATAAAGTTTGCATTTCACTTAGTTGAATTATTGAAACTCCACACATACCGCAGAGAAACGGTGACTAAAAAACGATCTCCAAGTATGCTTGTCGACTGTAGCGCGGTAGTTGAGCATTCTCCATCAAGAGAAATAAACACAACAAGAGTGATGGCAAATTCATACGTCAATGCGCAAATTATGCCTCTTTCAAGTATTTTAGAACAAGTGGCTTAGCAAGCGTCGAACACTTTCGCGTATGACTTCCGTTGAGAGTTACCAGAGAAGGACCATATGTTGCAAGAAGTTTCTACGTGATCAAATTGTTAAATCAAACTTTGGTTTGAGGACTTTTATTTCTGTATTCCAGAAACCGGATTTTAGATTGTTTCCCGCGCAGTGAGCTTTTGCATAAAAAACATCCATTGCCCAGTTATTCTAGAAAACGCAAGGGGACATAAAAAGTTGTTATAAATGAAAGAATTAGCGGTAATATTTAAGCCTCAATTGTAGCAATGGAAATCCTACCTTGCACTTTGAAATTGCAACGAAAAGTTATGAGCAAATTCGAATGCTACCAATCCAGAGAACAAAGGAAATCAAAACAACGATTGTGTTTGTACTGTCAAGGGAGAACGGTGGGTTATTTCATGCTAACGCAGATGTTTCATGTTCTAGGTCGAAATTGCTCTTCAACCAACAATCAAACATGAGTGAGTGCAATGGACATGAAGCATCAAGGATTTACTTTCAAACGAAGTTGATACGAAGCATTTTATTTCGTACAGAAACTCCTGCATTTTACTACTCTCGACGAAAGCTTCAGAAGACGAAAATACCTAAACATTCAAGGCAGTACGATTGAAGGCCGAACAGGATGCCTTTGATATATACGAGGCGGTTGGTGATGAATGTCGAACTTTTTTGGTTGTAAGGATACGATCCGAGAAGAAAATCCAAGGCTCGTTCTCGGTATCACAATTCCAACTTTCACGTCATCGATTGCTGAGCCTCTTGTAAAAAATATTTCACTCCACCACCGTATAGTACTATGTAGTATAATCCTTCAAGGTGGATGAATGAAGAAGTTTCTTTTTTTTGGAGAATTGTCATTGACGCTTAAGGTATTTCTATGACGCTATCCTTACCAAACCGATCAGGACTTGTCGTACCTTCCCAAAGTTGATTTATTGATTCATATTTACATCTAGATATTAGTACGTCAGGTGTTGCAAACCCCCTTTGCGAATATTACTTAATTTAGGAAGCACTGAACGTGGCATAGTGTTGGTGCGCTATTCATTTCTATTCACTTGTTCACAACTTCCAAGTTTCCACCGGATTATTGGTTGATGATAGTGTTGAGGCTGCTCCAGCCCTGGTCCGTGGGAGGTCGAATCCCTTAGGGACCACGACCGAGTTTCGGTCGAGTACCTTCGAGGAGTATGGGCGCCCTTTGGGTCCTCGAAGGGCGATGCCCATTCCTGCAGTGTTCGATACCGACGAGGAGCGATCCCGGTTTACTGAGAGGTCCTCTGCGGTCGATGAAGCCGCCATTGAGTGGGGATACTCACCACTCATTCTTGCCTGTAATACACAACTACGAAGGTGGCAACCCACGAACGTATCCAAAGTCAACACCCTGCTTCTTACAGATAGCAGTAGTTGGAGCTGCTCTTCCATACTTTTGGAGAGATAGCAGCACAACACTTTTATCGTAGTATATCTCTGGTGCAGTCTCAATACGAGGTAGCAAATGTGTAGGTTTTCTTGTTTCTTTGCATTCTTACTGAGTTTTCCATGCATATATAAGCAAGAGAAAGAAGGGAAGTCAAAATTTTCAGTAGCCGAAGATATTTGCCGAGAATTACACGTTACGAACTCCTTTGGGTGGGTTAGCATTCTTCCCTCTACTTCATAGACCCTACGCAAGGAAGGAAATTTTCAAGAGTGCAGTTCCTGCCAAAAATAACTGGGCATGGTTGTAGATTGTTCCTTGTTCGATATGCGAAGGTATACATTTGTATAATTTCTCTTGACCACTTTTATTTCAATATACCCTGACAACAGCTTACAGACGTTCGATTGACGATGCCTTGGATAATCTACGGTCGAGTTTATTGGGACAGCAAAAATCTATGGAAGATTGAATTGTTCACTTTGGCCACTACGACAAAGAATCATTGGATATCTGACAGTCAGATCTGGACGAAAGCAACACGTGTTCTTTTTAATTGCTTTAAATATCTTATAAAGACATTTGAGAATGAATAATTCGGGTTACTCTTCGAGCTTCCACCTCTTCTAATATTACAAGTGGTGCTGAACGTAGTTTCTCAATGGTTCATGACTCGGTTCTTAAAAGGATTGGTACCTTCTCAGTAGCGAAATGAACAACAGGTCAAAGTCTCTATAGATGAATCCGTGTGAAAGTTTCGAATCATCCAAGCAATCTGTGCACTATGTCGCTCTATCTTTTGTACCTGTAAATACGATACCAAGTGCAAAGATTCTCGTTCTAAGAACATTCAATGCTCTGAGTGAGAGCACTTGCTGGTTCGCCTTAATAACTTTCGACACGTAGAGCATCATGTATTATATGCTATGGCACTACTTTGAAATGAAGTTGCCACCGAGAAAGCTTGATTCTATGCCACTTTCATTGGGATTTACATAGATAAATGGACTTGATCGGGTACACGAAGTCTGTCTCAAACGACAGAACGTGACCTTTGTCTGGAAGCCTGGTGCTGCTCTCAGCCTTGAATCTTACACACCAGGCAGTCCTTACTTTGCAACTTATTCTTGCGGTGGGGCTGTCTCCACAAGTTGGTGGTGGTGTACAAGGAATACGTCTTACGTTCACTTTACCTGAGCGAACAAACTAACCGAGGAATGTCCCAGTAACATCCATGCATTCTGCATCCTTGACTTATGAAACAATTCGATTCCCTTTGCATGTTTGGGTCAACACGTAGTTTCCCAACTATAATAGAGGTATTCGGATTTGCCAAAATATTTTTTTCGCTTCGGATTTCGCCCCGATTTTTGACCGTTGGCTCTCCCGAACCAAAAAAAATATTTATTTTCCGGAAAACTACCCCTATTAGCGAACTATTTTTGGGGCTCCTCTGCGCATTCTGTTCGAAGAGGGGTGGTAGGGTGAAGTGCTTGTATGACGCAATCCATAGTCCTTTACACGTGCTATGAGGAAAATATTCCGCTCGAGAGGGGTGCACACACCGAATCCCTTTCCTCCGCGGCATGGAGCCACTGAAAGAGCGCGGGAAGGGGGGAAAGGAGCGGCGTCATGCCGCAGCGGAAAGGCAGGATCCTGGAAATCATGGAGATGGAGCGCTTTCGAGTGCGCATTGTTGACCTCCGTGTCGTCATGGTGGTGGTCGCGGACGGGGATCCGGACCTCCTCGTGGCGTTCACGGCCATTCTGGACGTGCTCGCGAGCGAATGCGAGGAGCGCCTGCGGACGCTCCATGAATGGTGGAGTCCGAGAGCTCCACCAGCGAGTCCTGGACGAAGTGCAGAGTCGTTGACGGATGACGAGCTGCGAGGGAGCTTTCGGTTTGGGAGGGACGCCATCGCGGAACTCCTAGGCCTCCTTGGGTTCCCAACCGTGCTGCGATCGGCGAGCGGGAGGCGGTTTGGAGGCAAGGAAGCCTTTCTGCTTTTGCTGCTGCGTTTAGGTGGGCGCGAGCGGGGATTGGAACTAGCGCAGGTATTCGGTCAATCGCCACCTGCCATTTCAGAAATGTATAACGTGGCGTTGGACCACGTTTTCTTGCACGTTGCGCCTGCAATGCGATTGGAGATTTGGGAGGAGCACTTGCCTGCGTTCGCACGTGTGCTGCGCGAGCGTGGTTGTCCCGAAGGACATTGTTTTGGATTTATTGACGGAACGATGCTCACGATTTGCAGGCCCACTACGGGACAGGAAGCCATGTACAATGGCTGGAAGCGACAACACAAGGTAAAATACCAATGTGTTGTCCTTCCAAATTTTCTGATTGGTGACTGGTTTGGGCCCGCAGCAGGACGTGCGCACGACTTGCAGGTGCTAGCAGACTCGAATTTGGTGGCGCGGCTGCAAGGGATGCGAGGTCGGTTGGACGTCGAACTCTGCGTGTACGGGGATCCGGCGTATCCCGTACACGACGTGCTTCTACGTGCGCCCAAAGGGAAGATGACGAATGCGATGGAGGCGTACGCAACGCTAATGTCCCACTACCGGGAAAGCGTCGAATGGGTTTTTGGGAAAATGGGCGAGCTATGGCCGTTTGTGACGGACGCTCGACGAAAGACGCCTGGATCGTGTGCGACGAGTAAAGAGGATTGTGTTGCTGCGTTGCTGACAAACTACCATACTTGCAGGTACGGTGGCGTGGCCAATAGGTACTTCGATACCTTGCCGCCCTCCATGAGTGAGTACTGTGCCATGTACCATCTCCACTTGGACAATCAGAACATGCAATGACACGGCACTTGGAGCAGCAGCAGCAGCAGCAGCGGCGGTGGATGGATGGATGGAGCAGCAGCAGCAGCAGCGGTGGATGGATGGACTTGCTGGAGCTGCTGGAGCAGCAGCGGTGGATGGATGGATGGATGGATGGATGGATGGATGGATGGACTTGCTGGAGCAGTAGCAGCAGCAGCAGCAGCAGCAGCGGTGGATGGATGGATGGACTTGCTGGAGCAGGAGCAGGAGCAGCGGTGGATGGATGGATGGACTTGCTGGAGCAGGAGCAGGAGCAGCGGTGGATGGATGGATGGATGGAGCAGCTGGAGCAGCAGTAGCAGCAGCAGCAGCGGTGGATGGATGGATGGACTTGCTAGAGCAGCAGCAGGAGCAGCGGTGGATGGATGGACTTGCTGGAGCTGCTGGAGCAGCAGCGGTGGATGGATGGATGGATGGATGGATGGATGGATGGATGGATGGATGGATGGATGGATGGATGGATGGATGGAGCAGCTGGAGCAGCAGTAGCAGCAGGAGCGGCGGTGGATGGATGGACTTGCTGGAGCTGCTGGAGCAGCAGCAGCAGCAGCGGTGGATGGATGGATGGATGGATGGAGCAGCAGCAGCAGCAAGAGTAGATGGATGGAGCTGCTGGAGCAGCAGCAGCAGCGGTGGATGGATTGTGTTGTAGGGGCAACGCCTCTGTTGAGGAATATAAGCGGGACCATAAGCCTCGTTCACGCACGTTGAACGAGGCCATTGTTATTGAATAATCAACTCTCGTATTCAAATTTTATTATTTCTTACCGTCTTCTCGTTCGCTCGAATGACCGTGACGCAATTGCCTGACTTCGTGAACACGAGAGTGTTGGGACGATTATCGCGAACTCGTGCAAGGAAGGCACAACAGTACAAGTTCATTACACGTTCGTTTCAATTGTCGACGTCTGCAACTATTTCATTGCTAACGGACGAAGCCTCAGGAGCGTCCTTCGACCTAGAGGTGTTCACATTTCGCATCTTCATGCGAAGGGCCGCCACGGCTGCTTCCACAAAAGCGTCCTCGGATCCTGGGTGCTCGCCTAGCGTGGGATGGTTGGCGTGCAGTTGCACCTTCGTCAACCACTCCATCCTCGCGCTTCGTTCGATGAACGATTCCATTGCGACTGCAGCGAAGTCCTCCGCGGCTTCGAGCTTCACGGCGAATTCCGTGCCACTCCCTCGCCGTCCGGTCCGTCCTCCACTACTCCCGCTTCCTCCAGATCGCCGCGGTTTTTTCGCATGCCTCTCCATCGATCGCTTTAGCGCATCCTTTGCATAGCCATCCAGCCGCGCCAGCTTCGAAGCCTTCCCTTCCTTCTCGGTCGCGCGCTCAATGTCCACGTGTTCCTGGAGATCCAGCAAGTGTTGTGCACCGGCCTCCAGGTAAGTGTGCATTCGAGCCCCTCCGAGACCGGTGGCAGCGAGGGCCTCGCGATTCAGCTCCTTCTGCCTGCGCATGAGGTCCTTCACCTGCCTCCGCACAGCCGGTATCGAGAGGTCGAATCCATCAAAAAGGCCATCGCCACGAATGCTTAATGCTCGAATGAGGCTCGTCCATGCCGCATTCACCTCCTTGTGGGTACGCTTGCCAATCGGGCAGCACTCATCCAAGTAGATCTGATTGACGAGCGCCATTTTGTGCGCCTCCTTCCAAACGTTCCGGTTCTTCTTCTGCGACGCAGCGACGAGCTCCTCATTGGCGTCCGCATTGATGTCGATTTCCGCCAAAGGCTGGCTCGCTGCCATGGCGTCCATCTTGCGCTCGGTTCAAACGTCGTCGACCCGCTCAAGCAATCCTGCTTCCTCTTCGAGCCACGGCTTGCAGCATAATTGGCTGTGCAAGTATAATTGCTCCATTTCGATAGGATGCCATGTGCCTATGGAAACGAACAGTCCGACCATTCGCGCCAAAACCAGACCATCCTTACTTTCCCTATTAATTGCCCGAATCCTTGCAATCGTCGTAGAGGAAGGGGTCCCCTGTCATCGCACTCTTTTCCGGGGAGAAAATCCGAATACTTGTTTGGGGCCGAAAATATTTTTTTCGGTAAGGGAGTCCAAAACCGAAGCGAAAAAAATATTTTACCAAATCCGAATACCTCTAATAACTCACCAATTTTTTCGTTTGCTGACGCTCGAATCAGAGCAGGAAACCATGCAGGAAGCTTTTCAGAGCATTAAGAATATTCGATGAAGAAAGAGCCACACTGATGCACACAGTTCTACCTGGACTCTGGCAACATTGCCGCCCAGGCTTTGCATATTGACGGGTTTCACCAATGCTACTTGAAGGTTTGAAAAGATATGAACACCGCCGTGCTGTGATAAGTAGCTATACTTTCAACTTGAGAGTATCGGTCGATACCATCTGATAGGAACACCCAGCAGTTCAAATTCGAAGCTCCCATGCCAAAGTTTTCAGAACAAACTAGCAGATGTGCTGCCAGAAACTTGCAAATCAAACAGCACATATCTCTTTCCATAGACTCCGTCTGTAAAACTTTCAACGATTTGACAATTAAAAGCAATGAACACATAACTTTGCTGCATGAAAAGTTGTTTGTGCATGCATTTAAACTTTGGTGAGCTATCAGTTAGGAACAAGAGTCACAGTGCCCGATGTTCAATTGATGATTTCACAATGCATCTTCAACCATATAAAAAGTTATACCATGGCTGGGCAAGCCTCACAACTTCGATGCCTTCCTGGTGTAGACGGCAAAGGGTGTCCATTTTTGTTGTTACTTGGGTCATCGTGGGCCTATTGGCAGGGTCGTATTCAGTGCAAAGTCCAATAAGGTTTTCAAACTCAGGATGAAGCCCCGATGGAATGTTGGCTTTCAGTGTTCCCCTTGCTACACCTCTTGCGGCATGAACAGGAAGTAGATACTGGTCAGTGAAAGGTTTTCTTCCGGTGATCAACTCAATAAGCAACACACCGTAGCTGTATACATCAGCTGGCCGTCCATATACTTCATCCCGAATGACTTCTGGGGCCATGTACTCGTACGTTCCAGTGGATCCGGTCAGGTTGGAAGAATCAGGATCATACCCAGCAAAACGAGCTAATCCAAAGTCGCCAACTTTGACATTGCCAGAACGATCGAAGAAAATATTCGATGGTTTGATATCTCTGTGGAGGACTGGTTTGTGACAGGAGTGTAGGCCAGCAATCGCTGTGGCTATCAAGTGCGCAATTTTCAAAAGCTCAATGACTTGAAATGTTTGAGAAGCATTGCTGTAGCAACGGGTATCATGGATCCACGAGTACAAGCTTTCACCCATGAGTTCCATCACAATATGGAACACTCTTGTCTTGTCACATATCACGACGCCATAGAACGTAATGATATGAGGCGAGGTCATTGCAGAGAGCACTGCAACTTCGCGGGCACAAGATTGCGCTTCTACAGGGCCAAGTGGACAAACGGTTTTTACTGCAACTTCATTGCCTCTGTAACATCCATGATAAACATGACCGTACGATCCCTTTCCAATCAGGTGGTAGATTTGAACATCTTCACCCCTGATAAGCTTTCCTGATCTCTGCACGTCAGCCTTGGTCTCTTCCCAAATTGAACATCTGGGAAAGGAGGGGGGATCTTCATTGGGGTGCTGGTCTGGGCCACATGATGTGAAACTGTCGTGCTTTTCACTTAGACTCATTAGATTTCGGTTGAAATTCTGCAGGGTCCGGTATGCACTTTGATACCGTGTGGAAGAGTTTCCTTGTTCAGTTCTTCGTGTGATTCATGACACTTGCTTGAAATGTTCGCTGAATCAATAGACAACGGGGATATCTCATCTCGGTGATACACACTGAGAGGCACATGCTTGAGTCCGCAATTGTTCTCGTTGACGTGTTGCCCTCAGAGTCCTCTCACATGGCTCGTAGGATACTTCTCAGGAATCGTGGTTGATCGGAGGTGGTCGTTCTTTTCCTGGGCGTGTACTTGCTTGTCGATTTTTCCACGGACGGCCTGATGGAAGGCTTGCAGTGCTCCGGAGCTCGGTTGTTCGAAAGGTGCCGCTTTCCCAACCCTAGGTTCGGACGATGGTTGGGGTACGCGCACCGGTCTTGGACCGTTCACCGGTGAATTCCTTGCCTTTGGACGATTCCTTTGATTGGGGTTGAGAACCTGACTTGACCGTCCCATGTCCTTCGAGTCTTGATACGACACATCCCTTCTGATCGAACGCCAGTCGGAAGGAGACTGGGACGGACAAGTGCGAACTACCCAAGCCGGTTCCTCCCACGCGAAGCGACGGAAAGTACGCGCGCGAGGGATCGGAAGAGTCCACGAGTCTCGACGCAAAAGCCAAGGAAATGGCTGTGAACAGGCGACTGGTGCGGGAACTGCGTGAAGTAGCAGAAGATGGTGGGAGTGGGGTATCGGCTCGTCCCAAAGGCGACAACGTCTCGCACTTACTGGGAAGCATCGAAGGACCTGGAGACACGCCGTATGAAGGTGGTGTGTTTCAAGTGGACATCACTGTGCCGAACGACTATCCTTTCGAGCCACCAAAAATGAAGTTTTTGACGAAAGTGTGGCACCCGAACGTAAGCAGCCAGACGGGAGCGATCTGCTTGGACATCCTGAAGGACCAGTGGAGCCCAGCAATGACATTGAGAACTGCTCTGCTCTCTGTACAAGCATTACTTTCGTCACCGGAACCAAACGATCCCCAGGATGCACAGGTTGCAAAGCAATACCTTGTCAACAGGAGGGAATTCGACGAGCAAGCAAGAAGCTGGACTAACTCTTTTGCTAAACAAGCTTCGAAGAGCCTGGATGAAAAGATTAACAACCTTGTCAACATACTAGGGATTGACAAAAATGATGCACAAGCAGCACTAGCTAAGGCGAATGAGGACGAAAGCGCTGCTATCGACATACTGCTAGGAAAGGGAAAGGCATGAAAGGATTAATGTGCCTTCAAAAATCCACTAATAAAGTTGTAGACCTGTGTAGTAGGCAATTGCTTAATATGGACGATCAGAATTGGTTGCACTGGCCATTTGCCTTGCCCTTAGATCGTTTCGGCGAATGGTGTCCTTCGTGAAACCCTTCGTAGGGAAATTAGCTAGCCTGGTAGAAGTTAAACAGTGAGTGTTTATCTAGACTTCTTAGAATAGTCCGTGTAATAGTCTGGGTCATTAGCCCGGATACACATAGGATAGAACTGGATGGATTCACCTTCGTTCAATTTCTGCTGATTCAATCGAAAAGATTTGTCAGTACCAAACACCCAATCCCAAAATGTGAACACAGATGAGTATGGCCCTTCGAAAGTTTTGTGGTGGTAGTCATGGTGGATTGCACCACCCCAAAAGGGAATGAAGTTCGTTGGATTCCACGGAATATCATAGCCAGAATGATCTTCAACAGTCTCAAAAATACGAAATACAAGCCAAATCCAAAGTGTCAGGAGGTGTCTTGCGAATATGAAAGGGCCAAGTACACTGCCAATACCGAGAAAAATTGTCTCAATCGGATGAGCATATTCTGCTGCTAGGCCAAAAGGCGCTTTGTACTCATGGTGCACTTTATGAACATACTTGTATATTCTCTTCCAATGCAGAAATCTGTGAATCCAATAAAAATAGAAATCTTCGATGACGTAGAAAACAGGAACTTGCCACAGCAGTGATTTGAACGAAGGAAGAGGAGTCTCCATTGTAAAAACACCAGTTGTGGCTACTGCATGGAAAACTATCATCATAGGAAATTGGACACAAACATGATTGTAAACTATTGACTTGAAACAACTCCAGTGTACAGAACCTGTGTTTACCTTCATGGGTTGGAGCTTGTACTTACGCATTTGAGGGATCAGATCCAGCACAAGCCAAGGAACGTAGGCTAAGAAGTAGGCAGCCTCGTGAATGAAAAAAGTAAAGACCGAGGCAATCATAAAGGCGCTATAGTTGTTGAGCATGTCGTCCCATTTCTTTGTCGCCAGTGCATGGAAACTTGCACTAAGTTCTTGAATTCTAATTAGTACTTGACCAGACAGGACCAAAACTTGCTGCGTCGCCGAGCTGAGCTCGGCCACGCCCCAGTAGCGTGGTCCCGTCTGGGGCTTTAACTCTTCCAAAAAGTTGTGCGTCACGTTGGAAGCGGCAACCGTGATGCCAGCGACTGCGAGAAGACATAGGAGAACGTGTGGTTTGGCCCAGCACCTTTCTCCTTGGAACGCATCACCTATCGCAAGCCGAGCAGTGCGCATGCTCCACTCTCCGACTTTACGAGATCCTCACACCTGCTTTTCAAATATAAACCGTCCTGCCACAACACCGATTTTCTCGAGTCGTCGAGCGACGCGTTTGTCCTTCTCCAGGTCGCGCAGTGCGCGCAGACGTTGGACTCGAAGGCGCTCTCCCTACGATGCGATAGATTTTTGCCCCCCTTCTCCGATTGAAATTCCATCCACGTGCAGATACACCAGCTTTTCCAGATGCACCCTGTATCTAAGCTTAACTCGATGGGTTATCGTCCAACTCAAGCGTATGCTTAAAGCACAGCCAGTACTTGGGAGCCCTCGTGCATTTCAACCCTTGAGCCCCAAGCTGGATCACTCCTCCCGCTGCTCGGATTACCAGTTCCTGCCTCACTCGGAGTCAAATTCCGCAGTCGACCGTTAAGGCAGTAGGAGGAATAGCAACGAAATGGAGCAAGCAGAGCCTACCAATATCAATGCCTGTCAACGAAGAAACCGCTGAGCATGCGAATCCATGGATTCATATCCTCAAGTCTGGAGCTTTCACACCTAAGGCCTCAATAAGCTGGACCCTTCCACACCACATGGCATGAGATCGAGTGTTGCTCCACCTGTTGAGGTGATATTCCCTTCCCTGCGCCCTATCGTTCCAAGTTTGCCAGGGGAATAAAATACCGAACCTTCATACCCATGCTTCTGCCTCGATCGGACCCTCGGATACGGGAGGAAGCCATCACGGCCAGCATCCAGGAGGGAGTGCATATCCCAAAACTTGGTGTATCTGGGTGAAAAAGAAAACTCTCCTAAGGGGGTCAAATTCAGTCCCCTCCCCTCCTCCAGGCGATCGGAGGCGACGCGTGGAGGACCACACGCTCGTTTGGGGCGAATTCCTGACCTCCCAATGGTCCAACTGCTCCACTTGCAGGACTACTTGTCTCTCCGAGTTACGCCCCATTGGTTGATCCTCGGGGGTTAAACATTTCAACTGATATACATCGAGGGTGTAGACCTGATTCTGACCGACAACTCTTCAATCGTCCTCGACTCGAAATGGATTCAGCATCCGTCAATAGAAGACAGGGCACCCCCATCAGTGTGTCCTAGCATGCCACCGACAATCTTTTCAGGGAATTCAATCCCACGGAAAAAAAGTGTTAGAGTCACCTCAATCAATGAGGAATCGAGCATCACAAAGCAAACGAGAAGAATGGGAATCGAGCATCACAAAGCAAACGAGAAGAATGTGAATCCTGCGCTCTCGACTCTGCAAACACTTGAGAATCTGAATCACTCTGAATGAAAACAAGGTCCGATGCGCGAATTGGAGGGCTCGGCAATGCATGAAACCATGTAGAAGATTACAGCAAGGTATGCAGGCTTTTGACTCACTGCGTCATTCTCAAATATCGAGCAATGGATGCTACCCGACAGTGTGAATAATAGTATTACGCATGTATACCAGCGGTGGTGTGGTAGGGTCTCTTCTTGTCTACCCGTTTTTGAGGACAAAGCAGCACACAGTAATGAAAGCACAGGATGCGCCATAGACTGCTGCAAGAGCGGTGTCTAATGATGACATGAACGGAAACCGATTGGATGTTTCACTGTGCTTTGCAGTTCAGCTGGAGGATTTCGCGCTTGTTTGCTGCTCCACTATCAAGAACTCTTGCCACTTTGCTGTCTAGCTTTCCTCTCTCCAGAACAAGGGCTTCGAATTGCCGAGTTCCTCCGCCTACTCCGAAATAATATGATTTTGCGGCGACTAGAGCTATGCCATTCTTTGGGCATAGGCAACTTTCAATCAATGCACATAGCTTTCTCTGGTTCGTCGGTGAGTAAATCGTTTCTGCCGACAAAATAATGTTGTACTTTGCCCCTGACTCAAACACAGGAATCAGCATCTCCCAGTCCCCACAGAAATATCTTGTTGATCTCTTATCAGTCCCCAGCAGGTTAGTGTTCACATTCATTGATGTCACATCATGAATGACGTCTTCGTTGTAATCCTGGAAATCAGCGGAAGTAGCACCAAGTAGGAGTGCACAGATCCCTGGTAATCCATGCCCACAACCTAGCTCTAACACCTTTGCCCCCTTGAGATGATTGCTAATCTCCTGCGATTCTGTCATGAATCTTGCAAGGTCAACGGAGCATTCCCAGAGTTTTCTTCCGCCTTCATATATTCCTGGAATTAGGTCGGATGTGTCTGTCTGTCCCTGTGTTATGGCAAGGCATTTATGTATGGACAGGTGGCCAACACGTATTACTTCCGTGTGCTCCGAGGTACTTTTTTTTCTTACGTGCACTTCTTTCGCCGTACCGTTCCCTTCATATCTGCCTTCAATTGGCTTCATCGCGTTTGGAGAGGAAACGGATCCTTTTCCATTGTTCGTCACGAGCTCGGCGCCGATCGGATTTTCCTCTTCACCTTGCCTTTCCGGAAAGTGGAATCGAAATTCTACCTTGTCGTAGTCCATGGTGCACTTGCCTTGGAGGTGCCTACATTCGAAGAACGCTTTGCAGGTCCCTGATCGTATCCACTGCCCTGGTCTCCCGTTGCAGGCAGAGGAATCAATACTTAGGGGTCCCACGGGTGCGGGTTGTTTCGGAACGATTGTGTGGGTTGAGAGACGAACGAGGTCCATAAGATGTCTCTTGGGACTGGAATGCGCCCAATCCGATGGTCAGCTCTGTCTATTCTGTGCACGGTAACATGCCTGAACGCCATTGGAACTTACCTTTTCTACTCTGGCTTTTTGCTCACAAGGAAGGAGCTGAGCCAACGCAACACGTGTGCACTCATGAGAGAGCACGGATGGGAAGGGAATGGGACAGATGAATACTGTTGGGTCAAACAACGTGCCCAGAAGGTCGTCCTTGTAGTCATAGATGCCTTTCGATTCGACTTCCTTGTCGGTGAACCTGAGCACACGCGAGAAACACTCTTCAAAGGACGCATGCCGAAAACCAGGAGGCTTGTTGAAGAATCAGAGGATTCCATCCTATTCAAATTTTTGGCCGACGCACCTACAACAACGATGCAGAGGCTTAAGGCACTAACCACAGGTGGATTACCAACATTCATTGATTTCAGCCAATCATTTGGTGCTCCTGCAATTCAAGAAGACAACATTCTATACCAGCTCCTATCCAATAATAAACGTACATGGTTTGTGGGCGACGACACTTGGGAAGACCTTTTTCCCAGTACCATGGCAAAATCTATGCCATATCCTTCCCTCAACGTGAAGGATTTACACACAGTAGATGATGGGGTAGAAGAGTTTTTTCCTGATGCCATTGAGGATATCAACGAATGGGATGTGCTCATAGGTCATTTTCTGGGTGTGGATCATGTTGGTCATATATTCAGTGTCGATGATGAAGAGATGTCCCACAAGTTGCATCAGATGGACAACTTTCTGGACCGCACAATATCACAGCTGGAAGAGAAGGTGAAGAAAACGGAAAGTCACAATTCTGGTGTCTTATTTCTGCTGATCGGCGACCATGCGCAGACATTACGAGGTGAACACGGCGGTGCCAGCAAAGAAGAAGTTGAGACTGTGATGTTTGCTTACCAAGTTGGTGGAACTAAGAGTTCGCAGTTCAAATACAGAAACTTATCCACAGAGGAGAGCTGCCAAGAGCAAGGAGATAAACTTCTTGAAAGATGTATACCAGAGTTGCAACAAATAGACTTTGCTGCAACCCTGTCCTTCATTCTAGACATCCCGATACCCTATGGTAACGTAGGTTCGGTGTCTCCTCTACTGTTTGCTTTGTTAAGTAATGGGACCGGACAACTTTCAGATATTTTGACAAGGAACGCTGATCAGGTGCACCGTGGACTCAAAAGTTACCACTCCCACTCACCTTTTTCTTACAATCACGCTTCCAAGATAGAAAATGCATATAAAACCATTCGAGACAAAGAAGGAGACGAAAAGATGAAATCTATGGGGGACTATTTTAAGACAGCAGTGAGTGTTGCCAGGGCAGAATGGAGTGAATTCAATGAATATAAGATGGTGTGTGGTCTACTTGTGGTACTATTCTCACTTTTTTTTCATGTTATTTTGCTGTCCAGTGCATTGTGTAAACCAATGGACAGAAGTACGAGAAACAAGCAGCCGCTTCACAAGCATCAAGCGATTATGATACTCATTACTGTCGCAAAATCACTGGCACCGTACAGCAAACGTTTTCTGGAGATTGAGGCACAAGCAACTGCCCTTTTCTTTGCAGTTTTTCAGTTTATGGTCAGAGCAGAGCTCTTAACCAATATCAGAAATCCTATGCTATGTCTACTAGCCTTTTTGAACATCCCCTTATCGATGTATAATCCTCTGGCATTCAAGGGTCAGATAGATAGAGCCACTCTTCAAGTTGAGATCTTCTCAATTGTTGCCAAAGTATTCGGTTGCAACGTTCGGCTAGAAAGTATTAAAGTGATTTTTGATTTATTCGCCGTGGTTGCTATTGTTGTTCTCTGGAGACTTTTTGTCATACCTCAAGTACCATGGGGTTGGACAGATATTTTCTTTCTTTTGCCCACAACTTTGCTCGTATGCTACAGATTGGAATCGATGAATATGCTTGTCTTCTCTTTTCCTGGTATGGATGTGTTGCTTCCTCGTTTGATGTACGCAATCATGATTTTCCATGGTGCTTTTAGCTTGGCAAAGATGAAGCAAGCTAACCTAGCTTACATATTTTTTACAACAGCCCCGGTGATATGCTTGCTCCATGGGAGACAAAGCGAGACTGCCTTACTTTACCTCTATTTAGAGGGTGTATTGATGGTTGGTCTGCTTCGACATTCAGTAGAGAACGGATCAACGGACCTGCACTTTGTTTTTGTTGTACCATTGCTTTGGTACTTGTTTTTCTGGCACTCCTATTTTGCTACTGGACATGGATGCAATTTTCAAAGCCTAAATTTTGTGGAGTCATATATAGGTTTTGAGGAGTTTGATTTCACTACACAAGGTGTTTTACTTGCCTTTTCCACATTCAGCATACCATTCTGGTGCTCGTTTCTACTTCCAGTGTTTATGATGTCTTCTATCCCAGACATGAAGTGCACCACGGATTCACCATCTTTCTGTGTGATGTCTGTTACGACATGCAGCGCACTGCAAACAGTTTCCCTCCTTGTGGCCTCATCATCTGCGGGGTATCAAAGAAGGCATCTGATGGCTTGGGGGTTGTTCGCACCAAAATTCGTTTTCGACTCGCTGCTTGTTCTGGTGAGTCAAATAGGGATGACACTCGGAGTTCTGCAAGTGCAGCTCCTTAGCAAACCAAGCACAGACACCATCAAGAAAGGTCGCTAAGAGTTTTTCTTTCTAGCCTTCACACTTATTGCTACAAGCATAGCCATGGCCTTTATTCGCTCTACAATGTCTGGACAGTAAAACATTTGCACAAGTGCTGTGACAAAAGAAAAAGCCTGGGGTGAAACTGGGTAGCGAAGAAGGGGAGGAAGACCAGTTTTGATCAGCCGGGGAAATCTATCTTCTGCGACAGATTTTGGGACACATAGTCCCCTTAGGCCCTCTATGCCAGCAAATCGATCGAATCCAGAATTTTTCACCCCGCCAAAAGGTAGAGATTGAGCCATGTATGTAACACAAAAATCGTTTATACTGCTCATCCCTACTCTCAATTGGCTCGCTATCTTCCTCGCCCTTCCTATGTTATTTGACCAAACATTCGAACCTAAACCAAATTCACAGTCGTTAGCGATACAAATCGCTTCTTTGTCTGAATGAAACTTGATGATGCACATGACTGGTCCAAATGTCTCCTCTTGCATGATTCGCATTCCGGGTTGCAGGTTGATAAGAACAGTTGGAGGAAAGTACTGGCCAGTAGTGCTCGAAGGTGTGGTAGCCTGGGCGAGAATTTGAGCTCCGTGTTTCACAGCATCATCCAGTAGTTCTTGCAAGTAGGCAATGTGAGTGGGCATACAGATTGCCCCACAGTCGACTGAACCCTTCGCAAGAAGAGGAGAAGAGACACGCATCCTCTTCACTATATCTGCGGCATCATTGCAGAAGCGGTCATAGACCTCAGAGTGCACAATGAACCTTTCAGCATTTGTACAATTCTGCCCGCAACTTTGGAAGACGCCCCTTAAGCCTACAGAGACTGCTTGCTCAATATCAGCATCATCGCAGACAATAAATGGATCTTTGCCTCCTAGCTCAAGAACGACTGGTGTGAGGGTCTTGCTTGCGGCCTCCATAACCTTCCTGCCTACAGAAGTTGAGCCAACAAAGATCACCTTGTCGACGCCTCCTTCAACTAATGCATTCCCAACTTCGCCATAGCCAGTGACAATCTGAACAAGATCAAGAGGAGCCCCAGTGGCGAGAAGGGCAGCAGAAATAATGCGGCTAAAATAACTTGATGACCAGGATGCATATTCCGAGACCTTGATCACTATTGCATTCCCGGAAAAAACTGCTGCCAGAAGAGGGTTGAAAACATTGTGGAAGGGGTAGTTCCAAGGCACTATTGCTCCAACGACTCCAACCGGATGGTACTCTACATAGAACCTTTTAGTGAGCATCATATACCCTGAAGATCGTTGTTCAGATGCTAGACAACGCTCTCCTTCTGCGAGAAGCCACGAAATTTTTTCACATGTCACTATCACTTCACCAAAGGCTGCATCTACCATTGGCTTTCCGGAATCCCTAGATGATACCCTGCAGATGGTTTCTTGATTTTGGAGTATAAACTTAAGTAAAACCCGTAAGAAACGGCGGCGCTGCGAGAAGCTGGAAGTGCTCCATTCGCTTTGTGCAGCCTTTGCCTTGGAGATAGCACGATTCACCTCCTCCCGGGTCATGGCAGGCACATTCCCTAGGAAATCCATGGTTGCTGGATCCCAACATGGTATGAGGCCTGGATCAATGGATACGTTTGGATCATACTTCGCAGCTTCAAGAACGTCATCTGCTTCAGCTTTACTGAGCGGAACGGTGATTAAAGGCACTCTCTGGAAACTTTCCATCCAAAGTTGGAAGCGGGGTTTAAGTGCTGAAAGCCACATACCGACCCAGATGGCCAAGACTGCACCGGCACCAATCAAGAGAACTTGCTGGAAGTCTAGCGCTAGCATCTTTACCGACATTTGAGTGTATTCGCTCGATAGGGCGGAGAGTGTGGACACCCGCAGATGATCCCGTGAAAAGCCGAAAAGCGGCAAGCGGGCGGCGATCGTTCGGCTTGTGGGGCGGGTTTTGGAATGGACAGGATGCCATCCTAGTCTAAGATAAATATTCGGTTGGTGTACGTGACGAACCCGGTGAAAGACCGACTTCTCGGGGACAACATCCGAACAGAATATTCGTGAGCATTGTCTGCTCCCACCATCCGGCTACCTCAGGTACAATCGGATCGCGTCGGAAGGCGGTGCGACGAACTCGAATCATTGCCTGTTTTTGCATTGCGAAAAGTACTCCAGCAAATATTTGCCACTTTCAGTAGAATTACCGACATTGAACTAGCGATGTGTGGACCTACAGGTACGGAAGAGGCGGGTTTTGAGCGCGATGAGTACAGGTATCTCGTGGTATGACCATGTTCGTGCGCAGTAGAACGTAGCAAGGTGAATTCAGTGCGACTTGAATAGCTGGATCGTTGCTGAATCATCGAGCGTGTATTTCCCCTTCAGGTTTGATGTTTTGCACGGGAGTCTCTATTTTTTGTGCTACTTTTGTTTTCGTCGTGGGAGGGCTCGTGCAGCACAAATACCCTTTCGTTGGCTATGAAATTCTGGATTATCACGACAAGGAGACGACAGTTGGGCAACAGGCTGAGAGCATTTCTAGAACGTGCTACGTTGTAGGTGGGGTATATTTTGCTTTCGCTTTGGTCTCATTGGCACTCTATCTGTTGCAAAACAAGTGCAAGAGATCCAGAACGTTTTACTCGGCCTGAAGCGTGCTGCGCAGACACACGCCAGCCCTTACTCGCCAAGAACATGGTGGGTTTTAAAGTAGGATCAGGTAGAGCTGGGGATCAAAAGTCTCTTTGCAATTTTTAAGTACTCAGTATGCACGGGTAGGAACTGTGCATGCGGCTAAAGTTGAGCAATGCACTCAACTTCTACTTTTGCACCCAATGGAAGATCTTTCACTGCGAAGCATGACCTAGCAGGTGGGTCTGCTTCAAAATCTGTAAAGCAAATTTACAAAAGCTGGTCAGTTCCATCATTCTACCAACGCACCCCTCCAGTGACATCAGTGTAACCTACTTACATTTGGCATAGATACCATTCATTGCCTTGAAGTCCCCAATGTCAGCAAGACTACAAAATCGTACTCTGTGTCAGCATGGTTTCTATGTCCAATCCGCCAATGATCGCTGATAGAGGCACACATTTGTTTGCATCTCCCTCACTCAAACTTACAGTACAGTTGTTTTCACTATGTTGGAGTAGTCTGCTCCTGCAGCCTTCAGGACTTCACCCATATTTTTCATGAGTTGGTCGGTTTGCTCCTCCACACTTTCTCCAGCGAAGGTCATTGTATCTGCATAGATTCCAAGGCAACCAGAGACATAGAGGATTCCACCCGCTTTTATCGCCTGAGAGTATGGTCCGAGTGCCGCAGGTGCGAGATCAGTACTCACAACCTCCTTACCTTGTACATAAAATAACGAAGGTTAGAGAAGAATTCACACACGCTTAGTTATGGCATACGCATACTGGTACTCCCTTTCACTGAGATACTCACTATTGGCACTAGTGTGGACGGACATAGTCTGCGAGAAGTGTACTTTTTTTTGCTGCCTCGCAGCAAAAGATGGCCCTTTTAGAGACTTTTCGAAGCAATTGGGAGCTGTTAATCCCTTGGTTTTCGCGTAGCGTCCGGCAGAGTGGCTGCCTCTTGCGACGATTCTCGCAGAAGCGAAAGCGTACGCCATTCCGTAGGTTTGTTCTCTGAACCCAGTGTATTTCACAATCGTGTTTAGGTGATAGTGAAATCCACCATCCCTCATTTTCTGGACTGAGCCCCTAGGGTTCACGTTTCACCTCTGTACCGTTTCTGGTTTGTATGTGCATCATTTGCGTGCCCCTCTCCTTCCATGTTTTTCTTCCTAGGAGCGAAACCTCAAGTAGGAAATTTTACAAGGTCTTCGCTCATTCGTTGGATAGTCGACCGATGATTCTTCGTTTGGAGCACCAAGTAGGAATCCCCATCACATGAGGTCCGTACTTTTGAGGTATTTTCCTCCATCGGAAGTTTTATGCTTCTAGTCATCTTGTTCATGTTCCAATGCTTCATGGTGTTGCATGACATGGGAGATCCATTGCTAAAGATGTCGTTGTTGACAAATAAGTGGGCCGTATTTATTGCACACATACAATCTGATTCGCAAAGTACACACAAATCAATTGCGAGCATGCAATCCGTGCCATCAAATATTGGATCGTAAGACATCCTCACAAAACACGATTCGTTGTTCACCGTCGTTGTCTTGACGATTTCGGCTTTTTATACTCGAACCTTTGGAATTGCAAAGCACCTAGGCTCAATAGACCTTTTAGCTTCCAAGAAGGTAGGTTTTCGTGACCATGAACATTGTCATGTCCAAGTAGACTACTTTCATCAAGATAAGGCGATCCTTTACACGGAAGAAACTCAATCAAATGGCTAAACGACCATAACGATATTCCTTCAAAGAATGAAGATGGATCGCCACATACCCAACGAATTCACCAAATATACGGGTTCGAAATTGCAAGCCTTTCCTTGGTTTCATTAAGCACTAGGTGCATAGATATCCCTAGAGAATAAGGGTACATAACACACCCCTAATTGAAATTGTTCTTTAGTTGCTGTCGACCTTGAAGCCCATGGGCCGTGGCCAAGTGCCTTAAGCCCTTTGGCGAGTTCCTCAAGACGAGTGGAACTCACGATGAAAGAATTTCGTTTGTTAGCAAGGTGCCATACGGAGATGGGAAGCTACCTTTCACCATTCAAAAATTTCGCACCATGTGCAAGTATTGAAGGTGTTGCACTTCACCCAGTACTATATTTTTTTGTGAAGAATCCCCTTGTGCCATCCGTATAGGATATGATTGCATACCATTCTCATGAAGTTCGCGTTGTCAAGTGCCATCCAAGCCACTTGTCGCCAATGAGCTCGCTAGGGAAACGTCCTTATAACAATTTTGCCATAATGTTCAAGATTGCAAGAACTTCGTTGGGCCCATCCTTGCTTTTCTTCGAGCCACAAATGGCTATAGACGTAAGCCACTAGTCTACTCTAGACAATAGTTACTTTAAGTTGATCGAAGGGATGAATTGTATGCTATGGCGCTCCAAGTGGCCCCACATTGCTTAACATCCTTGGTGCACTGGCACAAGATAGAAGGGGTGTGAGCTCTTACAACACCCTAGCTTCTAGGGTGGATTACGTGAAGTTTCCTTCTTACGGATGGAAAGAAACTTCCTATTCGGGTAGAATAAACGTCTTGCGTCTGCACCACAATTGAAAACAAACAAGCATTTAGGTCAAATAGAAACGCCTTTAGGTACCACGGGGGGGAAGCGAGGGAGGAGGGGAATAGCCAGTTTTGAAGTCGGAACAATCAGCATGATAATGTTCGTTCCTTGAGTGTGAGGTTTCATTCAATAACATACAACTATCGCGTACTTGTGTTGATTGCTTAACAAGTCCATGGGGCGCTATGTTGCAAAAAGTACCCTATTCGAAACTAATACTAGATACAAAATTCCAAAAGATCAGTAATGAATATCGTAAAAACAAAAGGAATCAGATGTGCAATCTTCGTAGAGATACCTTACTTGTTTAGGTTGGACGAAACTATTGGACGTGCGGATGGTGGACTTTGCAATCACTATCCTTCTAGCCTTGCGGTTTTTATGGGCGCATGAGTATTTTAGGCTCACGCATTTGCACCTCGTAGAAAGTGCTCGTGTTGAGGATAAATCGGCATCCCTTTCGATGCTTTGTAGCGTGGTGTGCACGTTGAATACATGTTCTAGCTAAGAAGCACGGTTGTCCGTCAAGGACTTTGATGTGACGTTTCAAAACCAAGCTTTCGGGGCTTGTTAGGTGCCACGAAAGAAACATGTGTGGAGGAGTTTTTCCTCCTCGTTTCCTTTGATGTCTTTAACTGGACTTAGTGTTATGTTTCTGAGCCTTCAATTTTGATCTTCCATACTTGTTTCTTGGTTGTGGTTGAGGTGGTAGCTGGTCAAACATGGGTTCCAAGCGGGTCCACTATCTCCTAGCGGAGGCATGATATTACAAATGATCCCCACGTGTTCGATTCGGAGTTGTGGAATGCCGCATTTGTACTCTTTGATGCAACTCGTTGAGATCTAATACTAAGTGTTCGTTGCGTGTCTAGCCACGCCCTAATTGCGAAACCAGACACGTTCAAAATAGACCTCACCAACCACATGGCCTAGAAGGGAAAACCACGCCCACCCTTGCCAAGCACGGAATGAAGTTGGCACAGGGCGGCCCGACTTTCGGTTCTGTCTTGAATCGAGGGACAAACGCCCATTCGAGATACCGGAAGGCCGTGTATGCTTCCAACGGTCGTGATCGGGGGAGGTCCCTTTCAAGTCAGATGGTGGGTTGTCCGGGTGTCTGCTTTCGGCACATTCCGCGTGGCCGCCCACTCAGTCACTGAACATGGATCTGACTCAGGTGCGCGGGACCGACGAGGACGGCGGATGTGCGTAAGGTCTTCAATGCGGGAAGACATTTTGGATGGAGGCAAAAAGCACCACTGTACTGTTTGAGGTCGAACGTATAGAAGCGATCAAGCACACCTGCATACGAGTGACCACTCAAGTTGAGCGTGAAAAGCGACTGGTGGGAGCCGACGGATATGTTTCAAACAGTAGAAAGTTGCTTTAAACCTCGTTACGCTATCATTGGAGTGGAACTTCGTTTCAACTGACGTTTATTGTTTATTCTGCTTTCGTTCAGATCCTGCAAGAGGCTCAAAGCGCAGATGCAACTTTGCGCGATGACGCGGAACGTAAACTGCGCCACTTGCAGACTACGGATGCAGCTGGATTCCTCCGCTCCCTTTCGCGAGAGCTGGCTTCGGCCGAAAAGCCCGTGGACACTCGAAGACTTGCGGGGCTCATTCTCAAGAATGCCCTAGATGCGAAGGATGAGAAGAGAAAGGTAAGCGAGATGTACTGGAGCCGCATGCAGGATGGCGAATGATCTATTTACTGACTGTGATCTCTTGTGGTATCGGCCTTGTTAAGGCAGAGCTTGTGTCTCAATGGTTGGCAGTTGAAGCTTCGGTGAAAGAAGAAATCAAGAACTCGCTTTTGGCAACTTTGCCTGCTGAGGTAAGACCGATCACTGGTTTGGAAAACCTTTTGTTTTAAGATGGTGCAGAGTGTGCTAACAAGTTGCCTTTTTATTCGTTTCAAGATCTCAGAAGTTCGGCAGACAGCAGCCATGGTCATTGCAAAGGTTGGCGCCATAGAGCTACCCTTGAAGGGTTGGCCGCAACTGTTGGAGTCTCTTGTACGTGCATCAGAAACAACATCACACCCATTGTTAGTTCAAGCAGCACTTTTTGCATTGGGATATGTGTGTGAGGAGCTTGCAGATCACGAATTGGAGGTGCTTCAGAAAGAAGACATAGACCGAATACTTACTGCAGTTGCCCAGGGCATAAAAAGTGGGAACATGGATATCAAGCTTGCTGGAACTGAGGCTCTTTATAATGCACTCGAGTTTGCACAGTCCAATTTTGAACGAGAAGGGGAGAGGGATTACTTGATGCAGATTATTTGTGAAGCTGCTGAATGCAATGATGAGAGGGTTCAGGTGGCTGCTTTTTCTTGCCTGGTTTCGATTGCCGGGGCATACTATGAAATACTGCCTGCTTACATTGGTCACATATTTGAGATATCAACGCGAGCAATTAGGGCTTCTGATGAAAATGTTGCTCTGCAAGCAATCGAATTTTGGTCAACGATCTGTGAAGAAGAAATCGAAAGGAAAGATCTGGTTGAGGAAGGGCATGCATCTGTGCTGCACCACCGCTTTGTCAGTCAAGCATTGCCACATCTTACCCCCATCCTTCTAGAAACTTTATTGAAACAAGAAGAAGACCAAGATCTTGATGAATGTGCATGGAATCTCTCCATGGCAGGGGGCACATGCTTGGGCTATGCCGCTGTTGCTGTTGGGGATGAAATTGTCCCCCTTGTGATGCCTTTCATCCAGGAGAACATATCACAGACAGACTGGCATAATCGTGAAGCAGCAACATTTGCTTTTGGCTCGATTCTTGAAGGCCCTAATCCTCAGAATCTTGCTCCCATGTGTGATCAGGCCCTGCAGTTTCTGTTGCAAGCAATGAAAGATCCTAGCAACCAAGTGAAAGACACAACTGCCTGGACGATCGGGCGAATTTGTGAATTTTGCCATGGTGAGAAAGGTGGTCATCAGGTAATTCGTGCTGACAATATCCAAACCATTCTTGCAGTCTTACTAGAAGGCCTCAAAGGTGAACCTCATGTGGCAGAAAAGATTTGTGGAGCAATTCACTACTTAGCAGCTGGATTTGAAGACGTGGCAGAACAGTCCCCTCTGACCCCCTACTTTCAAAGTCTTTTGCAGGGTTTGCTTGAAGCAGCCGATCGTGCAGATAATGCTCAGTACACCTCGCTGCGATCATCTGCGTATGAGGCACTTAATGAAGTAGTGAGATGTAGCTCAGCAGAAACTTCGGAGACTGTCAACCAAATGATTCCCCTAGTCATGCAAAAGTTGGCAGAAACGTTCAGTATGCCAGCAGTGACAGCTTTTGATAGGGAGAAGCAGGGTGAATTGCAAGGCCTGCTGTGCGGTGTGCTCCAGGTGATCATTCAGAAGCTTAGTCTAAAAGACGAAACGAAACACTCGCTGCAGTCGTTTGCAGACCAGATGATGGAACTCTTTCTCCATGTCTTTGCTTGTAGGAGTGCAACTGTGCATGAGGAGGCTATGCTAGCGATTGGAGCCCTTGCCTATGCTGTTGGAGAAAGCTTTGAAAAATACATGGCTGGATTCCTACCATATCTACTAACAGGACTCAAGAATTTCAGTGAGTACCAAGTTTGCACCGTAACTGTTGGTGTTGTTGGGGACTTAAGTCGGGCACTAGAAAGCAAATTAGCTCCTCACTGTGACTCTATCATGGTACAGCTCTTGCAGGACCTTCAGAGCGATGATATGCATAGGAGTGTTAAACCTGCTATTCTCTCCTGTTTTGGTGATATAGCTCTTGCTATTGGCGCAGATTTTGCCAACTATCTTCCCTACGCAATGCAAATGTTGCAAAGTGCCTCTCAGCTTAGTATTGAGACATCAAACTGGGCAGATGACGAAGGGCTAGTAGATTACAATAACTCATTGCGCACTGGCATTTGCGAAGCGTATAGTGGCATTCTTGTTGGTCTACGGGATGTACCAGGAAGATCAGAAGGCTTCAGGCCTTATGCTGATAATATCTTGAGCTTCATCGATTCTATCAACAACCATCGTGAGCAGGTGAACGAAGAAGTCACTAGGGCTACTATCGCATTACTTGGAGACCTGGCCGATGCACTTGATGGTATGGGTGCATTGTTTCGGAGCAAGCCATCTCTACAGGATTTTGTGGTCTACTGCATGTCACTGGAAGACTTGCAGATCAGGCAGACCGCTGGATGGGCGACAGAAGTCTTGCAGAGGAGACTTCAGGAAGCTGGTGCATCCTGACTTACGAGGTGCGCGTGAAGAATTCTCACTTTCAGCAATGAGTATGATAGGAGTGGGATGTGGAATAATTTGCAGATAAAAGTTGCCTTTCGCTTGTTGTAATAGAGACTGGGTCCCGGAAGTTTGCTTAAACCATCTTGGAAAGTACTTACATGGACACCTTCAGGCGTGCAGATTACTCGTCTTCTTCACTGCGCAAACGTGCCTTTCCATTGGTAATAGCAATATTCAGCTGTGTGGCACGTTCCACGATGGCTTTGCGCTTGCTAGACGACACATTGTGAGCAACTTCAGCACAATACTTCCTGTTGTGCATAAGGAGTAGTTCCAGGTCTTGGACATTGTGAACTACGAACTTTAAGAAACCTAACAGCATCAAAGAGGGGTTAGCACATGTGCAATGTTGGACGTAGCCTAGGCCGCGTGAACAAACACCGTCGACACCATCTTTGCCTCGGTGAAGCTCGAGGGAAAACGATAACCTACCATTGGGAAGGATGTGGCGGTGTTTCTTGTTAGTGCCGTAGCCGATGTTCGGCATCACTGTAACACCGCGAAACTTGCGACGGCAGCGAGAGTCTATCCCTTTTGGTCTTCGCCATGATTCCTAGACACAACAAAGGAGACAGGAAGGTCACAAGGACGAACCCAAGTGGGCGGTGCAAACGCACGCACAGGAAGCAAGATGTCAGATCGGACGTGCATAGAGGCTCGGCATTTCCCCAGCTCGTGCCCGGATGTTTGAGCACAGTTTTCGGACGCAAGCACGCACGCACGCAGTGTGTTCGCAATCTTCAAGTCTCGTTTGAACAGGAGACTTGAGCCAGGGTTTCTTTCCGTCCAAGTACGTAATCGTTAACGGGCCGCCCTTCTCGCGTGCCTGCTCCACTTACCTTGACGGCGATCTTCCTGTCATATTGGTTTCTCTTGAACTTAAGCGTCCTTTTCTTGATGATCTTGTGCTTCACGACCGGCTGCACCATCTCGCCGAGTCTTCGCGCACACCTGTGCGAAGCGGCCTGTTCTGACGAGGCGGCGGGGCGTCCCCTTTCTTTCTCGAGCTTCTGGCTTCGAAGGCGAACGGGTCCTTTCAACCCAGTCGGAAAGATAGGGACCGGGCCCTTTCTTTCCAACTAGGGTGCATCACCCACGACAGAGTTGTGGCGGCGCCCCACACTGCCAGTGGTCAAATTGCGAAAACAAGGACGATTCGCGACGAGGACAACAGTCAAACGCGTGAACAGTCCTCTGCAATCTCTGTAGTATCCAACTAGGTCCAGTCTGGATTGCCCCTACGAAACGGGTGCACTTCGTCCGTTGGAGATATGAACGAGGGAGGATTCAAGTAAAACTTTCGTTACGCTCCTACAAGTGACTGTTGAAACACTTCTTCTATACCCGAACAAGAGAAGGTGTTCCCATGCATCCCATCGACCGCCGTAGACTTGCCTACCACATGTACCAATTGTTGAGCAGCATGCGCATCACGCGCACGACCACGTGTGGAATCATGATTTGCCACGGACTCGGTTGTAGGTGAAAGTCATCGAATATTCTCGTGTCTCGGGGGTTTGTCACGGTTCCGTAGTGTTTCTCGGACGTTCCGAACTGTCGGGTCTGACACAGGCAGGGGCGTGTCTCGGGAGTTTCTTGGACCGTCCAGCGCGGAGGCGGCGCTTGGCATCTTGGTGCCCTCCCACATAAAGGGTGCCTTTAGGCACTCCTTCGACAACGATAGCCTTCGGACCAAGTGTAGTGCATGGAGCAGAATGTCAACAAGAAGCGCAAGCACGCCGCTCGCTTAGAGAAGTTGAAGCGGCGCGAGGCGGCGGTGGAGATTGTGGTCAAGGCAAGCCTCATAAAGCACCTACACGGCGATGGTAAAAAAGGGTTGCGCGGCGCCATTCGAGCACGTGTCACGGTCTTCCCGTGGTGCTACCGCCTTGCGAGCGTTGCGCAACCAGCCATGCTCAAAGAGTGCTTTGATGGCGCTAAGGACGACGCAACGATCGTGTTGCCCGTCCTCACGTGCCAATCCTTTTACTGGCAACTCATGTTTAGCGTGGACGACGCCCAAAAGCCCAATCCCCACGTCAAAGCGTACTGCCGGTCCCCTCCTCTGTTGGCGGCCAAGCTGCTGGCGCAACGCCACCAAGGAGACCGGAACACCTATAGCGCATGCGCCCAAGAGTACATGACCAACGTGCGCAAGCACTGCATCGTGGGCTTCAAGGGGGGGTCGGGCAAGTTTCCGCGCGCCCTCCAAGATGTCAAGGGCTTGATAGTGAGGCAACACATGCTGATGTTGTTTAAGGTCTGTGGATGGCCCGTCCTAGCAATCCTCGGATCCGTGTTGCGGTTGCTTGCGATGTAGTTGGAGGCGGAAGAGGACCGCCGCATCCTTGGCTTGGCAGCGGGCGATGACGTTTCGTAACAGAGGATGGACAACAAGAACAATCTCTTCCGCCTAGTGCGCCAAGGGGTCCACTTATCTGGGTTCCAAGAGTAGGTTGAGCAGCCGATCATTGACCTCATGCCGGTGGCGAGGAAGGGTGTGCACTTCATCTCGGTAGACATCTCCGTGCTCTACGGCCGGCTGAAGGAGTAGAGCGTGGTGTAGTGCAACGAGAAGGCCTTCGTCGCCCTTGGCGCCAAGCATTGGGCAATGTCCTATGCCATCAACAAGCTACAAGACGAGCGCAGTAGAGAGTTTACCCGCACGGTGGAGAGCGACGGTGGTAGTGTTTGCGTGCACTTCGAGCGGATCAAGCAGGTTCAGGACGACTTGCTTGTACTGTCGGCTGTGTAAGGGACCCGGAGCCCGCTTGTTGGTAGTGCGGACGACTACGGCGTCCTCGGGAACGACCCCGGGCGCCCTTGCATCTACTACATCACCTAGTAAGAGGTTGGCAGGCGGTCGAAGAGCTGGTAGCTCACGAAGAAGCAATAC
The DNA here is from genome assembly GCA_020975725.1 of Picocystis sp. L7. Classification (NCBI taxonomy): domain Eukaryota; kingdom Viridiplantae; phylum Chlorophyta; class Picocystophyceae; order Picocystales; family Picocystaceae; genus Picocystis; species Picocystis sp. L7. The sequence goes on from QXJR01000004.1 coordinate 108,061, forward strand.
TACATGAAAGAGCGGCATCACAGCAACACATCGCAGGCGGTGGGCGGAAACACCTGGCGGTGCAACTGGCGTTGCAAAGGCAAACCGACGCCACCTTTGATGACGCGAGTGCGGCGGCGCACCGGAAGTTTGTGGACGAAATGTTGGAGACGTACCGCGGGCTTTGGGCCGAGTACCCAAAGTTGCGATGGGCGAACCGGCGCCTGAGGCTGTACGGTGGCACGAAGAGGGTGTTCGCCACCTTCTTGAGCCGCGCGGCGAGGGGGGCAAGTCCTTGGTGGTTGCCTACGGGGCGGCCAACTTCGCTACGGGCGGCCGCAAAGAGTGGGCAATGCTAACATGGAGAGCGTTCAAGGAGTGCGTCCATCGCTTCAGGTCCGTGCTAGTGGACGAGTTCAAGTCGACCGTGGTGCATGCAAGGGACGGCTCGGTGATGAAGCAAGTTTGGAGCAGGCAGAAGAAGGCGGCAATTCGGGGCTTGATGTGGTGTGGTCCCAACAACGGCAAGTTTGTCAACCAAGACGGGAACGTTGCTCTAAAAATTCGGAGGTGCATGGCTTTGTCGGTCTAGCGAGCAGAACTTTGACGTGTTGTAGTGCAAGAGCGGTTGCTGGAGATTGCCGGCAAGGTTATTCGATGCTAAAGAGAGAAGAAAATGCGGGCTGCCATTGAGGTTGTCGGTCACCTCAATGGAGTATGTCCGCGTTGGGTTGTTTGTGTGCAAAGAAGCGCAAGGGTCGCTCGCGGTGGCTTTATACACCCTATAGCCTTGTAGGGCGACAACCTATAGAGGCTAGGGGTTTGAAGAAAAGCGAGGTCTTTCACTTTTCGGCTAACCATGTGCACTCATAGCGAGCCATTGCAACTTTGTAACTTCGAAGTATAGCACCTTGCAACGTGAATTGTTGTTGGCATGCCACCAAATGGAAGAAAACTCTAGGCATGTAGTATTTTGTTGGGAATGGAAATGAGAGTTTGTTGAGGATTGTTGCTGGAGGACACAAAGAGGGTGCTTGATTCCCTTGTCAATCTAGCTCATACGAATACACGATAATGCAGCAACATTGTTTCGTATCATAGAATGAAGGTCATTGTCCGGAGTCTTGAAAAAGCTGTGGAATAGCATTGTGAAATAGAGTGTTTGTTGTACAAGGCACAAATTATTGAAATGCCATGTTGAGTTTGGCATAAGTTTGCTGAATATAGGTGCTTATATTAGGTATACTGAAGCAGCAAGTTCTTATATCTTTGTACTTGTTTATGCAACCGCAACTCAAATGTAAAAGAAATACAAGCCACATACCACATGGCCCGTAAACAAACAAACATACAAGGCAAGCGTTGAATGTCGAGAAGCACAAGAGAAGACGATGCATAGCTATCTTCTCCGAATTGTCAAATTTCTAACATTCCCAATGTCGATACTTGTGAAGGTAGGGTTGGATCAAGATAAGCAAAAATAGGAAATGTTCCACAATAAGACCATAATCGAATACAAGTTTCTCAGTCAATCAATTTCTTTTAACTTAATGTAATGTAAGAAACGGCCACTAAACATATTAGTCGAAGATAGCACTTTTTATTCAAGAGTGTGCTTTCCTCCCTTAAAAGTGACGAATAAGGTAATGTCTTAATTCCGATGGGAATGGATGAGCCTTTCCAACAAAGGTAGAAGAAGCGGTTCTTAGCCCAACTCTACTTGCGTTGGAAGACAGGGGATGGACAAGATGGAAAGGCAGTATGCTCGCTGTCACAACTCCCACTCATATCTTCAAATCTTAGATTGGTATACTCCCAAATATTAGGACCGAGAAACCAAGGCATTGTAAATGCTGAGCATTCAGAGGAAGTCTGTAAGATTTTCGAAGTCTAGGTGCTTTTTGGCGACAGGTCGCCGGTGGTAGTCCAACTCGTTTGGTCCGTTTGAGCGTCGATTCGGTGCGCCCGCGCAAGCCTCACTCATTTTCCTTCTTGCCAAAGATGTGCGCTTCTCCTTCTTATGTCGCCTCCTAGCCTCGTATCCCGGTGCCAAGTCAAACGCTCTCACACTCGGCACAGGACAGGCTACGACGCCTCCTCTTCAATCTCAATTCTTTTCTATTCTTCTTCTTCAATGACAAATGCAAAGGCTTACGTCTTATAAAGTGCTCACCACAACAAAGGGGAGTCGGACACCAGCCCCTTCAAGTCCACGAGGGAGCTGCTTCGTGATGTGCACATGGGTTGCACCCCTACGCAAGATTCCATCACGTAATGGTGCCTAGGGCGCCTTGCCCTCCCCTTTTCTCTCACATCTCGTGGGGACTTCGTCCACTGCAGACCTGTACCGCTCCCTTGAGGGCCTCGCCCTAAGGGGACCCATCCATGGGCCCTAGGGAGCTCCTCTCCACGCTCCACACCAAGGGAGGGCGTCCTCGGGGGCCCATTCTTGCTCAAGGGACCGTACATTCGGGGGGGGGGGGGGGGTCACCCTTGAGAGTCTTGCCTTATACTCTACAAGGTCCATTCCTTGCCTTCTGATTGAGGAGTCTGCACTTAGACTCCAACAGAGCATAACTCTAAACCTTACAATCTTTCGTAGGGGAAACAACTTTACATTCGTCTATAGTAATTCAGAGACAAGGATGATATTTTTTCATAGCGAAATGATCGTAAGAAGTTGTAATGCATGATTTTTGTACTAGAGATGAGTTCTTCTTGAGTTGCCATGCTACTCTTCACAACTTTGGTGAACGTTGTGGTCTTGATGCGATAGAGCATGGAAAGTCTGCAAAAATATTATTCATCCCTTCAGTGTTATAATTCCACAATTGGAAACCTTAAGTGGCAAAATTCTAGCCGGATCAAATTGTTTATCCTTGTTTCAACAGTGGGAAGGAAAACCCGATTTGATTTCTTTTAAGCACAAATGGATCATGATTTTGCTAGGGCAGAACAAGGAATGTGAGGAAGTTGAAGCAATTGCAACAACCATTAGACGCATTGTTTCTAAGTGATTCTACCAACATTATTCACAAATTTATAAAATCCATATTGTATGCAAAATGGATAAAACGTTTGGAGGCAAAACGTGAAAGTCAAACCTTCACCTTTTGACTTGTTAATATGATAAGCATACTGAACATGAACGGTTTGTCTGTCGTGAGTGGTGTGTATAAGATTGTTTGCCCTTCTAAGAGTAGGTAGTAAATGCTCATATCTCAATTAGTATGATCGTGAGCTCTCGAATGTTGCATCACTCTCCCATAAATATCACGTAGAGCTTGATTTTTTTTCTTTTGTCAAGCTATCTAGGTTGTCCTACATAAACTCCTCTTTCTACATGTAAGTTTCTACAAATCATGTGCAAAACTACGCTTTCAATGCTCCCCTCGTGCCTTTCTTAGGTAAGCAACTTTGATCATTTCGTCAACTATTCTTGTGTACTTAGCAATGGAAAGGAACTACCAAACCATGATCCGTGTTGCTCCAACCCGCGGGATGTTGACCCACTTGTGTTGTAGGCGTTTTTATGCCCAAACCTGACAATTGGATGTTGAGTAGTATCCACTTTACGATGAAGCCTTCTAAATCATCAAGTACAATAGACAAGGCATACTTGATTTACATCCAAGATCCACATTTAGCATACATGAGGGAGAGGCCTGCAAGCAATTGGCCATCCACGGGTTCTCCATGTAGAGTGGCCAGCTCGAGCAAATCATTGCAACTCTTAAACTCTATACCCGCAATGACCTCTCCAACTTCTAGAAGCATCGCACACTCTTCCACCAGATTCTCTGCTGTGACAAACACAGTTTTTTGATTGAAAATTCCAGGGAGAGGCCATGACTCACCCAGAACCCCCCACTTCTCAAACACAAGACCTGTTTCTTCCCGCATCTCCCTAGCTGCTGCTTCCAAGACGTCCTCGCCTAGTTCAACCTTACCCCCAGGTAATCCAGTTACAAACTCCCCGACGGAGTGACGATACTCTCTTCGGATTAAGACACATCCGTTGGATGACACTGCGAGCACACACACTGCAGCTGGGGTAGATTCAACAGTAAGCCAATTCGTACGGGCTCCGGAATCGTAGTGGAGGATATCCTCGCGGAGCTTCAAGAAACCTTGGTAAAGCCAATTGCGATGCGCAACCCTCGGCTTTTTGCCTGGTAGCCGCATCTCTCCACACCTTCTTTCGGCCGCAGTGGGCTTGACTGAATCCTCCTCACCGCCGGCTCGCCGGACGTGGCCGAACCTCTTCCACCGCATTCCTTCCAAATTCACGCGGTTCATCAATCGCATGTTCCCGAAGACCATAGCGCTTGCGTACTCAACCCTTCCTAGATTGATCCCACCTTCTACTGACGGGAAGACGGACCGATATTTTATCTACCTTGCCGAACCTGAAGTCTTTGCGACAGGAACTTAATTCGTCTAAGGATTGTCTTTCTTTCGCGCCCCCCACTGGCCCCTGAAAACAATCGAGAGCAAAAGGGAAGGCTGCAACCGTAAGTTTGGTAACGCCAACCACGATATTGGAGGAAAGCAACCTCTGGACTATTGGAAGGGATCTTACCGACACTAAGGATGAACAGCACAGCGATCAAGAAGAGGCCTACCCTTGAAGTTGAACGAACGTACAGGACAGAAACATCCGATCCAAGATTCTCTGGCACTCAACGAACAAAAGCTCCATGTGGAGAGATCCTTTTGGCTTCGTTCCTAATGGTCTTAGGCTTGGTTCTTTGTAGTATGTCTTACTTGCACTATTCAGAGCATGTGAAGGGGCAAAGCGCAGCCGATGCTGGTTTTGCCATCCTTGGGATGCTGACTTTTGTACCTGGGTTCCACTATACACGAATAGCATATTATGCATGGAGGGAAAGAAAGGGATATGACTTCCAGGATATGCATTGACAGTCTAATATAGTAAGAAACCTGCCCTTATCCCCATCAAAGTTTGGATTGCAAACACCCACAACAATAGAACTCAGGAAAATAGCCCCATGGGCAGCATGGATGCATAAGCCATGGGCTTCACATCTGGGTGCTCTACTGCTGAGAACTGAACAAATCTAGGCACCATCTTTGAGTCAAAACGAATGTAGGCGCCCTTGTTTCCCATCTGATCACAGTAGTTTGGTGCAGAGAAAATAGTAACCAGCTGGCCGTTGTGCTCAATTTCGTAACCTTCATCCCTTACCTCGTGCGAACGGACGAGCATGTCGAGGTTGTTGTCCTTGAGGAATTGGCGTGTCACATCTGGACCAAAAGCCACACCGACGCCACGTTTAGAAGGGGAGCGGCCGTCATCCTTTTGTGGATCGCTCCAGAGAATATCACACATCAATCCTTCCTCAGGTGGTTCACGATTACGATCAATCTGTCTCAGTTCCTCCAATTTCACACCATCTCGCGAGAACAGCCCTCCATGCACAACCAGGACTTTTCGGTTCAGCACCATGCCCAGTGGTAGCCAACAGAATGTCTCCCTAAAGACCTCGGCAAGTGTATCATTATACTTATGCCTCACTTCTCCGTCGAATCCATACAGTTTGTTCATGGACTTCGTTTCATGATTTCCCCTTATTAGATGGATGCAATTAGGAGATAAGAGCTTAAAAGCAAAGAGAGTAAGTATCGCCTCTGTGCTGAAGCTTCCACGATCTACAAAATCTCCATTGAAGAGATAGGGATTATCATCTGATGGAAAACCCCCAAGCTCAAATATGTGACAGAGGTCGTAGAATTGACCATGCACATCCCCGCAAACAGTAATGTGTCTTCCATCTGGAATAGGCACATCAACAATAGTTGGAAGAGATTCGAGTACTTTTTTGACACCCAACACCAACTCAAAAGCAAACCTTCGATGAAGTAGTCTCTGTTTTTTGAAGTGCTCTATCATTTTCATCACAAACTCATATGTGATTGTGTACCCAACTTCGTTATTCCCTTCCATCCTGATGCCCGTGTAACCATCTTCTACTTGCAACTTTGAAAGATCGATGGATTCAGCAACTGCAACTTCTTCCGTTCCTCTAATTGCCTCCTCAAATCGAATTTTCTTTACTGCCTTCTCACAAAGATTGAGCTTGTGTTTAGCATCAGGATCCCTCGGTGCAATCTTTGAAACCCTCCTGAAATCTTTTAGGCCTTCTTTGAACTTCCCAAGTCCAAGGTATGCCGAGCCTCTGCGATAGTATCCTTTGATGTAGTTAGGGTCCAGGTCAATCGCCGCGGAGGCGTCGTTGATTGCAGCTCCATAATTTTCGAGCCGTAGTTGAGCAAACGCTCGGTTGCAATAGTACACTGCATTTCCAGGGTTGATCTCAATGGCTTTGGAGTAACTTTCTATTGCCTGCGTATATCGCTTGGCTTGAAATGCAACATTAGCTTCAGCTTTAAGTTTTTCTGCCAAATCTAATTCATCCTGAGAAGAGAGCCTAGATTCCTTCACGTTCATGTTCACAGTAATTCTTCAGTGTCGTGCTTGCCTTGCCCTTTGATAGATTCGGGTTGCTCTCGGACGTCGTTTATTCACGATAAAAATTGTTCCAAGCGTAGTTGTTTCTTTGCGGAGATTCCAGGGCCCGCAATTACTTCTGGATTTACGACAGCGTATTCCTTCTCGAGTGGGTTTGACGCGCTATCTCGCGATGTGAGGGTCCTTTGCCTCGGTCTCAAGATGGGTTCCCGAGGAGCGACCTGCACTGTCCTCGATCGGATACAGCGTACTGCGTTGTAAGCGAGACAGCAGCCGAGTGAGAGAAGCGCCACAGACGTGAACGTGTCGGCGGCGGGTGTTGAAGCCTCGTTCCAGCTCGTACACTGAGACGAAGCCGAAGCCTACCCGTTCCCCTCGGTTTCCCTTCATGCCCTTCGAGGACGTTTCGACTGGGATCAATGGGCCCCGTTGACTCGAGGGCACTTCCCCCAAACCCTGGCGTCCGAACCAGGGAGAAGGGCTGGAGTGCGGGGTCACGCTTCCAATGTAGGAGGAACCAACACCTCTCCCTAGCTAGGAGATCGCACCACACGCGTCCCAGGACGTCCGCACGTCGTTGAATTCTTTGCGGCAGTGCTTGGAGAACCTCTAGGAGCGATTCGTGGCGAGGATAGGCCAAGTAGGGTACTGCTGAAGCGTTCGAACACGTACGCTTTTCGACACGGCAACTTCGGAAAGACGAGGGGAAGAGGAGCGCATCGCGAAGTGATTTGAAGTCCTCGTTGGTAACATGAGCCTCGCGGACATCCTCACTCGAACAGAAACACTCATCAAAAAGTACGAATGCTGATACCAACTTTTTTCAAGGTGGACATGGATTTAATTCGCTGACTAGAGCTTCGATTCAACGCTGCCAGGTATGAGAAATATCAACCGCTGCAGACAAAGCCAGTTGAGCAGAAGGACGGCGAACAGTTCATGAACATGTACCGTAGGATTGAGGCGGACCTTGAGAGCTTGAAAACTAAATCTGATGAAGCAAAGTTGGAGAACAATCGAGCTGTTGTAGCAGCTCTAAATGCTGAAGTGAGAAGGGGTAAAACTAATTTGCTGAACGCTGAGATACCCAAGCTCACCAAACTTGTCAGAAAAGGCAAAGGATTGGATAATTTCGCTATACAAGAGAGGGTGGACATGGTTGAAAATCTCGTGCAATCTGTACGCAAAGTCTCAGATGGGTTGGGTTCCCTGACCATTGGACCGACAAGTGTCTCATCCAAGAGGAAGGGGAAGGCTTCCAAAGTAATCAACCTTCAAATGGCTGAGATAGAGGATGCACCGTCCTACAACATGGATCATACAGACGAATCGATGCTGTTTGAGGATGATTGGAGAAAGGCAAAATCAAAGCAAGATGTGCATCTGGAGGACATATCTGGCAGTCTCAAAACACTTAAAAGTATTGGAGGTGACATCGGAGAGGAAATTCAGCGCCAAGAAACAGTCATTGACGAAATGGAAACTAAGATTGATGGTGCAACTGCACAGATAGCCAATAACAATGAAAAGCTCAGGGGTCTTGTGACAAGCATGAGATCTACTAGAAATTTTTGTGTAGATGTTACATTGATTTGTGTAGTGTTGGGTATAGTAGGCTACATCTACAACCAAGCAAGCTGAACTTAATTGCATGGGTGAAACTGAAAGTGTGTCATTACTGATTCCAACAATCTCACAGTAGTAAAGTTCCAACTGTATGGAGTTTCTATTGGTAAGAAGGTAGATGCTTAGTACTCTTTGCTTGCTCCGTGTCTTGTTACAAGTACCTTCTTTCAGCAGGGGTGCCCATCAGACTACCTTGGTAGGTGCAACATCCATATATGCTTGGGAATAGCTCATTTTTGTCTCATTGTTGTTCAATTTGTATAGGGTTCTCAATTGAGGTGGTAGGCGAATCGAACCGGCAGTGAGCTGCAGCATGAGAACCATGGAAATGGAAGCCAATGCAGTATTTGTCATGATTGTTTGCTGTTACACACACGGGTGTGCTTCATATGCAGTGCTTGGAAGTTTCATTTCTGTAGAAGGTGGACAAGAGCATGTTTTGGAGGACGGGGGTGCAAGTCAATACGCTGTTTTGCAGCACTGCAATTTAACTTAAAGTACATTTATCTTTATCTTTGGAATGATGCTGGAACGTTAGCTTTGCTCGCAAGAGAACATTGCGCTGGCAATGCACCAATTACGCTCACAGCGCACAGTGCAACAACTGATGGATTGCAGCAAAGTGCACATCTCTTGCACTGATTGCACACCCGGTTGTTGAAACCACTATATGAAGATGCATCCTGCATCACGAGAGATCACGTGTCCATTGTCTTTCCATTCTCTCTTGGTATGCACTTGAAAGATCGCACTCCAACTTTTAAGCAAACCACTATGTTGAAATACTCATGCCCTAGCTCATCTGAGATCGAAAACCTATGAATGATGGGCTGATTATCTTCTGGGAACCCTTCGAGGTATGAGGGAGTCATTGGACTCCTCGAAGGTACATGCCCTCATACTACAGTGTCATCACCGATGAGGAATCCAGAGAAGATTCTCTGTATTCCTCAGAGTGTTATGGAAACCCTAGCACGGAGTGATATTCACCCTCCGTTTTGATTGTTGAAATAGAAGTACGTACGTGGAAACCTACGAACGTCTCTCACACGACACAACGCTTCTTACATGGTATCGGAGCACGTTTGAGGCGCAAGATAAACAGAGAGAAAGACAAGAAGAACATAGCAACCGAAAAAAATAAAAATAAAAATGGAAAACGGAAACATCGTCGAAAAGCTGAACGACGACAACTTTCACGTCTGGAAGCACCGAATGAAAACTTTGCTCGTCACAAAAGGACTTGACAGTGCCCTTGAAAAGACAGAGGATTCACACTCTGCCCAAGCACTTGCTCAAATGTGCTTATGCGTAAGTGCCGATTATGTCAACCTGATAGCGAGTGCTGAATCTGCATTTGAAGCTTGGCTGGCATTGGAAGCTATAAATGCTGGGCAAACTGCTGCTAGGCGTTTGAAATTGCGCAAAGACCTTACAAATCTGAAAAAGGACCAAGAGAAAGTATGATCACGTATATAATGCGTGGAAAGCAGCTTGGTACAAGTCTTCGCGCAATCGATGAGTCAGTCAATGATGCAAATCTGATCGATTCCATTTTGTCAGGGCTACCACATGAATATGAAAACAAAGTGGACATGGTGGTTACACTTAGGGAAACTGATATGCTCAAATTACAAAATCACCTTCTCCAAGGTGAAGCAAGTATTCTGGCAAAAGAAGAAGGTATAGGGCAAGTGGCATTTTTAGTCAACGCCCGACGGCCAAAAGTTGTATGCGCTTACTGTGGAAGAAGTGGACACACTCGAGAGAAGTTTTGGTTTCTCACTGGTTTGCCACCACATCTTCAGAAAGGACCACATAAAACAAACGAGCAACAAGAAAATATTGCACTTTGTTCTTACAATGGATTGCAAGAAACTGACACATTGCTGAAACATTGTTGGATAATCGACAGTGGAGCAACTGTTCATATATGTTCTCAACAAGAGCTTTTCACGAATATCAACAGTATTCAAGCAACACAAAAAGTTTTTGTTGGAAACGGCCAAGCTATAACAGCAGAAGGAATAGGAACAGTAAAACTTGCAAAACATATTGAGCTGAAAAATGTCTTGTTTTGCCCTGATTTATATGTGAACCTAATATCAGTGTCAAAACTATTTGAGAAAGGATGCAATGTTTATTTTGAAAATGAAACATGTACCATCTGGAAAGGAAAACAAAAGCTTTTCTCAGCAACGAAGGTAAATGGTCTATACATCGTGGAGGGTCGGATACAAAAATGTTTCAGTGCTCTTGATTGGCATCGCAAACTTGCCCACTTCGGACAAATGGCCAAACTAAACACAAATGTTTTGGGAATTCCACCAGAAGATACTATTGATATTGACAACTGTGAAACATGCATACGTGCAAAGCAGACTCGTCAGCACATACAAAAGGCTAAAGAGGAAAATACTGCCGTTGTCGATGAACTTATTCACATGGACTCAATGGGCCCAATTACTCCAGCAAGTAGGAATGGTGAAAAATATATTCTAAGCATGTTGGACGAGAAAAGTAAAATTGGAGTTTCAAAACCATTACAGCGTAAGTCTGATACGGCAGCATCAGTTATTAACGTGTTGAAACATCTTGAGAGGCAAATAGAAAACAAAATTAAACGTATCAGGTGCGATCGTGGAAAAGAATTCTTAAATGAAGAACTAAAAACGTTTCTGAACTCAAATGGTATCGAACAAGAAACCAGTGCACCTTACACACCCCAACAAAACGGTAATGCAGAGAGATACAACAGGACTATCATAGAAAAGGTTCGCGCCGTCTTACTTGACAGTGGTTTAGACAAAACGTTTTGGAACTACGCGGTGGAGTATTGTTCATATCTCAGAAACCGACTTCCGTGTCAACCACATGGACGAACCCCATATGAAATGGTGTACAACAGAAAACCAGATGTTCAACCCTTACGTATTTTTGGGCAGCCTTGTTTTGTCTTAAAGAGTCATGCAGAAGTTTGTGGAAAACTCGACGCAAAAAGTAAAGAAGGATTCTTTCTTGGATTTGAAGCAGGAACCAAAGATGCCTTTAAAATCTTCTTAGAAGGAAAGATAGAAGTTTCCAGAAATGTGACATTTCCTAGTCAGTTGACTTCACAAAAACAAAACAGTAAGGATGAACAACCCTCATCTAAAAAAACTTGGATTGCTGATGGCTTGGAAGTGACCAGCGAAAATGCGTCACAAACTGAAGAGTTGGACGAGGAATCATCACCAACATGCGAAGAAATTGAAGAATCCGAAGATGCAGACAACGAACATGCAAATGAAACCGTTTCTGAACGGCGCTACCCTCTCAGAGCTCGTCACGCGCCACAACCATTCTGGATTGCAAACGTCATTCTTGAGGAACCGAAGACGATACAAGAAGCATTAGCAAGTCCCCAAAGTGAAGACTGGAAACTAGCATTGGACGAAGAGATTCGTAGCCTAAGTGAACAGAATGTTTTTGAGGTCGTTCAGAAGACGCCTGATATTCAGCCACTACCATGCAAATGGGTTTTTTAAAATTAAATACGACCAGCATGGAAACTTGCAGCGCTTTAAGGCTCGACTTGTTGCAAAAGGATACAAGCAGATCTCAGGGATCGACTTTCACGAAGCATTTTCACCAGTAGCCAAGCAAAGTACTTTAAGGCTTCTTTTTACTTTGGCTGCATCTCAAGATTTGGAAATACGAAACATCGACATTAAGACTGCATTTCTAAATGATAACTTGGAAGAAGAAATCTTTATGGAGGTGCCTCTTGGCTATCGACTTGATGGAAGAGTCTGGAAGTTAAGGAAGACGCTCTATGGTCTAAAGCAGGCTCCTCGAGCATGGCACAAAAGGCTGACTGAAGAATTGGAAAGGTTAGGGTTCACTTGCTCATGTGTTGATCCTGGATTGTTTAGTGGAAACGAAGCTCTACTACTTGTGTACGTCGATGATTAACTGATTTGTGGGAACGGAGTAAAGAACGTCCAAAGAATTACAGAATCCTTGCTGAAAACCTTTGACGGACGTGACCTTGGACCAACAGATTTCTTTCTTGGTATCAAAGTACAACGCGACCGTGAAATTAAAGTTGTGTTTCTGAATCAGGCAAATTACATATCTAATATCTTGGCAAGATTCAGAATGGCAGATTGCCGTAGTGTATCGTCTCCCATGGAACCAGGTTCTAAGTTGACTAGTGATGAAGACATCGAGAACACTGACTTTCTGTTTCAAGAACTGGCCGGCTATCTCATGTACTTGGTTGTCTCCACCAGACCGGACATCGCAAATGCCACAAACTGTCTGGCACGCTTTGTCACTTGTGTTGAGGCTGCTCCAGCCCTGGTCCGTGGGAGGTCGAATCCTTTAGGGACCACGACCGAGTTTCGGTCGAGTACCTTCGAGGAGTATGGGCGCCCTTAGGGTCCTCGAAGGGCGATGCCCATTCCTGCAGTGTTCGATACCGACGAGGAGCGATCGCGGTTTACTCAGAGATCCTCTGCGGTCGATGACGCCGCCATTGAGTGGGGATACTCACCACCCATTCTTGCATGTAACATACAACTACGAAGGTGGCAACCCACGAACGTATCCAAAGTCAACACCCTGCTTCTTTCAACTTGTACGTGACCAAACCATGTTGCTACTGCGAAACGAATTCTACGATATCTTCTGGGTACAAAAGATTATGGCATCGTTCTTGGAGAATGGTCAAAAACTCTGCTGGAGGGCTTCCGTGACGCAAGCTATGGAAACTGTGAAGAAACAAGAAGAAGCACAAATGGATACGTATTTAGATTCAAAGGGAGTTTGATTTCTTGGCAAACAAAGCTTCAAACAACAATTGCAGTCTCCACTACACAAGCTGAATACATGGCTGCCTCAGCTGCGACAAAAGAAGCCGTGTTTCTACGCAAGATTCTAAATGACGTCGGATTTGGATCGCAGTGCGTTACCATCAACTGTGACAACCAAGGCGCTATAAACCTCACAAAGAACGCTCTCACGGTATCTAGAACAAAGCACGTGGCCATTGTCCATCATTTTGTTCGTAACCGCGTCAGCCGTGGTGAACTCAGTTTCAAGTACATTCAAACTGAAAAACGACTTGCGGATTTCCTAACTAAGGCATTGGGACCATCTAAATTGCTCACCATATTGTAAAAGCTTTGCCTTGTTGGATGGAAGGCCATGAGCACGGGAGAGTGTTGAAATACTCATGCCCTAGCTCATCTGAGATCGAAAACCTATGAATGATGGGCTGATTATCTTCTGGGAACCCTTCGAGGTATGAGGGAGTCATTGGACTCCTCGAAGGTACATGCCCTCATACTACAGTGTCATCACCGATGAGGAATCCAGAGAAGATTCTCTGTATTCCTCAGAGTGTTATGGAAACCCTAGCACGGAGTGATATTCACCCTCCGTTTTGATTGTTGAAATAGAAGTACGTACGTGGAAACCTACGAACGTCTCTCACACGACACAACGCTTCTTACACACTATGTCTTCCACGTTTGTTTCGTAGCGGATAGGAAGAAAAGGTTACGGATCTTCTTGATTCGCATGTCGAATGGACTTCAACATGTTTCATTCATGCTAAATGTGCCTTCGAGTTTGCAAGCCGTCTTAAGAGCAAATATCGACTAACACAATAGGTTGCAACAACCTAAAAGTGTCGCACGATACCATCCGAGCTTGTCATTCATCAAAGAAACTCTCGATTTGCTTACCATGGGTGGGTCAAGTAACGTTCACGGAATGGCAATGTGCTCGTCGTGTAAGCTTCATGAAAATTTGAGGATTGTTGCAAACGATCGTCCAGAGATCGATAGTGGAGTGCCTTATTATGCCGAATACTAAGTATTGATTCCCGTACCTTATAAGCAAGAGCATAAGAAGAAACTATCCTATCTTCGAATTAATTTGCTCCTTCAATGCTTGTCCTTTTGAAAAGACACAATGAAAGGCTACGAATCCCTATGTCAAACAAAGAAAATTCTCCTGAAGGACGTTGTTGGCCACTGCACACACTAAATATTTGAGTCATTCATAAAGGTAGAAGACAGTTAAAGACGAACCCTCCTACCTTGGCGTAACATAGGTACAATCGATAAACGAACCTCTTTTCGAAATGTGAACTAACGCTTCTTAACTCGTAGGTGTTGTACAAAGGTCTTCGCCATTGTAAAAGAAAAACGTGATTGTTCTTTCGCAATTAATCCCTAACTTGAAACCGGCATATTGGAAGCTAAGCAGAAGTTTCAAAGCTACTTAATTAGGAAGTTGAAAGCAAAAAAGCATCTTCATTGCATGAACAACGAAAACCAACATTTTGAAACCGTGTCATATCTGCGGTGTCACTCCCTCGCAAGTCGACATTAGTCAAGTTTTGTGTATTCAAACACGACTTCAACATTGTGTAATTTGAAGAGCAGAGGAACTCAGAATCTTTTTACCCAAGTATGTGGCCGTTGAAAGGGTTTTATTTACTTACTTGACTCATTTCACCACAACTTGACGGTACATATGTGCTCGTTTGAGAAGCCATGCCCAAAATCTTCAATCCCTCCGTAAATCGTTTTGTTTGCTCTTGCTATCCTCATGCAACAGTTCACACATCACGTCGAAACTATAGTTTCCTACTAGAAACGGTGATACCAAACCTTTCGTTTCATCCTCGACATAATTTACCCTCGAGTGTTAAACATGTACTCATTGGATATGCACTATCCTAAAGTTGCACTTCTCATCCTTGTTATCGCGACATGTATCGATGAAATTTTGTTAGTATTCGCTTGATATTTAGCCCAACTTGACGTCAAGATGGTCCTCATTTTGTACTATCAAACGGAAGTGTCGATTTGTGCCGATTTGTAGTGATTATTCGGAGTCAATCACATTATGAGACAAAGTATGTGTAATTTACACATCCATACAATTTGCCTCGAGCATTCTACACCTAGTCTAAAACTCTAAAGTTTTTCACATTTTTCCTTCAATGCTTCCTCCAAATACTAGATGCCTTCGCCATCCAAATTGCGGTACTTACTATTACGCTCAACATGGGCAAAGGTAGAAGGCAAACCTATTGGTTTTTTTCCTAGATGTCCGTTATCAAAAGGTTTGCAAATTAGAATTATGGTGCAATGGCTCTCCATCCTGTTTGGGCTACACATCTACCACCGTATTGCAACGGAATCGAAAGGGATGTGTGTCCGACAACGTCGGATGACCATCATCTTTGAAGCATTGACCGTCATTCTAACTATTCGAGAAGTGTGGAATGTACTCTTTGCTCCGATGAAAATAAACTAGTTCATCCATTCTTCTAAAGGGATACCCATCATCTTGTTATAGCGTACAAGGTGGCGCATGAAAGATTCAACACGTGTTGTTTAGTGCCTTGACGTTTCGTCGAGTGTTCTATCTATATAAGATACAAGACGTTTTGTTGTGCATTTCTTGGCCGTTTGTGGCGAGTGCTCATCCCTTTTCTAACAAAGCATTACTTTTTTCACTCAAAAGAAGGAATATGACTTTGGTGCGAGCCAAATAAGTGCATTGTCATAGATCTTTACTTGTTGTAGCTCGTTGTAGATTCTTGGGCGTTGAAAAACAGACGACCTTTGTATTTGGATCTGCTTTTTACTTCCTTTGCTAACATGCTCCGGAGGCAATGGGATGGCGTCTTCATTTCACCCAAATATACTTCGGTGTATGGCAGCGGCCTAGCTTTTGAGCCATTGTGTGCAAGTTCGAGCGACATCAAGATTTACTCATGTGGATATACTAGGTCGGACATCTCATACGTGTGCATTGGCAGGCTTCCACTCGTGAACAAACAACCTCGGCCCATGGTCCCCAAATGGAACGTGTTACCAAGCATCCGTGAGGAACACTTTTACACACGGTTTGCTCCGATGTACTACGAGCTTCCACGGGAGAAGGCGGGAGAGGCCGGTTGGGCCGCAAGGAGATCCTTTTCTTGTGCTTTCTCGGGCCTTTTGCGTGGCCTCAAGAGGGGGGGGTCTTCGGCTCCCTAACACGAGGGACACCGCGAGAAAGCTTCGAGTGGTCTTCAAGAGCAGTTGCCGTGTGGAGATGGCGCGCCAAGCTCGTGGGAGAGGCGACGTGTCCTCCCGAAGGTCAAGAAAGTTCTCTATTTCACAGCAAAGGAGGCCCCCTAAGGGCCACCATAGGAAGGCGCGGTCCAAGTGGAGCTCCCCTACGAACTAGCGGTTGCTGGTGGTCACGTGGACTCTGCGTCCCAACCGGAAGTCCAACACTGAGCTTGTGATTCACCCAATCTGGTCGGACAACATCCTCACCCTTCGTTGTCCCCTCAAAAATTCCGAGAGATTTGCCCGTTGTTGGGGGCCTTTTCCGTCCCGGTTTGCCCGGACATCTCTTCGACCAACTGGGAAATCAGTCCGGGGGACTGTCCGATGAACTAATGGGTAGTTGGGGTCTTGTCGCTAACTGCTTTTGGTACATAGAAGAGCATGGCTTCATAGGAGGCAAGCTTACCCGGCGTAACAAACGCCATTTGAGATCGACAACAAAGTGTATAAAAGTGTTTCAAACTAGTTGCATCCTTCTCTTGTAGCTACTCAAGACATTATGTTACATAGCGTTCGTGGTGGACGTCGGACACACGGTGGGCAATTGGGATCTTCAGCTCTCCTCGCGGAGGGAAGACGTTTCTTCCTTCTCGTTGGGCCCTCTTGTGAACAACGAATGCTTTTGCCGCTCCCCTTCTTTCGGAGGGAGGGCTTGCTCACGGTGTCATTTGCGCCTCCTCCGGCGTGCTGAGGGTGCGCGTTCTCTTCTGGTGGTGCACCGCGGACGTCACCTCATTGAGCATGTTGATAAGTGTCTAACAAAGTAAAGAGGAAGTACTACGCCTGCCTCTCTCTCTCACCGCCTCTCACTGGCGGTTGGAAATCGGAGCAAGTGGGGTGGTGCGGCAGTCCACGTGCTCCCTAAGGTTACATCTTACCGTCTGTTGTGCTCTCTCCGGGGCGAACGTGAGCTAGCAATTGCATCGTCACCGTTCATGTCCCCCAGCCCTACCATCTCGAAGGAGAGGTAGGGGTGGGGTCGAGTTATTCGGTCGCTCTGTGCCGGTCGAACTCCCCAGTATCCCTTATAGGGGGCTTCGTTCTGACCTGGGGCGCAGTACTCTGCCACACCCCCCCGGAGGTGTTTCTCCGTGCTCTACTCGTGGGGCGGAAGAATCTCGTGGACGAGTGGGCATGGGAATGGAAGCTGAAACTCCGGAGAAGGGCCCTGCGTTGCCCGATTGGAGCTCCT
The DNA here is from genome assembly GCA_020975725.1 of Picocystis sp. L7. NCBI lineage: Eukaryota > Viridiplantae > Chlorophyta > Picocystophyceae > Picocystales > Picocystaceae > Picocystis > Picocystis sp. L7. The sequence continues at coordinate 125,474 of QXJR01000004.1, forward strand.
TCTCTCGATACTGCCCGTAGACCCCCTTTGAAAACAGGTCCATTTTAAGGGATGGTCTGAAAACACGATTTTTTTTTTACAAGTCGCTCCCGGTCCCCATAAAGTGTCTCAAGAGGCCACCTTCCGTCAGTGATCCAGGAGGCGCAAGACAACCCCTTGCCCTCTCCTTTCACGTCCCTATCCTTCCCTTTCTGTTCGGCCTGGAGACGGAGCCTTGGATCCCAAGCGGCGAAGATGGCCTGTTTCGAGGGGTCACCAATAGCCGGATGGGAATGGCTGCCACAGGACACCCACCCAACTTCGACCTACGAAAATCGATGACAGTGTAGAACACAGTGTGGTTGATTTGCACCCGGAGTTTCAAATCCATCCTATCCCCCGCTGGGCAATGGCGAACGAAGGCGTCCGCCCAGCCGTGGCTGTGCAAAAGGGTCCCCAATGGGGTCAACCAATGGTAGGGACTAGTTCCCCCTCGTCGTGTGCCACTGACGCAGATACAGCCCCAGTGGATCCCATGAACAGAAAGAGAATTTTACAAGGAATCCGTTGGTGTGCAATGTAAGTCCTAAAATGGTCGGAATGGGGGTCAAACGGGGAGAAGAAATCAGGGGTTCGGGCAGGAACTCCGAAAGAAGTGGCGGACTATTGGCGGCCCTCCTTCAATACGATACCTATCGAGCCAGTCGTAGTTGGGTAATGGGAGACACCGTTGTCCCTCATCCATCCAGGGTCTCGATCCTATAGACCAGGGTCTCATAAAGCCCTCGGTATGTACCCAGGAGGGCATGGCTTCACAGGAGGTCCAGGCCTGCCTCGCAAAACATTTACAAGTGGCCGAAAGCATTTTTTGCACTTCGTTGTGCAAAAGGAAGGCCAATTCCAATCTTGAGGCTACTCATCCACGAGAGCGTGCGTTTACAATACCTCTTGTTACAACTCATCTCTTCACCAACGTCTATTTCGATGCGTGGAATGTTCCCTCATTCATATCTTCTAGCGAACTTGGTGCCTTTCGATCCAATCCAATTTTTCGGAACATGGACTCATAACACTTGTGTCTCAAGCACGTCCAACTTGTATTATCTACAAAAAGTGAAATTCCTTCTATGATTGCTATACTTGTATTTAGCGCATGAGATCTGTCGAATACGCTGGTTAAGGTGATGTAAGGTTCTTGAACAGCATCCGATTCTAAATTAAAAAGATGTCCTCTAATTGCCAAATAGAGGTTATCGTTGCCTTTCCGGGTTAGTTCTCGTTGAGTTCTTAACTTTCCAAATCTTTTCGTAAGGCTCCTCTATTCCATGTCAGCGACTTGGGATCTACCAAGTGCACACGATAGATCCGTTTTCCGAATCGAGCCTTGAAGGAATTGAGCTTACGGGATTCTCACGTGTCGTCGAAGGACGGGTGGAAGAGGAGGGGGCTTCGCGTCCGTACGATGCTTTGCCCCCCGTCAAAACAGTCCTCCTCGAGAATCGCCCCGAACACAGAGCTTTACGAGGCTCGGCTGTCCATCGAGACGGAATGTAGCCCGTAGCCGACGAGGAGTCCACGCCACCATTTCCATCGGGTTGTCCCTTCAGCTGAGTGGTCGGCCCAGGCAGAACCCGAAGAACAATCCGTACGTCCGGTCCGAAGTGTGGCCAAACGTCGCCATAGACCGACGAGGATATGGTATGAATCAAATTATGGAGTCTTGGCTCTGAAATGCTTCAGTTCAATTGAAAGTCCTCAATTTGGGTCCACCACAAGACTCTCCAAGGCCCCGTCCTCTGCGGGAAATGGGTGATGGACACGTCCGTACTCTACCCCGGCCTCGTTTTATGATCCGGAGCGGCTATCCGAATGCTATCTCTCATCGCAGTTACTGGTAATCGTGGCTAGAGCGCTCCTTTCAACCTTGGAACGCCTGCGCGACGGCCTCCTCAACAGCCTCTGAGAGGTAGAGCGAATTTTTGCCATCATGATGCAGTTCAGCCGCGCGGCAAGTCGCGCCTTGCGCGTCAACGCCATCCAGCAGGCCCCCCGAACGGGCGTTCGCGAGTTTGCTGCAGCGACGCCGGACATGTTCGATTATGACCAAACACCGCCGACCTCGGGTGGAGAAGTGGAGAACGTGGAACCAAGCTTCCTTTTCACTCCACCTGGAAAGAATCACCTGTTTGTTCCTGGACCGTGCAACATCAACGAGCGCGTGCAACGTGCTATGATGCGTCCAGGAATGAACCACAGGGACCCCTTCTTCGCGCCTCTAGCAAAGAGTATATTCGAAGATCTCAAATATCTCTTCAAAACAACGAGTGGTACGCCCTTCATTTTCCCTTCATCCGGAACGGGAGCGTGGGAAGCTAGCTTGTCAAACACTTTGTCGCCTGGGGACAAGGTGGTGGCGTACAGGTATGGTACATTTTCACACCTTTGGATAGACCAGGCCCAGCGCCTTGGTCTAGATGTCACTGTTCTTGAGACACCTTGGGGTGAAGGTGCGGATGAAAAACGACTCGAAAAACTCTTGAAAGAAGACGTAAATAAGGAGATTAAGGCAGTATTGGTCGTTCACAATGAAACGACGACAGGGGTCACAAGTGATATTGGCAGAGTACGCCAGGCAATGGATAATGCTTTTCACCCTTCTCTCCTGCTTGTGGATGGTGTTTCTTCGCTTGGGTCTTGTGAATTCAAGTTCGATGACTGGAAAGTGGATGTTGCAGTCACTGGCTCCCAAAAAGCCCTTTCTCTTCCCACTGGGCTTGGACTGTGCTGTGCAAGCTCGAAAGCCTTGTCAAAAATGAAAGATGCGAAGCTCCCCCGCGTGTTCTTTGCATTTGAGGACATGCTGAAAACCAACCCAAGCGGTGGATTTCCTTACACGCCAAGCATCCCACTGCTGTATGGTCTGAAGGAATCATTATCTATGCTGAAAGAAGAAGGCATCGATAATGCTATTGCACGACATGCACGATTTGCAGAGGGCACTAGAAGGGCTGTGCAATCGTGGGGGCTGAAGCTCCTGTGTAAAGATCCAAGGTGGTACAGCAACAGCTTGACCGTTATTGAAGTTCCAAAGGAGGTTGACAGTGGTGACATCGTAAAGCTGGCCTATTGCAAGTACAATCTTTCAATTGGAGTTGGGCTGATGAAGGTGCAGGGTAAGGTGTTCCGCATTGGTCATCTTGGTGATATGAATGAAGTTTCTCTATTGGGTGCTATCGCTGGCGTAGAAATGGCACTCATCGATGCCGGAGTGAAAATTACACCAGGCAGTGGGGTGGGAGCAGCTGTCAAGTACTTCCAGGAGACCAGTCAAGTTATACCTGACCGTGAGCTGCCAGAAGTTATGAAATACGCACGATCCTGAATGTGATTTGCCCCCTGCCAGGGAAGTAATAGATACCTCGTGTGTAGCTTATATATGTTCTTTTTACCCTTCCAAGAGGCAAATCATTACATTGGCAAAGGTGAAAAACAGGACACTTTGGTATATTATACACTTTCTTGATTGCAATGGGTCCTATGGAGTAAGATAAGTATACGCGGAGTACCCACTTGTTTGCTCGTAGTAAAGTCTAATGTTTCGAACAAGAGATCTGTCATGCATTCGCCTAGAGACGTTCAAGGTGCATCAAAACATGGGTCTCAATACAGGTGTTCCTACGAAAGAACCGATGTGTGCATGACAAAGGAGGCTACTTAGGGTTTGACAAATTCTAGATCGATAGTGCGTACAAAATTTCGTCGTTTGGTGATTGTTGAATGGACTCGTATACGGCAATGGTCTCTCCTAGGTGCAACTACAACGCGCGATCCAAAACCACGTCATCCAATACACACTAACATATATAACCATTGCTTGTTTGAACTTTTTGCTCCAAAGAACTATCCATGACGTCGAGGCAAGAAAGCTAAGCAACACAAACATCCACAACGCGTTTGATCAAATGCTTCAAAGACAATTGATTTCCGTTGTATAAGGCACACCCAAACCATCCACATAGATCGCTTCTTCTTGCAAAAGACACCCCCATTTTTGCCTCATGATTGTCTCGTGCGATCCTCAAAAGGGGTGGCTATTTCTTCTCCTTTGTGACTTGCGGTTTTTGACCCAGCTAAGAAGACACTTAAGCACCGGATTGACTCCTTGGGTCAAGAAATGGGTCTACTTTTCGGTGGTCAAGGAATACATTGAACGTTCAATCCTTTGATCGGAGTTTTAAAAGGCGACCAAGGAGTTTATGTGCCATCTTCACGATTCAATCCTTCTCGAAGGCTCTCGTAGCATATTTGGCGCTTTGTCATGCATTCTCGTTTTGATCATTTGTAATCAAAAGGATAGAACTGGTGGGGACGTTTTGTTGAATAAGAAATGATTTGCAAATCCACTGTCCCCGAAGAAGACGGTCTAGTGCTTGATATTCGTCAATCACCCACTCGAAATCCATTTGGACGGTTCGAACTTTCACCAAGCACCAATCTTTCGAATCCGGGACCAGTTTGTGACCCTCAATACCAAACTTTAGTACTACGCACTTCGAAGATTAGATTGGACGGGTACCAAGCACGAATTTTTTGCGAAGACCATTGGCGTCTACCTTGGACGTGGATGAGGTGCTCGGAAAGACACAGGATGGAGATTTGCTCAACTCATTTGGCTAGTTTTAAGTGAGATGAGTCCCTCACTATGTCCTAGTGCCTGTTTGTAGGGTAGATGATCCCATTGCATGTCTACACTCCTGCGCACGTTGATGTGGGTTGCCTAAGCTTGTCCCAACTCGGGTGATCAATTACACGGTACGTTGCTCTCATTTAAAGAGTAATGGGAACGTTGCGGCTGCTGCATCTTCCCCTCGTGTGCAAGAACATCCTGGTAGTGGCAACATAGTAAATTTCTCTACTTCCGGGGAGCGTTTGTCTTCTAGAGAGAGATTTGTTCCGATCTTCTTGTCTTCCACCCCTCACGTGAGTTAAAGGGGCTTCATAGATTAAATCTTTGCATTTGTTGTTTACTGTCTTTGGTTGTAGACTCACCATATTTTAAAACGTAGAGTTAAGGATATTGTTGGAAAAGGATGGGTAGCCATTTGCATTCCTTCTAATGGTCCAATAAATCTTTCAAGCCTCTTGGACCATTTCTTTGGAAATTTGGTCCAAATGACGTGGGAGTGGGAAATGTCCCAAAAAAGTAAACGTCTTGTATTATGTTACTCAAAATGATTGCAAACACTATGGGAGAGTTTTGTCAAGAAGGCAATGCTCCATCGAAACTGGGATTGTTCAAGCCGATTGGAAGGTTGCATCTACACAAATTAGAGAAGATATCAAATAAGCCTTGCAAACATTATCTCGTGCCGCAACCAAATGTGTGAACCTTACGACTTTCCTTCGATAGAAACAACTAATCCAATGGACATACCGATTTCCTTGGCGAGCATGCATGAAAAACTAGATACCCAATCATTACGTTTGTATAGAGGGCATAATGAACGTATGCAAACTTGTTTCATCGCACAGAAACGAGGGAAGCAAAGGACAAGATACGCAAGATGTCCTTTGGATCCGTAACTTCCGCACCTAGTGGGAAAGGTGAGAATTCCATGCCGACTAGCCAAGCCTTCCAAAAGTGTTCATACCGCTCTGATACGAATAGCAGAAACGAGTTTTGCACGATGGTCATCCACCACAAGAGGCTTGCATTCATTGAAGGGGTTGGAAGACAAGACACGGCGACGAGCGTCTAGGGCATGCAGTGATACAGCTCCACAAACCAAACGAAATGCGAGCTGGCCAAGCGAGATCGCGGCACCAAGATCAGCATCTTGAAAAGTATGCAATGAAAGCATCCAAGAGCCTTATGTCTCTTGAGCGGCACAATGGTGCAAAGACGAATGTGCCACTGGGTTTGCAAACAAAGCAAACTCTACGGGACACGGTACGGATGGAAGGAGGGCTCACCTGGTGCAAGGTCCACAATAGAGGAATGTCGAACCCGTGGTAGGCAGATATTGGGAAATGGACGTGTGTCCTTTTCGTTGCATTCGCAATGAGCTAGAGTGGTCCGATTACTTCCTCGGTCAAGTGTACATTAGAAACGTGTGGGGGCAGGTACGAAATCCTGACAATAGTGTAGGTTTAGATTGTCATTCCGCTCGGCATGCCTTGAGGACCGAAGCCCCCAGGAGGACCACCTGCAGCAGCAGCAGCTGAGCCACCCTTCTTTGCAGGCTTCTCAACCATGACAGCTTGCGTTGTCAGAAGCATTCCAGCAATGGAGCATGCATTTTGAAGCGCACTTCGTGTCACCTTTGTGGGATCAAGCACTCCACTGGCCAACAGGTTCTCGTACTCATCAGTCATCGCATTGTACCCCATTTCCCAGGACATTGGCATAAGTTTCTCAATCACTACATCACCTTCCACTCCAGCATTATCTGCAATCAACCTGCATGGAGCCATCAAAGACTTGCGGACAATCTCTGCACCCATCTTTTCTTCTGGATCAGTAAGGCTTGCAGCAAAGTCATCCACCATTGTACTGAGGTGAAGAAGCGCTGCACCTCCCCCTGGCACGATTCCTTCCTCTACAGCTGCAAACGTGGCATTTTTGGCATCTTCAATACGAAGTTTACGGTCCTCAAGCTCGGCTTCTGTTGCAGCACCCACCCTGATGACGGCAACACCGCCTGAGAGCTTGGCAATGCGCTCAGACAACTTTTCCGTGTCATAAAGACTGTCTGTCCTCTCCAGCTCTTGCTTGATTTGGCTAACTCGGGCCTTTATCTCTTCTTTGGAACCTGCATCAGCAATGAGAGTGCATGTGGTCTGAGCAACTGTAACTTTACGTGCCGAGCCAAGCTGTTCCATTTCAACGTCCTCCACATTCAAGCCAAGATCCTTGGAGATGTACTCGCCACCTGTGACGATTGCAATGTCTTGCAGAAGTGCCTTGCGCCTCTCCCCGAAACCAGGGGCCTTGATAGCACACACATTAAGGATACCACGAAGCTTGTTCACAACCAACGTAGCAAGCGCCTCTCCAGAAATATCCTCTGCAATTATGAGCAGAGGCTGCTTTGTCTGGCTCACCTTCTCCAACAAGGGAATAATCTGACTGATTGCGGTCAACTTGTGATCCGTGACAAGCACAAGTGTGTTCTCGAACTCACACAGCATCCTTTCCATGTTGTTCACTAACTGTGGGGACACATATCCGCGATCAATCTCCATACCTTCTTCCACTTCAATGGTGGTTTCGGTACCAGTGGAAGATTCAATGGACAGCACACCATCGGCCCCCACCTTGTCCAGAGCATCTGCAATCATCTCACCAACAAATGAATCATTTCCGGCAGAAATGCTTGCCACGTTCTTGATGTCATCTCTGCCAGACACAGGCTGGGCTTTCTCCCTGAGTCTCTCGACAAGATAGTCACAAGTCTTGTCTATGCCCCTCTTGACATTGACAGGGTTGGATCCTGCAGTGATAACTTGAATTCCAAACTTGATGAGCTCACGTGCAAGGATACATGCAGTGGTAGTTCCATCACCTGCTGAGTCATTGGTGCGGCCGGCCACCTCCTTGATCAGCTGAGCTCCTGCGTTTTCCACAGCATCCTGGAGCTCGATCGCTCTTGCGATCGACACACCATCGTTGATGACATTCGGCATTCCGTAAGGCTGCTCAAGCACGACATTTCTTCCTCTCGGTCCTAGAGTGACTCCGACAGCATCGGCGAGTTTGTTGATCCCGATCTGCATCTTGGCCCTCGAATCAGCGTCAAAAAGGATGTTCTTGGCTTCTGCGCGCGCCACCATCCCGGACGGATTCCTGGAGCGACATCCTTTGTTGCTGAATGCACGTCGACAAGCCACGCGTCTGCCGGTCTGGAATGCGCTCTGTGCCACGGTAACGTTCAGTCGCGTCAGCCACTTTTCTGATTCTACGGGACAAGCAGTCCTGTTCGTTTCGGCTTGTCCTCTATCCTTCCTTTCCTCTCCCGTGGGCGTGGATCTTAAAGCACCACCGCGTCTTCCTCTTGCGTACCTCGCGTGCCTTAGTCTGAAGCATCATGTACGCGCAAGTTCGGAAACGTGAAGGAGGGGATGCGGACGCAGTCAAATTGTGCACGTTTCGTGGTGGTGGCGGCGGACGCCAGGAACTGTCACCCGGGACCCTCGATCAACTTCCACTCCCCGGGGAATCCTTGGCCTAGACCTTACAGCACCCGCAGAGGAGTGTAGGATATACTTAGCGGTGCCTCCACGCAATCGGTACGTGCCCCAGAGCTGTCCTGTCGGAGATCTGGGTTGTGGACGAGAAGGGATTCGATCCAATGGAACCATCGAGATGGATGTACGGGTTGTCCAGCTCGTTAAAACTTTGTGCAACGTGAAATCGAACAATCAGTCGTTCCCATTGGACATTTCGCTAATGGAGGTCATCGGAAGAACATGTGGAGTGCTTGCCACGGCCATAGAACGCGTCCGGCACTTGCCCCCCTGTCTGTTCCTTTTGGAAGGCCAAGGTGAGGGGAGAGAAAGGTCGCTTGCAAGGGCAAACGACATGCTCGTGGCGTTCGTGGTAGCGTTGATGTCCACATTGTGAAGCTTACCAACGGGCGGCTCGTCTCTCTTCTAGATGCAAACTCTCACTCCTAGCAACGCCAAGTCGGCACTCCATGGTGCCCCAAGGGATCCAACCATGGTAGAAGAAAGCACTCACAATGTCCAAACCACAACCTGTTGGTAGGACGTTGTCTACGAGTAGTCATGGAGGGTGAAGTCGCAAGAGGCTTTCCGTTGGGCGTCTTTGAAGACGGGCGTCTCCGTGAAAGCTTACGAACATATGGGCGCGAGTCTTGTAGCCATGGCTATTGCTGCCCCACGTCACGGATGTCTCGAGAGAGCCACTCGAAAATTTCTGGCTCACAATGTGCCTCGTTACACGTGAAGATGGCAAGTTCGGTATTGGAAGGCAACAAACCGTATTCAATCAAGATCCGGTCGAGGAGCTCGGCGTCCACAAGACCCTTATCCTCACCATCGAAATGGCATGGTTTGAAGGCGCAAACAGCGAGATGATTCAAGAGCTTGTAGCCGCCCAACCATACCATAGGAGCAAGTTCCACGTACCATTGCTCGAGTTGCATTATGTCGAGATCGGCTCTCGGAATCATGGTGTCGTTTTTGGGATGACAACCTTGTGAAGAAGTGATGCGATAGCCTTTCTTGCCGCCGATGATTCCGCTCTTTCGTGCTTTATAGCAACGTACGGGTACTCACTCCAGGTTTCATGTTCGCCAACATCTTCTTTTGCAGTTTTCAGAAGCCATACGACCTTTGTTTTGCCAAACGCCCTCCCCGTGTCGTAATGTTGCAAGTGACACTTTGAAGCATTTTGCGATGCAGTTCATGTCAAATGCAGTTGGACATCTGTGGAACCTTACGTGCTTTTCTAGACTTGCTTGGATGATTGTTGTGGCCTAGTCATTTGGGTGATTTCATTGCTATATCAATATCCTACACTCTCGTGCAATCGCTTTGGCACTGGAGGATGCAAGGCGATTATGGAAGTCTTGATTGATCACATATCTTGTTCGCTCATGTCAATCGCGAAATGAGGCTTTGGTTGACTGTAGACGATATGTTTTCGACAAGATTGAATTCCAAGAAGTAAGACGGGGCGTTATTGAGCTAGAAGGCCTTTTCGTTTTTTTATATTTTCGTAAAAAGCAACGTTGTCAATGTGAACGAGTGGTGTATCCGACAACGGGCATCAGTCGAGGAAGCTTTTGTGGAAGACCCCGTCCCATGATGCTTTCGATGGTTAGCGACACATTGTTCCAATGTAGGCGATGGACGGGAATATCAATCTTAACTTCTTACTTTAGCATTCCAAGAGGAAATACAATTATTTTACTCTTGCCATGTAACCGTGCAATAGAACGAGATTTTCTTGAAAATCTCACTCTTTCATAGAAACCACCATTTGACCATTCAACTAAAGAAGAGAAATAGCGAATCATTTGAGCAAGCCAACCGTTTCATGGCAACAATACTAAAAACTAATGTGCATGGTCATCCTATCTCATCAAAAGTACGAGCGATCAACACACACTTTAGAAGGTCAATTTCCAGAATCCGTCTCCTTTACCAAAAGAGAGACTTTCTTATGCCATCGCCTTTCAAGGCAAGCCATCGTGAAACAATGTTGTGCACAATCTTAGATAGACAAATAACTTTTGTATTTTCAAAAGAAGGGCGATGACAATCAGCATGTAAATATTCGCCTTCTTTTAGCCCATTAAGTAATGTACCCTTACTTATTTAACCGTGGAGAAAACGTTGTGAAAGTAAAGTTGACGAGCTAACATGTTGCATAAGGCACTGGCCTCCTCCTGTGAACGAGGCCCACCAGGGTCCGTCGAGACCCTGGCTTACGGGTCCGAACCATCGAGGCTACCCATCGAGTAAGGGATCTGATATCCCTTTGGAATACAACGACAGTACCGTTCCGGAACCAGAACCAGTTTCCCCGGGTCGCATTGAAGCACGGTCGCCCCCGATCAGAACGGGCTTCCTGTAAGGAGAGCCGGGGACTTTGATCGAGACAGACCGAAGGGAACCCGCCGACCCCGTCCCAATCCACAATTGTGAGGGGTGGGCCTGAGGGGGCTGAACGGTGTCGAGCAAGTGACAGCTCACAGTCGCCCCGGGGCGAGCAAAATGGACGGTCAGGTGTGACTTAGAGGAGGACGAAGGCGGATAAGACACCCCCTTTGCTCCAATTCCAACCGCCAGTGAGAGGCGGTGAGAGAGGTAGACCTATCGTCCCTCTTTGCTTTGAGATAGAATTTGACTTTGCCAACCACCAGCGCGCCTCCTTCCGTCCTCTCTCGACGACTTGCTGAGGCCTACGCGCTTGCCCAACCACCAGGAGGTCGACCTCGCTAGGCACCACGCCTCGAGCCGGCTAGAAGGGGACTTTGTCCGCGAGTGCGAGGACCCTCGCCCAAGACCGGTGCACGGGCTCCTTCCCGTCACACGCTCTCCTCCAAGGCACGTGTGTGAGTGTCCAAAACTCACGGACGCTTTTGCAACACTGTCTAAGCTTGTACTTGAGAGAAGACTGCCGTACGTTCAAGTAAATGGAAGATCCGGAGCACACAACTCGAATGGGTTCGCTCCGTAGGGACTTGGATGAAGAACGAGCCATGCGAAGCACGCTCCAAGAGCGCATTGCTGAGCTCGAAGGTCAGCTTGAAGCCTTGCAAACAAACCCAACTGATGGCGAAGAACAAAATATCACCGATGAGAACCAAGAAAATCAGCAAGTGACAACCGTAGGAGGGACGCATGCGCCCTCCGAGGAAGAGGGACTTCCTCATCTCACCACATTGTATGGAACAGCCCTCCAGGACTCAAAGAACATACAAAAGGTCTCCCTGGAGAAGCCTGAAAAATTTACTGGACTGGAGCTTGATGAAAATCCATATGCTTTAACTTACTGGTATCGTGATGTTGTGTGTTGGTGCCAAGCATACGCTCTCGACCGTCCGAAAGAGCAGTTGTTACTTGCGATCAGTCAAGCTTTGGGAGGCACAGCAAAATCAATGGTGCAGAATCTCATTATGCGCGATCCAGGTGCCCTCAAATCAGTGGAAGAATTGTACGCTTACCTCCGCCGTACGTTCCAGAATCAAGACCCAGGCCCCGAAGCATGGCGCGAATTTCATACTACCCGTATGCGCCGGGGCGAAAATGCTTTACAGTTTCTGAACCGGCTGGTGCAATTGACATTCGTCGTCAACGCAAGTACATCTCCTGTATGCCGTACGCTGACGGAGAACGATATATCAGCAAGGCTGCAGCACGGGCTGCCAGCCTACCTCCAGCGAGCGTTGTATAAGCACCTGGACCACCTGATTGATGTGGATAAAGTTCCTGACATGGAACCAGGAAACTTAGCATCAGTCATATTCAAGCTAGAAAAGGAAGCTGCTGAACAGCCCCGCAAAGAGACCAAGACAGCTGATGATCAATCGACGAATCGCTACGCAACTGCCCGTCGCAACAGCGATCACCGTCCCCGTTTGGAACCGATGCGAAGGCCAGTAGCTGCTGCGATGCCGGCGCCATCGAAGGATAATCAGGACAGCGGCTCCGCAAGGAGAGAGCGAAAGCGATTCGACGATCTCGATGAAGGGCAGAAGAGTGCTATCATAAAGGTGCAGACTCAGCTATCGAACAAGCCGCTCGGAGCCAGGCTGTCCCAGGAAGAGAAGAACATGTGCCTTGCGCACGGGCTGTGCCAACGCTGCCGTCGTTACGGCCATGATCAGTCCTCATGCAAAATGGCATCTGTTATGGGTGCCCCAAAAAACTGAGTACTCTCCGCCCGGTGACCCAGGTTACCGGAGCGGAGCCGGGAGCGAAACCAGCAGCAGCCCCGGTTACCAATGAAAGGACTCCTGTCTGCCTGAACTCATTGAGTAATATAAGGCCTAGACAGGAATTCCTAGCTGCAGAAACTTACTTTGGAAAGAAAACGAACAAAATCAGGACACAAGCCTACCTTGATACATTAGCAAGCTACTCATTCATCAGCGAGAAACTATTTCATGAACTGCAGTCCACTGACCCAGCAGGGGTGACCTGGAAGAACACTGGCGATGCCGTGCAGTTCACCGTAGCCGTAGGCCAGCAGGTTCATACAGCCCCAGTAATTCAGGCCACCGTTACGATCGATGGCTTCCGTGGTCAAGTACCCTTCGCAGTTGCACCACTGGAGACATTTGATTGCATATTAGGGGGGACCTTCTGTGACAAACACCTGATGGCCCTAGACTGGCAGAACCACCGAATGGTCTTAAAGAACAGTAATGGCAGAAAGCACACTGTGTATGGAGATCACCAGTTCATCGCATCCAGAAAGCTGGACTTAATCGTCCCCAGATGCGAAGCTCGGAAGGCGGTACAGGACCCAGGCTGTCTATTGCTTATGATACAGCCTCTGGATCCCAGACCAGAAATTATCGATGAAGAAGCAGACCTTGACCACATGCGGACAAAAGTCAGCGATGAATGGGAGCTGGACCACAGCGATCAGTACCGGCTGGACCGACTGATCAATCACCGATATAAGGGCTTATTTGAGCCTCGTACGCAGCTACCGCCAGAGCGTGTTAGCGGAGAGGCCTTCAAAATACAGCTCACTGAAAATGCGACCCCGCAGTACAGGAATTATTATCGACTATCCCCTCACCAGCAGGCTGCCCTAAAGGAGTTAATCAGCGAATACGTCGATGCCGGTAAAATGGACCTTTGTGCTGGCTCCAGCTGGGGAGCCCCAGTAATCCTAGTACCGAAGAAAGACGGGGGCTGACGGGTCGTGTTTGACTACCGCCTGCTTAACAATGTTACTGTCAAGGACAGATATCCGCTGCCCCGTATAGATGACTACCTGCAGAACTTGAGAGGTGCGAAATACTTTTCCTCGCTGGATGCTTTGGATGGGTTCCACCAGGTTAGGATGGATCCTGCCGACATCCATAAAACTGCAGTGGTCACACCCTTTGGATCCTATGTGTGGAAGGTCATGCCCATGGGTGCTGCCAACGCGCCTGCGATGTTTCAGCGCATGATGAACAGAATATTTGGTCACCTGCTCTACTTAAAGGTGTACATGGATGACATATTGGTGCATTCTGAAACAGAAGAACAGCATTTCCAACACCTTGAGGAATTCTTCGCTACCTGCGAACAGGCCGACATCCGGCTGAAACGATCGAAGTGTCACTTTTTCAGAAGTACTCTGGAGTGGGTAGGCTTTCGGATACGTAATGGACAGTTGGCGTGTACCAACCACCTACTTACCAAGATCCAGCAGTTCCCACGACCGCAGTCGCAACGCGATAATATGGCCTTCCTTGGGCTGTGCCAATTCTATATGCGATTCGTCCCGCATTATGCTGAACTTACAGCCCCATTGACTGAGTTGAACCAGGCATCGATGAAACATGGGTTCACATCCTACTGGAAAGGCCCACAAGAAGAAGCTTATAACAAACTGGTTGCAGCACTCACGAACCCACCCGTCCTGGCACTCTTCGATGAGGACCGACCGATCCGAGTCGAGACGGATGCTTCGGACATCGGCATGGGAGCAGTTCTGATGCAGCAGGATGAGCAAGGGGAGTGGCACCCAGTTGAATATTGGTCAAAGAAGCTGAATCGAGCCCAACAGAATTATCATCCAGCAGAGAAGGAAACCTGTGCCATCCTGTATGCTCTGCAGCACTGGAGACACTTGTTGTTTGGTCAGCACTTCAGCGTACTTACGGATAACAAAGCCAGCCATTTCCTCAACACCAAGTCTACAGAGCAGCTGTCTCCGCGCGAGATGCGATGGATTGAGAAATTAGCCTACTTTGCCCCCTTCACTGTTGAGTATAGACCAGGATCAGAAAATACTGGGGCAGACTACTTATCGCGCCATTCGGCTAAGGTGGACAGCGGATCAGTCTACTGCATACTGGATCTGTGTGCTGGTATGGGTACAGCGCTACGCGCTTTGGAAATTGCTCTGCCTCCATCCACAGATATTACGATCGATTACATTGCTGTCGAAAGGGACCCAGATTGCCGCAGCGTCATACAGAGGGTGTTCAATCAAGTACGACTCGCCCGTCCAGGGCTGTTTACGCGCAAAGACATATTCCGTTACGGCAATGATGTGACCATATTAGGGCAGCGGCGAAAACTCCCCAAGGTACACTTACTTATAGCAGGAGTACCCTGCCAGCCCTTTTCGCGAGCGAACACAGACCAAGGCAACCCCCCCCTGGGACTGTTTGACCAACGAGAGCTGTTCACTGCAGTTGCTAATATACACAAGCGCTTGAACAGTCCGGACTTTATATTAGAGTGCACCCCATTTGCTACTCACCTGGAATCTCACCTGGACACGATTGCTGAATGGTTTGGATCCCCAGTAGTTGAGGACCTGTCACAGTATGGGGCGCAGGCTCGTACAAGGTCATGCTGGACCTCACTACCCCCCCTGCAGGAACCTCAGCTCTCGATGGGACCAATACCTCTTACCTGGCAGGAGTGCTTGGATGCTGGTGCAACCGTCCAACGCGATGCTCTGAATCGACCTCGCTTGAAATGTCCAACTTTGATGGCCAGCTCACGGTCGCACAGCGATCGTGCGAAAACCACCTGGGTCCATGATGAAGGAGGCGAACTTCGCCCGCTGAGCGTTAACGAACGAGAGCGATTGGTTGGGATGCAGCCTGGTGATACTGCTGCAGCGAACGTAAGCGATGCGAGCCGGCAGCGCATGTGTGGTAATGCATTTCCAGTTGGATGGATTGCCCACATGCTGCTGCGTTGGCAAATTCACACACGGACGCTTAGACCGCTAGCATGCCGCAGTCCAGCAGGGACTGTGTGTGGATCGATCGCGTCAATTACTACGCCACGATCGGTGCGCTCAATGCTCTGCGCTACGCAAGGGGAGCCACCTACTCTACTGGAGCGTATACGCATCGCTGCCGACAATGATGCCAGTTACCAGGAACTTCTTCATTCTCCAACTGAACACCATATTGTCAAGAACAGCCTTCTTTTTACAACCAGTGACAATGCACAGCCAGTACTGGTGGTGCCTGCAGACAATAGCCTCAGACAGGGGCTGCTACACATGGTTCATGATCAGCGACACTTTGGTTCAGCGAGAACTTATGCAGATGCCTCAAGACACTTCACGTGGAAGGACCTGAAGAGACACGTCAAACTCTTCGTCGCACGCTGCCCTGTGTGCCAACTGCAGAAGCCCAGTAACCGGTCCCGACACAGTCAGCTTTGCCCAGAGTTCAGGTTCTTTCCATATCCTTTCCATACTGTTGTGATAGATGTGGTTGAAAATCTACCGCTCACTGCTCTTGGCCATAATGCTGTCTTGACAGTGGTGGACCGCTTCACGAAGTTCGCTATCTATATACCGATCCACTCCACATGGAGTGCGCATCGTCAGGCTCAGTGCTTAATGGATAACCTGGTGTACAAGTACCACACCCCAGTTCATATACATACCGACAACGGGCCCGCCTACCGATCGTTGTTTCAAGCTTTCTGTGCAGCTTTGGGAGTCCGCCATGTTACTGGCACTCCATATCATTCTCAATCGCAGGGAGGAGCAGAGCGACAGCATCGCACGCTCCTGCAAACGCTGAGAACAACATGCTCTGATAAGCACCAATGGGATCTGTTCTTACAAGCAGCAGCTCACGCATACAACGATTCGGTGCATACAGCTACTAACTTCTCACCCTTTCAGCTATTATTTGGATGTCCATCCAGACTGCCCTGGCATTTGCAGATTCCAACCATAGAGGGCACTAATCAATCAGACATCGTAACGACATTCGACCGCCGGGTAACCAGTTTATTAAAACAGCACCGATCGGTCTACGATACTGTCCAGGCCAATTTGCGTAAAGCTGCGGAGCGCATGGCCGCCGCTGCCGCGCATCGACCGAAGAAAACATTTGAAGCTGGGGACAAGGTGAAGGTGCAGTATGGTCTCAAGGGGCCTGCTGACAAACATAAGCTGGACCCATACTTTGTTGGCCCTTATGTCATTAAACGGGCGATGAGGAACGGCTGTTACGAACTGGACTTACCACCTGGCTCTGCATTTTTAGAACGAATCCACGCTGATCGCCTTGAACACTGGACAGATTCAGACCTCACGCTATTTCCGATGGACGAAGAGCGACAACTGCAAGCGTCTCCGCTGCCGGACACAGATGCTATGCACACCGAGTCAAAGCTGTACCGGATACGACGCTACCTGCTGCGCGATTTCTCCGCGTTCCCAGCGAGGCCAGTACGCTATTGGGTGGAAAGCAATCTGTCAGATCCTTCGCAACGCTACTTCTGGGTGGATGAAACAGCAGCTTTGTTGGATGACTTTTTACCACTGGAAGAACACAATGGGTGTATTCCAGAACAGGGTATCACAGATGCTAACTATGAAGCAGTTCAGACGCACAAGAAAACTACCTACCTGCAGTCACCCAGCCCAATTATGATCAACACCTGGCCATTCACCAAGCTACCTTTTCAGACCAGACAGCGGCCACGCAAGCCGCAACGGACCGACCTAACCGGCGCAGTTGTGCAGGAGCTTTTCCATGAGGGGCAGGACAAGTCAGCTTATTATCAGGGGTTGGTGACAGATGAAGACAATGGGCTCTTTGAGGTGCTATGGACAGATGGCAAGAAAGACTACTATCTTGCAGACCAGATCAGATCAATGTTGTATGACCCCATAGCATACATCTATGACTTTCAGGTATAGCCGGGTTCGTCCCAGGGAGCCGGGAGAGTGTTGCATAAGGCACTGGCCTCCTCCTGTGAACGAGGCCCACCAGGGTCCGTCGAGACCCTGGCTTACGGGTCCGAACCATCGAGGCTACCCATCGAGTAAGGGATCTGATATCCCTTTGGAATACAACGACAGTACCGTTCCGGAACCAGAACCAGTTTCCCCGGGTCGCATTGAAGCACGGTCGCCCCCGATCAGAACGGGCTTCCTGTAAGGAGAGCCGGGGACTTTGATCGAGACAGACCGAAGGGAACCCGCCGACCCCGTCCCAATCCACAATTGTGAGGGGTGGGCCTGAGGGGGCTGAACGGTGTCGAGCAAGTGACAGCTCACAGTCGCCCCGGGGCGAGCAAAATGGACGGTCAGGTGTGACTTAGAGGAGGACGAAGGCGGATAAGACACCCCCTTTGCTCCAATTCCAACCGCCAGTGAGAGGCGGTGAGAGAGGTAGACCTATCGTCCCTCTTTGCTTTGAGATAGAATTTGACTTTGCCAACCACCAGCGCGCCTCCTTCCGTCCTCTCTCGACGACTTGCTGAGGCCTACGCGCTTGCCCAACCACCAGGAGGTCGACCTCGCTAGGCACCACGCCTCGAGCCGGCTAGAAGGGGACTTTGTCCGCGAGTGCGAGGACCCTCGCCCAAGACCGGTGCACGGGCTCCTTCCCGTCACACGCTCTCCTCCAAGGCACGTGTGTGAGTGTCCAAAACTCACGGACGCTTTTGCAACAAACATTACGAAGTGTAGATTTGAAATTCTACAATGTACACGACCCACTATATTTGCTCCAAGAGAAAAGTGCTAACGTTGGGTAATCTTTGTCGTGAACCCTGACTTAATTTTGGTGGTAGATGAAATCTTCAGTACTATACTTGCAAGCGTTGATGATTACAAAACTACACCTTCCTCTGAGGATGAAACACATGACAACATCTCAAGTCCTTCGCAATACGAATGGATAACAGTTTCAATAACGCATAGCTTGATGAGGTTTGCGTGAGTTCAAATTTATGAAGCATGGGACAATGTGTCGAATGTACCGCCGACTACTCTTATAGTTGTGGCACTGTAAGGATTCCAAAATTCATTCGTTTTCTAGTATAATTGCATACACACAAACACACCGCACGCGATAAAACACTTTTACGTCTTTCAAACGTACAATTGCGAGAGCCGATGTATACGAGCACTTCAAAACATCAAACGTCCTGCATTTCGTTTCAATAATATGAGCAATTGAGCAAATAACTTGTTGTTCACATGTAACACACTCTTTAACAATGCATGAGCGAGTACACAATATACATCAATAAATGCTTTTGCACAATTTCAATAGCTAAATGATAGTCAAGAGTATAGACAGGCATTGTTACACATTGTGGAGAATACGCACTACTAGCTACGCTTTGATTTGGCAAGTATTTAACAATGCAACTGTACAATATTCTAGTCCTCTCAATCACGCATTGATACACCGTTGCCGACCAATGCTTGGCGGAGCAAAATATTATTTAAAAGGACAAGCCATCCTATTCGAATTAACTTGAACAAGTAAATGATGCAACCGTCTTATGATCAGGCCAAGGCATTTCCATGCCTTCCATAATTACATAGGGGACGTCAATACTTTTTAAACGAACAAGAGATTTAACAACACCGTGTTGACATAAGTTGGAACATGTGATCTTTTGGGTACTCCAATTCCGACTATCCACCACATCTTCATTCAAAGGATGAACATCGTGGTTACGAATACATGGAAATGACTTGCGAAGGGACTTTCAAGAACGAAATGCGTGCTTATGTTTCAACGACTGAGACATAGTTTGCCCACCCAGAAAGGATTCGCACGGTGAAGCAGCCCCGTGAACAAGAGTGGTTAGGAATGAAGCATGCTGATGATGTCCATGAAGCACGGCGGAAGATTTTCAAGTTTTGAGGAAGTACCCACTGAGTTTGAGTGTTCAACGTTTTGGGTCGCTCTAATTTCTTGCACGCTGAAGCAAAGTGTATTTTCTGAAACCTAGTACTAATGCCCTTCCGTAAAGAGTTCGACGTTAGGGATCCGTAGCAAGGATGATTTACTCTCGACAGGTCAAGAATAGACTTTTGTTTAGAAGCCATAAGCATGAAAAGGATGCTTGAATACCATACGTGTCAAAGTAAGAGCTCCTATTTACAGCAATGAAAAAGACAAAAGGAGTCTCTCTTGCACTATGCAAGCATGAAAGGACCGTCAAGCTTGAAAAACAAAATATCAGAATCTTCACACCCCATATATGCAATGTAGTCGTTGGTCGCCAAGGTGGGTGCCCAAGAAGACTCCATATCTACTTTGTGCAGGAATTATGATACAGATTTTAGAAGGCTTGCGGCGCCCCGTAGGAAACATTTCCCCCGGGTTGTTCCACAGTTGCCCCAACATTCTTCTGAGGTATCAGCATGTAAACCTCATGGATTTCTGGGTGGGTAACTGTGCAAGCATCTTTGTCCATTGCATAGCAGAAGTAGACCACTTCAACAATATTTATCATAATTGTAATGAAGAAGGCAAGGACCACCATAGATGACACAAACGATATAACCCCTACTACTACTGCTGCTGACAAACCATCCCCCTTTTCAGGAGCAAGTACGCCCCAGCTTATGAGGAAGCAAAGTATACCCCAGATGGCAGATGTCACAAATGCTGCCATTCTGAGCACCATAGGAGGTATCCACCAGACAGAATAAGCTGACATAAGATTGCGGGTAAGCATATCATATGCATCGCGAGCCGCAGTGCAAAATGATTCGCCAGTAATAGCAAGGCGGATTGTTGCAAATCGAGTGAAAAACTTTACGATTTCCATGATACATGAAGCCACTGATGAGAGCAGATATGAGAAGAAGTTTCCTGAATTGCCATTTCGGACTTGCTCTGCAAATTGCTGAACAACCTGGACCACGGTGAGAATCAAGCTTCCAAGGCAGAGGGACCCAAACTGAGGTCCTACTGCCTGTTGGAAGGAGCAAACCAAGGATCCCTTGGTGGCCAGCACGTCGCCATAAGGTGCAAAGTACCATTGTGATATACAGCCCGCAATTGTGAACAGGCGGATTTCAAAGCCAAGCTTCACTGTCCAGAGAAGTACAGCCGCACCCAGCAAAACATAGGGAAGAACCCATGGATCATTCTCAAAGACACAACAGGTCAGTGGTTCGCCCTTGTCATCTAGACATGTGGATCCTTTCCCTGTATCAAAGGCAGGATTGCGTACTAGGGTGCCATTTTGGAATGAGACAGCCAGCATCACCAACAGGGGGATGCTTACGACCAGCAATGCCAGCTTCAGAAGCACGACGAACACAATAATCGATGGGTTATCCCTCAAACTAGAAGATGTGACAGTTAAGAGCTTGGAACATAGCTCAAGTTGCGCTTTGAACATGTAGAACACGAAAGCAAAGAGGCTTGCAATGAGGAACATGGCAAGGGCTGGAAGGGCAGCACCGGAGAAGAGAAGACCCACCCCGACCAACGCAGGGAGCGCAATCTGAAAGTTCACGGTCAGGTTCACCATAAATTGCGCATGTTTTCGAAAGAGTGTTATGTAAGCTAACCCCATGAAAAAGGACCCAGCGACACCACCCAATATCAGCCACCAAGTGCTGGCAATCATTTTTCCTAGGTCGTCTTCGTCCCCTTCCATAAGCATCCTTTCTCCTTTGAGAGGGCAGTGCTTCATGTCTCCTACGTAATCCTTGTCATACTTGTAGTAGTTGGGATTTCGGTGGACGATGCCATAGATTCCTCCAGCCACGGACAAGCCGAAGCACAGGAGGAAGACGAAAGTCCACAGTCCGTCCCGATACCTCCGGGTTCCGTGGTTGTACAGGCTCACTTGTCCTGGTACTGCACACCCGTCCCCTAGCTTTGTTTCTCCCATCAGAGGTTTGTAGTCATCCCCATCCGCGTCTCCTTGCCTGGTTTGTTCATCTTGTGCCATGATAGGTCCGTGCCGCGTCACCCTTGACGAGTGAAATTGACCCGACCAATGTGAGGTGAGTCCTTAAGTTCGGTGGGAGTTTCTTCTCTTGCAGGCGTCTGTCAGGGGATTTTGTCTTCCTACATTTCTAGCACCGACAAGTATGGACAAGAAGACTTAAACGGGGACCTCGTGTTCGACCTTGACCCTGCACTTGAATTTCGGGTGATCGTTCCACGTTCTGCCAGGAAGCGCCTCCGGATGAGATGGACCTCCAGTCACCAGCTCACCTGCGACGCGTCAACTTGGAAATTAAAGCACCACCTATCCTTTGAGTGCCCCTCTCACCGACCACCCTGGTATATGAGTCACAGAAGGTACGAGAGACGGCAGATGGCCTTCTCGGGAAACAACTACAGACCTTGGGATGGAACTGGCAGATATTAGGAGTGACAGGAGAAGGACGGGAGAGAAGATGTGGCGAGGAATTCTGTAGCTCGCAGGAATTGGAACGTAGATTAGTCTTAGAGGAGGTACTACCTGCAAAGCTTGCGTTTGCATCATGCAGAAACCAAGATGTTCACTAGGATAACATAAGTCACAGTGTAAGTCAACAAAGATTCCTTCTGCTATTGACATACTTCCCTCCAAGGTGTCACGGAAAAGTTAGCAGGATCATCAATTGTTTGATTTAGCAGACTGGGCACTGTTGCTGGCAAAAGAAATCGGCATTGCATATGTGCCGGGACATTGCAACTGAGGTGCACCCCTTTCCTTGTCATCCCAGTAAGCAAATCCTCGTAGACAATTGTGCAGGGGGACAACATTCCAAATGAAGCACTGTACCTTTCCTGCAGCTGGTCCTTCACTTAGCCGCTGGGTATCCAATCAATTGCAGGTTAAGTGCTAATGCTTGACTCCTTTCGGCACTGAAAGCAGGAAGGTATATGATTCATGGTTCTTCAAGAAACTGGTGTCAGTGGCTCTCGCAGTATTGCCAGGGCATCAATACTCTCACCGGGCATCCAATCTTTCCCCTGCATTGGTGACCACAAACTGTACATTTTGCTTCCTGTGAGGAACGGGGTGTATCGTTCTTCAGGAATGGAGATAGATGGTGGCAAATTCAGGGAACTCGTATTCTGTGGAATAGCATGTTTCTGCAGATAGCCACAACCTTCTGCTTCAAACAAGTAATCCTCCGCCATATCTACTGCAGATTGGACTGGACCTTTCAAATCAGAAGATTTCTTTCCGGAATTCGGAAGACTCTTGCTAAAATCTGCCATTGCCTCTTGCTCTCTCTTTGGCACTCTTTGTGAACAATCCAAAATTCTGCTTTGCTTATTCTGCATGGGATGATTGTGAACACCACCGTATGTTGTTACTAAGACTTTCGGATCATCTTTGGAGCGCTCGGTATGTTTCCTGACTTTACATCCGCTTGTTGTGCAACGATAGTAACTACGTGGATAGGTACTCCCTTTTACTAGCTTTTGCCCGTACTTTCTCCAGCGATATCCGTCATCAATCACATTTTGTTCTGTCTCAGTTCGCACAATGCGCTGTACGCCAGCATCAAAACTGCTCTTTTGACAAGCAAGGAAAGACCAGCATTCATTCTCCTCACACCCACGTGAACTTTTTGATCTTTTGTGCAAGTGAGGGTCTTCGTATTTCCAGCTTTCCCTCGAATGCTGGTTCACTCTCCACTCACTGCACAAACGCAGACTTTCTGCTTGCTCTATGAGCTGACTACCCTTTGAAGGGTGATTGTGCTTCCCTTTGCGGATGACATCTGCAATCGTGCCATCATGATTCTTTTCAATTTGCTTCTTCGCGGTACACCCAGGGAAGGTGCATCGGTAGTAGCTCCTCGGGCAGTTAGTTTCTTTCACATGTTTTTGTCCGTACTTTCTCCAGTTATAACCGTCCCCAGCATCATCGATTGGTATCTTTGCATAAGCCTTTTTAAAGCCGTTGTCTTGTCAGTCATGGCACTGGACCAGGCGAAAGTTCACTCTTGCGTAGAGCTGGGCTCACCTTTTCTACTTCAGATGGATCATCGTCAAATCCGAACTCTGGCACAAATCTTGCCATTGGAGATGGTGCATCCTGCTTTATCTTTTCAAGGTGGGGGCAGTGCTCGATCCTCTTGTTGTCTAGATGAGGCTCCTGCTTTAATGCAATGAAGTTAGTCTAATGCACGCAATAGAGCTCTTGCTGCAGATCGAAGCCCCTCAATCTTGACTTACAGCGTCATCCATAATAAATATAGAAGAATCAAGCAGACTTGTAGCCAGTTGATAGGCCAAGGAGTTTTCAGTCGGTTCTCTTCCTTTTTGGGGTGATAGGTTGCCTCTGCAGTTTGTAACACAATCAGCAAAGCTCGGTGATTCCTGAGGATCACCCTGCGGTTCTTGGATATCGACGTCCCAAAAGGTTGGTCGTGGCATCAGTTCCGCAGCTATGGCTGGCAAGAATTCTAGCCATTCGTTTGCCATTTTATCCTCTTCTAGGTTAGGACTGCGACCAGCATTATCGATTGTACTCATCGCACAGGACCAGCAGTCTTAACTTGGAGTAGCTGAAATGGCAGCACTTGGCAATCCACGATATAAGTACGCCTAGTCGTTCTCTTTACCAGTGTCTCGGCGTTTTTAGTGCCGCGTGTGGCGCCTTTACCTGGAAATAGGCTACGTATAGACGTCTCCAGTCCTTGTTTCATTCTGTGGGTGGATGTGCGCAGTTGTTCAAGAGGTGAGTCATTTCAACTTCCCCATTTGTCGTTTAGTTCCGTCCAAGAAATCTACGTGCCGTTTAATCTCCCCCTTCCTCGGTGCAACTCCTCTTGCGATACAGAGGGAAGGGGAAAGAGCGCTAGCATCCGGGCCTCCACATTCCGTCCCCGACAGCTTTGTCCTTTCCCTTCCCCCGAATCGCCCCTGGCCTTCCATACCACCTCTCGATGTTCACATGAATCGGGACGTCGGGGCCAATCGGGGCATTTTGACCCGGGGCATACCCGCCTCTGCAGCCGGGTCCACTCGCGTTGACTCGAATCCCGTAGCCGAGAATCATGAAACGGCCCATGGCTTATCTCTGCACATTACCCGATCCATGGAAGCATAGCACCTCGTAAAGCCCTAAACGAACCAACTCGGCAAGCTAGCCGTCAATAGTCGAGAAACGGCGACCTATCGGTTGGGGGTTAGCTCTTGTATCTAGGCCCATTCAACTCATTTGGATGCAAATGATAAGGTCCACCATCATGTGGAAGAAGCAAAAGCTATTGTAAAAGCTGCACACCAAAAAGGTTTAGCACCGTGTCATAAGGAAGGCCATACCTTTGCTTTGAGAGAGTGACGGTTGCCGGGCTCTACGGCATAGGATCTGGCCACAGAGATCCACCCAAAAATAATGAAGTGAAGAGAGACGCCTCCACTTTAAATAGCTTTATAGCCTCGTCAAATGTACAACAAGGACATCGCATGACTAGGACCTTTGAAGAGGATGAACACTAAAGTGACACTGGATTATTCAATAATTTTCATGAAAAATTAGTTAAGTTTGCCCATGTACATCTTGCAATCGCTTTCGCAATTTGAAGAAACAACCTCGAATTCAAAGAAAGCGAAGAAACCATTTTACTCTTGGAGTGGTGGGGCTCGGAACCTCGAGACATGTAGTGTTTCCCGCTTTTGTTGCACCGTGGGACTGAACCTTGACGAAGCGAATGCAACCGTTCATTGCCATCGTAACCCTAAGTGCCGTATTCAACTAACGATTAGAGCAACAAGGTGTGGCTTTTTGACGTGGCTTTTGATGAACGCTAGCGAAAGTACATCAGATTGTCGACTCATTTCCACCTTGTTCCACCCAAATATGTGGAGTGACAAAAGAAAGGGGCGAATGTATATACAATTTCCAATCCTTTTCGGATGCCCGGAGAGTGGTTGGTTTATTCGTGCCATCTTTGAGGAGGAACGAGAAAAAGCACCCACATTGATGAATTCATTATTTGATTCCCGACGGCAAGGCCTCGCTTCCTATCATCTAGGTTTCAAGGCAGTGTGGCAACTTAGGTTCCATTTGGGTTGCTCAAGGTTTCGAAATGGCAATAGTTTCCTACTTTGGCAATGACAATGCATAAAAAATGTAGAGGAAGGCTAGCACAACGCTTGTTTGACAATCGGTCCTTTCCTTATGTGGTGCTGACCAACTTCGAAGAGATTCGTGTAGGTGAATCCCAATGTCGTTGATTGCAAGTTTGTTTGGTCCATTGAGACGAAGTATTACACGAAGATTTGTAGAAGCGGATGGACGATATCGTTGGTGGATGGACTCACGGGACGAAACTTCCTATGTTTAGCCAAAACTCTTCGACTTGAAGCTACCGTTCGAACTTGCGGGTTGGTGAATAGCAATTCCCACGAGGTAAAAGCCCTCTAAAGGGACGCGCCCCTTATCGATGGTCTTCGAGGGACTTGAACTACACCCAGTCAGCTAAAAAGTGAAAGACCTCGCTTTTCTTCAAACCCCTAGCCTCTATAGGTTGTCGCCCTACAAGGCTATAGGGTGTATAAAGCCACCGCGAGCGACCCTTGCGCTTCTTTGCACACAAACAACCCAACGCGGACATACTCCATTGAGGTGACCGACAACCTCAATGGCAGCCCGCATTTTCTTCTCTCTTTAGCATCGAATAACCTTGCCGGCAATCTCCAGCAACCGCTCTTGCACTACAACACGTCAAAGTTCTGCTCGCTAGACCGACAAAGCCATGCACCTCCGAATTTTTAGAGCAACGTTCCCGTCTTGGTTGACAAACTTGCCGTTGTTGGGACCACACCACATCAAGCCCCGAATTGCCGCCTTCTTCTGCCTGCTCCAAACTTGCTTCATCACCGAGCCGTCCCTTGCATGCACCACGGTCGACTTGAACTCGTCCACTAGCACGGACCTGAAGCGATGGACGCACTCCTTGAACGCTCTCCATGTTAGCATTGCCCACTCTTTGCGGCCGCCCGTAGCGAAGTTGGCCGCCCCGTAGGCAACCACCAAGGACTTGCCCCCCTCGCCGCGCGGCTCAAGAAGGTGGCGAACACCCTCTTCGTGCCACCGTACAGCCTCAGGCGCCGGTTCGCCCATCGCAACTTTGGGTACTCGGCCCAAAGCCCGCGGTACGTCTCCAACATTTCGTCCACAAACTTCCGGTGCGCCGCCGCACTCGCGTCATCAAAGGTGGCGTCGGTTTGCCTTTGCAACGCCAGTTGCACCGCCAGGTGTTTCCGCCCACCGCCTGCGATGTGTTGCTGTGATGCCGCTCTTTCATGTAGTATTGCTTCTTCGTGAGCTACCAGCTCTTCGACCGCCTGCCAACCTCTTACTAGGTGATGTAGTAGATGCAAGGGCGCCCGGGGTCGTTCCCGAGGACGCCGTAGTCGTCCGCACTACCAACAAGCGGGCTCCGGGTCCCTTACACAGCCGACAGTACAAGCAAGTCGTCCTGAACCTGCTTGATCCGCTCGAAGTGCACGCAAACACTACCACCGTCGCTCTCCACCGTGCGGGTAAACTCTCTACTGCGCTCGTCTTGTAGCTTGTTGATGGCATAGGACATTGCCCAATGCTTGGCGCCAAGGGCGACGAAGGCCTTCTCGTTGCACTACACCACGCTCTACTCCTTCAGCCGGCCGTAGAGCACGGAGATGTCTACCGAGATGAAGTGCACACCCTTCCTCGCCACCGGCATGAGGTCAATGATCGGCTGCTCAACCTACTCTTGGAACCCAGATAAGTGGACCCCTTGGCGCACTAGGCGGAAGAGATTGTTCTTGTTGTCCATCCTCTGTTACGAAACGTCATCGCCCGCTGCCAAGCCAAGGATGCGGCGGTCCTCTTCCGCCTCCAACTACATCGCAAGCAACCGCAACACGGATCCGAGGATTGCTAGGACGGGCCATCCACAGACCTTAAACAACATCAGCATGTGTTGCCTCACTATCAAGCCCTTGACATCTTGGAGGGCGCGCGGAACCTTGCCCGACCCCCCCTTGAAGCCCACGATGCAGTGCTTGCGCACATTGGTCATGTACTCTTGGGCGCATACGCTATAGGTGTTCCGGTCTCCTTGGTGGCGTTGCGCCAGCAGCTTGGCCGCCAACAGAGGAGGGGACCGGCAGTACGCTTTGACGTGGGGATTGGGCTTTTGGGCGTCGTCCACGCTAAACATGAGTTGCCAGTAAAAGGATTGGCACGTGAGGACGGGCAACACGATCGTTGCGTCGTCCTTAGCGCCATCAAAGCACTCTTTGAGCATGGCTGGTTGCGCAACGCTCGCAAGGCGGTAGCACCACGGGAAGACCGTGACACGTGCTCGAATGGCGCCGCGCAACCCTTTTTTACCATCGCCGTGTAGGTGCTTTATGAGGCTTGCCTTGACCACAATCTCCACCGCCGCCTCGCGCCGCTTCAACTTCTCTAAGCGAGCGGCGTGCTTGCGCTTCTTGTTGACATTCTGCTCCATGCACTACACTTGGTCCGAAGGCTATCGTTGTCGAAGGAGTGCCTAAAGGCACCCTTTATGTGGGAGGGCACCAAGATGCCAAGCGCCGCCTCCGCGCTGGACGGTCCAAGAAACTCCCGAGACACGCCCCTGCCTGTGTCAAACCCGACAGTTCGGAACGTCCGAGAAACACTACGGAACCGTGACAAACCCCCGAGACACGAGAATATTCGATGACTTTCACCTACAACCGAGTCCGTGGCAAATCACGATTCCACACGTGGTCGTGCGCGTGATGCGCATGCTGCTCAACAATTGGTACATGTGGTAGGCAAGTCTACGGCGGTCGATGGGATGCATGGGAACACCTTCTCTTGTTCGGGTATAGAAGAAGTGTTTCAAAATTTACTTGATGTTACCTGGCACAGTCTTTTTTGTTTTGTCTATGTAGGCTCCATACTAGTAATCCGATCCGCCGAGCTACTTCAATCCTTCGCACGATCGTACGAAATTAAAATTCTTGCTCGTGGTATGGTTATCCTCTCCGGTATCCGATGCGTGGCTTCATTGCTCTACAATTCCACGCACCCCGCATGTACTACTTGTTTCGATTCTTTCGACTCCGTGTAGGGTTTGTCATTAGGGTGGTGAAGATCACAACCGAGCTTCCAAATTGGCGGTCGAGGCAGTCTGAAGGTACCGCGATGGCGTTTTCCTTCGGAGGTAGGTGTCGCAAACCGGATGGACGAGAGCTACGTGAGAGAGAGTTCCTTCAGGATTCAACAGTAGCGATGTTGGATTGGACTCACGCGAGAAATGCTTACCCTTCGAGGCGCACTCGGACGAAGACTGACACTGTTGTTGGCTTGTTCAATCAGGTGGTGCAAGCTCCTCTGCTGCTAGTGCATCTACCTTCGGTGGTACAGCACCTAGCTTCGGAGCAAGCTCTGCAGCTTCTAGCGGTTTTTCCTTTGGCGGACTTGGGTCTGCAACACCGAGTTCGGCACCTGCTTTCGGATCGAACTTGAACCCAGTGAGTTATCGCTGTCGGCTCCACTTGTCGTGTCGCGAGTCCGCGAGATCAAACCAGTCCGAAGCTGACCGTAGCAACAATATTCGTCGTTGAAGAGTGGTGGATCAGGACCAGCATCTGGCTTGTCGTTTGGCTTAGGTGGTAACTCAGGTGCTGGAGGATTTTCCTTCACTTTACCTGGTACTACTAGTTCAACCCAACCATCTACGGGAAGTGGTTTCCAGTTCAATTCGTCATCAACGGCACCAGAGGGAACGCCTCAAACTGGTTCTGGGGCTTTCTTTGGTTCCACCACAAGCATTGCAGCCCCCGCATCTGTTTCACAACAGTCTAAGTTGTCTTTTGGTGCTTCAAGTGCCACAGCTGAGACCGCTTCAACGTTCCCCACTTTGGGACGTTTCGGATTGCCAGGGAGTGCTACAGTAGGTCAGACTGAAGCTGCGAACGCTAGTACTGGAAGTGGATTGGCTTTTGGTGCGACTGGGATATCGTTTGGTGCTGGTTCTCAGTCTTCTTTCCAAGCTTCTCCCGTCCCTGTAGCGAATACTTCATCGAAGCAGGGTGGGACTCAAGGTGCATCCACGGGAGCTTCTTTTGGTGGATCAATGCCAGGGAATATACAAGTAGCTTCTGCTGTGGCGCCATCTGTGTCTACTGCAGGAACTGCTTCCTTTTCGTTTGGGATGTCTGCTGCATCCGATACAAATACATCTGCTTCTGCAGGGAAGACGGGGCCTGTTTCTTTTGGCGCACAGAGTGGTCAAGCAGGGGCAAGTATGCCTTTTGGGACAACTGCAAACACCCAACCTCCGGCATCCACCGAAACTGCTAAGTTTGGGGCTGCATTGTCATCTAGCAACCCAGCAAGTGGAAGCTTCTCGTTTGGTACCACACCTGGCTCCACAACTGCCAAAGTGGATGCCGAGAATGCTTCCCAGCCTAAAGCTCTGTCTGATACCAAAGGTACGGCATCCAAGGTGGAGTCTCCCTCTGAAATTCACGGAAAGAATATCGAAGAGATAGTGAACGACTGGAATAAGGAATTAGAGCAACGTTCGAAGGCATTCTCAAAGTATGCTGCAATCATGATGGAATGGGATAAACGTATCCTCAAAGACCGCCTTGCATTGCTTACTCTTCAAAAGGAGCTCTCAGTTGTAAACTCTGCGCAGGAGACACTGGATAGGCAGCTGAATATAATCGAAATGCACCAGCGGCAAGTTCATGAAGCTTTGGAAGGAATTGAGAAGGAAGCAGAGAGGCTCTATGAAGAAGAAAAGCCATTCATGGACGCGGCTGCAAATGAAAGGGATAAGATGTACGATCAAGCAGAACGATTGAGCTCTCAAATGAATCAGATGGGCTCCGAACTGAGGGAAGCGATAATGTATGTCAACTCAAAGACTGGTACCGCACAGGCTGGGGAAGGGTCCCCACTGTCGGCGATTGTGCATGTGTTGAACAATCAGATGAATGCACTACACTGGATAGACCGCCAAACAAATGAGCTCTCACAGAAATTGGAGCGATTAACTAAAGATTCTTGAGTGAGCGGCTGATCTGTCTGCAATGCGTGTGTTGATGACCCCTACTTGGGATCCAAACCCTTGTGTTTGCGGTGCAGGTGAAAGTTCTCAGCATAGCATTCCTCTACTATTCTACGTGATGGTGCACCAATTAGAAGGCTGCAGCATCTTTATTTCGAAATTTGAGAGAAAACGCAGCCCGTGTCAGCATTCTTACTCGCCACTGCGGATTGTCCGGTTACCGCATCTTCTGCTGGTGTGACTTGTAACGTTCCCCGCACCTGTTTCGCCTCCTTCTTGGGGCTCTCCTGCATTGATTTTCCCACTTCCTGGACGCGGGTGGGAGTCGATGGATTCACGACCGGCACTTTCTTCTTGGTTGCGTAGGGTTTTTTCTTTCCGAGGGTGCGTGTCTTCTTCTTGGGTTTAGGCGGGAGTGGTTTCTTCGTGACCTTGCACGCGGCCTTTCCTTTACCTTTCACACCGCCTTCTGTGCCCTTCGTGGGCGCTGCCTTATCTGGGACCTTCTTCACAGCCGCTTTTGTTTTGCGCTTGACCATGGTGTTGATCTATTCCAGCTGTCCAGCGAGTGAATCCTCCGTGCCAATCCCTTCCAAGCTCGTCAAATTCGAAATTGCATCGACACAGCCAATCCAGGGCGAAATTAGAACATCCCCCACTACATCAGAATGGACTGAAATCGAACAATCAGTCGTTCCCGTTGGACATTTCGCTAATGGAGGTCATCGGAAGAACATGTGGATTGCTTGCCACGGCCATAGAACGCGTCCGGCACTTGCCCCCCTGTCTGTTCCTTTTGGAAGGCCAAGGTGAGGGGAGAGAAAGGTCGCTTGCAAGGGCAAACGACATGCTCGTGGCGTTCGTGGTAGCGTTGATGTCCACATTGTGAAGCTTACCAACGGGCGGCTCGTCTCTCTTCTAGATGCAAACTCTCACTCCTAGCAACGCCAAGTCGGCACTCCATGGTGCCCCAAGGGATCCAACCATGGTAGAAGAAAGCACTCACAATGTCCAAACCACAACCTGTTGGTAGGACGTTGTCTACGAGTAGTCATGGAGGGTGAAGTCGCAAGAGGCTTTCCGTTGGGCGTCTTTGAAGACGAGCGTCTCCGTGAAAGCTTACGAACATATGGGCGCGAGTCTTGTAGCCATGGCTATTGCTGCCCCACGTCACGGATGTCTCGAGAGAGCCACTCGAAAATTTCTGGCTCACAATGTGCCTCGTTACACGTGAAGATGGCAAGTTCGGTATTGGAAGGCAACAAACCGTATTCAATCAAGATCCGGTCGAGGAGCTCGGCGTCCACAAGACCCTTATCCTCACCATCGAAATGGCATGGTTTGAAGGCGCAAACAGCGAGATGATTCAAGAGCTTGTAGCCGCCCAACCATACCATAGGAGCAAGTTCCGCGTACACCTTCATGCGTAATTGCTCATTGTCGTGGATGCTTTTTGAATCCTAAGAGAGGTTCGAGATCATGAACTTGTGATTGAGCAACACGGTGTCCTTCCTAGTCTTTATGATGCTACATCTCAATGCTATATGAAGGATGAAGCATTCATGGTACACGTCTCATGTTTGTTAACAATGTGTTGTGTAATGAGTATTTGACCGACCTTTGCTTTGGCAAAGATTTCGTTAGCTGGATTGCGTTTGAATGGCGCTTAGACCTTACCGTGGTCACGCAGTACTTGCCAACGAGCAAAATAAATTGGAATAGTTTCCTCGTAGGTGGCATTCCCTAGTGTTCGAACAAGAGTCGAGAATTTATGTGAATCAACGGCCCATGGTTT
The DNA here is from genome assembly GCA_020975725.1 of Picocystis sp. L7. Classification (NCBI taxonomy): domain Eukaryota; kingdom Viridiplantae; phylum Chlorophyta; class Picocystophyceae; order Picocystales; family Picocystaceae; genus Picocystis; species Picocystis sp. L7. The sequence continues at coordinate 157,717 of QXJR01000004.1, forward strand.
GTGAACGGCTTTTAGCTCGGCTTTTTTGAATGCTTGGCACTCTCTTTCAAAGTTTGGCAATCCGATCAACAAAGCAAAATCCACATAGCCCGGATATTCTTCCACTCACATCTAGTGGAGCTTATCAACCACTTCTTGGTTGAAGAATCTTCTTGGGTGGATGAATGGGCTGAAGAATTGAAACCATGGCTGATATCCCCATTTTGTACTAAGAGTGAGCCCCTTGCCTTTTAAACAACGTTGGTGACATTGCAAATACCTTGGTCAATCAAGCCCACAAAGTTACGATTTTGATTAAGGAGGCCCAATAGTTTCGCTAGCTAGAAGGAGAACTCCCATGAGTCAAGAATCTCGAGGGGCGTCAAGAAGATGTGTAGGCATTGCCATATCCACGGCAAACCGGCATTTGGTAGTATCCATCACTTTTGTAGCACCAAATGATTTATTGGGGCAAGGGAATCACGTGATGACTTCGTTGTTTTGAACCGGGACCGTGTTGGCAGCTCTTGGACGTTTCCAATTGGCTCCTTTGAACTTGCTATTGCCCGCAGAGAGATTGGCAATCTAGAAAAATGCAATGTTGCCTTCATTTGCAACATCACTAGCGAGCACATCGGAAAACTAGGTATGTGCCGTGTTTTCGCATTGACAAGGGCGTTGTTGCCTTCTTCCGTGCTAATCTACTTTACCATTGTGTTCCACATGTAGGTAAAACGCATCCCGACACTACCTACGTGCAAAGTCCTCAAACTAAAGATTGCGCGCCGCTTATGGGTGAATCATTTTGATTTCTGACCTTATAGGAACGTCCGCATTGCACGTGGAAGGCCCATATTGTGTGTTTGGTGGTTGACGATTGCTTGTGGCCAATGCTCTTGGTTTGAGGCTCTTTCGCCAAAGGGTGGTTGGACCACTTGGCAAGAACTTAGAGGAGCGAGCATTCTCGGGTTACCTTGGTGCAATCCGTCATATGTTGCATTTTGCAATTGTTGCGGGAATTCCGCGCGAGAGCTAGCTTCATGTCTCTTGTGTGTGTCGGTTGCAAAAGCTTTCCAACTACAAGGAAAAAACATACCCTTGCTCGGGTTAAATTCTTGCCTTAAATTCTAATCATGATGCGTTCGAGGGAAAAGGGTTGCCAACGAAAGCATTTATCTTCCTCTTCAACTAGAGAAATTTCCTTCGTGCTTCGCTTGGACCTTCCAAGAGTTCACTAGACGATAAAAGGTTTACAACAAATGAGCCCTTTTTTAATATGGAGTAATCATGGTAAAGGTGGTTCTTGGTATGACCTAAAGCTTGCTTTTTATAGATTCAACGGTCCGATGTGGGAATGAGCTTGTCGGTTGACTAGACTAGCACACTCGTGGATGAAAACAACGATGTCCCTACTTTAGGAGGATGGTAATGGGCATAGCTTGCTAGATTATACGAATCCTCATCGGCAAATAGTATTGCAATTCATAGCCTTTGCAAGGCCTCGTGGATAAATGCAAATGCTTCGTTATAGAAGTACGATCCCGCAAAACAAGTGGTGTAGTATGGCTGATCATAACACTTCCTTTGTCTTGCGTGTGCGCTTTTGTGTAGCGTTACGGGGAACCCTTAAGTTCACTCGCCATGTGATAGTAGGCAAGCGGACCTTTAAAACGATGGACATTTTCTTTGTATCTGATGTTGTCTCTCACCTCTCCTCTCCTACTTCCCGTTTCTTAAGAAAAGTGGGCCGCGTTTTACCTATTTAGGGCAAGGTGCATGGAGGGCATCTCAATGCTATTTTTGGGGGTTACGAGTCCCACTAACACACTAGGACCCTCGCCGTCCAACCCACACTTTCCGAGCCTAGCCCTCCATTCTATTCAATGCTTTTCCACGCAATGCAAGCCTTCGTTGAAAATGTGGCATCCTTGGTATCAATGGCGCTCATGGTTTCTATTGTGTTTTCGGAAGACCAATTATTCTTCACATATTCTAGAGCCCAAATGGGAACTTCACGAAGTACGATTGCCAAGCTATTTGAAGTCCTATTCTTCATCTCAAACAATGTATAGCTTGCATTGCTAGTTTTGCTCGTTCGTTTCTTCCATTCATGTGCGTGGTTAGGGAGATGCCTCATGAAAGTTGCCTCAAGAAGTAGGTATGTCAAGCATTGTCGATGTGCTTCCTATTTTGCTTTGGAGAATCGTGCACAAGTCGTTTCGATCTTGGAAGTAGCATCCGGTTAGAGAAAAAAAGACCTACACATAGAGCGCACTATCGTATAAACACAACATTATGTGGAAAGACATGAGGTTTTAAAAGTATCCTCTCCTCGAATGCACCTCTAAACCCACTGGAGCCGTGTACTTGCCCGGGTACTACGGCTTTCTAACGTGCAAAGACGAAAGCCTTGTGGCTAGTACGCTTTACGAATAGATGCATTGCAAAATGAAAAGCGAAATTCAACACATGTCAAATTTTGGACGGGCCGTCCCAAAGTAGCATTGATGAAAGTGTATAGAGGCCACAAGTGCCCAAGAAAACTAGGCATAGGGTAGGGCCGTCGTTTGGGTTCTCTTACACTTAGTGGAATTTTTCTTCTTAATTGTTTGCCTGGGTACTTTGACCCTAATTCACCTTCCTATCAATATTCAAGACCGTGATCATTCAAACACACCAACGTGACTTCGGATGGCTATGATACTATGCAAGACACAAGGGTTCAAAGGAAGATAAAGTCAGAATATAGGACGATATTCGACTCACCCCCAATCGAGAATGCCATATGCATAAGCTTGAAGTCTCTTATGTGCCTTAAATTGTTCTTTACACCATAGAATAAAAGATGCGAAATACTTTCAAAAATGTGATTTGTTGGACTAGCAAACTCATGCACGGCCGTTTCAAGGGCCGAGGACTCCATATTCGTGCCCCTCTCAGCGAGAAAGTTGGTTGCTTAGCACAATAATTGGAAAAACTCTTCAGTCTACCTTGTTAAAGGAGTTCCGAAATCGCTGCTTGGATAGGAACCGGTAGCCTTCGGTCAACTGGTAGAATGGCGGCTTGGCGGTGACAAGAGCTTCCGAGTGTGGAGATTAAAGAGTGCAATATATGTATAGACCCTCTCCATACATACTGTGGATGCTCTTTAGTTAGGGTGTAGTGTTACGTGGAAAACGACGGGTAGGTACACGACCGACTAGTCCGGGACTCGGTCTTTAGCTGTCAGAGAGAATAAACTCCCAATGAGGGAACTTGAACCTCCTCTTCTCGATGTCGATCCCTTCCCGCCTCCACTCTTTGGAACCACGCGAAAGGAGGCGTCGGAGGAACCAGATGATCGTGCGCTTGGGTTGTCCCTGCGGATGTTGTCCAGAATGGACCATTCTAGAACTGCAAGGACACGTCGAAATGTCCAGTGAGGCACAAGTGGAAACCCAACTTGCCTTAGGTAGGATGTGCGTCTCCCAAACGGAAGGGAAACTCTCCCTCTTCATTGGAGTGCATCAACTTGAAGGAATCAAGGAGAAACTGAACAAACCATTTGTGATTATTGAGCCCAGATTATCGAGCGATGGAAACAAACAATATGAGGTGGTTGCTGTCATCCGCGAGAGACTCATTTTTGATGCTTGGCCCAAGCCACTCGTGGAAAGACCGGTGTTCAAACGAACCCGCGTTTCTTGAATGAGGAAAGGCCCTGCGCACCGCGTAGGACGAGAATATCTTTTCATTCAACGTGGTGGCGATTGTGTACTGTTAGGTCAAAGCTCCACTCTCGTTCCTTTCCACTCGAAAAAACGACGCAGTGGGGCCTTACGGGCTCGAATAGCACGACCATCCTGGAGGTCAAGACCCTCAAATAGAGGACCAAAAGGTGGTAGGTGGATGAACCTTCCGGTTCCAGATGTCACATTGAAGATGCCGTCTTTCCAGACCACCCGACCTACACTTATTGTGACCACAACTTTTCCTTTCACTAGTTTGCCCTCGTAGACATTCATGTCACTACGCGAATGATGTCTTTTAGCACTGATCACGTGTTCCTGCTCAGGGTCAAAAACTATAACATCAGCATCAGCACCAGGAGCGATCACACCTTTCTGAGGGTACAGATTGAAAATTTGAGCTGCTGCAGTGCTAGTGATCTTGACAAAGTCACTTTGCGTAATAATTCCTGTGTTGACCATCTCATTCCAAACAACGTGCATCCTTTCTTCGATACCATTGACACCATTCGGTATACTCCTGAAATCACCTGCTGGTGGTAGCCCAGCCGCTTTTTGTGTTGAATTGAAGACTGCGTGATCTGTTCCCACCAGTGACAAAATGCTAGCGGAAAGGGCATGCCGTAGAGCCTGGCGATCTTTCTCTTTTCGAAGTGGCGGGCTCATGACAGCTTGTGCTGCAATATGAAAGTCTGGATTCCACATGAGTGACTCGTCCAGCGTCAGCCCTGATGAAACAGCTTCTCCAACTACCCGCTGGCCCTGAGCACGGGCTGCTCCTATCTCGGCCAATGCATCTTCACTCATCACATGTACAACGTAAAGTGGTGTATTCACAAGTCTTGACAGGCGAATGGCTCTCGCCGTAGCTTCCCCTTCTAGATAAGAGGGTCTAGACAGAGCATGGCCTTCTGGCCCCAAAATACCATTCTGGACAACCACTAACTGTTTGAAATACACACCATCACCATTTTCAGCGTGCACTTGGGCAATTGCACCTAGTTGTTTGCATCGTTCAAAACCCTTTAGGAGTTCTTCATCCGTAACCATCAGGGCACCTTTGTATGCCATGAAAAACTTGAATGAATTGATACCAAACTTATTAACGAGGACTCCCATGTCCTTCTCTACTTGAGGACTCCACTTAGTGACAGCCATATGGAATGCGTAGTCCATTACACTGTTTTTCGCTTTCTCTCTCCATTTTTTGAAGCCATCCATGAGATCGTGCTTGACAGGGAGGGCAAAGTCAATGTGCATTGTAGTACCTCCTGCGAGTGCTGCAAGTTGACCCGACATGAAGTCATCGCAGGATATCTGGCCCATGAATGGCATATCTAAATGGGTGTGGGGATCGATACCACCAGGCATTACCAATTTACCTGTTGCATCTATCACTGTATCTGGAATTACTCCACTGGCGACAGTGCCAACTGCAACGATCTTGCCTCCGTTTATGAGCACGTCGGCACGGAATTTTCTATCTGCGTTGACCACAGTACCCCCCTTGATATGAATGGTTTCTGCAACTGATTCCCAAGCACACAGGAGGAAAAAGCAGGAGCATACGAACACCGAGCGAAACGACTCCTGCCTTCCTTTCGTTCTTGTCATGAGAATCCCCCGCTTCTGCGTCTGTATCTATGGCAGCAATCCGGCTGGATTTCCCTTGAGACGACTTGCTGAGGATGTTGTGGACGTTCGGCGAAAGATTGCTTCGTTACAGTTCAAGTCGCTCCTGTCTCGGGATTCGGTTACCTGACACCTAACAGACTATTGAAAGATGAACTGGGCACGAAACCGGGTCTGAAGATTTAATGGGACACCGAAAAACCGGTAGTCCACACAGTCCATCGCTTCGCCACTTCGAGCACGGGGTACAGCCCTTTGTTCGCTTCGGACGAGAATTTGCGAGGCTCAGCGTTCGACGCGAATCCGTAGAGCGAGGTCGTCACAAACTTCCTTCAGTCGCCCTTAGCCTGAAAGAAGATAGGTTGTTTAGGATACTTCTGTGGAGCACGGGATTCTGCGCCTCGCGAGGGAGAGCTCATGCCGAAGGTTCGGAAGCCGACACACGCAGGCTCTTGGTATTCTTGCGATGGTGAGTCGAACTTTCCAGGGAACTTTCTTCCAATAGGTCACATTTCAGTTATCTCGCACATAGAACCATGGTCTGACTCTTTCATTGCCCGTGTGAATTCTCAGAGGAGGTGCTGGAGCGTCAAATATTGAGCTGGCTGATGGATGTTGATCAATTGAAAGTGGCTCCACGCGCTATCATTGGTCCTCATGCAGGATATCGGTACTCTGGTAAATGTGCTGCCTATGCTTACCGGCATATTGATCGAGAGAGAGTCAAGAGGATATTCTTACTTGGTCCCTCACACCATGTGTACACACCGAAATGCTGCTTGTCAGGTTGTACAATATATCGCACACCACTGGGCGACATCAATGTGGACCTGGCAATTAACCAGGAACTTTCATCTACTGGAGAATTCGAGCAGATGAGTTTGGAAGTAGACGAAGACGAGCACAGCCTGGAAATGCATCTCCCATACATACAGAAAATTATGGGGGACAGCCAGTACACCCTGGTCCCGATTATGGTGGGCTCATTGACGGCAATTAATGAAAAGAAATATGGAAAGATTCTGGCACCTTACCTGGATAATCCTAATAATTTCTTCATCATATCATCTGACTTTTGCCACTGGGGGAGAAGATTCAACTTCACATTGTATGATAGGAATTATGGCCAAATACACCAGTCGATTGAGCACCTGGATCGTCAAGGCATGCATATCATTGAGCAAGGGGATCCTGAGAAATTTGCCGCGTACCTGGCAACGTATGAAAATACCATTTGTGGGAGACATCCAATTGCTGTACTGCTGCATGCATTGCAGCAATGCACCCAATCGTTCAGCGTTACCTTCACAAAGTATGAACAATCTGGCCAGTGCATGTGTATGTCGGACAGCAGTGTAAGCTATGCTTCTGCAGTTGTTCTTCCAAACTAGATACCAGCGGTAAAAGCTGTAAGCTGAGAAACGCTTAACTCTTGTGGACAATTCCACCAGCAAGGCTTCTGGTTGAGGCATGGACTTCTGGCGAGTTCCCAATGTAAAAATATACTGGTGTCTGGGATATATTTGACTTTATGTCATCCTGTGCCTCATCTTGTCAGGCATGTAATAGCTTCTCAGAAGCTTTCATATGTACACACTAACGCGTACAACAGTAAGACACCAACATTCATATAACGAAAGTGTTACATCTTGCTTGGTTGATAGAAGGTATGCTCCCTTGGTTTCCTTGTCAGCGAAAGTTCAGGCGATGCAATGGATTGTTTCTTCGGGATGTTTCCCCATGCCCAGGAGTGTTGTGCGCTGTTGTTAGTTCGAGTTTGCAAGTGAATTTGGAAACACTTATTTTACGCCCGAACAACCAAAGGTGGTCCCACTGGATCCAACTACATCCCTTGGATGCTCAAGGGAGAGTTGGGGATGGGAACCCTGAGTGGGGAGTCTTCTTTCAAAACAAGACCTTGGTGGTTGCCTACGGCTCGGCCAACCTCGCTCCGGACGGCCACAGAGAATTGGCAATGCCGACATCACGAGCGTTCAAGGAGTGCGTCCATTGCTTTAGGTCCGTGCTAGTGGACGAGTTCAAGACGACCATGGTGCACGCAAGGGACGATTTTGTGGTGAAGCAAGGTTGGACCAGGCACAACAAGGCAGCGATTAAAGGCTTAATGTGGTGTGGTACCACCAGCGGCAAGCTTGTCAACTACGACCTCAATGTTGTTCTAAAAATTCGGAGGTGCCTGGCTTTGTCGGTGTGGCCACCAAAGCCGTGCCGTGTTGCACTGTAAGAGCAGCTGCAGAAGATTGGTGACAAGGTCATTCGATGCTAAAGAGAGAAGAAAATGCGGGCTGCCATTCGTGCTGTTGGGCACCCAGTGGATTGGTGGCTGCATTGGGTTGTTTGTGTGCAAAGTAGCACAGGGGACGCTCACGGATGCTTTATACATCCTATAGCCCTGTAGGTCGACAACCTCTACACTTTAGCGGGCTTAAAAAAAGCGAGGTGTTTCGCTTTTTAGCTGACTGAGTGTAGGTAAGTCGATTGCTTAAAATGCGGGAATTGGCGCATTGGAACGAAATAGTCGTACATCCTTGTATTCAACGTAAGCATACCAGCTTGAGCACCCCCTAAAGGAGGCTTTGAGATCGCATTACCAAACTTAGCTAGAGAAATCAATACCAAAGGCTAAGGATAACACAAAGAAAATCCTTCTTTCACAAGCTACAAAGATAGTCTGCCGATAGGACGGTTTGCTTGAAAACGGTTAAGCAATAGATGGGAAGGATACTTGTCTGCCCTTGGCGGTAGATGGTGCCCGATGCCCATGCATGAAGTTGCCATCATAGTTGCTTTTGTGTGGAAGCTGGAAATTTCCCACATATGCGCAACAATACTTGCAAGCGCACTATGCACAAACCGTTCTTCTTGGCATACATATCAAAGTCCAATGTGTTACCTTTGTCATCACGGCTCGTTTCTTCTTGATATTGCTCCTGAGATTTCTGCCGTTTCTTAGATTACAACCTCCACTAATGTGATACCCAATCACCTCAATTTCAACATTGTATATCGGATACTTGTTGTAGAGCGGTCATTTCTTCAGCTTCTTCTTTTTGGACTCGTTTTGATTGAGATTGGTCACGAGTTTATATTTCGCGATTATTGTTCTTATGTAGCATGGTGTGTTGTAGAAAGAAATGATCCCTTCATGAAGAAACCAAACGTTTTCTTGCGGAGGGTCGACAAGACTAGCTCAAACTTGCTAGTTCAAAAATTGTCGGGGAAACTACATTGCGTTGATGCGCATGTCCATTAGATGTGCTATGAATAGCGTAGGGCATCGTCTACTTAGTCCTAGTCTGGATGGGGGCAACGACCCACGATAATCAAGACAAGGATTCAATCACGCCTTGAAGGAAGAATTTCGCTTATTTGCACTAGTGTGTGACGAGAATAGGGATAAGTTGAAAGTGACATGGGGCAATCCTCCATCTATGATCGTGAGAATGAAAATGCAACTTAGGTGAAGCATCACATCTGAACAAAATACAAAACGTGCGGGGATTCCCTTCACTACATGTGCTTATGCGAATTGAAAATTGCATTTATAGCTACTCATCGATACCTTCCCTTGTGGATCAGTTATAAACGAGATACAGTTCGAACCGTGAGGCTCCCTTCATGGAGAGCATTTAGCATGAGGAAAAACATTAGAAGTTGACCACAGCATGCACCAAACGCAATCGGTCAGTCTGGGAATCATGTATGATGTCCAAGGATTCCTTCAAGATTCATCTAGAAATTCGCGGAGTAGTCCTTCGAGAATTGCAAAGTCAGACACGGTTCCGACCTGCAAGGTTAAAGATTGACAGGCATGATGAACATGCCCAGGAACTGCTGGCCAATGCACACGCAATGCCCTGATTCTGGATTTATGCTTGAATTCTAAGTGCATAAGATCAAAGAGAAAGGCAACCTCTGACCACTGCAAGTAAATGCGTAAACCCCAACAAATCCAGCAAAAGAAAGGCCCATACATGCTTAGATTTAAAACAAGCATTAGGATTGTGGATCGAACCCGTATGCAGAATACCCTCCATCTAAGCTGATGACTTGTCCGGTTGTCCATCCAGATTCGTCCATGCAAAGGAAGGCAATGTTTGCAGCGATTTCCCATGGCTGTCCAATTCGTTTAAGCGGCGTGCGCGTAAGAATTTTATTCTTCATTTCTTCGTCTTCCATTACTTGATTTGCAAGGGGTGTGTCTACATACCACGGACCAACAGCATTAACACGGATGTTGTCCACAGACCACTCCACTGCCAAGTACCTTGTCAGCTGGTTCATGGCGCCTTTGGACATTGCGTAGAGAGCCCCACTCATCATGGCAAGTGGACCTCCTGCAACCGAAGAATTCATCACGATGCTGGCATTTCCCGAAGCCTTGAGCAAAGGATATGCAAGCTGGCAAAGATGGAATGCTGACTGCAGGTTTGTTTCGTTGATCTTGCGATAGTCCTCCTCTTTGTACTCTATGGTGGGCTTCCGGATGTTTGTGCCGACATTATTCACGAGAATATCAAGTTTTCCGTGGAAATGCTGGCCGGCCTCTTCGATCAACCTTACCCTATCGTGGCCGAGAGAGCAGTCCGCTACGCACCCTTGCACTTCGATTCCTCTATCCTTCCAAGCTGCAATGGCTTCCTTCAAATCTGACTCTGTGCGAGCACAAGTAAACACGGAAGCGCCGAGGGAAGCAAGTTCGTCGACGCAAGCTGCTCCAATCCCCTTGGTACCGCCGGTGACGACGGCGCATTTCCCTTCCAGTGTCCAGCGCGCGCGTAGTCGACTGGGGGGCATCTCCGACGAATCGACGTTGCGATGCAGGGTTCGAGGGTCGGTTCACAGCGTCGGTTCGCGATCCGGTAAAGGAGGGGAGCAGATCAGCTCAACCGGGCCCGGATTCGTAACGAAGTTTCGATCCACCATTATGCCACGGCGAGACTTTGTGCGTGGATGGTTGGCCAAGTCAAATACGAGTTGCAACCGAGACAAGGATGGGCGCCCGAAGGACATACGTCGCGAGGCGATTCATCTGCACTCCACAATGTGGTCTTGTCGTGCACGATGGCTATCATGTGAGGAGTATCCTCTCCTGTGGTTTCGAGGGGCCTTGGAAAGATTTCGGAGAAGGGAGAGGACCGCTCCCCTCGGGAACCACACACGCTGCGTTTCATCGAGTCCAATTGCCAACCTTCGGACAAGTATGCTAAGGTGGAGAGAGAACCGTTCAACCTGTTCCAAAAAACCACTCTGGACAAAACATGAATCAAGAGTTGTCCACAGGCATGACTCTTCCAGAAGTACATAGATTTGATCACTCAAGCAACTGGTGATCCTATGGTTTCTATTGACTTGGCTTGAGTCGTCCGTGCATTGCTCTTGCCAGGTACTTCACCGGGATCAGCCTTGTGGTCAAAAAATATGCGCTTGGCTATCCACAGTAGCTTCGTCTGCAAACTAGGTTCGTATCCTACAAGGTCCATTCCACGCGAAACAATGCGCATTGCTTTGGCTTCGCTCACTTCGATGGCATTCCTTAATGCTGGTACTTCAACGCATAGTGGACCAATAACATCGCACTCCTCGGGCGGTTCGAGTGGATAGATGTAAGGTGGCCGACTCCACGCTTCCAGAAAAGGCAAATACCTTGCAGTTTGTAGCACATGCTTATCCCGCGGCCGATGTTTTCTTTTCTTATCAACTTCTTCCCAAGCTTTCTCCATGTAACGAGGTGACAAGATAATCTTTCTCAGAACTCTATCAGAAAAGGCAGAAAGTGGACCTCCCTCGTGGCGTTCCAGGCGGCGTGTAAGGAGGGCAAGAATATGAGTACAGTCGTCCGCTACTGCAGCTTTGTATGGAATGGCCTCAAAGACGGCGGCATCTACCAATCTATGCCCTCGATGATGTACGGGGGGTCCAGCTAGTCCCGGAACACAGGCGGAGGACCACAAGCACATTTGAAGATCTTTCGATGATTGAAAATTTTCAAGCAACACAGATCGATTGGCATCAAGAGAGGTTGAAACAATCTTCAGTGGAACTGGTGACTTAAGAACACCTTCAAAGTCAAGGGGCACACTGAGTCTCATCACATGGTTCAGCAGAAACTCTAAGTTCAGCACTGGCACGTACTGGAACGCCTCCCTTGCCTCGTCAATGCTGCCATATGCTGCAGTCCTTCGAAGGCTAGGGAGCCTATTCACATTGATGAAACTCTTGTTGGCTATGTGATCTGTGTAAATATCTACCCCTTCTATCTGTCCGGTCAAAAAGTAAGAAGCATTCAATGCACCAGCACTGCTACCATACACTGCGTCAAAGCAACTCAGCAAACCAAGCTTAGATAAACCTCTCAACATCCCAGCGCTTACACTCCCCCTCATCCCCCCCCCTTCAACTACCAAACCTAGCTTGAAACCGTCTTTTCGCGATCCTGGTGAAGAGTTATTGTCCAGCTTCCTCTTTGCAAGAAGTTGGATGACTGGATGGGTCGCATCCACATCCAGCTCGGCTGATTCGCTCAGTCTCTTCAATGCTTCCCCCAAAGCATCCAGGGCCTGGACACTTCCTTTTTCCTGGCTTTCCTTTGACAAGAGCGCATCATTTGTTTGATTACCTTTCTCGCCCGTTGCACCGATTGACTTGGCGAGACCAACGGTAAAGAATTTTCTCAGACCCCCTACATCATCAAAATTGTGATGTGGCAATGGGATCTCATCCGAATAGAACAAGACCGGACCCCGGGCTTGTCGTATGCTTTGCTTCCGACCCAAGAAATCACATAGAATTTCAAAAGGCCTTGAAAGCAGCTTTCGACGTGGTGTGGGGCTCAATGTCTCTGAAGGATCGCCCTCGCTAGGAGATGTCTCCAAAACGTCTACTTTTACTTCCCTGTCCAATTTTTCACTCTGTGATGTGTGTAGAAACCCGAACATCCCCTTCCTTCCATGATTTTCTCGGCTTGTCCTTTGCCCAGCTGATGGTGTATCGTTGATCGGCGGAATCGATTTACCTTCCGGCATGAGTTTAGCCATTGACACGTGATTTCGATGCCCTTTGCCCCCTGGCAATCCATCTTTCGGCAGCCCTGCCCTGTTTCGCATCCACACGACCGCACGAACGTACAGGTTCGAACCTTGAGCATCGTTCCCCATTCGTTCCGAATCAACAGTGTCGATTGGAGCACCTGACGGTCGAGGGCCTTGGGCTTGTATCCCTCCCTCGGTGACACTGCTGCAGCGGTCCGTTCCACGATCCGGATGAATCAGAACGTGTCCCTTGATTCGCTCGACCGTTATTTCTTCGCGGTTCTTCTTCCTCTTTCTTCACATGCCTGTGCGAACCGCCATTAGCAGCTCCTGTGCACTTGGCTTCACCCCGTCGGTGAGGATCGACGCTTTCACCTCTTTCCAGTTCCTTTCTGAATCCGGCTTCCTTCTTCTTCGCTTCGAGCTCCACCCCCCTTCTCCGCTCGTCCTCCTACCTGGTTCCAAAGGCGCTCTTCCGCAAGCAGGGAACAGGCCTCGGTAGGTGTCGAGTGGTGCCGGTTTCCTCGTTGGGGACAGTGGACCGTCCATCTTCGACCAGGCACGTACCCTCGTTTCGATCCCACGAACCAGCCATGGGACCCTGGGTTTTTTCAAGGTTGTTGGAGGCAATGGGCCATCCAAGGAAGGGCCAGACCTGGGCCACACGTCCCAGAAGCCAATTGCTGAACCCAAGGACAGAAGACGCGTCGTGCGCAGCGAACACGCACAAGCGAACGCATCGAGAAGCAAGGGCCCTGGACGAGCGGTCTCGAGCGCGGGAATCGACGCGAATCGCGGAGCTGAAAGCCAAGGACGAAGAAGACGACATGGAAGAGCTTTCGAGTGTCAAAGTGTTCGGTGGATACAACCGCCGATTCAGACACTTCAGCAAAGCATGTGGATGCGACATGACGTTCCATGTCTATTTCCCTCCTCAATCCGATACAAAAGCCGTGCCCATTGTTTACTATCTCTCTGGACTCACCTGCACGGATGAAAATGTGATCGTCAAATCTGGAGTGCAGCGTCAAGCTGCAGAGATGGGGATCGCCATCATTGCGCCCGACACCTCACCGCGCGGTCTCAATATTGAAGGAGAGTCGGAAAGTTGGGACTTCGGAGTGGGAGCCGGGTTCTATGTCAATGCAACCAATCCAAAGTGGAAGAATTGGAGGATGTATGACTACGTTACAGAGGAACTTCCTGCCCTTCTCGAACAGCAGTTTGGAGGCTTGAAACTGGACGTTTCAAATGCTGCCATCATGGGACATTCCATGGGCGGCCACGGAGCCCTTACCATTGCAATGAAGAATCCAGGCAAGTACAAAAGTGTATCTGCATTTGCCCCAGTCAGCCACCCGACCAAATGTCCATGGGGTGAGAAAGCCTTCTCCAACTATCTGGGCGAGGACAGAGAAGCGTGGAAAGAGTATGATGCAACTGAGTTGGCTCTTAACTACAGGGGTCCTCCCTTCCCAATTTTGATCGATCAGGGGTCCTGTGACACGTTCTATGATACTCAGCTAAGGGTGCATGACCTTGCCCATGCGTTGTTCCTCAAAAAATTCCCTTGCACCATCAGGATGCAGCCTGGATACGACCACTCGTACTTCTTCATCGCTTCCTTCATGGAAGATCACATGGCGGTGCATGCGAGAGCTCTGCTGCAGTAAAAGAACCACAGGTGAAGGTATTGAACGAAACAAACGCCATGTGCCCAGATGGCCTTCGCAATTTTTGTACAATTCTCTAGGTTTGCTGATTTTCCCACGCCTATTCCACATACGTATATCCGTTCTCTTTGGCCCTTTCTCTCCTCATGTCTTTTGGAAGCGGTTGGTTCCCGTCACCTAAAGCGGCTTTGCTGGGGTCCTTCATGAATTGATTCTCCGCTTCCTCACTGTGATATACGCAGTTGACTTCTGGTGATTTGCCGAGATCACCTACAAAAGCAAACGTGTTCATATCCCTCTTGCAGCCTGCAACTTGTCCCTTGCTCACTAATCCCCTGCTCTCAAGGACTGAGATGTTGGATCTTCTGAGCACGCAGCCTGGTTTCACTTCAGGTTGCGAAACGTAGACGTTGAATGGGTTGAAGGACACATAGATTCTTTGATCAAACACCATGGAACTGTAACCGTTGGCCATGCAGATTTCGGAATTCGGGGTCTTCCTATCGATGATTTCTGTGGACGCCACGTTGGATTCGTGGAAATTCACTTCAGTGTCGAACCAAACCCCCGCACCGATGCCCACCAAAAACGCGCCGGCAACGAGCGCTCGCGTCAGGCTGTCGTTTTTTTTCCCATCATCCCCCCCTCCGTTTTCATCTGGATCTTCTGGAGGAGGTGGAGGGGAGCCTCCAGGTGGCGCGAAGTTCGGAGGGTAATCGTACGACGAGCGTCGCAACGGCCTTTCGTACGTGGCTTCTCGGCGTGGCTCCACGGCACGAACTCGCCACTTCGGCCTTCGTTTAGGCTCGACGACCCGCCTTGTTTTTCCCTGGCTGGTGACCCGGTCACGTCTCGTGGACGTCCAGACGCACTTCGGTGTGCAAGAGGAGGACGTCTGCGCCATGCCGAAGCGAGCACGCCTTCTCGGTCCACGTTTGGAACACGCACGGTTGTGACCTCCTCTCCCTGTTTCTGAAGACCACGATTTTCTCGGTCCTTCGACGGTCCGTGCTGTCCTTCACCGGTCCTCCTCGGTGCTTGGGGAATCTTGGGTGAACGTTCAGGGCATTCGAGCGAGGTGAAGGTCCGAGTGAAGACTAAAAAAGACCACGTCACGTTTCGTTCCAGGCGTGGCGCAACGAGGAAGAGGAAAGCACGTGGACGTAAGCAGTGGGTAGCATGGATGCGAAGAAAGAGAGCACGGAAACGCCGCTGGTGCGTGTGCCGTACGAAGCGTTGAAGAGGTCGGTAAGGGACGAAAGCAAAGCCTTGCAAGAGCAACTGGCGACGATCACCAAGGAGGTGGAAATGCTCCAACACGGCCACCGGGATAGAGAAGTGGTGATAGGAGATCTCGATGCCGCATCCGATCGGATACAAAATGTGAAGAGAAAGGTACGTCCTCGGACCGTAACCAGTGGAAGATGTGAGGACCGACTTGCTGACCCACGAAGCTACCCACGGTACCGAATCGACAAAGCTCCAAGACAGGGAGAAGGCTGAGAAGAGGTTGCTGAACAGCTGCTACACACGACTGGATTACTTGTCGAAACCATCGACTCCAGAGAAGGTCGAGGAATTTGAAAGGGAGAGGTTGGACAGAATTCTCATCGATTACTTGTTGAGAGAGTCGCTGAAAGAGTCCGGTATGGCCGTTGTGAGAAGCACAGAGCTGGAAGGCCTTGTCGATGTGGACATCTTCCTAGAAACTCAAAGAATCGCATCCACGTTGAAGCAAGGAGACTGCAGAAGCGCGCTGGCATGGTGTGCCCAAAATGCAGGCAGGCTGAAGAAATTGAGGAGTAGCCTTGAATTCAATTTGAGGGTGCAAGAGTTTGTAGAGTATGTCAGGTCAGGCAGACTGTTAGATGCTGTACAGTACGCACGCACGTATTTAGGTCCGTGGTCCTCAGTTTACAGTAAACAGTTTTACGAGGCTATGGGTGTCCTCGTCTTTGGTCCACAAACGAAATGTGAAAGGTACAGGCAGTACTTTGCACCTGCACGATGGGATGATTTGGTAGGTTGGTTTAAGCATGACTGTTTTAGGCTGCATAACCTGTCTACAGAGTCCCTCCTCTCCATCCATTTGCAGGCGGGACTCTCGGTTCTGAATAGCCACAGGGACTCCACAGAAGAGGTTAATATAGAAGACCCGATGCAGCTGAAGCAATTCCAGACCTTGGCTGCTGGTTTGCCACGTGCGAAACACCTGCATTCCAAGATTCGCTGCTGGCTAACAAAGGAGGTGATGACTGACGAAAACCCACCACTTTTACTTCCGAACGGGATGGTATACAGTAGGAAAGGATTGGAGACGATGGCGTTGGCCAACGCAGGGTGGATAACGTGCCCTCGAACAGGATACAGGTGTAAGTTGGAGCAGGCTGAGAGATTGTACATTTCGTAAATATTGCATGGTCATTACGATCGTACTCATTGTGCTACGTTGAAGAGAGAAGAATCTTTGCCAAAGTCGAGTTCATACGTGGTATGGCCTTAAGCTGTGGTCTCGTGGACAAGCCATGGAGCTCGTTCAACTTTTGCTTTCTGCCTCTTTCTTTCGCGCTTGTTTCTCTTGGAGCGCTTTTGCATCTCTGCCCCGCGTACAACGATGTTAGTCGTTTATGGAAACGTCGGAGTTGGACCTGGCCTGTGTCAAACTACGATACTTTGGTGTGCTCCGTGGAGCCCCCTTCAAATGAGACCGCTTTCGATGGAGCCGTTAGGTCCGCACCTTTCCTTCCTTTGTGCAGCTGTCAGACCGTCTTTGTCGCTTTGCTTAGTCCCTTGTTTATCTTTGCGTTTCTGTGCCCTGGCACGATCGATGTCTCGCTGGTTGCCTCCTGTCCCACCACTTCGAGGGTCAGCCACCCGGTCCACGTCCTACGCCTTCTGCCATCCCTTAGCACGCGTCTCTTTCCCGTCCTTGCATCTCCCTCCCTCCCTCGGACCGCCCACGCACTCGTCATGTCGATCCGGTGCGTTCGTGCTGCGCCCAGCAACGTCTACGTCTTCGTCACACGGATCTTTCTCGAAGGTCCATCCGATGAAAAAACGAGGCTCCTGACTTGAAACTCGCCCCATGGACCCACCTGCCCGGGAGCAGTCCACACGGTCCATGGACAGCTGTCTTCACGGTCCACTCGCTCAGGAGGGGGGGGGGGGGGGTTGCGACTGAAAAATGGTCCCCCCCAGGGGCTGAATTTTGGCCCCCCCCCCTCCAGATGCACTTTCGAACAGATGCACCCCACTCGATCGACTTAACCCATTGTTTACGAAGAGACCGGTTCGACCCGGGTGGAAAGGGGACCCTTCCTTACTGTGCTTCCCAATCGATCGGAAAACTTCGACCGATCGAATCGACGACCACCCCCAACGATAGGTGTAGGTCACCCAGATCGATCGTGCAGAAAACGACGACCGATCCTTCGGATGCGACGACGTGGCGTGCGAGAAGCGGCTGGACGCGACGACGATGGAAGGAAGACGGAGTTTTGAAGACAAGGAAAGGTGGAGATGCAGTAAAAGAAGGAGAAGGGTGGCAGCAGAGGAGGTGGGAGGAAGACACGTGCGAAGACGAGCGTGCCTCCGCAGCACGATTCCAAGGCTCGGCCACGGAATCGTCCTGCACAGGCATGCCTTGGGGTGGGGTGGGGGTTCAAATGGACCCTCCGGGTGGCGGGAACGACGTGGCGCAGGTGCGACAGGGCGGGGCTGCAGTGGGTCGCGTGAGCAAGTGTCGCCAACCGAGGCGACGTGGAAACGAAGGTGGGAGGAAAAGAAAGAAGATGCAGCCGTCCGACTCGTCCTACGTCTATTCAGCAAGAGTTTCTTCTCCAGGGGAATCTTTCGAGGGAACCAAGCCGTCCACGCCAGCTTTCAAGCGCTTCAAGCGTAAAGCATTGCTAGCCTCCCTCGCTTTTTGCTTCTTTGTACGTTCACGCTGATGATGAAGCTTCAACTGTTCAAATTTGCTGTATTGTAGGACCTTTGCATGGTCCGGTACCTTCAAGTCGTTGCACTCGACTTTAATAGCTAGGGAATGTTTGCAGATGCCCTTGTCTTGGAAGTTGTGGCAAGTGCAATTCTTCCCAAGCACAACCCACTTGGATGTGCGGCTGAAAAAGCTTTCCATGCACTCGTGTTGGAGGGGAAGTAGACCTTTTTCAAACAAGGCTGTAGATTCCTCACGTAGTACATTCTGTAGTTGTAAATCGACTTCCTCCATCATTTCTTCTGTGGCCATACTTGAGTGAACCATTAAATTCTTCATAGAATCGATGGCTCTTTCTCTGGCGATTAACAATGCATCGTCTAGTATTGCCTTTGATGGAAATAGGGTAAATTCACCTACTATTTGGCGGAGTGTCCAATCACTGCACATCATGAATTGGTTGACTTTTTCCCAGAGCTTGACAGACGCGAGTGATGCACCATGCGGATGAAACTCATACTCTCGCATCTTCTCACGCACAAGTGAGGAAATTGCATGTGTAAGAGGTAGCAATGCCTTGTGGATGTCCATCCTCCTTTGAGTAGACCTACTTGGCATATGAACCCTCTTAAAGGTATTATTATTGCTCTCATGTCCTTGATTGCTTACGGGGTATCCAGGTGGTGCATCACAACGGCCCCAATACTGAAAAGGGCCACCATACGTCGACCTCCACCAACTTATGAACTTTTCGTGCTTGGAAAATTCATGCTCAAACTTTTCTAGCAAGATTTCCTTCACCTCTTTGCTTGTGGCGTATGAAATACGCTTGACATAGCTACCAATCAATGTGCCAGTACATGGTGGAATGTGGTATCGCTTGAAGGCTTGTTGAAGATTGCCGTCCACCCGAGAGAGATGTGCGTAGCAATCTTGTTGATGCCAAGTATATCCTCTTAAGTTAAAGAAGTTTTGCACACCTGCATGAAGCCCTGCACCGGCATCCTTGAGGACGTAGATATCATCGAAGAAGCCCTCTGCAGAATCACCCATTAGCATCCAGAATGATTGTAAGTGAAAGGTTGTACTTTCCATGCTCTCGGTTGGTACAATGCTGTAAATGATAGGAAACCAATGTCCTGCTCCATCCGTGATTCCGCTTGCTAACAAGATCAGCATGTCATTCGTGAAAATCCTAAATGTCGCATCGATTGTCATCTGTCTAGCCATCCCCGTAGCAATGGACTTCTTTGCCCAATCTACCATTTGAGGAGTTGAGAAGCTCATCATCAATGATTTGAGAAAGTCTTGCTCGCCCATTTCATGTGCCAAATTGTAGTCAACGATGAAACATTCATCTTTGCTGTAGCTCTTGCTCTCCCTCCAAAGATTTTCTTCAACGAACCTTTCAAAACCTCCTACGGTATTGGAAGGGGTGCGGCCTTTCCTTTGATAGGATAAAAAGTTTTTAATTTGCTTCTTTGTGATACCTTCCAAGTCATATCCATTAAGCTCTAATTGGCGCATAATTTTTGGTACCACAATGTCGCTGTCCACAAAACTAAGCAATGTCACCTTCAATTTGTGTGGAAGCCCGGACGAAGTCCTTCTATGAGGAACCTCATCATGAACATGGGATCCCTTTGTCAGCAAAACAAGTTGACCTAAGTCGTTGCGTATTAACTTTAGCTCCGCTTTGCAATGGCACTCCTTAGTGGCATTGCAACACCATTTTTTCAAGAGAAGGTTCTCATCTTTGTCACGACGAGGCAATTTGTGCTTGAGACTCTTCGGCTTCTTCACTATCCACTTCCCAATCGCATCACTTTGGTGTTGCAACAATTCCTTGGACACCCAATCTTTCTCGCTTTGAGACAAGGATGTGCATCCCAATGCCCCTTGCATGGAGCATTGTGAAGACTCAACCCATTCCTCATGGAGGGGATCATGTCCCTCCTCATCGTGAAGCGATTCAAATGACCTTTCTCGCGAAGGGCAAGGCGAATTTGCAACTTCCATTGATTCCTACGAGGCCATCAAAACATTCGTTAGACAAGACTTCAGGGCCTTCCCTTGGTTCCCTCGAAAGATTCCCCTGGAGAAGAAACTCTTGCTGAATAGACGTAGGACGAGTCGGACGGCTGCATCTTCTTTCTTTTCCTCCCACCTTCGTTTCCACGTCGCCTCGGTTGGCGACACTTGCTCACGCGACCCACTGCAGCCCCGCCCTGTCGCACCTGCGCCACGTCGTTCCCGCCACCCGGAGGGTCCATTTGAACCCCCACCCCACCCCAAGGCATGCCTGTGCAGGACGATTCCGTGGCCGAGCCTTGGAATCGTGCTGCGGAGGCACGCTCGTCTTCGCACGTGTCTTCCTCCCACCTCCTCTGCTGCCACCCTTCTCCTTCTTTTACTGCATCTCCACCTTTCCTTGTCTTCAAAACTCCGTCTTCCTTCCATCGTCGTCGCGTCCAGCCGCTTCTCGCACGCCACGTCGTCGCATCCGAAGGATCGGTCGTCGTTTTCTGCACGATCGATCTGGGTGACCTACACCTATCGTTGGGGGTGGTCGTCGATTCGATCGGTCGAAGTTTTCCGATCGATTGGGAAGCACAGTAAGGAAGGGTCCCCTTTCCACCCGGGTCGAACCGGTCTCTTCGTAAACAATGGGTTAAGTCGATCGAGTGGGGTGCATCTGTTCGAAAGTGCATCTGGAGGGGGGGGGCCCAAAATTCAGCCCCTGGGGGGGACCATTTTTCAGTCGCAACCGGGGGGGGGGGCAGCAAGGTCAGCCGGTGGAAGCCGACAGGTCCGAGCGGGAAGGCTCGTACGCTCGTGTGGTCGCGAGACTGCGATGGAAGGAGATGCAGCTCGGAACGAAGAGAGGAAGGGTAGGAACCTGGAGAAGGAGGAAGAGGATCTGGAACGTGGAAAGTATTACGATTTCAGGGCCGAATACCTCCAAGCAAGAGAAAAGCCTTGCCGTGTGAACCAGGTGGTGGTGCGAGGGAACGAACGAACCAAACCAAACACCATCCTCCAAGAGTTCAAAGAGGTGCGCAGCGATCACCCCGAAAACTCGGTACCCAAACGCCCAGGAGATCGAAGCGGGGCGCTGACCAGCAAGGACGATCGCAGGTGAGCAAAGCAACTACGCTCGATCAGATCAAGGACGAGCTACTCGAGGTCTCTGCGTGCTTGGCAGAACTAGATATCTTCAGAGAAGTCGATATACTTGTGGACGCGGGACCGGCTCAAGATTCGGAATCGGCAGATTTGGTCGTCACCGTAGCAGAGAAGAATGTTACTTCCTTCTCAACTGGAACGTACATCCAGGGAGGTGAAGGAAGCGTCGAAGCAACCATCTCCCTCCGGAATTTATTGGGCTACGCTGAAGTATTTCAGGGAAATGCAGCCATTGGGTCACAGAAAAGCAATACATATGCGGTTGGTGTACGCAGACCCCGGTGGGGAGGCACTGCCACTGAGGCCAATGCACAAGTATTCCAGAGCAGTCGTTCCCATGAAAAGCTCAGTAGCTACGTCGAATGGATGAGAGGCGTGTCACTGGGCATGAAACTTGGCGGTGGGAACCATGGCTTCAACTATGAAGCCGCTTTGCGAGAGATCCAGATCGCATCTCCAAGGGTTTCCGAGGAGGTGAGGAGGCAGGGCGGACACACCCTCAAGTCGGGAGTGGGTTACACCTTCATGTATGATCAACGGGATCATCCAGTTCGACCTACAAACGGATTTGCTGCGCAGGGGAGGCTTGATCTCACTGGGTTTGGTATCGGCCCAAGTGTTGAAAAATATTTGCGACAGCAAGTGAAGTGGCAAATGTGTCGACCATTGGTGAGTCCATTCGTCTTGGATGTGCGTGGGCAATGGGGGGTGCTGCTCCCATTGGGGCAGGGCTGGAACAAGCCAACATGCATCAGTGAACGATTTTTCTTAGGTGGTCCTGGAAGTCTACGCGGTTTCTGTGTGAATGGTGCTGGTCCAGTGGATGATCGCAAGTTCGGGGTCCGGGAAGTTGTACCCTTGGGTCAGCGGACCAGCGATGCACTGGGCGGGGATCTCATGTGTAGTCTCATAGCATCTCTGACGTTTGATTTACCCAACAAGCTCATGAACACCGTGGGTATACATGGCCATGTTTTCTTGAATGGAGGCAATGTTGCACCTTTACTGAATTGTGGTCTCAAGGCATTTTTGGAAGATTTTCGTTGGAGTGCTGGTTTTGGAATCGTCTTTCCAACCCGCGTCGGCCGCCTGGAAGTGAATTATTGCCACGTTTTGAAGAAGGGGATGAAGGATGAAGTGAAGCATGGTATCCAGTTTGGCTTTGACTGCGACTACATTTCCACCGTGTAGATGAATCACTTCCTCCTTGGCAGTTGACGACTTTACCACGGGTCCACCAGCTTGCTCACTGCAGCGCGTTCTTTGAAGAGTTGGAGGTTCGAGACGGCGGTGCCATTCCCCACTGTCGTTGGCTGGAGCTGGTCGGAGCGCGGGACGGGACTTTCGAACGACCGTTCAACCTGGGCAAAGCCGCAGGCGATGCGTGGAATAAAGGAAGCGATTCCGTCTCATTCGTGCTCTACCGTGCTGTTTGTTTCGGGGATTGTGCGCGTTGGACGCGATCGAACGCGGTTCGTCCACCCGACCGTACGTGGACCCCTGCGAGTCCCTAGCATCGTGGCTTCATTCGGTCCACATCGTGTTTCCCACTGGTCTCGGGGTTTCCCCTGGTTCCGTGTCATCCCACCGACGGATCGGTTGGTCTCATCCCGTGGGTCCACGCGGTCAACGACCTCGTCCCCACCTTCGATTCGCAGAGGTGGCCCCTCGGATGGACATCCACGTCCTGGGGCCTTTGTCCCCAGCTGGGATCGAGGAGAAACGGACGGGGTGGATCGTCCCACAGGTGGATTTGAAGGGAAATCCAACCGACGTTCGGCGTCCGTCGATGTTTGCCCCGGTCTCGGAGGACCCGCTCCGCCCACGTGGACGCCCCGGGGGTGGCGCGTGGCCTACACACGCCTGTGCTCCCTCCTCCGAGCAGATCGAAAGAACCGGAGATAGACCCGGGACCCCAACCGCAACTTCCCCATCGAAAGGGGGACCGAACCGGGGAGTGAAAGGAAACCAAGGGGATAACGCTGTACTCGAAGGGATCCACAGAAAACGGCCACGGTGCCCGTGTGAACAGCACAGACCGTCCAGGGACGTCGGTGCACTGCGGCATGCAGACGACGGCGACTGCCATGCGAGGTGCGGGCAAAGCGTCCTCGTCCGTTCGAAAGGGAAAAACGGCAGGACTCGGGGGAAGCAAGAGAACAGCGATGTTTGCAGCCGCAGCCGCCAGGCAAAGCCGGTTCCAGCATGCCACGCAACTGTCTAGAGACGTACAGCTATCGTTCCTGCGCGCTTGTTTGCCGGAGCTAGGGATCGGATACCAATGTGCGATGGAAGATTTTGTCAAGGCAAGCATCAGAGCCTATCAGTCCGGACACACGCCCACCACGCTGACTGCGAGGCTGCAGTTGGACTGGAAAACGGGCGACGTGGAACTCGACGACAAGTTTTCCTCGCGGCCACTCAGTAGGGAAGAGATCGACATGAGGACAGCATGGTTGGAACTGGTGTACACCACCGTGATGGTATCCGGGAGGCCGCTTGGTACCTTAGTACCTGACTCGTTGCTTAGCGACTGCGCGGAACCTCTAGCCCCGGTGCGGTTGGCGGAGCAGCCGCTAAGCACCAGTATGACTGCGTTCGTTGGCATGGTCCAAGATTTTGCGGCGAGAGGGTATGATTACACGCGTTTGCGATTGGAGCAGGCGTTGCGAGGGACGCGAGAAAATCTAGAAGCTGCCAAATTCTCGCAAGCTTTGAGGCTGGTTTTCATAACGCTCGATGTTACGGGCCAGCAAGCTCAAACGCTAGCTGGCTGAGGACAACAATCAATGTCTGGTTGTACGTGGGCATCTCATCCCATTTATGACACAATTCAATAGGCTGCAAGGTCGTCTTCCCCGAATAAGACGTCATAGTCTTCTGTGACTGTAAATACATTCAGACCCTTGTACTCATCCAGGCAAGCCTTAAGTTGTTCTTGCGAATATCCTTTTGGGGTTATGAGCTCCACACACTTCGTATAATCTACTTGAAGTGTGTTCGTTCTAACAGCGTAGTCCCTAATTGCACTGTAGATGGCTGTTATTGGATCCACACGGGCGGTGGTACTTCGGTCATCATTGTACAGGCTGATCTTGGACATCTTCATCAGACGCAGCGCTTCGTCGATGTCGCTCTGTGCCACTTCTTCGCTGAAACGCAGGCGAGCGAGAGCCTGGCCCAATCTGAGAATGCTTAATAGAGTTCTTGCAGTTGTGTAGGAGTGGGGTGCTTCAGAAGATGCTTCTTCATTCCTTATCTCTGCATATGCAGCAGAAATATAGTCTGTCAAAGCTTTGGGCACACTTGGGTTAAATTGCCTGGACATGGCAATATATGCTCTCAGGGTTGGCGCATCCAAAGGGTCAAAGTCCAGTTCTGGGGCTCTACTTGTACGATGGACGTGAAGTACATGCTGAGCCAGGGCTGTATCACCTTCCATGTCGGACTTGTCGAGAATGAGCCACATAAGGTCGAACCTCGAAAGTAGAGCTGCAGGCAAAGCAATGTTTTCTGCAGGAGAACGCCTCGTATCATACCGTCCCCAGCGAGGATTGGCAGCAGCCAGAACTGTCGTTCTTGCATTTAAAGTTGTTGTGATCCCCGCCTTGGCAATGGACACTGTCTGCTGTTCCATGACCTCATGGATGGCTGTTCGATCTCCCTCCTCCATTTTGTCGAACTCATCAATGCAGCAAATTCCCATGTCAGCAAGAACAAGTGCACCCCCTTCCAGTATCATTTCGCCACTCATTTGGTCTTTGGTGACAGCGGCAGTCAGACCAACACCACTGCTACCGCGCCCAGTGGTGTACACAGCACGTGGAGCAACAGTAGTTACATGTTTTAACAACTGAGACTTTGCAACTCCAGGGTCACCCATGAGGCAAATATGAATATCACCACGTAACTTCATTCCATCGGGTAGTTGTCTGGTGACACCTCCAACCAGAAGGAGGAGGAGGGCCTTCTTGATGTCTTCATGTCCATAAATTTCTGGCGCAATCGACCGTGCAAGCCTCCCATAGGCATCGTTCTGCATGACAAACTCTTCGACACGCTTACGGGTGTCTGTTGTGATCACTTGCTCAGTGTAACTCTTTTTAACTTGCTCCACAGAGGTTGCTTCAAGAAAAGTGTCAGCAGTCAGTCCTGCTCTCATAGCTTTGAAGCCTGTGTATGGCACCGGCAGGAATATCCCACTAACTACAACAACGTCGCCAGGCCCACAAGTTCGAGTGAGTTCACCACGCAAATGCACAGTGAGGGATCGTGGAATGTGCCCCATGGGTACAGTGTCAGACATCTCCTGGATTTTCAGTTCTTGAAACTTCACGAACTTGCTTCCACGTGTTTGAGAAAACAGGCTTCCCCTTGTATTGTTGGTTTTGCACTCTTGTGTCGGACACTGGGTTACTGGCATGTATGTGTTGCCCGTGACTTGTTGGTAGATCTCAAAACCACATGAGTCACATGTGTAAGTTGCCACAGAGATCAGAGGCTTTACATCAGTGATGCGGGTGACAATACCCTTGATAGAAACCAGTTTGCCAACGTTTGCAGCACCAACTTCACGCAGCGGCATGGGTTTTTCCAGTGAACTCGGGACAATCAACACTTCATACCGACGAGTGAGCTCCTTGGGTAATTGATTCGGGCTGTTCGCAGATCCGGGGTTTCCATCGTCCTGATTGTCTTCAATGGTATCAGTTCTTTGCCTGGTAAGCACATCGAATACATCGTCAACTGCACGCGTCTCTGTTGGCGGAGGAAGCGCCAGGTCTACAGCTTGCGAAAAAAGTGTAACATAGCGGCGCGTGTTTCCCTTGATTCTGTCCACGAAGTCCGAGTTCTCTTTACCAAAATACTCCTCCAAATCGTCCAGCGCAACCACGACTTTCCTTCCCGCGCGATTCGAAATGTCTTGCAGGACCTTGGCATATTTTTTCTCAAGTCTCCCTCGAGCGCCTTCTGCACGGACAGCGTACTGTTCCAGGAACTCCTTGCAGAGAGCTGTGTCATCCGCGTAGCTAGCACGGACTGATGCGCTCATTGTCCTTCTCCCGCAGTCTCGTTCCCACAGTGGCTGCTTTGTCTTGTAGATGCTTTGCTCCTACGGGAACGAAAGCGTCGCGCACTCGCGGAAGAAATCTCACAGTGCGGTCAGATGGTTCCACAAGAGGGGGACGAAGAATTTCCCGCGTAATCTACTCGGAGCCTTTCTAGGTGGGAAATGCAGTTGGCGAAGAGGAGTAGTGGGGATGCAGTCAACAAACTTATGAAATAGTGCTGTCCTCTTCGGGTACGGTTTACAAAGTTTTCGCGGGAAGGGGTAGGGCCCGTGTCGATTTCGCGCGCTTTTGGCCTTTGTGGTCAAAGATCCCTTGGGCCGAATTAGTAGATGTCATGCGAATAATGGGACATTCACATGTATCGACCATGGAATCAGTAGACATGGATTCAACGGAGAGAAGGTAGATTGCCCGAGATGTATACTCGTTGGTTCCTAGATTTCGGAACATGCCTCTTCTCTTGTTAGGAGATTCATCCACCCCACATTGATGAATTTGTCATCCGCAAAGGCGACTTTACATGTAGGTTTGCAACTCCAAACATAATGCCAAAGTCGAAAGGGTACTAACGCCCGTAGCGAACAATTCATCGGCGTCCGTTCGAAAGGCGTGGTCTCGCATCCAACGAGGGCTCTGCCTCTTCATTTCCCACAAACTAGTTGAACGGCCACGCATCGGATGAGTTGGGCGAAGAGCGAAGCAAAGCAAATTCGAACCCACCAAATCATCACGATATGATCGAACTTTTTTTACAAAATAGACGCTTTATCGATCGAGAAACTGCCTTTCTTATCTAAATAAAAAACCTCGTTAGTACATAATGAATCGACGCAAGCAGATATCCTCCCTAAGGAGGAAACTCTTGGTACAAACGGAGTGTATGACAATGACCAAGGATTATCGCATGCGGTTGTATGACCCGACCATATCCTTCATCACGATGAATAGCCGGTTTCATAAGGCACGGTGTCGTGTTGTGCGCTTTTGATCCGATTGGAATTTGACGAGGGTACTGTACTATCACACGACAAAGCAAAGTTACACGATTCGATGCATGCTATAGTAGTGAATAAATTGCCTACGAGTGTGACGGCTCGGGAGGTTAAGCCTTAGACTCCTCGTGACTTCGATCCTTCACCGAGAGATCCCGTTAAGGATCAAGTAAACCAAGCTTTCCAACGAATCCCCTATACATGGGGGATCCAAGACTACTTCCTAAAATGCATCGGGGGGGCGGGCTCAAGAGGTTTTCTCGTGGGCCCCGCACGCCCTCTCGTTTGGGATCAATCTTGATAGATCTCCTCCTCCTTCCCCAAATCCGCCAAGGGTGGACCTAGGCAAGGATCACATCGTCCATTGTACACGGGCACAGGAATAAGCGTGGCCATGAAAGAATCTATCTACAAATAGCGAATGAGTACGGATGAAACTTAAAGACTAGAACATCGGAATTCCGTACAAGCAACCGGCTTTGGTGCGCGTTGAACAGCCTCTTGTCCAACGATTGTTTTCTAAGTAGATATCCACAGAGCTATTCATAACCACATCCCGTGTACTCCAACGGTATGCATTTGACGAGCGTGTGTTAAAGCATATTGTTTTGATAAGCCATTTATGACACTGAATCCCAAGATTTGGGTATGCGCGAAGGTTCCCGCGGTATTTGATCAAAGGTCCCTCCAAGAATTGAAATTGGGTGTTAACACAACGCGCTAACCACCCTTGGAGAGTGTCACCTTTTGTAAGAAATATCGCAAATTGGGTACCATGATCAACATGCACAAACGGTTCAAGGCACAAAATACCGTATCTTCATTCGTTGCCATCTAGTACTTGACCGGTCTCGAAAGGCGCTACACCAGGGATTGACTTCTTGTAGTCTTGAGGATTGGATATACGCTTCTAATGTCAACAATATCGAAACTCCGATCTCTTGGTTGGAATACAAACAACGTCCAAGGCGTTGGTGTACCATTTCAAAATTGGACCCTCCCATGGAATATTGCACCATTCTTCTCGCCATGCGTTTTGATCTAGTTTCGGATATTCAAAGTCAAAAGAAGATCACCGGGGAGCATGTCTCGTCCAGTAAGAATTGGCTCGCGGATATGACGCCCATGTTGAAGTTGATCAAGTACTAGGTCGACATCTATTAGACAAGGGCGGGTTTCACCTTTATGTCAATCTTTCGAATCCGAAACCAAGCCATGACCTTCAATACCCACGTTTTGGCCAACATCTTTCGAAAGCTGAAGTGGACGAACGTCGATTGAGAAGCATTTGCAAAGATGAGCAAGGAGCATCGATCGCTTGCGCTCGAGGCGGAGAGGGTATGGGGAAAGGTAGTGACGTTTACGAGGACAGTGGAAACGGACAGAATATCAAATTGCATCCATTCCGGACAAGTCAAGTACTTTTCCAAGCCACTTGGATGGTCGCTCGCTTGTTTGGGTCCAAACAAAGTGGTCGTGGGAGTTGGCCCCATTCGAACGAACACCTTGTATCGCACTTAAACAAATGGATGTGAATATTGATCAATACTTCGTTAGAGACAAAGATACTAGGTCGCAACGGGAAAATCTTGCGCCGTTTGAAAGGCCGCAACATGGCAAAGTAGAGAAGATGTTAGTTTTGCCTTGCAAAAGCTACCCAACACCTCGTCCACAGAGACGAACCTCGCGGCCTTTCTCCTTTATGTGTGGGGGTGGAAGCTATGTCCGCATGCCTTTGATCGATGTACACAAAGACAAATGGACCTTCCCATCGTTTCGTTTGTACGTAAGATAGAAACGACTGTGGCCAACTTTTTCAAAGACATGCAAAAGAAGATCGGAAAGGGCAAGACGTTGAATGTGTCGTAAGGATATGCAAAGTTGCCATGCAGACGGAAAGGCGTAGTTGCCGTACCAACGAGTCAAGCCTTTCTAAAATGCTCATTCTATTTTGATACGCATAGCACGGACAAGTTTAGAACGACGGCCATCTGCCACCAAAACGCTTGCACTCATGGAGAAGGTTGGGTGACGAGACACAAGGATAGTCCGGGGCCTGGTATGATGCAACCACACAAGCTGAACAACATGCAAGTTTGCCAAGTGAGTCCGCAAAACCACGATCAACATCTTCAATCACTCGCATCGGAAGTGACCTCAGATTTTGTGTCGCTCTGACGGGGAAATGGCGTGAAAACAAATCGGAAGTTGGATTTTCAAATGAATCGAATGTCATGGGATTGAGAATGAAAGCGAGGAGGGCTTCCGCGATACACATTCCACAATGTAATCAAGTATTCCTGATGGCACATAGGTTTGAAGAATTACACATTAGTTCCCTCGTCATTCCATACACAATCGGTCAAGAGAATGGTGTCCCATTATTCCCTTCGCCGAGTGTAGTAAAATTAGTGCTAAAGCAAAGAACGAGCGTGGTGACCCCAGATCTGTCACCATTGTATTTTGCCACTCAGTAGTGACATTCTGCATAGCTTTGTGATTGAAAGCCATCTGTCGTTCTGATGATGTTTTGTGTAATTCAGGAAGTCATGGTCAAGCATCCCCCCCAACAAGCGAACAATTATGTGGAGGCGCACCGCAAAAGTTTAGCCACTTATTCTGGGCGACTTCTCAAGCAAGGCTCCACAGTCAATCTGCTTGACACCAGAATCAAACATTGAGAGTCGCCTAGACGTTGCCAGAAAAGGTGCATCCAACTCTTGCTGTGCAAAGCATGAGTCCCACAGGTGTGACATCATATTCAATTCGTTTCCTTAGACCACACTATGCTTGACTTTTTCACTGTTTTAGCAAAACATGTGCTTCATTAGGACAGGGAGGAAGTTTGAAGGTGCTGATTCTCAAGCAAGCAGCATCAGGCTTGGCATGTGACTTCTTCGGTATCGTGGAGGAGAGGGATCGATGGCAGTCCAACCGCAGAAAATCCTGCTGGCAAACAACAACAACAGGTTCATTTCAGCAAGCATATACAATATTGGTTCCCTACTGGACTGTGCACGCATTGCATAGGGAGCCAAAAGTTGTTCGCGGGATTTCTTGCAACTGGGGCCCGGTCTGGTCTTCCAGTGACTTTTTCACTGCGTCCCATGATTCTGCAGGTTGTGGCCTCCCCCAAGCTCCATTTCCCTTATCAAGCTCGGAAACCCATGAAAAGATGACCTTTGGCGTGCCGTCTGTGTTCCTGATGAACAGAAGTCCAGGCTGGACAAACCCGTTCTCATATCCTCTCCTTGGCGTGGTGGTAAGTTCAATGATTTTGTCATCCTTCAGCTTCTTCACTAGGCTGTTCGACGGGTTTCCCAGGAGTTCAAATGACAGCCCCCACGTTTTCTTCGTTTTGGCTGCCATGTCTGGATATTCTGCGCAGACCCCGTACATTTTGAACCCATGCTCCTCCATATCTTCACGGAGCGAATCGAACACCTTGAGATAGCTGGGTTGCAAGCAGGTCAGTATTTGTATTCTCCAGGCTAGAAACGATCACTGGCCATGTGGAACGTACGCCTTGCAGAACTGGCACCAGTTTCCTCTGTAGAAAACGATGCAAACCCCTTGGTTTCGTCGTACTGTCTCGTCAAACCACTCCGGCGACGCCTCCATTCTCCCGATGCCCTTTTTCCCTTAGGTTATGGCTTGTCTTTCCCAGCTTGTTTCCACGAGTGTCTTTCCTACCGCCCTGCGGTGTAGCGGCGCGTCCAGCCGTATCTGGTTGTGAATCGGTGCTGCGATCTCGTTCCGGGACCGGACATCCTCTCTTGATGGATAGGCCATATTTCCGGTCATTCACGCCTGACTTCGGTGGATTCGTCCCCGAAAGGGATGGGGTATTCCCAGATGGGGCAGGTCCTTCTCCCAAGACGAACAAGGTCGTATCTCGGGTCTATTTAGTTGATCCGTAAGGGAACAGACCCGAGCCACTTCGCCTTCAAAATGCGTTGCAACCGTGGTTTGTTTCGTGTCTCGTCCGGACATCCAACCGATCGCGGCTTGCGCGAAGGAACTCAAGCGGAAAAGCATGGCGTCCCGAGAGACAACATTCCAACTCCTGCAGGAGATGCGTGGACACGACGAAGACGTACGTGGGAACACGGAGAAAGCGCCGCTTAGTAGACCTCCCCAATCGAATGGAGCAAGCTGACCGTGTCTGTGAATGATAGGTCCGTGGCATCAGGCAGTGCGGAGAAGACAGAATTGCTACGTCTTCTAGGGACAAGACGATCAAAATCTGGAAGAAAAACGAGCAAGAATATCAAGTCGAATGCACCATGGTGCGTCTCATTCGATTTGTGCTGTCGAAGCCCGCTGCACTACCTGAAATGGTAGCCACGCGAGGTTGTGAAGCCAGACGACTGACGGGTTGATCGCAGGTGGGACACACAGATTTCGTCGGGCCACTTGCCTTCATCCCACCAGGTCTTTCGGAGCATTATGTGGAAGGGGCGCTTGTTTCTGGTATGTGCCGTCGACACTGTTGTCTTTCGAACGCACGGCTTCTCAGCTCGGCTTACTGACCACAACAACCTGGGTGCAGGTTCTCGAGACAAGTCATTGATTGTGTGGGACTTGAAAAGCATGGACGTGCTTGACATATTGAAAGGCCATGAGGAGCAGGTTTCGTGTGTTGCTGTTACTTCCTCTGGTGTAGTGGTAAGTGGATCGCTTGATGGCACTCTCAGAATCTGGGACAGAAGCAGTTGCATTACGGTCCTGGAGGGGCACACTGGTCCAGTCCTTGGTCTAGCAGTTCTTCCCACAGGTGATTTAGTGTCAGGATCAGGAGATAAAACAATTAAAGTGTGGAAAGATGGTTGTTGCAGGGCAACCCTTGGAGGTCATACAGATAGTGTTCGGTCGATTTGTGTCTTCGGCAATCTGGGTTTTCTCTCTGCCTCTCATGACTGTACGATACGACTTTGGTCCTTCACGGGGGTGGAAATGCTGGTGATGACCGGGCACACTGGTCTTGTATACTCGTTAGCTCCCTTTCCTGGTCTAGACCTCGTTGCTTCTGGGAGTGAGGACAACACAGTCAAGATATGGAACTCCAATGGAAAATGTATTCAGACAATACCACATCCTTCATGTGTTTGGGATGTTGGGTTCTTGCATAATGGGGATGTTGTGAGTGCATGTGGAGATGGTGTGGCGAGGCTCTGGACGCAAGATGCGTCCCTGGTAGATCCTGACCTGGTGGCAGCGTATACATCTGCACTAGAGTCTCAGACCAAACAAGCATACAACGAACCCGGAAGCATCCCTATGAAAGACATTTCTGCTTTGTCCTCAGCAGGCACTAAAGATGGCCAGACGATTGTTGTGAATGAGGGGGGAAGTGGCATTGCTTATACTTGGAATGGTGTCTCCATGAAATGGGATAAGATTGGTGAAGTTGTTGGGAAGCCCGACGACAACATGGGTGTCAGCTCTAAAATTCATGACGGGGTTCAATACGATTATGTGTTTGATGTAGACATTGCTGATGGTGCTCCGATAAGAAAGTTGCCTTTTAACATTGGTCAGAATCCTTATGAAGTGGCAGAAACTTGGCTTGCGAGGGAAGGCCTACCACTGTCTTACCGTGAGCAGGTAGTGGAATTCATCCATAAGAATACAGATGCTGGAACACAAGGTCCTATGTATCAAAACCCGGACCCACTGACAGGTGGTTCTGCATATGTGCCACAGGCTACTGACCCCCATCAAGCAAGCCATGCATCGTCCACCCTCCGCAAAGTGCAACTCAATTTTGCCCCTATGAAGGGGTACTTGTATTTTGAGAAATTGAATCAGGAAGGGGCAGCTAAAAAGTTGAATGAGATCATGAGGTTGTCTTCTAACCCAACAGTCAATGAGCAATTGATTGAAAGTGTCCTCACTTCGTGTGCACATGTTGGAAGTGGCACTCCTCTAAAGCCAGATGAGATTTCAAAACTAGAACTTGCCATCGAAGCTCTGAGTGAGGAGGAAATATTTCCGGTACTGGATGTGCTACGTATTGCTCTACTTCAACCTCAAGTCGCAAATCATTTTGCGGCTCGTTCGGCGTTGTTAAAGAAAGTGCTTAGAAGTGTGGAGAGAGCTCCATCTCTACCTACGCTTCTCACCGTCTTTAGACTGATATGCAATGCCTTCAAATTCGATTCAATGCGCAAATGGCTTGTACAAGACAAGGCGAATATTTTAAATCTTGCGGCGCATAACCTTTCAGTGGAAAACAAAAGCTGCCGACTAGCGCTGGCGACAATTTTGCTAAATTTTTGTACGATGGCACATGTACAAAACTCCACGTGTGAGGTACAGAGCATTTCTTTGATCCTTGAAACTTTGAAGAACTTCAAAGGACAGGACGCTGATGCAATATTTAGACTGTTGGTAGCTGTTGGGACGCTTGCTTGCAAGAAAGAAGATGCTGACATGTGCAAGGAGCTTGACGTCATTGCAGCTTGTCGATCAGCTGTCATGCTTTGTGACGAGCCAGCAAAGCTTACACAAGCTCTTCAAGACATCGAATCTCTCCTTCAATGATTCAGCTTCTGAATACAGGCATTGTCAATGTTGGGGGACTTGTCACCATGGCAAAACGAAATTCATTGCTCCTTTGTTTCGTCACTGAATGATTTTACGGGTGATTGTTGAAAGATTACATTTGGGGACGGCATGGCTTTGCTGTTGATCAGTTTTGCACCAGGAAAATATTCACAATCCTGCTGAGCTGGTCAGGTAGGCGTTTTTTTCAGTCCAGCAAAAGACCCCAGCTGCCAACTGCAAGCAATGACCACTGTTTTATCATCAGTGTATTTCATCATTTCTGTTGATCTGGAGGCCATCTGGAGATAACATTGCAGCTGATAGAATGCCTATATTAAGCCAATGGTTCTCATATTGGACATTGCACTCTTATGGGTCACATACTGCTGTCAGGGAAGAATCTGAAGGGTGAGCAATGGCTTGCTTTCATTGCAAAGAAACTATACAGCGCGTTTGCAACTGTATCTCTGGTGCTACATAACTGGCTTGGTAGTGAAGAGTGTTGATGAAGTTTTTCGTGCAGTCGAATGCTACAGGCACAAGCCTTTTTCCTGTTTGCTAAATGATGCATACATTGTTCACATGATTCCTTCCTGGACTTTACCACCGTTGGATCGTCCCATCATACTCATCTGAAGTCCATTCACTAAAACGGATGGGATATGCTTCCTCTTTTTGAAGGAGAGTTTGCTCCTCTCTGCAAATTGGGCATCCTCGATCATCGTAGAGCTTTAGATTGCTCGAAGCCAGCCTTCCATTTACAGGTGTTATGAAACGTAGGAATGCCAGACACCCCTTCTTTCATTCGCAAGGCTTTAAATGGCCCTAGTTGGTGGCGGGTATTCGAAATGTAATTTGAGCACTCTACCTGTGATTCCACAGCTTGCATGAAGGCAAACTATTGATAGAAGATTGGTACACAACAATACACAGCTATGGGAAAATCAATGAATGCTTGTCCAACATGCATCAATGTGATCCTTGAGAAGCAACGTGTGTGGGTTCCATATGTACTATTGGTTGGGATATTATTCGCTCTTGTTCCACTTCGATGGGCTACAATACTTGATTGTCACTCATTGACATAGACAAGCCACATCCCAAGTGCAAGTGCTCATGGCATGGCGTTCAATAGGACATTTAACGAAACGCCATGCCAAGCATTTTGATGGACGATCCTGCAACGCGGAGATATGCCATGAACTTCAAGGCAACATAGGTTGCTTCCTCGGTCTGCAAGTTGAACAAACAATGAGATGAATAAATGTTCTATTCCAAAGTAGTACTTGACAATATGAAAATACGTTCCTTAGGATAAGCAAGTTTTCACTTTCTATCAATAGAATTACTTGCTTTGGAGGTGGCTACCTACAATGAATGGCTTCGAGGGCAAGCCGGTAGGCGGCCCCGAAATATGCAAGAGCCGTATACAAAACATTTTCTTATCGCTTACGTGTTGCATTTGCGAATGGGTACAACGGTTTGTCATCGAAACTCCAAGGGGAGCAGAAGCATGGAAGCCGTTTGCATGTGGTATTGCTGGATGGTTGACAAATAAATCGACAAAGTGCCACCAATGGTACGCGCGAAAACGTGCAAGTATACCGTAATCCACGTGTGCATTCATGGTGAGTTGACGTTACTATTACGAGTGATGTAACTGTGTGTCAAAGTATCAAACGTGATGCTAGGCCACTTGGTGATATTGGTTATGGTCCGATTGGAACCTACCGATTCATGTGGATTGGGCGTCTAGAGGCTTATGTAGCACGAGGGAGACACCGATGTCCTAAAAAGTCCTAATCTTCCGAATTGGCAATGTTTGTCTTATTGCCTACGAAATTGAAGATTTTTCATAGTGACACGGAGCTCACAGGGCAGCATGATGGACGTGTTGTATCGTACGTAAGCCAAAAATTGAAATGCATGGAGAACACCAGAAAACGCGGATTATGAAAGGCTGGTAGATGTCTTCGGTTTGATATGTGCACCACACGCACCATATCAACGAGCACCATGGTCGATTATTCCCGTGATTGCTTGAACACGCCAGCGTCTTGGAGCGGCCCCACAATCAGACAGTCAGAATTTGGCTCCCACTCGAGCAATGCGATGCAAATCGGCCCTTATTGCATGCAACACATTTTCGATGTTTAGCAATTGTGTAATAGATTGATTGCTCACTCATGGCTAGCCTCATCACGCTATCCTTTGTAAATTGAAAGGCGAGGGAGAAATGACGCATCGTATGCACCAACCCACGAGCCATTTCAGCACGAGATACTGCCGCAATACCACAGGTCAGTCGACAATCGATTTTCGATTGCACTCGGTTGCAAGTAATAGACCTTCTTTTCCTCACCGAGCGATTGGTTCCGTGCCCATGTGCTCTGGGATTCCAGCCTCGGGATCCCCCACCTCAATCCGTTTTTCGGGTGGAACGGATCTGACGTGCTCTTCTTGTACGGCTTCCACTCGAGGACCAGGACGCCTCGCGACAACCGCGTCACGGATCCACCATGCGTCAAGCAGCGTGGCAGGCGCCCACCGTGCGTGCGTGGAGGACGTGTCGGAAGCACAGGAGGCGTACGGAAGCCCGGGCGAAGACGCGACCCGGCAGCGACAAGCCCACGCGAGAGAAGGAACCCATCGGTGCCGATCAGGCGAACGGTTCGCACCCGAGGGATACGGAAATTGTGCTGCAAAAAAGCGCCGGCGACGAAAAGTCCATCGAGGAAGCGTGGCCGAGGAGGTACTCGATCGTGGCACTCTGTTTCACAGCCTTCCTGCTGTGCAATATGGACCGCGTCAACATGAGTATCGCGATCTTGCCAATGGCGCAAGAAATGGGGTGGAGCGAGACGACCAAAGGCTTGGTGCAGTCCAGCTTCTTCTGGGGATACCTGCTCACACAAGTAGCAGGAGGAATCTGGGCGGACAAAGTAGGTGGGAAGAAGGTCCTCGGATTCGGGGTCATTTGGTGGTCAGTCGCGACCATCGCAACACCAATTGCTGCGAACTTAGGACTACCTGTTCTGCTCGCCACCAGGGCCTGCATGGGAGTGGGAGAGGGCGTGGCTATGCCTGCAATGAACACCATCCTTGCTAGATGGGTGCCTGCTTCGGAAAGGTCTCGAGCCTTGGCACTTGTCTACAGTGGAATGTTTGTTGGAAGCATCCTTGGGCTGTTGGCCTCTCCCTTTGCCATTAGTGAATATGGATGGCCTGCAGTCTTTCAAATTTTTGGGTCTCTAGGGTTTGTTTGGTTTGCCATTTGGGTTGCGCAGGCATCAAGTACACCTGCAGAGGACAGGCGGATTGGAGATGCAGAGAAGCTATACATTGAGAAAAACATCCCATCGAACCCTCCTCTTGAGAAAATTCCTTGGGGTGCACTGCTTTCTAAGAAGGAGGTGTGGGCAATTATCTTCTGTCATTTTTGTCACAACTGGGGAACATTCATACTTTTGACGTGGATGCCAACATTTTATGCAGATCATCTTGGGATGGATTTGTATGAAAGTGGGTACGCGTCTGTCTTGCCCTGGGTTGCCATGGCTGTAAGTGCCAACATGGCAGGTTGGTTTGCTGACACACAGCTTATTGGTAAGGGCATGAGTGTTACCAAAACAAGGAAGATCATGCAATCAGTTGGGTTTCTTGGGCCAGCTGTTTGTCTGTCCCTACTCCCTCATGTTCACTCTGCCCCGGGAGCGATATCTCTGCTGATGGTCTCCCAGGCTTGTGATGCGTTTAGTCACTCTGGCTTGTATTCCAATCATCAGGACATCGGGCCGCGTTACTCTGGCATCCTTCTGGGTATGAGCAATACTGCGGGTGTTCTTGCGGGAGTGTTTGGTACAGCAGTTACAGGGTATATATTGGAGTCGGGGGGTTGGTCAGAGGTGTGGGGTGTGGCTGTAGCGCTGTACATTGTAGGCACCATTGTTTGGCTTGCATTTTCAACTGGCGAGCGCGTGATTGAATAAGGGCATTGGAAGGCAAGGAAAGGGCTTGCTCTGCATAAGTGTGAGTACTTACTATTGAACAGTGGCTGGGCCACTTTACAAATGTACAAATGAATGTGTTGCCCCGTTGGTTACTCTCCAATTTCAACTTGAGACCTCTACCGTCGGGGATGATTCGCGGAACGACTGTCGTCAAGCTCTTGTAGGAAACCTCCAGAGCCTGGGGTATGCTTCATCCAAAATCCTCTGCAAGTTCTTGTTGAGGAGTACCTCTCGAAGTATTTCTTGATTGAATTTGTACAGCTCCTTCCAGCTTGTCGGTTGGGCTTCGGGATCCACCCTGAAGTGTGCAAGACACACATGTCGCCAGAATTTGGGGTCATCCGCCCATTTTCGTGCGGTCTTCGACACTAGTGCCAAGCTGCACAGATCCCGCGCAGTGAGCACGTGGCTGAAGATTTGTTCGAGGATGGGCTCGGGCAAGAAGGAGAGCCAGTCGGACTTGACACTTCTCTTGCGCCCTCGGATCCCCGTGCAGTCCATGTAGCGGGGGTGCACTACCAGCTCCATCCTTCCTCGTCCCACGAGAAGAAGGGGATGCGTGCGTCGAGCGCCCTCCCGAGCGCCTCGGAGGTGCGTCGAGTGACGTGTGGAACCCACCACGAAGAAATGCCCAAATTTCCAAATGTTGGCTCAGGGAGAGCCTGGACCGATCTGATCCCATCGGGAACCCCACCTTTCTGCCCCCGCAGAGGCTCTGTCGTCTTTGAAAAGTCCTCTGCGGGAGTCGGGAGGATAGGGTGGTTCGAAAAAGGTCGTTGGGCCCAAACTGCTGGGCCGAGGTGTCGGGAGGGGAGATGGAGACTTTCCCACCACATCTAGACCAATCACCAATGCATGAATAAGATGCAGGAAGCTTGGAATTCTCCAAAAAGGAAAACTAGACGCAGGGAAGAAAGAGAACACGGCGAGAGGATGCAAATGAACTTCAAAGAGCAAAGGGCATGACATGGAGGTAGCATGAAACATGCGATCAAGAAGGAAGGTCAAGAGACAAGTTCCCATAACTGCTGCCGTGCATATCCTCACTGGTCTAACGACAATTCAAACTACGAGGCACAAGCATGAAGAGAAATGGTGTATGGTGTTCAATATTGCGGTCCTTTCCAAGCCAGCCTTCCAAATCCACCACACTTAACCTTTCTACCTACCTTCCATCACAGGACAGACAAGTATTTCAGGATTACCCCTGCATATCCTTCTTGACCAACTCTATCCAAAAATCATTCTTCTCTCTTATCTCACTGAAGGGGATCAACGTCTGAGTCAACAAATTTGGAATCGGTGGAGGCACTACTGATGGTAGAAACTTGCTGAAAATTGCACGCTGAGCGTTTTGCAAAAGCCACAGCGTGCGTATCAAAAGAGACCTGGGTTGATTGTAGACTGACAAATCAAGCAAAGCATGCCCTTCTTTCACTTGTATCCGTGAAAACTCTTCCAAAGCCGGACCTAGATCGTTCCCCGAATCGGCTAAAAGTTGTCCAAGGACCACTGCATCCTGCAATGAGGAGTTCGCCCCTTGGCCTGATGCACCCCCTGAAGAATGAGCCGCATCACCTATGAGTACAATTTTCGTCAAAGTATCGTGATAACGATCGCATCTAATAGTCAGAGCAGAAGAAGGACGGGCTGCAATAAAGTTATCACATGCTTCGGCAAGGATACCACCTTCCACAGCTTCCACACGAGAGTTGATAAGTTCAGCAACCTCTTTCCCGCTCTGTAAATTGAGGAGATCCAGCGGTGGATTGTTCTCATTCCAGTTGATCAGTATGCAAGCGCTGTTGTCAGGAGCAGGGATGAAGAATAGCCCGAAAGCTTCGGAGCCCTTGACATTCTTAACCCTGGGCACTTGTATCGCGTGCACAGCCAGGGGGTCCATACTTCCTGGAAACTTCTGGTGCACGACTTTCCAATTATTAGAAAGAAACTTCTTTTTCACACTTAGTCCGGATGAATTTTCTAGAGCATCTCGGACGCGAGAATTCACCCCGTCTGCTCCAACCAGCAGGTCGTATGCACACTTGTGCGTGCTTTTATCGATAGAATTCAGCTCCACCTCCTGCATCTTCATATCAACGTCCACACACTTGACATCGAAGGACAGGGAGAGCCTCCCTGAACTGGCATGCCTGGACACGAGACCTTCTAGGAGAGCACAGCACAGTTTATCTCGATTGATCATGAGGGATGCTTCTGTCCCTGGCAGCGCGTTCTGCCGGATCTGCACTGCTTTGTTTCCAAGGTAAAGCAGGAACTTGTTGCAAGGCACACCTTTTGGTCTGACTTCTTCCCAGAGTCCTGGAACTTGTCGGATGGCGGTTCGACCTCGTATGCCGAGTCCGAGGGAGTATTGCCTCCGGAAAGTCTCTTCCGTTTGCAGGCGCGGATCGGCACGTGCATCTACGACTTGCACTTCGTACTCATGCTTCGGGTTTGCCAGCACCAGGTGGGCGAGCAGCAGGCCTGCGGGTCCTGCACCCACGATCACCAGCTTTTTCCGCTCCACGACGACGGCATCGCCACGTTCCTTTCCTCGCACCACCAATGCGCCTCTCCTGTTCACACGTGTGTACCCATCGGTTCGCGCGTGGTGCTGCACGCGCATGTCCACGTTACGTCCGACTTGTTTCCCGCTCACTTGGCTTCGTACCAAGTGTCTGCGAACTTCGCATCGACCGACAGGTCCACACTGAGTGGATTGGTGCCCTCGAAGGGATGACGCATGTGGTCAACCACCAGGGCCAAAGCTTCTGATGCACAACTGCGAGGACC
The DNA here is from genome assembly GCA_020975725.1 of Picocystis sp. L7. Lineage (NCBI taxonomy): Eukaryota > Viridiplantae > Chlorophyta > Picocystophyceae > Picocystales > Picocystaceae > Picocystis > Picocystis sp. L7. Next base: position 198,323 of record QXJR01000004.1, read on the forward strand.
TTCCAATATCACCTCATCATGCACTTGAAGAAGGAGCTGGTATCCCAAGGACTCCAACTCCTTGCATGAATTGATCTGAAGCATGGCCAACATGGCCACGTCTGCAGCACTGCCTTGGATGGGCGTGTTGATGGCCGCACGCTCTGAATGGGACTTCAGCGAGTAATTATGCTCGTTATTGATGTTTGGCAGGCGGCGTTTCCGTCCAAGCAGGGTGGAAACGTATCCGGTGTGCTTTGCCTCCATGATCATGCGCCTCTGCCAGTCCCTCACCTCCGGTCGATCCGCATACCAACGTTCGACGGTGTCGGCCGCTTCCTTCAATTCCACTCCCCAATCCTTGGCCAACCCATGCGCTGTCTTCCCATACGCGATGGAGAAGTTCAACACCTTCGCCTTGCGCCTCTCTGCTCCAAAAACATCCTTCAACATCGGTGCAGGAGGATCTTCTCCATCTAACCCCTTCCATTCCAAAAGACACCTGCCTTCATCTACCGCTTCCTTGATGTGAGGGTACATACCCAAAGCTGTCCTGGAATGAAAGTCACCTCCAACCTCAAAAGCATGCAACATGCTCTGGCACTGAGACATGTGAGCAAGGAGACGTAACTCGAGCTGCCCGTAATCAGCCACAATCAAGCATTTGTTTGCAGATACATCTGCAGTAAAAGCATCTCTGATCTTGTAACGGTCCTTTTCCAAAGCTGGTTGATTTTGAAGGTTTGGTCGTCGTGCAGATAGTCGACCAGTTTCTGTGTTAATGTTCAAGGAACAGTGCACCCGACCAGACGGACCTTTGAGGTCCTTCGACTGCAAGGAAATGATGAAATTACTGAGCAAGGTGTCGATTGCAGAAATATCACAGAGAGCATTTAGCGCTATGCAAGCTTCAAGCCCCTCTTTCCCACCCCCAAAGGATGCATACGCTGTACCAAGACCTTTGTTTTCAGCATATTCTTTCAGTTCGTTGTACTGGCTGTTTGTCAAATGTATTGCTGCACGAAGGGAACTGACCTGCTCGTCTTTTTCTTCGTCTTCTTCAAAGATGCTCCTCTCTGTCAAATCTTGGTCCAACAAGTTATCCCAAGAAAAGTCACCAAGCTTGTGCAACTCTTCAAGCGCAACATCTGCATTGCCAGCAAGTGCACGAAGTACTGATAGGCTCACCGCTGGCCAACCAGCTGCAGTATACGTATCAACTTCCATCCTGATTCCAAGTTGACATACACCCACAATATTGATTGTGCGATGTTTCTTTGCTTTTTTTTCTCCTGGCACGATGTATCCATCTTCATTTGGAACCTTAAAATCCCTTGCAATGGGAAGCCTTTCTGTTTTTTTCTTATCATACGTTCCTCCATAAAGAAGCTGACGAATTTGTGACCCACTCCCAACATTGAGAAGGTTAGCGTCGCTACAGTAGTTTGTAGCCCATCTCCGAAAGACAACTGTCAACTTCTCCTTGTCCTTCAATGCGACCTTCTCTACTTCCTCAAGGTGCTTTGTCCTCACGAGCACACCGTTCCTTTCCATGGATGTAAGAAGCTCTCCAAAAGGTCGCCAATACCTCTTGTAGAAGTCCCACATTGTGAACTCACCACTACCCAAACTTTCGACCACAAACTTATCAACCGAGCATGAAAGCTTTTGGAGTCGACGTTCCAGGGCATTCCACAACTCCCATGTTGCCTCTGCATCATAGGCAGAATAGTCAATCCATCCACGTCGCGATTCCGGATTTGTTTGTATCTCTTGGATAGGAGGCACCTCGATAGTTTTCCCAAGGGAGCCGCTCTTCAGCACTTTCGGTTTCCCAAATAGTTCCTTGATGCTCTTCTTCCCTCTATACACTTCCCCCATAACCTTCGAGTCAGACGTCAAATTCTCGAGACTGTATCCTTTTCCAGTCCTCGCAGAATCCCAAAGTCTTGCCATATGGATGGTGTCGCCCCCAAAGCCTCGAACATCAACCCCGTGATTGAAGAGCACGTGTCTATCGAAGGCATAGTTGTGCCAAACCTTCTTAATATCCTTGTCTTGCAAGAAAGGCTTCATTGCTTGTAGCACAGCTGCGTCCTCCATCGTATCAATCCACAAGCGAGGCTTCGGCTGTGGGGACCGACCGAACGAGAAGTCTACGTCTGGTCCACTGTAGATGGTGACACAGACAACGTTTCCATGCCCCACCGGCGTTTCAGATGTCACGTCTATATCGGAAACTTCTGTGTCGCAGGCATGAATTCGATTCCGCAGCTTCCCACAAAGTAGATGACACACTTCCGCCGCCAACTCCGGTGTTTGGACCACCATGACGTCGGAGATATCGACATCTTCGTTGGTTCTCCCTTCCTCCAGCATCAGAATCCTACTCTCTTCCTCTTCTTCCCGTTCTTCCACCTGGGAACTCCCCGACTGCGCCAATTCGTTCTTCTCATCGAGTCGGAACTGGCGTCGAGACGTGCGCCGGTCAGTTTCACTGTTCCACTCGCGTGCACCATCTCTTTCGCACCCAGCTTGGATGGGATTCCGTCCTCACCTGTGCAGCAGCCGCGTAGGCGTCTTTGCTCGTGCTCCTGGCCCACACGCCGGACTTGTCCACGTGTTTTGTGAGCGCGTTCCTCGCGTCCTGCGGTCCCAGGAATTGGGATACGGTGTCGGCCGCTCCGAACCGACGTCCCACCGACGTTCTGGCGGTCCTGGCGCATCGCAAGACGTTCTTCGCGTGCCTCATGCCTCCGAGAGGCGTTCTTCGCTCGTCCAGAAGCGCCTGAGAGCGCGGTTTCGCCTGATTCATTCCTGGCGCCCTGGTTTGGGCGCACGTCGAACCTCCTCAATGGCGTTGTGTTCGTCCCTGGATCTCCCTCCTCGGAGAAAGGTGGAGGATCTCCCCATGGATGGACAACCAGAGGGAAGCAGCCTCCACCGCATGCCAACGAAAGACAAGGGCATCACATATTGGATGCTCGAGTGGAAACAAGCCTTGGGTGGGTCGTCCTACCGAACAAACGTGTGCGGAGACGACCTTGGGACGGGCTAGGAACCGCGAAGTGCCACGAGGAGGCGAACAACGGACGGAGGAAACCCAAACAAAACATGACGAGGTGGCCGTGCTCGACAAGAGCAAGATTCCTAACCACAGCATCCGCGATCCTCATCATCACGGACTAAGATCCCCGTGTGGTTCGACTCTCTTGGCATTGACTTCTTTGAATCGGAACCGTGTTGTGTTCGCTCCAAAAAAGTATGTGCCCCTGCAATGCAAGCTCACGGGGTCGGGTGGTACCTTTGTGAATTAACACTTAGGCCATCGTGCTTGGACAACCGGGAAGGCGAAAAACAACAGAACGCATCGGACAAATGAAATGGTGTTTCATGAGCCGATGTCTTTCTTGTTTCTACTTTGAAGACTCTCCGTCATTCGAGTCTCCAAAGATTCTTACCACAGGAGGCAAGAAAGCTTTGGAAAAGACATCAACGTTCAAGCGGATTACCACGATTTAAAGATTCAACTAGAAAAAAGCCTTCAAAACATGAACGGGTTCCAAACTCTTGACGTGTGCACGAGAGCCAACTGCACACAAGCACGGGGATTGCACAAATTAGACGGGGTATGCCTCAATAAGGTAAGCATATTGCGTGTTAGGCGTAATGTCATCCCTCCCGTTGAATTCTTGAACGCATACATTCGATAAACGATCACCTTCGTCGTGAGGCATGAAACAAAATTGTTGGTTGAGTCGATTGCATCTAGAAACTCGCAAGGTGATTAACGAGAATGGGCCTACCAATCGCCTTCGAAAGACTGGTTTCCGTTTCACAATCGATTCGAATCGTGCACAACTCCCGAACACAAGAGCCAGTAGGATCGAGTCTCAAAACTTGTTTATTGGTAACTCGGCAGATGCAAGTCGAACGGGGAAACAAAGTTGGTGAATTTGTGCGTCGAACTATGCCATCAACAGGCAATTTCTTGGAAAGCCGCAATTTGAGGCGTTTAACGGCCATCTCCACTGGAGGAGTAGCGAGCAAATGTTGCGCAAGCCACGCCGGTCTTATCCTCGTGCCTCATGGTGTACTTCGTGTTTGAACCTTCATTTGCTACGACCACAACGCGAGTCACTTGGGTAATTTGACCAAGGCAATTGAGACGCTTACATCGCAACCCAGGCTTGACGATGTGTCCCGTTGGGGTGGCTGCCCTGGTTCACACGAGGGGTTTTCGGCCTCCAATTACGAATTCGTTCAGTGAAGTATCAGGTTGAAAACTCCAGCCGTTGCGCTTCGCACACTGCGCGCGGAAGTGGGCGATCGATACGATGGGAAGGAAAGAGGTAGAGTACGAGTTTATGGGGCCTCCTGGTGCCCTTTTTATCATGATCTCTCTCCCTGCAGTGTGTTACGCCCTGCAGTTGTTCTGCCACGCCGACGCCTGCGTTGGTGTGCGAAGCCTCCTCTCGATGGAATTCCGTGCGCTCGAAAATGTGCAACTGTTTTCCATTCGCGCAATGGCCGTTTTCGTTGCCTGGTTCGCCTTCTGCGCCACATTGCATTTGTTGCTGCCAGGGGTGCGGGCAAAAGGTGTCAAGCTAGCAAACGGAAAGTCGTTGGAGTACAAGCTGAATGGAATCCTGGTCCTGATGATATCAGTTCCCCTGTCTCTTTGCCTTGGGTTCGGTGGATATGTGAATCTTTCTTGGGTCTTTGACAACCTCATCCAGCTACTGACAGCTGCAATCGTGTTTAGCTCATCCATGTCTTGCTGTCTGTACTTGCTTTCCTTTCGGAAAGGAGTTTTGCTGTCATCTGGAGGACAGTCTGGCAATCCAGTCTATGACTTCTTCATTGGAAGGGAACTGAATCCAAGAACTGGAGCGTTTGATTGGAAGGCATTCTGTGAGTTGGTGCCTGGCCTAGTTGGATGGGTCGTGCTGGATATCGCTTTTGCCCACAAGCAGTATGTCTCCCTTGGCTACGTTACCAACTCGATGGTCATGGTGTGCGTCTTCCATTTCTGGTACGTCCTAGACGCGCTTTGGTTTGAGAAAGCGATTTTGACAACTATGGACATAACAACAGATGGGTTTGGGTTCATGCTTGCATTTGGAGATTTGGCTTGGGTACCGTTTGTTTACTCGCTGCAAGCCAAGTACCTGGTTGACTACCCCATCCAGCTGTCCCCTCTGCATGCAGGAGCCATAGTGTCTCTCAACATTCTCGGCTATATTATATTTCGTGGCTCTAACAATCAGAAAAACGAGTTCCGTACTAATCCGCGTTCACCAAAGGTATCCCATCTGAAAACGTTGCAGACGAAAAGGGGCACGAAATTAATCGTTTCTGGATGGTGGGGTACTGCAAGACACATCAACTACTTTGGAGACTGGCTGTTGGGCCTTTCATGGTGCTTGCCTTGTGGATTGGATCATCTAATCCCTTATTTTTATGCAGTATACTTTGCAATTTTGCTGGTGCATCGTGATCGCAGGGATGACCACGCTTGTCGTGAGAAGTATGGAAAGGATTGGGAACGATATTGTTCTTCAGTCCCATACCGTCTTGTACCGTGGTTGTACTGAGAGGAGCTGCTCCTTGGAGCTAGATTTCTTGCCGCAGATGCCTCTGGCATTGCCAACCAGGGTGTTGGCATCTTCAAGAGGGCCGGGAATGTTTATTTCCTCCAGCCATGGCGGATGACCGTGCCCCTTTGGGGAGGGGGTGCACCCAAGAGGTCGCCGACTATGGTGAGAACAGCCATGTCACGAGGTTCGGAGGGGGTCCTGCTTGGCGTGGCGGGCACATACGTTGCGATCGACGATCCTATCGACCCACGAACAACCAAAGTCGGTGGACAGGCAAGATGGTGGGCTGGAGGGACCCCGACGGACGCTCAGCTCGTCTGCAATCTGTGCCAACGAGGACCCATGCGGCTCCTGATGCAAACCTATGCGCCGCTGCATCTTTTGTCGGAAGGGTTCCATATAGATAAGAGAACGTTGTACGTCTTTGTATGTCCTCACAAATCTTGCCATGATCAGGAAAGGGGCTGGAAAGCATTTCGCTCGCAAGCCAGTCCGGAAGTTGGGCCAGTGGACAGTTTCGTCGAAGCGGCGGCTCCGGCGGTGGACGGCTGGGCCGACGCAAGCTGGGAAGACGATTCGATGGAGGACGAGACGATGGACGACCTAATGAATATGCTGGAGGCCGGCGCTTCGACCGAGAAGGAGAATCAGAGGCAACACGAGCTGTCTCGATCCGTTGCGGGCACCACCAATGGTGGTAGGACTTTTCACACAGTTGAGGACTGCTACCCAGAATACTACATAATCCGCGAAGTGGACAGGCCCTGCAAACTAGAGAATGCATATGAAGAACACGTCAAGTTGTTGCTTGAGCGTTACGAGCGGGAGCATCCTGGGGAGGCCAATGCACTTGCCAAGGGACAGGATGCAACAGCCGGCTGGTCGGGTGAACAATACGAAAAGGGACAGTCACGATCTGCCACCTCTCAGTTCCTCAAATTTTCAATGATATTAGAGCAAAACCCTCGACAATGTCTACGTTATGGATTTGGCACGTCTCCATTGTGGCCCACGGTCCCTGCTCCCACAGCTGCCGTTTGCCCTTTTTGTTCGCACGAGAGGGTTTTCGAGATGCAACTCATGCCAGCTCTAATAATGGACCTCTTTGAAGCTGCTGAATTAGGTGGGTGGGAGAATACAGGCACCAGTTTGCATAACGTTCCGTCAGAGTGGTGCACGGTTGGGGTATGGACGTGTGGGAGAAGCTGCCTTGGTGGTCAAATAATTGAAGAATCAATCAAAATTGCACATGAGAGTTGATTTGAGGACAGTTGTAAAGTACGCACTCCTGAATGTTCAGAGCTTTTTCACTACCATCTTGCAAATATCCACCATGCGACAGGAGTACCCGTACTCATTGTCATACCATACGTAGAGTTTCACCATCGTTCCATCGATGACCATGGTTGACAAAGCATCCACAATGCCACTCCTTTTATCATTGATGAAGTCGGTTGAGACCAGCGGCTGTTCCTCATAACCAAGGATGCCCTTCAACGAGCCTGATTCACTGGCCTTCTTCAAGGCTGTATTGATCTCCTCTACTGTCACCGTCTTCCCAACTTCAAAAACGCAATCCGTAATGGACCCGTTCAGTAGAGGCACGCGGATGGCAAGCCCATTGAGTTTGCCCTTGAGCTCGGGGTACACAAGAGTCACAGCAGTGGCTGAGCCAGTGGATGTGGGGGCCAGGTTGCACAGACCAGACCTACCCCTTCTCAAGTCGGACTTCTTGGAGTTCGGGGCATCCACTATGGTTTGCGTGTTTGTGACATTGTGGACAGTCGTGATGCATCCTTTCACAATGCCAAAGTTTTCCTGGATAACTTTCACCACGGGGGCAAGGCAATTGGTCGTGCAGGATGCTGCAGTGATGAGGTGGTCCTTCTTTGGATCATACTTCTCGTCATTGCATCCGTACACGATGTTCAGCACGTCTTCTTTCACAGGTGCAGAGACGATGACCTTCTTCACGCCAGCATCGAAGTAAGGTTGCAGCTTCTCTCTCGTGAGGAAGACACCTGTGCATTCGAGGACCACGTCGATTTTCTTCTCCTTCCACGGGCCCTGGATGGCATTCGCACAAGTCAGTTTCGGATTCGGTGACGTCTGGATCCCGCGAGGCCTGCAATCGGTCCTTACGCACCTCTGCAACGGTTTTCGCTTGCGAATAAGTCACGACCTTCCCATCCACGAGCAGATTCCCGTCTTTGGCCTCCACAGGCTTGTCCCAAGTCCCTGCCGTCGCATTTGCGTCAGTACCGATGGTTCATCGCATGATCGTTCCTAACCTGCGCTGTGTCCGTGCGTTCGGCCGTTCGTCCGGGACTCACCGTGCACACTGTCGTACTTGGCGAGGTATGCCGAGGATTCGACGACGGCGATCTCGTTGACGTGCACGACGTCGTAGGAGGATTCGTTCCATCCCAGTCGAAAGGCCAGCCTTCCGATCCTACCGAATCCATTGATGGCGACGCGTGTCTTTCCCATGGGGTCTGGATCGCCTGTTCGTTGCTGCAGACTTTCGGCTGGCGGTTGGAGGTCAGGTGTGGCGATGCACGCACGTGGTCGCGGATGGTGTGCACCGGCAGTTGTTTTCGCTCCACTGCAGCACGAATGCGAGTGGATAGAATCGGGCGTGTGAAGGCAATCGATCCACAGAGCTTGCACGGTTCGTTCCTGGACGGTTTTGGAACGGCATCTTCAGTGTGTGCCACGTGGTGGACCTTTCCTATCCTCCACGGGAACGGGTCGAGGGCACCGCGCGCATCGGACCGCATCCGTCTGTTTCGTGGATCCTTGAACCATCCCCCGAAGAGCCTGAGGACGGGAACCGCCCATCGACCGTCCGATGCTCCACCCCGATCGATCGGATGGCTGCGGATGGCGGCTGGGATGGGGTGTCGATCGAATATTCCATTCGTAGATGCCGTTCCTCCGCCCGACGTGGTGGTACGAAACCCGGTTTCGGTCGGGAACTGATTGGAACGGTGCTCCTTCATCCGGGGTCTAGACCCGGGGGATCTGTGGGTCGAGGACGTTGGACGAAGGGGATCCAGACCGACGACATCCAATCGCCACCACCCCGGTTTCCCATCGGACGAATCCGTCGCTTCGTGCCCTTCTAGAAGGGACTCGAACCACGGTATCCTGGGGTCAACTTCACGCCAGGGCTCCACACTTGCAAGCGCCACCACACGGCCGCGTTCGAGGAACAGCTGGCGCAAGACATGGCCGACAAACGGGACGAAGACCTGGAAGAAGAAGTGGTGAGATGCACCTCCATGTATCCGAGCGCAGGTGCGCTGAGAGAGGGATGCGATAACCCAGGACTGAGGTGCAGGTTCTCCCTGGGAGGAAAAAACGTCGAAGTACCTGCCGAAGTGGAGGGCGGAGGAATCATTGCCTGTAAGGCGCCAAAGAAGAGCGAATTCGGAGAATGTGACGGACCTGCAGTTGTAGAGGTGTACGATGGAGATGTGCTGGTCCTCACCGATGAATATCTCTTCCGAAAGCCACTGCTCGCCGATGAAAAGCCGACACTATCGTCCAGTCCCTCCAGCGGGAGGGATTTCGGAGCTAGAAAAGGAGAATCCACCAGAGATTACCTCAAACGAGAGTACAGCGCGCTCAAGCCCTTTGTGATTATCAGCAGCTCCTATCTGCTCTTCACAATCACAGACGGGGCCGTGAGAATGATTGTTCTTCTACACGCCTACACGAAAGGATTCGATTCCTTTCAGGTGGCCATCATGTTTAGCTTGTATGAACTTGCTGGTGTGGTTACGAATCTACTCGCTGGTATCATGGGTGCCAGGTGGGGAATCAAGAGTACCCTCATCAGTGGTCTTACCATGCAACTGGCAGGGCTGGGAATGCTCTTTGGTTGGCAGGATGACTGGAACCAAGCCCAAGCCATCATATATGTCACAGCAGCACAAACGTTGTGTGGCATTGCCAAAGACCTTACGAAGCTAGGAGGAAAGACCGTGACAAAACTGGTGACACCAGACGAAAAACACGGACGGCTGTTCAAGCTGGTGTCGTTCATCACTGGATTCAAGAACAGCTTGAAAGGCGCAGGTTACTTCTTGGGTGCAGCGCTAGTATCTATCAGTTACTACCTGGCACTGGGTGTGCTTTGCGGCCTTATCCTGTTAGCATTGCCTTGGGCACTAATTGGACTAAGTGCAGATCTCGGTAAGACATCCTCAAAGGGCATAAAATTCTCTGACATTTTCAGTAAGAACCAGAGATTGAACTACCTGTCTCTTGCACGGTTCTTCCTCTTTGGCTCCCGTGACCTATGGTTTGAAGTTCCTCTTCCCTTCTTTCTTCGGCAATGGGTGGGCTTATCTAGATCTGTGGTAGGTGCGTTCTTGGCTGTTTGGATCATTGTTTACGGACAGGTGCAGAGTTGGTCACCACAGCTTATTTTGAAACCACTGCACCAGACTCCGCCAAACAAGATGACTGCAGCTCTTTGGGCAATCATCAACACTTCTTGTCCCATATTTCTTGGCTTCTTCTTGCAATTTTCCCCCATCTTTGACACGGCTGCGGTTGACAAAGGTGCTATGCTTGCAGTTATTTCTGTTGGGCTTGTAGCGTTTGCAATCATCTTTGCTGTAAACTCATCAGTGCATAGCTACCTCGTTGTTCGATACAGCGAAGGCAACAAGCTTGCAACGAATGTTGGATTCTACTACATGTCCAATGCTGCAGGAAGACTTGTTGGAACTCTCGTGTCAGGAGCAATGTATACATACGTGGGCAGCACTGTGGTTTATGGTTTTGCTTCATGCTTTTGGCTGTCTCTAGCATCGCTAGTGATTGCAACCGTCATCACTCTGTTCATCAAGGATGACTCCAAAGGGATTTCGTGTGGGCCATGTTTGCATTGCTTGGACCCAGCGGTAGAGGAAGATGCAGGAGGAGAAGTGGTTGAAATGGCATAAGCACATCAATTTCGTTTTTTAGTACAAATATGTCGACCGAATATCGCAACAATTTGATATGTCAATCGTAGACTCGATAGATATGTATTCCGATCAATCGAAGGATGAGTGCCTGATGCATGTAGTCTTTCGTTCCCGTGTTCGGAAGAAACGGAAGAAACACGAGGGAGGTATGCTCCCGTGGGAAACAAACTATTCAGAAGGACAAAGCGTCCGATCACGACCACGTGGTCGTATCACCCGACTACACCCTCCTACATGGAAAAAAGAGTTCGTACGACAAGGAGTCTTTTTGTTCGTTTCTGAATCGTTGGGAATTGGACAAGGGTACGGTTCTACTCTTCGACAACACAAAGTTCCATCGTTCAAAAGTCGCGCACCAAATCGCGAGGGAAAGAGTTTGGACGTTTTTGATCATACTGTCCTACTTTCCATGGTGCAACGCCGTCGAAAGTGTGGTCTCAATCGTGAAGAGGCACTAGTACGCCTTTCAAGCCACGGACGACGCCTTTCGATCCGTGCCAAGAGAGCACCTACAAGCTTTTCTTCGGCAAAGTTGGTCGATGCAATGCATGCCACATACGTGAAGAATCTGCTAGAAAGATAGGGGACCCTCTATCACATGGACCACGACAACGTCTCGAAGGCACCGGTCAGCGAAAAGCGAAAGCGCCCGTACTCCATCCGAAAAATCGAAGATCGGAAGACCACACAAGTGACCGTCGTCAAGTGCGCGTTGGGCGGTGCAGTGTACGGGAGGTCCATCCAAAGAAAACGTCAGGCGGGCCGTTTGTCTCCGGGTCATCGCGTAGCCCAAACGCATGCATTCGGCCTGCGTGTGTTTGAACTTGTTGCTTTGGTAAACCTCTCACGGCGCGGGCACATGCAATTTGAGCGACGGGAACGTGCCCAACGCGTTCGATCAAACGTTTCTTCACCAATCGATGTTGGGTGTGAGCAGGAGGCACAAAACGTCCGCAAAGATCGACGCGTTCCGTGACAGACACCCTGATCCGTGCGTCATAGTCGACGCATGCGAACGGGACGCGAGAGACAGCAAGCTTCACACGTTCGGTGCCATCAAGTGCTTGACCGACCTCAAAACCCACCACGTGGCGGGACGGACGCGTTGGACCACCTAGTGGGTCTACCTGATGGCGATCAAGTAATGATTACAAACGATGTTCCCTTCCTCGGAATGCAAAAAAGCCACCAAGGCGTTGGTGAACCGTTTGCCCAACTTGACCCTCCTAGAAGACCCTTGCGTCCTTCGGGATGCCATGCCTCCCAATTTGGCATTGGAGATTTGATGTCGGAGTCGGACAGAACCTCCGTGTGCGTTCCTTTCCAACGGCCTAGGAACACCGCAAAAACCATAGGTTCTTCCCTCGTTTGTTTGGGACCGCACGACGTGGGCATGAGAATCGACCTGGAAAGGTCAAACATCTTGTATCGCTTTTGACGCGATGGGTGCAACCGCTGGTGGATGGTTCTTTCGAGGCGTCAATATTACATGGAATCGGGAACCCTAAGTTCGTCGCTTGATAAACACGATAGGTCGTCAACTCGGCTTTGCAAACGCTCTCCCAAACCTCTGCCAAGGGCGCGAACTTCGATGCGTTCCTTCGGTACGTGCAAGCGATGAAAGCCAGCTACACGTGCCTTTGGTCGACATACACGAGAAGCAAATGGACCGACCGAGCATTGCGCTTGTACAGAGGAAACAAGCGCACGTTCACCAAACTCTTCCATTGCATGCAGACGGCCATCGCAAAGGACAAGACGTTGAAAGTGTCCTACGGGCCGCTTAAATTTGTATGCAATGGACAAAGCAAGGTATGCGTGCCGACGAGTCTCGCTTTCAAGGAAGGTGTGGGTTGTTTCTACATGCGCCACCCGGACGAGTTTCGGATGACGGTCCTCCATCACGAGATGCCCGCATTTATGAAAGGGTTTGGAAGGTGCAACACGAAACATAGGGCGCGAGACTTGCAATGGTGCTATTCTACCAACCAGACGAAATGCACCTTCGTCAATCGGGGTCACAACACCACGATCAACATCGTGAATTGCATGCTCTGAAAGCGGCCCGGGGTCTGGTGTCGGTCGGATGGAAATGCGGTTACAAAAATGGATTGGACATTGGATACCCATACGCAGCCAAGGTTGTGGATCTTGAACAAAACCCAGAAGGCCTTACCCGATGCGAGGTCTACGATGTAGGAATGTCGAACCCATGGCTTGCGGGTTTCGGGAAACGTGCATGCATTTCCTCTTCCTTTGATACACGAATGGTCAAGGCCAAGGTGTCCTATTATTCCCTTGGCCCAGGGTACAAAAAATCTTGAAATTATTCTTAATATGTTTGGTCAATGCTTTACGTGTGGACTTCTGGAATGCGCAAGAACAATGGGAGCTTGCTCAGCGGAGCATGTAAGTTTCTCAGCCACTGTCTTCCTTCGTAAATGATATCTGGTTCTGCAACATCTTTCCAACGCCCTTCTGTCAGATAAACATCCCGTGATCGTCTGCCTTTTTCGACAACTGGTGCAACAATCATGTCTTGCCCTACTGCAAACTGATCGAAAATGTGGAATGTTTCTTCATCTTCTGGATCTAGCCACCACATGGGTCTACAAATGGGTTCAAGTGCATGGGTGGCATTGTGCGCTAAATCCTTGATTCTTTCGATGGCTTTTCGGCGAATGCCCAGTGCCTCTGTGCAAAGTCGATCAGCTTTACTGGACAAGTCCCACGGAGCAATCGAGAACTGAACTGCCGGCATCAATGCGTTGGCTTGTGCCCATCTTACCATCAGCTCAATGTCCGGCTTTCTACCAAAGTAGGCATTCCCACCCACCATATCTGGTAGGCAGTACGGGTAGCCAAGCAAGCCCGATGTGAGCAGCGTGGGGATGAGACTTTGCAGTCCATTGCCAATATCCCATGTGCTGAACCTGTCGCCCATCCTCATCATAAGAGGTAGAGACTGTGTCCTGTGTCCAGTTCTCACTTCGGCAATTTCAAAGCGAGAACACACACGCTCAATGTAAAGTCGTGTGTAGTCTGTGGGATGAATCACTGGTGCATAGGTTTGGAAGTTCGGAGGCAGAAAACATGGTTCTCCAGCATCGAACTTGAAACCGTCAATATTGTGTTTGACTTGAAGGGCTTGTAAACGACCTACAAACCATTCTGTGGCAGCAGGATTGGTGACGTCCAGAGCCACAACAGGCTCCTTGTTCCACCACTTTATGAAACCTGGCTTGAGACCCATCCACTGATTTTCTGCTTTGACAAAAAATCCTCTCGGTGCGCCTTCCTTGTATGCTTCGCTCTCTTCTTCAACAAATGGCATCACCCACAGTGTCACCAGAAAGCCATCCTTATGAAGCTTCTCCACCATTTGATCTACCTCAGGGAATTTCTTCTCATCGAATTCAAGGTCTCCATACCTTTTCTGCCACTTGTCATCAATTTCCATCACACTTCTCTCAAGTCCTCTCTCCACAATCTCTGACGCATACTGAAGGACCTTTCTCTGGTCAACAGATGCATGATATCTGGCCCATGTGGTCCATATGGGTTTCTCCACCATTGCCGACGGTGGAGCTCTTGAGGGCTTCGGCAGCGTCTTCAACGCCACTTCTGCTGCAGTTTTGACGTTCTCAAGTGCACACAGGGCGAATCGCACTCGAATTCTCCGTTGCATAACCTGCTGCTCTGTGTCATCGAAACTCACTCCCCAACTGGAGGGCTTCCAGTCCAAAAGAGGGTGTGTCACGTTGCTTCCCTTGTAACTCCCTCTAGCCTGTATTCTGAGGAGCCCATCTCCTTTCCCATACAGCAGGCTTGACCACGATCCACTCGTCACAGGAAGATACTGAAGCTTGAAGTTCTGTACCCCAACACCCCATGTTCTCCTCCGGGGACTTGGTGCATTCAGGCCCACGTGCAGATAGGGAGTTTCTGGGTCTGCCATGGCCAAGAGTCCAGATGAGGCCATCCAGTGGGGGGATAAGAGTGTGTTGAGCCCGTTTGGGCCGTTGTCAAATGGGTAGTACGGTCCAATTTCCCAACAACCCTTGTTCAGAGGCCAGTGTTGTTTCATGAGGTGTCCACCTCCGAACCACTGCCCAGAAGCTTCAAGATCCAAAGTCACCTCTGCACACCCTTCGTGCATTTCGCTAAGGTCTTCTGGTACGGTGAATTCGAAGAGGAACCCGTCTCGAAGTCCCTCGGCCCAATCTCGGTGCTCGTTTCCGATGGCCGAGGGCAGAATGATTCTCAGTTGTGCGCAATTCCCCCAGCGTACGTCCACCTGCCCTCTATTGACGAAGCTTTTGACAACAACGAAGTTTTTAGTAGCACCTTGAGGCAGCGTCAGTTTGGCCTTCGCGACCGCTTTCTCGAGGACGCTCGTCCCCATGCTTCGGTTTTCCCTCCGATAGAGGATCATCCTTCCATCTTCGTGAAGGCAGAGCCTGCAGTGGCTCTGCAAGACGTCAAGTCTACCTTCCTTACGATCCACGAGCACACGCAAGTTTCCTGCGTCGGTGACGACGCTGTCCGGCACCGCTCCTTCTCGTGACGGTGGCACTACGTCTCTGGTGTTCCTGCGCTTTTCCACGGCGACCTCGGCGGCCCTGGTCCCCCTCCTCGGCCCTTTCCTCGCGTGTGGCGAGGCCGTGCACCTCACCACCGACGCCGCACCGCGTGCATGTGTCCTTGTCGTCCCACAGGCGCGCATGTGGTCGTCGGCTCGTGCGTTTCAATCGCGCTTCGCTCCAAAAACGAAGCACGGTTTCTTGTCAATTCGTTCCGGAACGCCCGCCAGTGACAAGGCTCTGGCAGGGAAGCCGACCCCCGGAATCGGGGAAGAAGGGAAACGCCGAAGAGGAATGGTGGGGGAGAGTATCCAGAGCCTCGACGGCCGATGGGCACGTGGGGTTTTCCGCCGCAGGGGGGAGGGAGGTCCCCGGACGGATATATCCTCTGCGGGAAGTGTCCGACGGCTTCGCTTCGGATTGGACACATGTCCGAAGCCGACTTCGGTCTCCCAACGCGACCCGAGGAGGTGTTTTCCCCGTCCCAACCGACCAATCGGGGTTGTCCGTCCCTTGGAAGGACCTAGGTCGATCTATCCCAGCCCCGTCTGACGTGGCACGTCCTGCTTGCAGAAGGCACCGAAGAACGAACCAAAGGCGTGTCTCATGGGGGAAAATCCGGTCCACCGGTCAAACGAAAGGGGAAGGACCCCACACGTGCTCCAACTACAGTCCAACCGTACAAGGGGTGTGCCTGAGCTTGCGATCGGTCCAACCACCCAGCCGAAAAGCCCTACGGGTCAGACCCCGGTCTACCCGGGATCCTCCTTCCGATCGAACCGATCGAATGGACGTGGGAAGACTGAACTGGGGCAGCCACGTCCTCCAAACTTTCTACACGTGGTCAAAAATATCTCAAAAATGGAAACGGGGGGGGCTCTCCCATCGATCATCCAGGGTCCTTCACCGCCGGGTGTACCAACCCGCAGGTTTCGAGGCCAGGTGCAATGGTCGGAGTGCCAGACGGGACGCCTGACCGTTCGATTTCAGATTGCACTCAGGTGTAAGGCAAAGGTTCGTGCCATTCCCCTTCCAAGAAACGGGTGGCGAATTCTGAGCCCCGCGAGAGGGCGTAGAAGACCGCAGCACCTGGAACCACGTGGCCTTCTCGAGTCAACACGTCCACCAGCGCAAGAGTGGGATCCGCGCGCACCATGGTATGACCTCTTGTTTCACGGGCTGAAAATGTGGCATTGGCAAACCCCGTCGCAAAGGCCTCCACCAATGCATCCGTGCCCAGCGGAGGGGCACACGCTTCCACCTGATAGTACAGATCGACCCTGTCGCGTGTGTATTCCCCGTGACTATCCCAAGGCAGTGGTGGTGCGTTGGGATCGTACAGGACATCGAGCTGGTCCGATAGGACGGCGTCCTCCGGTACGTCTTCTAACAAATCACTCTGCTGGGTCTCCGGATACAGTACCAACATAGGAAACAAGAGCTTGCCATCCTCTCCCATCCGGATGACACGTCCGTGGCTCAAGCTTCGATGCTGGTAAGGTCCCACACGGAGTCCGCGAGCGTGCAGAGCCGACACCAGCGTCATCGCGGGACGGCGCGTGGCAGCGGCGTCGGTCCTGGAGCGCTCCTCCACGGCTTGCAATTGCCTCCGCCTCGCCTCCACTTTCCGCTGCAGCTTGTCCAAATCGACGGATTCCGGTTCTAAGGTCTTGGCATACGAGACCGTCGCTTCGGCTTCGTCCAAGCGATCCAAAGCTAGTGCTGCCCTGGCGGCTCGGTAAGCCGCTTTGACGTTCTTCTCGTCCAGGGACATGGCTTCCCTGGCGTCCTTCAACGCCTTGGCGTAGTTTTCCAAGAGAAGATGCACCTGAGCACGATTGCTGTAGTAGACTGCGTTGGCCTTGGGGTCCGGATGCCGACACATGATCGCCTTGGTGTACTTTTCGAGCGGCACGCGAAAGTAGAACTTTCCTTTCCGCTTGGCATCTTGCAGTGCGGCGTTGCCGTCTTCCTTGTAATTCTCCGCGTCTACCACTGGATCGTCGACCATCAGCGCTCGGATGGCGGCCACGTCCGGATGCGATTCATCGGCTTCCTCCGGCAGTTGATCCCAGAACAGGATCGGCAAGCTCGGATCGAACGGATTCTCTTTGTTCTTCCGTTTGGCTTCGGCTTCGATCTCTTGCCACGGTCGGTGGTCTTTCTTCTTGAAGGCATTCCACGGTCGGAGCTTCTTCCGCTCTTCTGGCGTGAAGTCCATGTAATCCCACGCCTCCTCGTCTCCCTCCAGCTCCGCTTCGATGGACGCACCGGTGTCGGATGGGGCCATGCTCCCTGGTCTGCGACTCCCTCGAGTGGAGATCCACTGGGAAGGATCTGAGGGTCAAGGTCCTCAGCTGGGGGGTGGTTGGGTCGGCCATGGACTCGAAGGACCTCCTCCCTCGCCTCCAGGTCGGACATGGAAGGGGACGCCGAAGCGACCGAAGGCGACCACAGAGATGGGACAGAGCTCTACGCGCCGTTCCAAGGCAACGTGAGAAAGGTGCAAGCCGTCCGTGGCTTGCGCATGGCGCTGTTCGGGATCCCAGTGGTGGTGGAATACCTGCAACGGAAAGGTATGGGAGTGGAGGACGTGTTCCACGTCAAAGCTGTGCATTCGCTAGCTTTCGTCCTGCTGGAATTGCCGGCCGGATACGTGTCCGATAGGTTCGGTAGGAAGCCCGCCATCATTGTGAGCTGCGCATGCGGAGTGCTCTACTGGACAGCAATGGGGGCAGCGGACACCAAACGACAGTTCCAAGCCGCACAGTTCCTGCTCGGAATGTCAGATTCCTTGTTCTCGGGAACGGACGCTGCGGTATTGTACGAGAGCTTGGATAAATGCGGGAACAAGGCAAAGGCATTGCATGGAGAATCGCAAGCAGTATTCATAGCACAAGCCACCGAAACATTGGCGTCTATCCTCGGAGGCTATGTTGCATCACACGTATCGCTGAGGTCTACCATGTGGCTTACCTGTGTACCTTACACGTTTGCCATGGGGATTGCCTTGACCCTGGTGGAAACCAGTGGATTCCGCGATCCTTCGCATGAGCGATACAGTTTATGGCATGCCATGGGTCAGAGTGCTCTGGACTTGGCAAAGGTCGTGAAGAAGGACCTCGTCAACCTACAGTTGGGACCAGAAGTGCTTGCTGGAGTGCTTCTAGGTACTACCACGTACACAGCCGTCTGGCTCTTTCAACCCCTTTGGAAGAGGGCAGGTTTGGCGCTTAGCGTGTACGGTTGGGCATGGGCAGGCTTGAACTCATCCGTTGCAATAACTGCACTTACAGCGCCAGTCTTGGAGGCCTATTTTGGGACAAGGCAGGCCTTGATTTACTTGGGAATATGGGGTTGCATGTGCTACTTTCTTCTTGGAAGAGTCAAGGAGCACCTGGCTTTAGTACTTGTGGGATGTGCCCTATACTGGGTTCGAGGAGGTGGGGGGCCCATTGTTACCAACGCCATCAACAGGAAGGCCACCCCCACGCATCGAGCCAGCTTACTTTCGGCGCGAAGTATGCTCACGCAGGCATGTTTTTTAGCATGGGCACCAATCATTGGTTTTGTCTCTAGCACCATGGGCTTGAGCTGGGCATGTATGGTGACGGGTCTTGTACTTTCCTTGGGAGCATCAAGCATGCTAGTTTCCTTCACAGCACTTTGCCCGGACAACACGAAAACTGATCACAAAAGCATAGAAGACGGTGAGGCAGTCGGTTTGATTGAGATGAGACATTGATGGTTGACGAAGCTCAGTCACTGTATAGCAATCTCGCTCTGCGTTGGGAGATGATTCTTCTCCAACTCCACCAAATGAATTTCAGGGCATTGGAACGCGGACAAAGAGTGCTGGTTGGAGCTGCTTCCACTGCGAGGCTGCAATACCACAAGGAAGTGCAGACCAATTCACACTTTTTATTAAAGTCGCAGCGATTTTTCATCTCTACGAATGGGAAAAGGGTGTGCTTCGGTGTTGAAAACATACTCGTTCAAAGGAATCACATCGTTTGGACAAAAGATCAGGTAAAGGTACTTCAGGGTTTCCGCATAGAAAAAAGAGGGCGTGTAATCGTCTTTTTTCCCACTGGAAACATCTGCCAAGGTAGTGAAACCGCCTGTTTCAACCCGGGATGAATGATTCCAAGCCTTTGCCATTTCCCAGGCCCATTCTCGGTACATTGGGTCCCCAGTCCTCCTCCACAAATAGAACAAGCTTTCCACAACTTCGGGTCTCAAGTAATGGTGTGAGCTGAGAGTCTTCAATCTTCCTGACGAGAATGAAACAGAGTCAGCTGCCAGCTTTGTTGACTGCAATTGGTACATTTGCCAGCAAGTAAACGCGAGATCTTTGGCTACCTGCAGGTACTTTTCTGTTTTTCTACCCTCTGCACCCAGTGCAAGCATTCCAGGAACAAAGCAAGCCAAGTGGTGCATCTGTCCATCGGTGGATTTTGCATTTTCCTTTCTGTCGCCCAGGTAAACAAAACCTGTTCCAGTATCTTGCACTAGAAGATTCTCAATCATTGCGTCCATCGTAGCTTCCCACAGTAAACGATACCTCTGCATTGATTCTGACTTTCCACCATAAATCCAGAGTTTAATCAGGTATTCATAGAAAGAGTCCCCTCTTGGGCCCATGCTGAAAGAATTTCCAAAGCTCAATGAATTCCCGTCCATCTGAATCTCAACTGGTAAAAGAGCAGTGTTTCCCTCCCGGATTCTCTTCTCCAGTTCCTGAAGGAGGACTGTAAATCCCCTCGTTGCCGAATCCTTGAAGACACGTTGTTTTGTGATGTGGCTTAACTCGCTGTGCTCCAACAACTGTGTGCCGGCATCTGCAAGGCTCGTCGATTTTGCGTCTTTGGGGGACTCTCCGGGTCCCATTGCAAAGGCTGGCAACCCACTTGGGGTGGTATACGCATTCAGAAGCCATTCCCCCGTCTTTTCTGCAGCTTCCAAGAGGGCATGGTTAGGGCGCAAACTATAAGCAGATAACAAACCACCCAAGTTGCGTATTGTTGTCTCAAACACAGATATCAGTGAGCTTCGTTCTAATGTATAGCTCTCGGCAATCCAGGCAACCCCTTGCTCAAATTCATCCTCCAGTCCGAACAAGATGAGACTATCCAGACTGTCTATTACCGTTGTCCCAATATTTCCAAACTTGTTGCCACATTTCATTGAAATTGGGAGCACTTCATCACAGCCGAAGGCATGCTTCTTGTATACTGACCATGCCTCCTGGAACATAGATCGAATAGCTTGTCGCTTAGGCTCCCAGGCAAATTCAATGCTGTCCATTGGCTTAGGCTGCGACGGTAAGAAGAGTGAGTTTACCTTTTCCGGTTTCTTCTGCACATGCCTTGTTCTCCCTTTCAGCACTGCATTGTTGGTTTGCGAAACATTCAAAACACGATTCTTCTGCGGTAAGCTCGTATTTTTCCCGCTTCTTTCAAGGATTCCGTGCTGAAGATGTTTCAGTAGTAAGAACATGGTGGACGCCCAAGCCATCATCACTAACAAGGCATACGTCTTTGACTTGAGGCTTATCATGTTGGTCTTCCACAGTGTGCACAGCGCGTATGGATCTGCTGGGGTCGCTTGGCCTGCCACGCAACGGATTCAGTTCCTAATCAACAAGCGATGCTTGATGTATCCACCCGTTGACGTCTGGGTTCACGTGTGGGAATACCCTGTCTCATTTCACAGTCCAAGATCCTCTATTTCATTCTCTGCCAAATGATCTTTGGACTGCGTCTGGGTGAACTCGTCCTCCCTGCCCACCTCCGAGATCCCTTAGTCGGTCCACCGCGGATGGGTCTCTACACCTTCGTCCTTTTCGTTTCGATGCTGTTGGTCTGTGGAGATCAACGTTTCCTCCATACACGTCCTCCTCGTCGCCGGGTCGGTCAGTTGAGGACGCACAAAAATGTTTGCGTTCCTCGAACACTGGGTGCAAGCGGTTGTGGAGTGGGAGGATGGGATGGTTTCAGACCACCACCCCTGCTGTTGTGAACCCACGATACAAGCAGGGATTGGTGGGGAAAGTACGGTTTCCGATCGAGCTTGGTGGTCTCAAGGATGGAGACCAGTGCAAGAGCTTCGTGATCCTAGGATGTTGACTAGGAAAGGGTAAGGACGAATGGTACGGCTACCCAAGGAGGGCTGTGACACTCGGTGCTCGGTGAGTTGAGATTGCCGCTCTTTGAACGTCTCATGCCCCACTTGCTCCACAATGCTAGACACGAACATCTTCTCCTTCGCTATTCTTGGACGGCCCAACCCCACATCTTAGGAGCTCCGCTTCTTGAGGGTTCCCAATCTGGCCCGGCGCTAAGTAATAGCTAAAGTTGGGAAGTAAAGCGCCGTGTCAGTTGCGAGATTGGAGAACATGTTTGAGCGCTGCAATAGAAGTACCATCGACATTGGTGAAGACTTTACACAACGCAAGCACTGCATGTGCGAGGGGACGATATAAGGATCAACTTCAAAACTTTTCGTTGCAACTCGAGGTAAGCGGTGAAGCTAGTGGGTGAGTTCCGCACCGACAGAAAATGCGTGCACTGGGTGTTGAATGCAATCGGTCTTGATAGTGTAAGAATCCCGACACTTTTCGTGGCAGCAAAATCTTGAGACATGGAGTCGTCGGGCCTAAGACTTGTTCAAGGCTTCTATACGAGGGTGTAAATGCCACGTACAACAAGTACAAGATATCGTTGAATGCGACCGGTGATGAAACGCGCATGTCACACATTGAACGAGCCCGAGGGTCTAACGAAGGTGCTACGATGGTACCAGACAACCATGGCCTACACGGGGATGTAAGAGACCCAACGTTCGGATTTTAGAAAGGCGCAGAATGAGATTCCCCTTTGTCGGACTATCTTGCAACACAAACGTTGGCGTGGGGAGGAATCAATCCACGGATGTGATCCATCGAATTCAATCTCTCCTACGCATCGCCATTTATGGCAGGTGACGGATAGCTTCCCATGTACATTCTCTTGATGTTGTATCCTTTCTTTTCATGTTGGTCTTGAGCGAAGAAGTTTTGTTGTTCGTCTCTTTGATCGTTGTCGCGGATTGCGTTGAAACGGCGTTTGGGTTGGTTGCATGAAAGGTGAACGCATTTCAGAAATCACGCGTTGGCTTGTGTAGTGTTCGGTGTTTGGACAGGTCAGGGATCTCTCGTTTGGGTGCGTGCGTGTTTTCGGCGCTTGTCTTCTCCACATCCGCATAGTCTTGTGGTCTCCTCCACCGGAGCACGAGTGGCTGGATCCCGTCCGTCGCCTTCGGTGGACCGTGAAACGACCGCAAAGACAGTTGTTTTTGCACGGTCCATGGGAGCAGGAAGGGTGGGAGGGGCCCAGGGGTCGTGTCCACAGGGAACCAGGATGGAGAGGTCGAGGGGAGGAGTCCATCACAGGTGTCGTGCTGCGATGCACGTGGTGTGAGCAGGCGCTTCCTGGCGGAAGGCATGGCGACCACCCAGCACACGGATGGTTCGGAAGGGAAGCGGTGCGAACGAAGGGAAGAGGAAGGGAGGGAGGGGGACAGCGACGCGACGAGGAGGAGGAGAGAGCTGCGAAAGGAAAACCTTCGAGCCGAACCTTGGGAAGAGTCCGACCTGAAAAAGCTCGACTCGAGTATAAAGAAGAATACTTCCGTCATCAAGAGATTGAAAAACGTCACGGAAGAAGGGAAGGACGGGATCCTTAAGGATATCGTGAACGTGAATCTGTCAAAGTACGTGACGGAGGCAGTAGACGCAGTAGCCGAGGGAAAGCCGAAAAGCGCAGACATCCTTGCCACGGTCGAAGTATGCTCTATGCTACATCGAAGATACGCAGAGTTCTCCAGTAACTTGACCAAGGCTCTGGTCCAGACCTTCAACCCCTCCAAGCAGAAAGATGACGAGAAACAGCTCTTTGGGAGGAAACGATCGCACCTTCGTCTCTTGGTAGAGCTGCTCCTGGTCGGGGTGATAAAGGATCCACTTCCGCTCCTTGTAGTGGTCAAAAGCCTTGAAAATCTGGACTTTACGGGAAACCAAGAACTTGCAATGAGCAATCTGTCGCTGTTGGTAAGCTTCCTGAAGCAAGGCGGCAGGGAGCTCCTGCAGGAGACGGATGGGAGACCGCAAGATGATGAGCTCTCTCAACAATCAACGGCACTTTCTGCACCGCAGAGACAGAAGATGCTCTCAATGCTTCAGAAAGGATGGGAGGCATCTGCTAATGCGTACCTTGAGCTTAATGCGAAGCTGCGTTATTTGGAGTCGCATCTGTCGACTTCGGCATTTAACCGTGGCGTGCCATCCAATCAGCACGATACCAGTTACGATGAGGCAAGGAAAGCCTTTGACACGTTGCATCGGAGTCTTCAGGTATTTGCTGAGTTGCTAGATAGATCTGTACCAGAATTGCCAGAGAGTGATGTGACTAGAATTGGTCAAGAGAGCTCTACATCTACCGAAAAGCCTTTAGCGACTGCAGACGTTGCGAACGGTGACTCTCCATTTGAAGATGATGCTTCAATCTCCTTCTATGAAAGATTTCCAGACCTGAAGGACATGCTCCCTCATGCAATCCTTGTGAAATATGTTGGCACAGAGGCAGGAAAAGACGAGGAAAAGCATAGGATTGGTGACACGAACCAGGATGACAACCAACCGAATAGCGATCCACAAGCAGACAGCGACACGTATGATGGAAAGTCTCAGGTTGATGATGGGAACAAGAATGATGCACAAAGCTCGTGCTCTACTCTATGCAAGTCTGAACTCAAAGATTTGCTTGGACGACTTCCTCAGTGCTTGAGCCGTGACTTGGCCGACCAATTTGCCTTGGACTTCTGCTTGATGACTTCTGGGCCTTCAAAGGGAGCCCGAAAGCGCCTGGTGCAGACGATGTGTAGTATGGATAGAAGACAGCTGGAGGTCCTACCATACATAGCACGAATTGTAGCCGTGCTTTCAACCTGTTTTCGTGACATAAGTCCCCTCCTTTGCAGCAGCCTTGAAGAAGAGTTTCACTATCTTGCGGCTAAGAAGGACCAGATCAATTTAGACTCAAGAATAAGGAACATCAGACTTCTCTGTGAACTATGCAAGTTCAAAGTTGTGGGAACTAATGTTATATTTGCGTGTCTGCAATCCTGCTTGGATGATTTCACACATCATAATGTAGATGTTGCGTGCTCGCTGCTTGAAGCGTGTGGTAGGTACTTATACCGCTTGCCAGAATCTCATACTCGGATGTCAAATATGCTAGAAGTTTTCATGAGGCTTGGTCGGGTTAAGAACCTGGAAACTCGGCAGAATCTTCTTGTAGAGAATGCTTATTTTCAGTGCAGACCTCCAGAGCGCTCAGCTTCGAAAGTGAAGCAGAGGAGTTCCGTACACCAGTACGTTCGATACTTGATCCTCAGCATGCTGAATCAATCCAATGTCCAGTTTGTGGTGAAGCAGTTGCGAAAGCTTGACTGGGAGAAGGAGGAAAACTTTGTAGTCAGATGCATATTGAAGGTGCACAAGAATAAGTACAGTCAGATTAGATTGGTTGCAAAGGTAGTGCAGGGTGTGAGTCACTACCATGAATCTTTGGGAATCCAAGTCATAGATGAAGCTTGGGAAGAGTTGCGATTTTTGATTGAAAACATAACCCCACAAGGGGCGCAACGCAGAATTGCATGTATGAAACTCTTTGGAGAGCTGTACACCTGTAGGATAGTGGACTTTGAAGCTCTCTTAGTAATTCTGTACTTCATCTTGAACCATAGAGCTGAAGGTGCAGAAGCTTCAACCACAGATCCTCTGGATAATTTTGCCAGAGTCAGGATGGTCATCACCCTTCTGGAGACTTGCAGCATGTTTTTTTCGAAGGGCCAGCAAAAGCAATTGCTGGAGCGCTTTCTTCTCCATTTTCAGCGGTACTGTTTGTACAAAGCTCCGCTCCCAATGGATATCGAATATGATTTACAAGATCTGTACAGCTCTCTCAACTCCAAGAGATATCAAACTGTTGAAGAAATCGATGCGAGGATCAAGGACACAGAAGCAGAGCTGGCCTCACCTCAACACTCAGCCATATCTACGGACAAACCAAACACAGCAATGATGGATGAGATGGTCAATGATGGAAGAGGAAGTGGGGAAGAGGACGATGGGGTTTTTACCATGTCAGAAGAGGATGTTGGAAGAGATCAAGAGGACGTTTTGCAGGAGGATGAAGATGCTTCTTCACACGTTTCAAGCAGCGCAACAGATGGTGAAAGTGACGAGATGGAGGAGGAAGAGGAAGAAGAAGACTATGTCGTTCAACCTCAAGCAAGGACTGTCAGCAAAGAAGAGGAAGAATCGTTTGATCGAGAGATGAATCTTATAGTTGGAGAAGTGCAAAATATGTCTGCATCGAGGGCTCCCTCTCTTACAATGTTTGGCAGTGCTGCCCATACTGACATCACTTCAAGCAAGGAGAAAAGCAAATTGGCAGAAGATGTTCCTGTTAAGATGGTTTTGAAGAAAGGTTCAAAGCAACAGATGCACCAGCTTTTTGTTCCTGTCCAGTCAGGGCTAGTGCAAAGTGCCATTCAAAGGAAAAGGGAGGAGAAAGAAGAGCGCGATCACCTGAAGCAGCTTGTACTTGAAGCACATCAACGCAACCTTGGCGAGACAGGACACATGGGTTCGGGTCACGTGTATCTTAACAGTGCTGGTCCAACTGGGCTTGGCAAGGGCACCTAGCTTCTTTTTCAGAGTTGTTCAAAGGATACTTGGCACGCTCCCTGCTCTGGTTTGGGATGTGGTCGTGGGGGGTGTAGAAATGCCTAGAGCCTGGTATAAGCAGCCAGCTGTTAGTTCTTGCACTGCTTTGCCAGCAGCTACGTTAAACACAGCATTTTTTTCATGGCTGATTCCCTGGTGTACTGTTGTCGTATGTAGCCTACTATCTGTTTCTTGTTGTGGACTTGGATCTTCTTTGTGGCAACAGGGCAAGGCAAGATTATCCACATCGCTCCTTGACCAATTTGGGATACGAAGGGTTGATTGCAAGGCGAGAACCCCGGTGGGTGGATAGTTTTGACCTCATTTCAAAGGCATTCGTTTTCGAGAACCATGTCCTAAACAAGAGGATGGTGCAATAGAGCTTGTCAATGTACGAACTCTGTTTCTTGGTTATGTGCAGATGAGGATCAGCTGGGAGAGTGTCTATGAATTACAATGCCAGCAAATGTTTTCAAAGTGCCGATCTGATGACCCACACTCCCATTGATGAAGAACTTCTTGGTTCCAGAGTCCCATAATGCCATCCTGGCTTGGCAGTCTATGAATCAACCATAATGTATCTTTTTTCGATGAAACCTTTTACACACGTTATATGTAAAGGTATCTTTCTTATTGCCCTCTAGATTAAAATGCTTCTGGCTCATTCAGTGGATCGAAATATTGCTCGAATTTGAAAGTGAGACCAGTAATGAACATGTGTCACTTGGTGGGAATGGGCTTCTATGCTTGCTATCGCGCTGAGACAAAGAAAACTAGAAGCTTGGTACCAACGAACGTATTAGCCCGTGTTGCACGAGCTTTCGGAATTATGTTAAGTAGGGTTGCAAGTGAATTTGGAAACACTTATTTTACGCCCGAACAACCAAAGGTGGTCCCACTGGATCCAACCACATCCCTTGGATGCTCAAGGGAGAGTTGGGGATGGGAACCCTGATTAGGAGTCTTCTTTCAAAACAAGACCTTGGTGGTTGCCTACGGCTCGGCCAACCTCGCTCCGGACGGCCACAGAGAATTGGCAATGCCGACATCACGAGCGTTCAAGGAGTGCGTCCATTGCTTTAGGTCCATGCTAGTGGACGAGTTCAAGACGACCATGGTGCACGCAAGGGACGATTTTGTGGTGAAGCAAGGTTGGACCAGGCACAACAAGGCAGCGATTGAAGGCTTAATGTGGTGTGGTACCACCAGCGGCAAGCTTGTCAACTACGACCTCAATGTTGCTCTAAAAATTCGGAGGTGCCTGGCTTTGTCGGTGTGGCCACCAAAGCCGTGCCGTGTTGCACTGTAAGAGCAGCTGCAGAAGATTGGTGACAAGGTCATTCGATGCTAAAGAGAGAAGAAAATGCGGGCTGCCATTCGTGCTGTTGGGCACCCCAATGGATTGGTGCCTGCATTGGGTTGTTTGTGTGCAAAGTAGCACAGGGGACGCTCACGGATGCTTTATACATCCTATAGCCCTGTAGGTCGACAACCTCTACACTTTGGGGGCTGAAGAAAAGCGAGGTGTTTCGCTTTCTAGCCGACCGAGTGTATGAAGAGCCGTACCAAATCAGCGAAGGGACAAATTAGTTTGTAGACCCTTCACCCACGTAGATGCATGTATTCGAATTTTGCGAGAAAGAATCACGACTTCTTTGCACACGATCGTTTGGGCTTGAAGGATATGGGTATTTGTGAAGTTCATCTCCAATGTATTGAGAAAGGAAAGCCTTGACCACCAACGAAAGCGCGCCACTACTCAAAGTCAAGTTAGGGAACCAGTAGTCATTTTCCATGCAACATGAACCTAGCTACGGATAGGCTTGCAAGTAGTGTAAATTCATGCATGCATCCAATTATACTTGACAAGTTTCGATTGAAATTTGCCTTTCAAGACCCCTTATCAAGGAAGTCCAACCAAGGCACAATCTATTTCTGGAATTTAGCTAGACGAAACGAGCATCAAGCATGTGCGAGTCAATTCGTGCCATGTCAAAATCAAGAAAGCAAAATAGGCGGCGGAATTCTGAAACATTGTCGGACATCTAAAATTCCGGTAAATTGTTCTTGCTTGGCAATTGAGCTCAACGATTCCGGAAATGGATGTAGGGGAATACGATGCATCAAGAGCCGCTCAAGGCGTTTCTCACCACATCAAACAATTCGGGTCGACACTTTGAACAGCTTCATCTACATAGCAAAGGGCAAAGCCTAGTGTTGCCATTGCTACACACGTTACGTTGAAGGGCATTCTTCTCGTGCAATTTCGCATAGTGATCGGCCTCACGGGTTTTAGGCAATTTTTAGGATCACTTGTGCAAAAAATAGCTTCCCATGCAAAAGAAATGGCCCGGACGGTGTGTATGATAGCGGGACTCGTGATTGGAGAGCAGCACTTTCACAACTTCCTCAAATGTAAAATCATGCTTGTTCCGCCCATTTGACAATGGGTGCATACGTCCAATCGATTCTGATCCATCAAATTCATCACATGCATTTCATATCAATGTTTCAATGAATCTATTGCCATTGCAATTTTGATTTGACAAGCGCTAGTAAGTGTTGATATCTATCCGAACCGAATGGACTCTCTATTGCTCGCAAGTTTATACAAGCTGATCGCTAATGAAATGCTAACATTGGCCATGTCTTAACCATTCTTGCACGGATTTCAATCTTAATCATGATCATGCACAATACGATCATGCCAAAGACCTACTATTTTTAGCGTGTTTGTATTCAATTGTGTCCATGCTAGATCAAAGAAAGGCAAGTGAAACTTCCCTCACGTTTAGAAGGAGGTAGGCTGTTTGCTCGATTTATGGTCTCTAAATGTAAAGGTTTGCAAGAGCTGCGTCGGCATGTGCCTTTCGCCCCTTTGAATACTCACGACTACATATGTTGTACCCAAAAGGGTAGCGACACACATATTTCCAAAACAAACAAATTCGCTCCTTGGGAATTCCTCCTAACGCTTCTTCACCTAGCTCTTGTCATTCTAACAAAAACTACTCGTGTGAAGCTTTCAAGTTGCGCGAGTTTGAAGAACGGGCAAGCTCACGCGAATTGTAGAATTTGCATGAGGTCATTACACGCGCTTATGTGCATGCACAACCATTGAATTCACGGATGCGCCAAGTTCATGTCCAAGCCATATGCAAAGATGCATAGATGTACGCCTTATTTAGTGCACTTTTGGGTAAATGAAGATCCTTCAATCCAAAACTTGGGATTGTCAAAGGCAATGAGGTACAAGGCCTTCTGCAACCAAGTAGACTACCTCAATCACGCTTCAAGATTCCTTCATTTTCGAGAATCGAAAGTCTGGTTAGTTCTCCATTTTATGAGCGTATCCATTGCCATGACAGCTTGCCATTGGGCTTGCGATCACCTACTCATGGGTGGAGTACGGTTGAAGAACTCTGGATTCACAATGCAATTCACTCGGTTTGCCTCCATCAATGGGTTGCTGTTCTTAAGTTGCACTAATCGAAGTTCTGTTTCATTCCGATTCTTCGAACACCCGATTCACTAAAAGTTTCCGCGCTTATCGTCTTGTCGAGGTGAAGGGAGGCATCGAATCCGTGTGGTGATTGACGCCACCCCCGAGTTGTGTGAGCATGGAAGAATCCCAGGCCCGGAAAGGTCGCTTGCGAGCGATTGCGGCAGCTCACGCAAGCGCAGATGCGGCTCCGATGACGTCGTTCCAAGAACTGCCGAAGCCGTTCGCGGACGAGCCGTCTCAGGCACCACTCCCAGAATCGAGCACCGCAAATGACAAACGAGCGAGCCAGGTTCCCACCGAAGATGTTGCACATGCACCTACCATGCACTTCGTTCCGCAAAGCAGGCCGAGTTTCGCACCACAGCAGCTGTCCGGTAGTCCGAAATTCTTCCCACGATGGCAGGACGATCGTTTTCCGAAACGCGGACGGATGGAGGGTGGAAGAAAGAGATCGCAACAAAGGGAAAGAGTGATGGAAGGATGTAGGTACTTCAAGAGATCTATGAACGATGATCCATGGGTGGAATTCGCAGACGAGCCCTGCACTAGTTGAGGAGATCCATTCGCCGAGGCACGGCCCCTGTGATGGGTTCAGATCAGTCCTGTCGTTCCTTTTCCTGATGCAGCACAGGAACATGCCCAGTAGAGCACCACGACAAAACCAAGCATTCTGGTCAGATTCATGGAGTATGTGGCCGCTGCATGTACCCTCGAAGAGGGTTGCGGCATTCCGTTCGAACGGGAGCGCCCACAAGACAGAGAGGCGATTGGTTCTTAATTGCAATTGTCCATGAATGAATCCAGATCTGATTTGATGGCAGAAAGCCTGCCCTCTGTCGTGATTTTGAGAGAGTTCGACCGGACGGTGATCAAAGCCTTCGCTTGGAAGGCATCTGGATATGCATTCGGGTTGCAGTAAACTTCCAGCTGCATCTTGTCTTCGCCGTCCGAAGCCTCGGAATATTTGTACTCCATTGCTTCGAGTTTTTTCCTCTGTCCCTTTTCTGCCTTGTCTTTGAAGACCAGCAGCAGCTTCTGCATCTCTTCCTGGAACGTCCTCGCGTCTTCACACTTGAACGGGAAAGTCACGGAAGTTTCTCCCACGTTCAGTGTCAACGAAGGCTCGGCGGCCGCAATTGTTCGACGTCTGTGCTTTATTCCTGCGCCCATCGCTCGGTTATTGAATGGCATCTTGCATGGTTGTCCGATTCCACGGGTTTTTATCGTCTTTGAGGCGCTCCATCTGCCCTCC
Source organism: Picocystis sp. L7 (assembly GCA_020975725.1). Lineage (NCBI taxonomy): Eukaryota > Viridiplantae > Chlorophyta > Picocystophyceae > Picocystales > Picocystaceae > Picocystis > Picocystis sp. L7. Next base: position 228,995 of record QXJR01000004.1, read on the forward strand.
ATTCGCTCTGGACGTTCCCTGGTGTGAACACACGCTCTGCTTCCGACACCTTTGGGCTTGGGTGGTTCGAGGATAAGTGTCGATCTTTTCTGTCTTTTCCCGGTCTCCGCTCGGTCCACGATCGATCCTTGGAAATCTCCTTCCTTCGTCCCTGTCGGGACTGGCGATTGGGGACGTTCCGTTCGGGTGAAGTGCCGACGAAACCCTTCCCCTCCCGACTCAGCCCGAGGAGGAAGAAGGTCTCGATCCGTCTTCGAGATCTTCTACTGCCGAGATATCGACCCCTGACCGAGATCTCTACCTTCGGTTCGTCGCCCTCCTTCCTCGACGCCTCCGGTTCCCATCCCCTCCGACCGTCCGGGCTCCCACCCATCGCCTTCGTTCGCTTCGTCCACGTCCCGCAGAGCTTCCCTTCCCCCCCTTCCCGAGGCGGCGCGCCAACGGGGTGGGCCTGAGTCCCTGCTTCTGGGAGAGAGTGGGTGGACCCAGGCTCGGTGGCAGGTGTCCACCTTCGTCGAGTCCTGCTCGAATCGACCATCCCCTCGGCTTGGCTCACGCGCGCCCACCACCACACCTGCGTGTACGCCTGCTGCGGTGCGCGTACACCTTCCTGCAAGACGAGGAGCGCGTGGCACACGTGCGTGGAATCCACGTCGACATGGAAGAAGCCGTCCAGGCGACCTGCGCCAAACAAGGCAAGAAGCTGGAAGAGGTCACGCAACTGTGCCTCGACAGCTCGTGCAAGTCCACCCACATCAAGGTACGTGTTGCGAGCAAACGGACGTGGGATGGGGAAAAGAAGAAGGACGAACACGCAGATGAAGAGCGGTTGGAACGACGGTCACGAAAACGATGCGTAGAAAACCACCTCCGCGTAGAGCCGGTTGCGAGAAACCACAACCTCCCGATGTCCCAACCGATTGCACGATCGAAAAACGCGGGAGTGGAAAACGTGGATGGAGCGGAAAAGGCGCACGAGACGAATGTCCTCGACGAGCAGGGAATTCGACGGAAAAAGAACTTCTTGCGCCGGAAGTAGACCCACGTTCGAAGGAAGCGTGCGAAACCGTTGCCGACGGATTCGCGTCGGGGACGTCGGGTCGAACCACTGGTCTCGACGGCTGACGTTTCGAACTCGACCCCGTTGCGAAATTCGAAAAAACAGGGAATCGATAAATGCACCAATCTGGAAGAGCTCTCGCTGGTCGAGCTGGGATTGCAGACGCTCGAAGGGTTCCCAATGCTGCCGAACCTAGTGCTGCTCATCCTCAGCGACAACTTCATCTCGGGAGGATTGGATGCCCTCGCCGAACTCCCTAGCCTTGAAGAACTCAACCTGAGCAACAACAAGATAGCCTCACTGGACGACCTGAAACCGCTGGCACCCATGGGACTCATATCTCTGGATCTGTACCAGTGCCCGATCGTGAAAAATGTTGGCGTGAACTATCGCGAAGAGGTGTTCAAGCTCCTTCCAGGTCTCAAGTTTCTCGACAATTACGACAAAAACAACGTTGAAAGGAACCTCGACGACGAAGAAAACGACGACGATGAAGAGCAGGACGATTATGAAGACGAGGACGAGGACGAAGACGACGAACGTGTCGCGGTCACTACCCAAGACGAGGACGACGAAGATGACGAGGACGACAACGAGGACGACGACGACGAGGAGGACGATGAAGAAGGCGAAGAAGACGATGATTTTGTTCAGCTAGACGACGACGACGAGGAGGATGAAGATGATGCGAATGGTGAGAAGTTCGTCGGCGAGGACTTTGACGACGAGGATGACGAGGAGGAGGATATCAGGGCTGCCGGTGGGGAAGATGAACTGGCCGACATCGATGACATGGACTTCCCTGAGGCCGATGAAGACGAAGGAGAGGAGTACGGGACGGAAAGACTGGTCGGTGAGCTTGCCAATGACGATGACGACGACGAGGGGTTTGAGCCAATCGATGAGAATCCAGAATCTGAAGATATTGATGAGGAGGATGACGAGAGCGGACCCTCTGCATTGAAGAGAAAGCGTGGCTTTGAGGATGACGACGACCTGGATGACGAAGACGATGATGACGATGAGTAGGGAGGGTGCAGGGATTCAGTTGCACGATTGTCCAACAGCCCCTCTTGCTGCCCCGTCATTTGAATAAAGACCTGCCCAGTCCACCTCAGATGGTCACGGGGGCATCATTCACTTACAATGGGCAGCACAGAAGCCACAGATTAGTTTGCTTTATTGATTCCATTGGCAAGGATTGCATTGACAGCCTCCGAGACAGCATCGACAGGCACTGCAAAGTTGACACCGCTACTTCGACCTGTGTCTTTCCTGGTGTAAGTTGCTGTGTTCATCCCAATGAGTATCCCCGAGGAGTTCAAGAGTGCCCCCCCCGAGTTCCCGCGGGAGATGGCTGCATCTGTCTGGATTGCCCCAGTTATTTGCATTCCGTTGGGTGATGGAAAGCTCCGGTTCAAACCGCTGATGATCCCGCAGGTCAGTGTGTTGGACAATCCGTAGGGATTTCCTATTGCGAAGGCCCATTGTCCGACCCTCAGGTCTCGTGCCGTCCCGATTCGGACAGCGTTGAGGCTGGAGGGTTCCAAGTCCACCTTGAGCAGAGCAACATCCAAGCTTCTTTTCGTTCCGACAACTTGCGCATCGACCTGATCTTGCACTTGGCTCGTGCTGGTTCCAGGCAAGGACACTTTCACCCTTTGGTTTCCCGTGGTGTCTTGGACCACTTTTTCCACGACGTGATAGTTGGTAACGACGTGTCCCGCTTGGTCCCACACGATTCCACTCCCGACCCCATCGATCACCGTTTCTTTTCCTTTCCTTTCTTCGATCAGCACCGCGACGCAGGAGCCGGATCCCGTTTCGTAGACGGCTTCGGCGACGTCCTGATCCACGAGGTACCCTTCGGCAGGTGGGGGCAACTTCGCGGCCACGTAGAGCAGCGGCACGGTTCCCAAGCACCTCCTTCTCCTCCACCTTTCCTTCTTCCTCTTGCTGTCCACCTTGTGGTTTCCCCTGGTCGTCCTTGTGGCCTTCCCTTTCCCCGCTTTCATCCCCAGGATCGTCCGCATGTCCGTCGGGTGGTGGTCCCAACTGCTTCGATCGATCGGATGGGATCTCCATCCACGTGGGTGGGTTCGTCCAAGGGTTGTGACCACGGGTCAACCCAGGGAGGATTTCTGCGATTGGGTCAACAGGGATTTTGGTGCAACTCATTTCGGGTGTTGATGTTCCCCCTTTTTCCGAGGGTCCGTGGGCTTCTGATTCCGGACCAACTGGAATGGTGCAACCGGGACGTCCTCTGCGGCACTTGTCGAAATTTCGATTGTTCGTGAACTGGCGGGAAGGTCGGGTGGGCAGGGACGACCGTCGGCCCATGCGCCGATGGCGATGACGCATGTTCCTGTGACGGTCGATCCAACAGGTGTGTTCGGTTCTGCGGAACGACGGTTCCTACAGTCGTCCACAGTGGAATACTAACGGTCGGCTCTCACGCGGAACGCATGCAACAGGAATGGGCGGTGTCGACGGCAAGCCTTTGCCGACAGATGTTACCCGTGAGAGCGCGCAACATCCGTCGGCAGAGAAGAACGTCGACGTCGAAAGGGACGAGGAGCGTGGCCCCAACGCCGGCGATCCTGAGAGGAATGCGAACAAAGCCGGTGCGAACGCGTCCGCGCAGAATCGCGGTCGGACTTGGACGCTCGCGCACCAGAAGGCGCTCCTCCGAACCGTCCTAGACGAGGAATGTTGCTTATTCGAGAAAGTCTCGAATGTGGAGAAGAATAGCGCGTGGAAGCTGCTGCTGGAACGGCTGCGGGGATCGTACCCTGACCTCTTCGGCGGTTGGGTATTGCAGCGAAAAGTGGTGCAGAGGCAATTGATGGATATCATCCGCCTGCACCGCGACAACGAGCAGGAAGCGTTGCGAGCGACTGGTCGCGGAGGAGGAAGAGTGGACGAGGAACTCGCCCAGCTGTGCGAGGAGGTCAGCGAAAGGATGGAGGAGGCGGAGGCGAGGAAAGGAGCGGAGGCCAGCCAGAAAAATCTGGCTCGCGAGGAGAAGGAGCGACTTGGCGAACTCCTGCGGGAGCACCAATTGCAGCGCGGCGGGAAGCGAAAGCAATCGACGTCGCCTACCAGCACGTCGCCGGACGAGGCTGCTGGGCGTGCTGGTGGGCGACGTCGTCGCTCTTCCGCGACGACGGAACGAGAAGGACGGATCACTTGCTTCCGCGAGGAGCTTAAGGTGATGCGCCGAGAAAGAGCGTACGACCGAGCAGTGAGGGAGTACGACGTGCAGTCAAGATTGTTCTGCAAGAATCCGGTTCACTTCCCGGAGCCGCTACCACTAGAGGAATACATTGCGCGGCACCTGGAGGGACATTCCACCATCACAACTTCTTTGACGTGCGCGCGTTCGACGCAAGTCGAAGAAGTGGAAGTGGAAGTCGAATCTCCAAACAAGGAGCGAAGTGGGAAAGACTATTCGTAGAATATGAATGTAATGTTATAGCATCTAGTATTACAACAATTACCTACTGATGACATCCATTCCTTTCTTCAGAATCATTGTGCTTCCGTGGACACGCCATGTCCATGTCCAGGAGTACAAATCACTTGTAATGTAACAACTATTTGTTGCTAGACTCGCTCCCCACAACAAGCATTGCCCAAGCCTTCCTGCTGCTGTTCGTGCAATTCATGCTGCTGTCACGGAAGGAATCCTGCTGCTGCTGGAAGGAATGCTGCTGTCATGGAATGCCGCTGCTGCTGGAAGGAATTCTACTGCTGTCATGGAATGCTGCTGCTGGAAGGAATGCTGCTGCTGCTGCCATGGAATGCCGCTGTTGGAAGGAATGCTGCTGCTGCTGTCATGGAATGCCGCTGTTGGAAGGAATGCTGCTGCTGCTGTCATGGAATGCTACTGCTGGAAGGAATGCTGCTGCTGCTGCTGTCATGGAATGCCGCTGTTGCTGGAAGGAATGCTGCTGCTGTCATGGAATGCCGCTGCTGCTGCTGTCATGGAATGCTGCTGCTGGAATGCTGCTGCTGGAATGGAATGCCGCTGTTGGAAGGAATGCTGCTGCTGCTGTCATGGAATGCCGCTGTTGGAAGGAATGCTGCTGCTGCTGTCATGGAATGCTGCTGCTGGAATGCCGCTGCTGCTGCTGTCATGGAATGCTGCTGCTGCTGGAATGCCACTGCTGTTGGAAGGAATGCTACTGCTGTCATGGAATGCCGCTGCTGCTGGAAGGAGGAAGTTGAAGCCAAATACGTTAATAGAAACTGTCGTTGTTGATGGTGTGCAAGGCGAAGACGACACTGCGTCTTGCACATCCTTTTTGCTCCGAAGTTTCTTTTTTTTTGTCCACGAATGTCTGGAATGGCAACTTCGTCTCTTTGTTTTCTCCTTCCTAGCTGCGATCCGTGTTCTCTCCTACGCGAAAAGAAGAACACGAACGTAGAAAAAAAGAACGTCAGCCTCACGAACAAAGACAACATCGCTCGTGCACGCTCCAACCGCACGTACCGTCTCCAGCCCGAGAGATCATCCTCTCGTATTCCTGCAGCGTCGGCGGTGCGATGCCGAGGTAGTCGGTGGTGACGCCACCACAAAGACACGTGTGAAAGTTAGTCAATAATGCGGCGATCACATCCTCCTTACCCGTTTGACGCAGCATGATCGGACGTCTCGTTTTATCGCCCACGAGCGGCCAGAGCTGCTCGATTTTCCCAAACATCCATTCCACTGTTTGCCGGAACGAACTCATCTCCTCGTTGAAGGCCGCCTCACTCGCACTGAGGGCTCCGCGGTTGCCTCGATGCGGCCTGTGGATCACCGTTGACAGGGAGTAGGCCGCGTCTCCGTAGATGCTGACTGTACATCCAAGCCTTCGGCTGATGTTCCGCAGCCGATCCTCCACATTCGATCGACGTAAGATGTTCCCGTCTCCAGCCGAGCCTGCATGTGGACCATCGTAGTCCCCAATCATGAAATTGGAGAGGACCACCGCCTGGTACTTCGTTGCGTGCATCCTCTTCCAGCCATTATACGCGGCGTCCTCTCCTTCGGTTGGTCTTCGAATCTTGAAGATCGTTCCATCGATGAAGCCGCAGCACGTGGGAATGAGGCACCCTTGCTGGTGCAACTCCCGTGCCAATCGCGGGAGCTCATCCTCCCACACCTCCAATCGCAAAGCTCGCTTCGCATAAGGGTAGATGTGATCAAGCATTGCGTTGTGCAGCTCCGAGATCGCAGTCGGCAAGCGATCGAATGTTGCACTGAGGTGACTTAGATTCTCCAAGCTTGCGAGGCGTCGCAACATCACCAACATTCCTTCCTCGCCCGTGAAGACCCGTCCAGATCCCGGCACTTTGATGATGGGCGGTACTTGCAGGATCCGCATCAATTCGCGCACCTCCCAGCCTACGAAGCGGCAGTGTTGCCTCAACCACTCATCGTCCAAGTCGGCGATGGCGCGCGGGACGTTTCCAATAGCGCATGCGTAATTCCAGTACCGCTCCGCCTCCCTCAAGTCCTCCAAGCAGTCGTCCATGGCCTGGACGATCATTTCGAGTATGACGACAACGTCATCTCGATATTCCTGGAACTGGGTGAACTCCACGAAGAGTTCCGACAGCTCGTCGAACTCTTCGCGGAGCTCCCTACGCTCCAGCGCGCTCCCCATCCTGGACGGCATGTCCGCGATCGAATCGTCGGCTTCCCGCCGATCGGTTTTCGAACCACGAGGACGAGCCCCTCCGAGGACGTAAACCCTGTTGCACCGATTTTCCTCGAAGGCCATGGTTAAATGCGACGGGTTAATCGACCAATCCGTCGACAGTCCTCCCCCGGGTTCGACGGTTGGCGTAGGGCCGAAAACCATTTTGGTGCAACTCAGGGGCCTCGAGTTGCACCAAAATCTCATTTTGGTGCAACTCGACCCCGGGCGGGTCGAGAAAAAACTCTCGAGTTGCACCAAAATCCCTGTTGACCCAATCGCAGAAATCCTCCCTGGGTGGAAAAGAGACGCCCACCCCTCCCGAAAGGGGGGAGATGGGGCGGTCTGTTGTCCGAATAGTCTTTCTCAGTGGGTTTTGGGTGAGAGAGATCGATAATTATCACCAGTAATTCACTACCTAGTATTACAGTTCAACTCACGAGCGTGTGAGTCACAAACCAGGTTCCAAGTTTGACTGTACGTGTGTTCCAACGGTTCCAGTTGCCGTGCTCTTCAGGTCTTCTCGTAGGCTCACGAGTCCAACACAGCAGCAAGCGTCCACACTTCTCTCTACCAATCCCTTCTGACACTCCACTGGAGTATATCAGGTGGGGGGCAGTGCTACAGTCCCATGCACTACAAGCTACCTACCACTGCAGTCTTCTGTGACGGGGTGACCCAGTCCCTTCGATCCCTTCCGAGACTCGAAACCACCGGGGTGGGAGTATCTTCTCCGAACTGGGGTGACTCGAGTGAACCATCATGATTGTACCGAGGTACAGCCAATTGACTAACACTCCCCCTCAATCATGATTCACTCTTGTTTCTTCACAACATGAAGAGCATCTCTGATCTCTTCAAATCTTGATGATGGCAATATCTTCGTGAGATAATCTGCCAACATGATGTCCGTGGGACAGTAGTGAAATTTCACTTCACCACGCACTGCACGTTCTCGTATAAAGTGATGCTGGATGTCAATGTGCTTTGATCTGGAAACTGAATTCAGATCATTGATCATCCTCAAAGTAGCTTGGTTGTCATTCAGTATTGGGATGCCATCCCAAGTACCGTTCATCAAACTTCCCAAGAAGTTTCTGATCCACAGTGCTTCTTTCACGCAAGCACTCACAGCCATGTATTCTGCTTCTGCAGTGCTAGTGGCAACAGTCTTCTGCAACTTGCTATACCATGCCACCAGGCTTCCATTCAGCAGGAACAAGAAACCAGTCCTGGACCTCCTTGTGTCCACATCGGTTCCAAAATCAGAATCACAGTATCTTGTCAACTCCAAACCCATTTCTGCATTTGCTGATACAGGTTCATGCTGACCAAGACACAGACCATGTGTTCTGGTTCCTTTCAAGTACTTCAGTACTCTCTTTGCTGCTTTCCAGTGTTCCTGAGCAGGCTTGCTCATGTATCTGGATAGCACCGCTGCTGCATGGGCAATATCAGGCCGTACCGTTGTTGACAAATAAAGCAATTGTCCAACCAACTGCTGGTACTGCACAACCAATTCCTCATCACTTTCTTCCTTTCCTTGTTTCATGCATTCAGAGAGTGGCACTCTACTCTCCTTTGCATTCTCCATTCCAAACTTCTCCAGCATCTTGTCAATCTTTGCAGCTTCTGACAAGTGTATCATCCTGCTTTTTCTGTTCCTGGTCATGACCATACCACAGAACAAGTGAGCAGGCCCCAAGTGTCTTGCATCAAACTTACTACACAGTCCATCAATGACCTTCTGCAGTAATGTTTTGTCACTTGAAGCCAGCAGGATATCATCCACATACACACATATGTAGCACACTGAAGTATCTGACCTGCAGAGCAGCACAGATTCTTCAACACCGTTGCACGCACAGCCCAGCACCTCTTTCAGGGTAGTGGTCAGTAGCTTGTTCCACATCCTTGGTGCTTGCTTCAGGCCATACAAGCTTTTCTTAAGCTTCAACACCTTTCCTGGTACAGGTTGTACCCCTTCTGGAAACTTCATGTAGATATCTTCCACAAGATCTGCATTCAGAAAAGCAGTCTTGATATCCAGTTGTTCAAGTTCCAGGTCTTGCACAGCTGCTACTGTCAAGAACATTCTGAGTGCTGTTTTACTCACAACAGGTGCATATATTTCAGCAAAATCAATGCCTTCCCTTTGCTGAAAACCTTTGATCACCAGCCTCGCCTTGTAGCGTTCAACGTTACCGGCGGCATCTTTCTTGATCTTGAAGACCCACTTGGTCTCCAGCGCTTTTCTTCCAGCAGGGAGATCCGCAACTTTCCATGTATCAGACTCATACAACGATCTGATTTCATCTTCGACAGCCATTTTCCAAAGATCAGCGTCAGATCTTTCCATGGCTTCTTCATAACCAGAAAAATCTGCAGAGAGCTTTTCAGATTCCACGTCTGCCTTCAAACCAAGAGCAAGTTTCCTGTAGTCAACGCCTTGTCGTTGCCTTAAATGATATTTTTCTGTACTTTGAAGTTCTCTTGTTTCGCTTGACGTTTCATTCTGTTCATTCTGATCCGTTAAGTTGGTTTCCTCATCAAAACGACTTTCTGCACCAGAATCTGAAATAATTCCTGCATTTTTCACATTGTCATTTTCCAGGTCATGTGGTGCTGTTCCTTCCAGGTTTTCCTGTACTGTGGTATCAGCTATACCATCACCAACAACACTTTCCACACTGGTTTGACCACCTGTGACCATCTGATCACTGCTTTTACCGCTCTCCAGGAGCTGAGGGGGATTTTCTGCTTTTTCGGAAACATCGCTCAACGGGCGATTTCCAGGTTCAACAAGCAGATCAGGTATAACCAATTCTTGTGTTCCAAATGAACCAGGTAGCTTACCTGGCTCACTTTCGAAGAATTCTGCTGTCCTGGACAATACCAACTGTCCATTCACCAAAAATCTGTATGTGCTGCTGTTTTCATAACCAATGAAGACAGCTTCCTGGGCTCTTGGAGCCAACTTTCCTGACCTTTTCTCTTCAGGAACATGCACCAGGGCTTTGCAACCCCATACCTTCAACAGATTTAGGTCTATACTGCTGCCTGTCAGCAGTTCAGCCGGACTTTTATCACCAGTACCTTTTGCCGGTACCAGGTTCCTCACATAAGCAACAGTCCTGACTGCTTCACCCCACAATGGATGGGGCATGTTGCTTTGTATCAGCAGGGCTCTTGTGCCCTCCATAAGTGTTCTGTTTAACCGTTCTGCTTGTCCATTCTGCTGAGGTTCATATCCAGCAGTCTTCTCATGGATGATTCCACGGTCCTTCAGCCACTCCATCAGTTCCTTGTTCAGGAACTCACTGCCTCTATCTGTTCTGATGGCTTTTACAGAACAACCTCCACGTTGCTCAAACCAACTGATAGTCTCCTTCACAAATCCTGCTGCTGCATCTTTGCTTGGTGCCAGGTGCACTTTGCAGGCTTTGGTGGCAGCATCCACTGCAGTCACAACATACCTGTGACCTCCCAGTGCTTCAGGTTCTACTGGTCCCATAAGATCAAATGAGATCCTATCCAGTGGCTTGTAAGTCTGCTTGATGGCTTGGTGTGGCTTCTGTGTCATCTTGGCCTGAGGACACACCACACATGGCTTGGGTAGCTGACTTGGCAGTCCCATGCTCTTCAACACAAACAAACTTGGATGACCAAGCCTGGCATGCCACAGTTCTGCATCTGTGAGCAGTGCCATTGATCCATCTTTTAGAGACTGTGCCAGCAGCTCTACTTCACCTTTCTTGATGGTGCAGCCTGTGTCATCAAATGTGACACTGGCTCCTGCAGAAATTGCCTTGGGTACTGAAAACAGATTGTATTTCAGTCCAGGCACAAAGAGTACACCAGTAAGGACAATGTTGTGTCCTCCTCTGGAGAGATACACATCTCCAGAACCTGCAATGGGAAGGTTCCCACCTGCAGTACTGATCTCTTTACCATTGACACTCTCCAGGGTGTCATCAAAGAATTTCCTGCATCCTGTCATGTGCTCGGTGGCACCGCTGTCCACGATCCAACTGGACAGCTGAACATCCTGTTCAATGGGTGATGCCATGAAAGCAGTATGATTTGCTTTTTCATGTCCAGCATCAGTTCCTTTACTGATGTCCTCATTCTTCCTGGGGCAGTGGGGCTTGATGTGCCCAGCCTCTCCACAATGCCAGCAAACTGTTGTCTTGTTGCCAGGCCCTTTCTTGGGCTTTCTGCTTTTGCCTTTCTTCATGAAGGTCTTCAATGCCTTAGGTTTGCTGTCTAAGGTCATTTCAAATGCCAGCAGCTGAGCTCTCAGATAGTCCATCGTCAGCGGGACTCCGGACGCCTGTATCGACAACTGGACAGGCCGATACTCGGACGGCAATCCTCTTTTCACCTTCCTGCACATGTCCTCCTCTGAAACCACTCTTCCAGTGTTCATCACCAGATTGGCAAGTGATTCTACCCTCTCCATGAACTTGCTGATCTTTTCACCAGCATGCATCGCAACTCCATCGTACACATCGAGGGCTGCCTGTGCACTTACTTCAGTATGGAGATCATACTTTCTGATCAGTTTCTGCCATACATCTTTGGCTTCTTGCAGATTTCTGAGGGACAGCAAGTCCTCAGATCTCAAGGTCTGCATGATAGCACCTCTTGCTACCAGGCTCCTCTTCATGCCTGTTGGTCCGTCCTCCGTGGCATCGAGAGTATCTCGCAAGCCAGCGACAACCAACACATTCATCATCCTTTCCTTCCAACAAATCCAGTTGGAATGGTCCAACTCAGGTACCTTGGATAAATCTATCCTGTAGGACACCACTTGTGGTCCTGAGCTTGCGCTCATCGTCGGTGTGTCTTCAAACACCTCTGCTGCTCCTGCAGCTTCTGCCATTCTCAAGGCTCTTAACCTGTTGTCCGAATAGTCTTTCTCAGTGGGTTTTGGGTGAGAGAGATCGATAATTATCACCAGTAATTCACTACCTAGTATTACAGTTCAACTCACGAGCGTGTGAGTCACAAACCAGGTTCCAAGTTTGACTGTACGTGTGTTCCAACGGTTCCAGTTGCCGTGCTCTTCAGGTCTTCTCGTAGGCTCACGAGTCCAACACAGCAGCAAGCGTCCACACTTCTCTCTACCAATCCCTTCTGACACTCCACTGGAGTATATCAGGTGGGGGGCAGTGCTACAGTCCCATGCACTACAAGCTACCTACCACTGCAGTCTTCTGTGACGGGGTGACCCAGTCCCTTCGATCCCTTCCGAGACTCGAAACCACCGGGGTGGGAGTATCTTCTCCGAACTGGGGTGACTCGAGTGAACCATCATGATTGTACCGAGGTACAGCCAATTGACTAACACGGTCTGGGAAGGGATCCGACTGGTCGATCCCTGTGCAGCGAGGAGAGGCGGTGTGGAGTGCATGGGACACGTTGGCACTGCCTCCACCGAATGGATTTGTTCAAGCGGAGGGTCAGAAAAGGTGTGGGAGAGACGAGGGTGGACGCTCGTGGATGTGCTGGAACCATGGACCGAAGAGAGGGATCGGATGGACACGGCAACGCGAGACACCGTCGGTACCCCTGCACTCGCCATCGGAACCTGGTGTTGGGTGGTCCGCCTGCTGGTGCGTTTGGCAGGATCGTGCCAGGCATTGAAGGACGGAGGATCGTGATCGATCTCACGTCCCAAACCGATCACAACGACGATTCAAACAACCACGGGAGGGGACGAAGGGATGGATCGATCCATGGACCGTCCAAAGACCGATGGGACAGCGGTCCTTCGAGGTGGGACCGGACCCGACGAGGGGACCGGTGCAGACGCGCGCGTCGCGCGTCGACCACCACGTGGGAACACAGCACAGGCGCGTGGAAGAGCCTCTGGTGGAGCGTGTCATGAGAAGGGCGGTGGTGCTGGCGAAGAGGGTCCAGGAAATCGCAGAAGCGACTCAACCCAGAAGAAAGGGAGAAGCGACGTGGCCTCGAAACGCAACCGAAGCCTGTGGTTGGACCTGTGCCGTCACCCACCATGCCAAGAGCAGGAGGTTCTGCGCCGAACCGCCCTCTGCCAAGCCAAGCGGACGTCCACGTAGGAATGCAGATCCAGGAGAGACCGCCTCGCGCGTGATCGACCCGCCGGCGACAGGGGTCGTCGGTGTGCTCTGGGAAGCTTACACGGCTTTGAAAGCCAAACTGGGCGTTTTCTTCGTGCAGCGGTTCGTGGAAACTAGCTTCGACACGCAAGAGTTCATCTCCGGCGCACGGCACGCCTTCTTCACGGTGAACGACCTGTTCGCCAGGCAACGTGTGCAGGAGCTCGAACCCATGCTCAGCCGTCGCGTTCACGAGGCCTTCGAGAAGACCTTGCAAGATTTGAAGCACGACGGTTTGCGTATGGAATTCGCCATCGGACAGGTGCATCGCGTGGTGTTGACGGGCGTCAACGTACAGCCAGAAGGTGCAGTGCGCGGGTTGACGTTGGAGGAGGACGCAGGAGGAGACTTGCAGCCTCCAGGTTGGCTCACGGTGGGCGTGCGTTACGACTGCACTGCGCACTGCAAGATTTTGGATGCCAAGGGAAACACCGTCTCGTCTACCCAAGACAACCGCGGCCATCAGTGGGCGTTCGCTCGCATGTTGCCGGCCAAGCTCCCTTCCGAGGAGCTCCAGTCCCCTTGGCGTGTGGTGGACGTGGACATCGATGCCTTGGGCGCATGACGCGCGTAACGGAGCCTGCCCTTTTTTTGTTCTCCTGCCGCCTTGCCATCCACCATCCATCTCCTTCCATCGACACGTGATGGAATGGAACGAAGCGACGTCCTTCGCCGAACGCATGCCGACGTTCGTCGTCCCTTCCCTCGGCGCTCCCCGCCGAGGACCGCCCAACCGTCCCCCTCCGTTCCTCGACGGGCATCGTCCCGAACCGCCCGAGATGGGTCGGAGGCGGCCTGTCCACACCCAGGAAACCGCGGCGCACACGGCGGACATGCTGCGATCTTTCACGGACTAGAGCGAGGACCGTTCGCCGTGCGCGACGCGTGGAGATGGAAGACAAGGGGAGGTCGACCGAAGGGACGCCGAACGCGGAAGGAGAGGTCGGGACGATGCCGCCGGAGGCGAAGAAGGCCAAGTGGGAAGACCAAGTGGACGGCGAAACGACCACTCTGTACGAGATCGTGCAAAAGGCGACGTCCGCAGCGGCAGCAGAAGCAGAGAAATACGTGGACGAGAAGACGAGAAGCGTCTTGGATCTCTTGAAACCTTCCGTCGGGCCGCAACTCACACTGCCGAAGGACTACGAAATCGGGAAACACTTGACGCCTCTGCTCCGAGAAGACAACGTAGACAAGATATCGTACAGTCTCAACGTGCTGAATCTGCTCTCGTTCGACCAAAACAACGCCGTCCGACTCGGCCAGCACGGAGGAGTGCTCCCTTGGTTGCTGGGAATCCTCGAGAAGTGTGCGACGGATTCGTTGCTCGACAGGGAAGAGGAGAGTGGGCGGGTGCTCCCGAAGGGTCGCATCGAGAAAGAGGTTGCTAGAAGTAGGAATACAAGTGGTGGGCAAGCCGCTAGCACGAGCACGTGGTGGTGGTTCGGAGAACCAGGGCTACTCAGCGATGAGAAGGGAGATGTGCACCATATGTACCTCGAGTGTGTGCTGAACATTATGAGGAACCTTTCATTCAACCCGCAGAACTGGGATCATTTCACAAGTCCAAGGGCATTGGCACGAATCTTGAGGTGCCTTGACGACCAACCGCTTCCCCTGGGCATAGTTGGTGCAACTCAAGGACCCGCATTGGATATTTTGGAGAATGTAGGAAGAAAAATAAAGTTGAAGGACATCGATGCACAACACAATGCTTGCTCACATCCGGTGGGCCTGAAGCTGAGCCGTCGTCCTTCGCTTGTACTCTCATTGGCCATCAAGAATGCTGCCAGATCACAACATCCAGAGCAAAAGCGACAAGCCGCTGGCATCATATCCATATTCTCGGAGAGTAAGCTGAATGAGGCGTATTTAAGCTTGATGCTCATGTCCGAGGACGTTGAATTATTAGATCGGCTTGTGGAGAACACGGATCCATGGGTCAATGGCTTTGAGGTTGCTAAAGCATCTTTAGAAGCAGTCAACAGTCTGTTGGGCTTCCGCGGGACACTGATGAAAATGACATTGGCAAAGAAGAGACCCCTGCTGCATACTTTGTTGAAGATCCTGAAGGACCAAGGACACCCGTTGCTGCAACGGAAAGCATTGACAGCACTTCATGCCATAGCTTCGTGCTCCAGTAGTGTAAAGCTACTAGAATCCGTCGAGCCAGCCATGGTGGAACTTGTCTTAACCGCTCACCCTTCTGGGCAATCTTTAGCAAGGATCTTGCACAAAATGACGGTGTTTGAGCGACCAAGAATGTATGCTCGACTCGATGGGCAACAAGCGCAGCCTCTTGGCCAACATTCTAATGTGTCCCGGGCCACAGCATTAACACCAGCCCTTCACACAACTAGGCAGCAACCAACCTCGCAAAGAATTGGAAGCTTGACCGGTAGCAATGCACATGCTTACGCCCGACCCTTCAACCACGGTAGTTTTGGACACGGACAGTCCGTGCTTGGAACAGGAGGCATGAAGGATGGCATGAAGGAACATCCTCCGAGCCATTTTAAACCACCTGGTGCGAAGTCGATCTCTCAAGAAGGTCAGCATGGCACAACCAGCTAGGATTTTGCAATTTGGTATGCTTTTTCTACGTTGACTGGGAGCAAGGACTTCAGCATGTGCATGGCATGACCTTTGGATGCGGACAAGCTATCCCTGCCACGTTCGTCTCGGATGCCTACTCATGGGAAAGATCAAATAAATTTTCCACGTTCCATTGATGGCAACAAACTCAGGATTACATGAAGCTACTGGCGTGGTGGTGAACCATGTACCATTCTCCATCTGATTCTAACTCGAATATGTTGGTAGCTACAAGCTTCCCTTTAGACTCTCCCGCATCCACGTCTTCTACGCATGTTACAAACGCGCAGCTACCTAGCGAGTGGACCTGCACATCCAGGACCTTGATGTCTATCGTGATTCCTCTGAGAACGACTTCCCAGCTGGCCATGACGTCTTCTCTCCCCGACACACATCCAGCACCTGGATGGATACATTTGACGTGGTCTCCCTTGGACCACAGGCTTTTCATCCTCTCCATGTCTCCGGATTCGAACGCGCGGTAGAACCTAAGGTTCGCTTGTTCCACGGCCACGACGTCGCTGGAGAATCGATTCCCGATGGCGTCCCGGAGTCGCGCCGCCTCGGCGTAGTCTTCTCGTTCCACCGCCGCCTCCATCGCCTGTCTCATGCCTTGCAAGGTATCTCCCTGGGCGCTCCCTTCCTTCAAGCACGGAGAACGCCTGCTTCTCCTCCTGCTCGTCCTCGTCTTTCCTTGCCATTGGACCGTGGTCCTGGCGTTGGCCTTGTACATCTTCGTCGGTGCTTGGTGGGATGCACGCCCACCTTCAATCCAATCCAGTCCAGCTGGGAGGCCATCGGGTCCATGGGGCAAGGCCCCCTTCGACTTCCCCAACGTCCCAACCCGGCCTCCTTTCAATCCGTCCCCATCCCCGGGTTCGATCGGTCGGGTGGAACCCGAAACGGGTCTCAATTGCCCCGAGGAAGGACGAGGAATCCAATCGAACCAGGTGGCGATGGGCAGAGATGGACGCGTGCACCGACAGGCCGCCGCCATCGTGGGACGCTTGAGAAAGGCGGACGCGACGAAACGAGGTGGATCCAGCGTCAAAGGACTCACACTTGCCAAACACGTGTCCAGCAAAAAGGCTACCCATGCGGTCACCTGCGAGGTGCTGCGATACTGGGACGTGCTGGTGGAAGTGACTCGCGACGCAAACCTCGTCAACGACAAACAGCTGCGGCACCAAGAGCTCGCGATGGTCCTCGTATATGAGCTGATCCTTGGAAAAGGATTGCACCCCGTCGGAAAGGAAGAAAAACGCGTGCTAGACCGTAAAACCGGGATCAAAGCCGCTTTTGCGAAACTGCTCGTGAGACGGAAGGTGGATCGACCGGAGATGCTCCTGGCCGAGTCTAAAAGGAGGCAAGGCACGGAAAGATTCCGATCTGCAAGGGTGAACCTCCTTAAGATACCGGTGGAAGAAGCCATCCGGATGTTGGTAGAAGAGAAAAAGCAAGTTAGCATGGACCCCTATCTTCCGGACGTATTGCGATTTCCCCCTGGCACTGATCTTCATGATCATCCCATGGTGGTGGATAAGAGGCTCCTCCTACAAGGATGGTCGAGTTGCATCCCGGCACATGCACTTTCACCACCCCCTGGAGCCCATGTGATCGATGCTTGCGCTGCACCTGGGAATAAGACCACGCACTTGGCCTCCATCATGAAAGGAACAGGGATGATATTCGCCTTTGACAGGGACCGCGGTCGAGCAGGGGTTCTTGAGGAAAGTTTGCACAAGTCCGGCGCTCGAAATTTTCGCGTCATATGTGCAGATTTCCTTACCATCGATCCTGCAGCACGGGAATATGCTGAAGTCAGCTGCATACTTTTGGATCCCTCATGCAGTGGGTCTGGCACTTCACACTCACGCATGGACCATTTACTGCCCTCCTCACAACAGACCAAGGGGAAGGCTGGAAACAACACACAAGAGCACAGGATTGCATCGCTGGCAAACTTCCAAGAAAAAATACTGATGCACGCCCTCCAATTTCCGGGATTGGAGAGGCTTGTTTACTCCACATGCTCAGTGCATGTAAGGGAGAACGAACAGGTGGTGTGCAATGTGATGGAGAAAGCTGCTGCACTTGGTTTTTGCTTGGGCACACCAATCCCTGATTGGCCCCACAGAGGCCGGAACCTCAATCGAAGCGGGGCAGAATTCGTTAGGGTTGATCCCGAGCGGGATGGTTGCGATGGCTTTTTCGTTGCCCTCTTTGTACGCACCCACAAGCCCAGTTCCTGAATGGCCGGACCTCCTTACTTCACCGAAGGTTCTTTAGGCAACCCAACATGTCCATCGATTCTCGTTTGATTCCATAGATCGAGGGACGCATCATTGGTTGAGACGTACCCCAGTGTATCAACCTGGCTCACGATTGACCGTCCCTACTTCCTGGTTGCAGAGTTCAAAAACGCCGTGGATATGGTAGTAACCAGAGTCCCCTGGCGGAAGGTCCATGCTACAAAGCTGGATGTTTGACGCCTGTACCTCACCAGCGTTGACATTCAGGTGTTCCTCATAGGCCTCGATAGGGAACTTGGTTGCACCAAGCACCTTCTTCCTTGCTTTGGGTGGAACTTTTGACATTTTTGCTATGGTGACGTGAGGTGTAAAAGGCCTCTGCTCAGGTTCCATCAAACCTTCGTTCACGAATTCATTTTGCACGCACTTTGCCAACTTGGTGAGTGCCTCTCTCCTGTCGTCCTCGGCCACTTCTAGGAAAATCACCTCGTTTCGAAACGTGCTCAGCCCCTCCAGAGTGAAGGACAATGGAGCAGCCACCCATTTCAGCGTTGTTTTCAACCCCTTTAGAACAGCAGTGGCCTTTTGCAGCTTTTCAGGTGTATCCAATCGCATAACCCCGAGGGTGAGGTGGACTTTCGTGGGTACAACGCACACTCGCTGCAGTTGGGGGTTGTGCCTGATGAGCGAAGCCTGGATATTTCTCACTGCATCGACGACGGTGGGGTGCTGGGCGAGCTGAATCGCTAGGAAAGAGTCCGGTTTCTTCCCGTCGTACCTGCGTTTCGCGTCGTTCGGTTTCTTTTGCGACTGTCCGGTTGCTTCGTGCTTCTTGGTGTCGGCACCGGGGCCTTCCTTCCACTTCGCATGTTTGTCTTTCGTTGGTTTCGGGCTGTGGGACACAGCCACTGTCCCATTAGGCCCTTTCATTGGTTCAATGCGTCGAATCTTGTTGTTTGCGTCCCAATCACGCGCACGAACGCCGTTGTGATGGACAACAAAACCATCCCAACACACCAACCGGTGTCGGAATCCAACCGATCCGACCTGCGAAGGGAAGGGGAGATCCTCCTTCCGCCCCTGAAGCAGTGTGGATCGCAAAATCCGTAAAAAGACAGCGGTCTTTTCGATCCATGGATGGAGGGGAAGGGGCTGCCAGGACATCTCCGGAAAGCGTCGGATTCGATGGATGGGATGGCGGCGGCTATGGCGAAATCCTCGATGCCAAGTGCCGTGCAAGCCAAAGGGAGGTCCAGAAGTGGATGGAAGAAAGGCGGAAGATCGCCTAGAAACGTCGTGGTTCGCGCAGAAGCGGAAAGGATCGATGGGAAGGCTATCGCCGCCAAGGTTAGGCAAGAAGTGCAGGATGAAGTGCGCCGAATGAAGGCCACCACCGGATGCGCACCTGGCCTGGCGGTGGTGCTAGTAGGAGACAGGAAAGATTCCGAGACCTACGTGCGAAACAAGAAGAAAGCATGCGAAGAAGCCGGGATCCAATCGTTTGGAACCGATCTACCTGCAGATGCAACTGAAGAGGAAGTGCTTGCGGTAGTACGCGGATACAACGATAATGTAGACGTGCATGGGATCCTGGTGCAACTCCCACTTCCTTCCCACATGGACGAGGAAAAGATACTTGGCTCCATCAGCATTGAGAAGGACGTAGATGGCTTCCACCCATTGAATTTGGGGAAGCTTGCGATGAGGGGCAGAGACCCGCTGTACGTGCCTTGCACACCAAAGGGCTGCATTGAGTTGCTAGAGCGTTCCGGTATCTCCATCAGCGGAAAAAAACGCCGTGGTGATAGGGAGAAGCAATATTGTCGGAACACCCGCCGCTATGCTGCTTCAGCGAAAGGATGCAACAGTTACGGTGGTCCATTCGCGTACTCCAGATATCCCTTTCTACACGAAAAACGCAGATATTGTGATTGCAGCACTTGGTACGGCGAATTTTGTGAAAGGAGAATGGCTTAAGCCGGGGTGTGCAGTTATTGATGTTGGAATCAATGCAGTCGATGATCCCACCGCAAAGCGTGGGTACAGGTTGGTCGGCGACGTTGAATTTGACAGTGCAAGTAAGGTTGCTGGCCATATTACTCCAGTTCCTGGTGGTGTTGGTCCAATGACAATTGCTATGTTGCTAAAGAACACAGTAGATGGAGCGAAGCGCTTCAACGAACTGCATAGGAATTAGGAGAATGCTGAAAGCTGTTGCCTGAAGGATGAATGGGACACACGCAGCGGTAAGCGTGAGAAACACTCGTTTTCCTGTCAGTTCAGCAATTGTGATGCTGAGAACCTCTACTCCACTGCAGAGGAGTTCATTTCCCAAAAATAAGATTTGTTCCCTGGCAGCACTTCTCGACAGGATATGCAGAATTGCATTTATTGTTTTTACAAATCAAGTTTCTCCTAGTGATACCCTCTTCAGGAGTTCTGGAGCTAACTTGTATATGTCACCTGCTCCCATTGCAATCAAAACGATTTCTTCTGCATTGCTACCACCAACACTTTGAGCCTTCTGCTCAGCAGGGAGTTCCCAGGCAAGTCGCTCAATCGTGTCCTCAAGGCTCGCAATGTAGGATACAGGGGGACCAACAATTGCATCAGCAAGAGCTTTTGCAGCCCCACTGTTCTCGTCCATTTCTCTAGCAGAGTAGATTTCAGTAACTATAACACGGTCTGCAGCACTGAAAGCGGGTGCAAAGTCGTCCATCATGGCCACAAGCCTGCTGTATGTATGAGGCTGAAAGATTACCCAAATGGCCTGCTTGTCAAATCGTTGCCTTGCAGCTTGAAGGGTTGCACGGACTTCCGTTGGATGGTGGGCATAGTCATCGAACACGGTAACAATACCGGGGACTCTTCCGATCTGCTCAAATCTCCTCTTGATACCCTTGAAACTGGATAGGGCAAAGGCCGCTTTCGAGGCGGCTGTTCTCAATTCCTGCACATGTGAATCCGCAAAAGAAGCAAGGTTTTGGGCTTCGCATTGTGTATCCCCTGCTGTTGCTTCGCACGCACCAAGAATCGAACAGACACAGACAGAGGCAAGAGCGTTCAAAACATTGTGCAGGCCGGGCTGAGGCAAATTCACCCTTGCAACTGGCAAAGCGTTGTGCACTACTACAAAGTCAGTTCCACCTTCGGGATTGGGAGTCAATGCTGTTGCCTGCCAGTCATTTTCAACCCCAAGACCGTAAGTGACAACAGCATGCTCCGCCTTGAGATAATTAACCCTCCGGTGAACATCTTTGCCAAACACATCTTTTAGTGATTTGCATCCGGCATCGTCGCCGCACAGCAGGAGCACACCCCCCTTTACCGTTTTGCCCGCAAAAGCACGGAAAGTGGTTCTCGTGGAAGCCTCGGTTGGAAAAAGATCGACATGATCCCATTCCACATTGGTGATAACAGAAATCAAAGGTTTAAGCCCTAGGAATGCCCCATCGTATTCATCTGCCTCCAGTACAAAGCAATTACTTGTGCCAAGAACGGCGCCTTGCCCGTTTGGAAACTGTTGGACTCCAGAGCCAACCACTGCCGTGGCATCCGTTCCACTTTCTCTCAGTGCAACTGCAATCATTGCCGAAGTGGTGGTCTTTCCATGCGTGCCAGCTACTGCAACAAGGTTTTGAGAAGCTGTGATGTGACCGAGCCATTCGCTCCTTTTGTAGATTCGAATGCCCAACACCTTTGCAGCAGTCACTTCAACATTATCAGCGGGCACGGCACTGGACACAACCAGGGCTTCCGGAAGCGCCGTTCTTCTGGCATTGTCTCCACACCGCCTCATCAAGTGCAATGCCGAATGTCCCACTTTCACTTCCATCCCGTCTTCTCTCAACGCTTGCGTGTTGGGTGATTCTTCGCGGTCGGATCCGGTCACGGTGTGTCCTTGGTTGTGAGCGATCCCTGCCAAGGCCGACAGACCGGTGCCCCCAATGCCGACGAAATGGATCCACATGCCCTCTACTCCTTGCACCCTTTCCCTCTTATCCTCCCTCTCTTGTTCTGTGAATTGGAAGAGCCTGCTTCCGTCGGGTAGCACCTTCACTTCGGCTCCGAACAGTGCGGCCAATCCCTTTCGCAACAGCCTCCCTTCCAGTGCCTGCACGTCGTCTTTTCCGGCCCTTCTTCCCCTCACGCGCCACCTGCACATCCTCCCTTCCCTTCTGCGTCCCAAACATCCCGACATCGTCACTTTCGTGCATCGAAGTTCGCTTTGGACCGTCCCTTTCGTCGCCATCATCCCCGTCGAGTCGCACCAAAACCGACGATGGCGAGTCGACGGTCCCATCCAGCTCGATTCGCTGGTGGACCGATCAAAGACAGTAAAGACAGTCCCTCCCTGCGGGAACCACCTTCCACTCGAGGACCGATAAAAGACCGTCAATGGATAGCTGTCCATGCGATCCACACCCAGGGGGGTGGATTGGAACTGGATTGGAATTCGTCTCCAAAAACCGCGCCAGTAACGCCGGCCATGTCGACGAACACGTCCACGTCTAGCCCACGTCAAGGACTCGAAAGGAACCAATCCGAGGTCCTGCGAAGCAGGTACCAAAGGGCGTACGTCGCAGGAGTCGCAGGGCTCTACCTCGTCGCCTACAACGCCCTCCAAGGATTGGGATGGTTGCTGGGACTCGTGCTCTGCGTGTGGAGCCTGCGTACAGCGACGTTCACGCACGCCTACGCGAACTCACACAAGATCATAAGTATGTGGCGTGGACCCTTTCCATTAAATGGCTGCCATGCTTGATGCACTCGCGTAATCCGAAGTACTGACCAATTCCGCCCACTCGACAGACATCTGTCAGCTGGCCTCCGGGTTGGAGATAGCGCATGCTGCGTTCGGTAAGTGTTGCTACAAACGTGCGAAGTCTCGATACGCGATGCGTTCGATATCTCCGCCTGACATTGCAAGCGTCCCCTGAAACCGAAGGCCTCGTTCCGAGTTCCCCCATCACGTCCCTGATGCAGTGGACAGGAAGGTCCCATGTGCTTTTTGCTATCGTTTACTGCATTGCAGAGCTGCAAAACAGTGCGGCCACAACAATACTATTCACCGCGTGGGCAATGACGGAAATAATCAGATACCCACAGTACGCGCTGACAAGCCTCGGAGTTTGCCCTGGCTGGTTGACATGGGCTAGGTACACAGTTTTCATCCCTCTTTATCCCATAGGAGTGGTGGCGGAAATATCATTGATGTACAAAGCACTTGCATTCGTGAAAAAACGGAATTTACATAACCTGAGGATGCCAAATCAGTTCAACTTTGCGTTTGATTACCACAACTTTGTGATTTGTCTGCTGCTGATGTATCCCTTCCTGTGGTGGTCCCTCTACTCCTACATGTGGAGGCAGAGAAAGAAGAAAGTTGGTCAAAAGAAAAAGCAATCCTAGCCGATGATCTCGAAAATCCATATGCACGCACAACAAACACGTTTTGGCCAATGAGGGGCACTCAAGGTACAGTTCAGGAATTTGTACTGGCTGGGAAAGAGGTTCATATTATGTCTATACCTGTAGTTCATTGCATGCAAAGAATTAGGGCCACTCGTTTAAGAGTGAAGACTCTGCATCGCAGCTCGCCTTTTTATAGGAGCTCCACGGAACGAATCGCACTTGCGCACCGTTGCTCCCTCGCTCCTTCAAGGAGGACAGTGTTTGCAGTGCAATGGCCAATACGAGAGGGACTTAGGAGTAATTCCCTTAATTGTGGTTTTGCAGGACTGTCATGCATGGGACGCCAAAATTTTGCGCTCCCGGCTCAAACGTGGGTCTGTGCAGTCCATGACACTGCAACGCTAGACTACATCAGCATGGTCAGCAAACCAAAGAATGGTCCCAAAGCGAATCAATGTGTGTTTGATTTCATTTCCAAGGAAGAGCCACCAAATATTCAATCATGATATTGGCGTTGACGAGCTGGCACACTGGTTTTGCGAAGAGGGTGGCGCATGCAGACCAGGTAGAAACCTGAAATACTTGATTGTACTCGGTGCAAAATCATAGTACACTCGGCCAAGGGAATCGTGGGATACCTTTGCCTTGACCGTTCATGCATGGAACGAAGAGGAGACACGTGCGCATTTCCGTCAACCCGCAAGCCCTGGGTTTGACGTTCCTACATCACGGATCTCGCATCGGGTCAGCCCTCCCTGCTTTTGTACCCGACCCCATGGCCTTTGCTTCGTTTGGGTATCCGACGTTTGATCCATTTTTGTAACCGCATTTCCATCCGACCGACACGAGACCCCGGGCCGCTTTCAGAGCATGCAATTCACGATGTTGATCGTGGTGTTGTGATCCCGATTGACGAAGGTGCATTTCATCTGGTTGGTAGAGTAGCACCATTGCAAGTCTCGCGCCCTATGTTTCGTGTTGCACCTTCCAAACCCTTTCATAAATGCGGGCATCTCGTGATGGAGGACCGTCATCCGAAACTCGTCCGGGTGGCGCATGTAGAAACAACCCACACCTTCCTTGAAAGCGAGACTCGTCGGCACGCATACCTTGCTTTGTCCATTGCATACAAATTTAAGCGGCTCGTAGGACACTTTCAACGTCTTGTCCTTTGCGATGGCCGTCTGCATGCAATGGAAGAGTTTGGTGAACGTGCGCTTGTTTCCTCTGTACAAGCGCAATGCTCGGTCGGTCCATTTGCTTCTCGTGTATGTCGACCAAAGGCACGTGTAGCTGGCTTTCATCGCTTGCACGTACCGAAGGAACGCATCGAAGTTCGCGCCCTTGGCAGAGGTTTGGGAGAGCGTTTGCAAAGCCGAGTTGACGACCTATCGTGTTTATCAAGCGACGAACTTAGGGTTCCCGATTCCATGTAATATTGACGCCTCGAAAGAACCATCCACCAGCGGTTGCACCCATCGCGTCAAAAGCGATACAAGATGTTTGACCTTTCCAGGTCGATTCTCATGCCCACGTCGTGCGGTCCCAAACAAACGAGGGAAGAACCTATGGTTTTTGCGGTGTTCCTAGGCCGTTGGAAAGGAACGCACACGGAGGTTCTGTCCGACTCCGACATCAAATCTCCAATGCCAAATTGGGAGGCATGGCACCGTGAAGGACGCAAGGGTCTTCTAGGAGGGTCAAGTTGGGCAAACGGTTCACCAACGGCTTGGTGGCTTTTTTGCATTCCGAGGAAGGGAACATCGTTTGTAATCATTACTTGATCGCCATCAGGTAGACCCACTAGGTGGTCCAACGCGTCCGTCCCGCCACGTGGTGGGTTTTGAGGTCGGTCAAGCACTTGATGGCACCGAACGTGTGAAGCTTGCTGTCTCTCGCGTCCCGTTCGCATGCGTCGACTATGACGCACGGATCAGGGTGTCTGTCACGGAACGCGTCGATCTTTGCGGACGTTTTGTGCCTCCTGCTCACACCCAACATCGATTGGTGAAGAAACGTTTGATCGAACGCGTTGGGCACGTTCCCGTCGCTCAAATTGCATGTGCCCGCGCCGTGAGAGGTTTACCAAAGCAACAAGTTCAAACACACGCAGGCCGAATGCATGCGTTTGGGCTACGCGATGACCCGGAGACAAACGGCCCGCTTGACGTTTTCTTTGGATGGACCTCCCGTACACTGCACCGCCCAACGCGCACTTGACGACGGTCACTTGTGTGGTCTTCCGATCTTCGATTTTTCGGATGGAGTACGGGCGCTTTCGCTTTTCGCTGACCGGTGCCTTCGAGACGTTGTCGTGGTCCATGTGATAGAGGGTCCCCTATCTTTCTAGCAGATTCTTCACGTATGTGGCATGCATTGCATCGACCAACTTTGCCGAAGAAAAGCTTGTAGGTGCTCTCTTGGCACGGATCGAAAGGCCTCGTCCGTGGCTTGAAAGGCGTACTAGTGCCTCTTCACGATTGAGACCACACTTTCGACGGCGTTGCACCATGGAAAGTAGGACAGTATGATAAAAAACGTCCAAACTCTTTCCCTCGCGATTTGGTGCGCGACTTTTGAACGATGGAACTTTGTGTTGTCGAAGAGTAGAACCGTACCCTTGTCCAATTCCCAACGATTCAGAAACGAACAAAAAGACTCCTTGTCGTACGAACTCTTTTTTCCATGTAGGAGGGTGTAGTCGGGTGATACGACCACGTGGTCGTGACTAGACGCTTTCTCCTTATGAAGAGTCTCTTTCCCACGGAAGCATAATGTTGGAAGGAGTACCCCTTCTAGTAAGACACAACCCCGTACAGAACCAAGTCCAAGGAGGGACGCGCCAAAACAAACGCTCGCAGCAAATCGCGACGGAAGACCCGACGAAGACGATCAAGACGCAGAAGCCCTTGAGCTCGCGTGACGAATCAAGTTGTACGTGACAAGAGGATGTTCAGATTGCGAAGGATACGAGGCGGCCAGCTCCTCGACAATCTCGCTAGAGCGCAATATTTAAGCGCTCGCGACTAAACCTGTAGTCAGTTTTTGCATTACCAAACAATACCGCCCATCTGCCTTCGACCAACGTGCGCGCACATCCAACGACGCGCCTCTCCTGTGGATCGCTACCTAAGAGAAGAGAAACCCTCGCAGTGACGAAGCCCTCGAATCAGCCTTACAACGTGAACCAAATTGTTCCACACAGGAAGACCCTGATCGATTCATTCTAGCACATACTCCCCTCGTGTTCATTCCGTTTCTTCCGAACACGGTTTGGTCCATGGACACGAAAGGTTACCCTTCTAACAACGCATCTCTTTTTTCAAGAACGTTTTAATCGCGTTGAGCCGGTTCGATGGGTTGGAAACATGTTTTGTTTTCTTCTTCGTCCAACTTATCTTCGTAATGGCTGTTCGAACGAGTTCGTGGGAAACGAGAGTCCCGAGCGTCTAGAGGATCAGAATTCGTATCGTTCGCACGGACACGAACGGATCGCTCGACACGAGAGTGCGCGCCGTCTCGATCGTCGCATTGCACTTGGCTACAGAAGTCCTTGCGTACGGTTTTCTCTGTAAATTGCGAATCCAACGATGCGCGGCGGGAGAACTTGCACGCAGGAGAAGAGCCAATTTTTGAATGCTTGGAACCAAGGAGTACATGCGTTGGGCACTCATCCTTCGATCGATCGGGTACGCATCTATCGAGTCTACGATTGGCATATCAAAGTGTTGCGATATTTGGTCGACAAATCTTATATAATCATGAATTTATTGCACCAGTCAAAGGTGAGCTTGTGTCGTGTTGGCAGGGATGGAACGCTGGTCTCCCCTCCAAACCAGATTCCTCCAATCACCGAGACCAGCCATTCGACCAACTTTTAAGCAACGATACCACCACCCCGCTCTCAGAGTTAGATGCTCTTGTGTGTTGCTGCGAAACCTGGGCTGGAGATACTGGTCTGCTGGGAAGGATTGAACCCGATGGATTTCTTGTGTGTGAAGGGCCCCTGCATGGAGTCAACTTGCACCTTCCGCCTAACTTCTTACACATATCTGACAGCTCAGATACATGTACATCAGCACCATCCTTTCCGGTCACAAAGAATGAGCCGGTGGCAATCCCATCTTCCACCATTACTTGCACAGCAGTGACATTCAGGCCTTCCCTTTTAATCGCTTCGGCAACTCTAGATACGAGTCCCAGACCATCGTCGGCTTCAAGATCAACTCTGAGGCCTCTGTGAACACGCCTCACAAGAGCCGCTTTCAGGTGTTCCGACAAGTCCTCAGCCTCCCCGGGAGGGACTGGAGTACCCTGCCTCGTGCGAAGGTAGTACTCCTGCATAGCATTTGGACCATCGGAGTCAATGGTAGCATGATACACATCAACCTCCATGTCCGCAAGTGTGCACACAGTATCGAAGAGAAGACTTGTCCTGTCTTTGCATTGAATGTCCACGATTGTGTATCCTGTTTGATGGCAGTCAGAAACTGATATCACAGGGATATCGGTTATGAGTGGGGATGTTCGTTGGGCGGTCTTGCTGTTGCTAGGGTCTCCAGGATCAGCTTTCACCCTCAGTAGCAGCATGTGGAGTCTGCGTTCTGGATGCTGCTCCTTCTTGACACATGTCTCGTATTCGACCAGGACTCGCTGGCGCAAAGCATCAGGGCTGTGCCCTTCCCGCACGACCGTGCCAAGCCTCTGGGCAACCTCTTTCAGGACTTTCCTGGGAGACTCGGTCTTTTCCCATTCCTTCTGAACGCTGAAGACAAACGCAGCAACCAGGCTCTGTGTCCACACTGCTGCTTGTATGATGTTGAATCCCATGTCTTGTAGTACCTCCGTCAAGTCTGCAGTCAGGCCCACTTTGTCTGGCCCTGCTACTTCAAAGACGTGCACCTGTTCGACCACATTTTCACTCGGCCCATCCTCTTCTGCGTGCGACACCCCAACGTCAAGCATGTGTTGGATGGACTCCAGCTGCAGGTCGTCTTGCACCTTTCTTCCCATCAAATCCGTCACGTGGAATACGTCGACGAACCAGCCTCCATCGGAAGAGATTCTGGCTTTTTTCACCACCAGTCCTAGCTCGGTGAGGTTTTGCACGACTTCGACGAGGGTTCCTGGCCTGTTTCATCCCCAGACGCGGGCGTTCGTCGAGAAGCATCGCGTCTTGGTTGGTCAGCGTTCCACGCTTCGTTGCAACGCTGATCCGACTTTCGCGTTGCGTCGTTTCTTCTCTTTCGTGGGTCTTTTCGCGCACCTGTTGGCGGAATCGATGGTGATGATGGTGTTGGACGGGTCCGAATAGTTGTCCACTTTGATGTTCGGCGGGTGCACGCGTAGTTCCAGCGTTTCGTACTCGAGCAGTGCCGGCAACGAGTTGCTGTGCGCCATTTGTTTGTACTCTTTGAAGGAGACGAGGCTTCCTGCTCTCGTGACGTTGCTGTAGGACGTGGAAGACACCATACCACTTGGCGAAGGTTCGCCTTGCGGCCTTCCATCCAACCTTTCCCCACGGTTCAGTCCTTCCAAAACCGGCGAGTTCATCTCCTTCCTCCCGTACACGTGCCGCGTGGTCTTCCTCCACCCTCCTACGACGGGTTCCTGCCCCACTGCGCAATCGTTCGATCCTTGGAGCGCCTCTTGCGACGGTGTCGCACAGGTGGTCGAGCTGTGCCTCGAAGGTCTCTCCCTCGTACGTGTTCCATTCGGAGCCTCCCTTTCGGTCCGGGTCCCAACCCCGTGGCCGCCCTTGCAAAAGGAGGAATAGAAAGGAAGGATGGGCGGGTTCGTCCCAATCAACCTATGGGTGGGCGAGGGGAGAGAGAACCCGGGGGAACGAACCGATCAGCGCAGAGGAAGGATTAATGGAACACGATCTGTCCTCGGCGAGATATGGTGCCGATCGCGGCTTGTGGTTGGTGGCTCGGGAATCGACAGCAGAACCATCCAGCGAAGAGAAAGATGACGTGGAGCTGGACGGTGGCAAGAACATGGGCATGCAAAGCAACGCATCCATTGCGCTTACGGGTCGAAAACGTGCCCCTGAGGGTCAGAGGTGGACAGATCCTCCTCGTGATGCCCAAGTCAGAAGAAGAAGTGCTCGATCTGTACGTGGAGCGAGGGAAGCTGGAAGGAGATCCTTACTGGGCCTGTCCATGGCCAAGTGCAGCCGCATTGGCCGAAAAAATGGCACTCGCGAAAGGGATGAAAGAAGAGTGGTGGGGAGAAAATGCAGAGGTTGCTGATTTTGGTGCAGGACTGGGACTTGCAGGGCTTGCAGCGGCACGAGAAGGAGCCGCCCGGGTCACCCTCATGGATCGAGAACCCATGGCGCTGCACTGCGCGATGATAGCAGCTGAACTGAACGGGTTGCGGACAGAGAGAGATGAAGCTGGGCTGGGGGTGGAGGAAGAGTTGGGAAGCACAATAGAGCGGCCAAACAATGGGGTGGAGTGGGATGACGATCCCACACCTTCGGGTGGTGTTGTTTCCGCCAGATTGTACGACTGGACCACCCCAATACCTACAGAGCTCCTATCAGCTTTTGATGTAGTGCTAGCTTGTGACGTCCTATATGACAAGGATGCTGCAGGTCATGTTGGGGCTGTTGTGCCTCTTCTCCTCAAAGAAAACGGGCTTCTGGTTCTTGCCGATCCTCCGATGCGTACACCCAAGCACAGAGAAGAGTGTGTGCGCCTTCTCAATGGAAATGCGAAAAAAAACGGGATCTGCTTCAATCTTGAACAGGTTTGCCAGCACAGTGTCCTCTTTGATGGTAGGGAGGTCCAGGTTCAAATCATGCACTTTCGCAAGTCCTTACGCAGCACGATGGGAGTGAAGCTCACGTGATTTGTCACCGGAAATACGTTTTGTCCAAGACAACCTTTGCACCACATTGTTCCATGAATAAACGACACACCCTGTCTTTTAAAGGGTTGTTTGCGCACCCCGTTTTGTGCTGGAAGCTGGCCGTCGTCTTGTCATTTGGAAGTCCCCTACTCTCTCCAACATTCGAGGTATGTTTGCCCGTCGCCTCCCTTTTGCGTGAGCTCGATGGGTCCACCTGCGTTGGCATCGATCCTGCACAGTGTGTCCGATTGCAATGCCCTCCTTCGCCAGCCTGTCTGGGAGGAGGCATTTGGTCCAGGTCTCGATGATGGGTGCGCCATTCGGATCTCTCCGATCCTGTCCTCGTAGGTACATAGCTGGAGGGCATCCCTGGGCTCGATCATGCCCGTTCGCTCACGGGCGAGGACGACCGTCGACGTACGAGGACGATCGGTCGAGGTCCCTGACCGACCCCCCCCGCCCCCCGGTGGTTTGCCCCAACGTCTCCCTCCGCCCCTGTTTCCCCCCGACCTTGACCCTGGTTCCTGGCTGGGGTCGAACCGGTTCCAGGGCAGGGTCACCGGATGGCTTCGACCTTCTCCTTCCAAACGGGGGTGAACGAAACGCGGGTGATCGACGTCGTCGCACTTCGCCGCAGAACGCATCCGGAACGAAAGATAGGAAAGGACGCGGAAGACGAAACGCGCTGCAGGAAGACGAGCAGGGAGAAGGCCGGAACCGAAGGGACTCCTCGAGGAGGAAAAGAAACCGCAGAGGCGAAGGTGGAACCGTCAAAACAAAGGGAGAAAGCCAAACGCGAGGACGACGTCGAACGTGGGGTAGGCATCGGGACGCTTTCCGACTCCGTGCACCCGATCCAGGGTGGCGTGGACGCGGCGCAGACTGGTTAAAAGAGGAATATTGTCCTGCTGCAAGAACAACTGTAGCACCGCCATGGACGAAGAATGGCCGGATGCAGAGCTGTTTGAACCACTGCGCCAGGCCTTTCGGGAAAAATTGAGAGAAGAGACTGAAAAGTACAAAGAAGAAACTTTGAGATATATCAAGAAGAAACTTTCCATTCATTTCTCAGGGAAGCAAATGCAAGAGGGTGGGTGGAACTTGGATAGAATCAAGCAGCACTTGGAAAAGTTCTGGAAAGAGTTTCCTTCAGAGGAAGACACCACCACCAGCGAACGGACCCTGACAAACGATGGAGAGCAGAAAGGAAAGTCCATCGAAAAAGATGCGCAGCTCCTTCAAATGTTTGCCACCTCAGCACCAGAAGATAGCACACCCAGTGGCAAAATTTCATGGAAGAAAAATCCAGTCAAGCTGGGCCTTCCAAAGGTAAGGAACGATGCCGGCGTAGTCTGCTCGGAGTTGTCTTTCTCAACATTTGTTTGCTGACCCGTATCCTCGTTGGTACCACAGGAAGTTGAGCAAGAGTGCATAGATGTTATTGGTCTGTACGTCTTTGGGTATTGGCCAGATGTGAATGGGACTCCAAAGTACGTACCTGGTTGCATCTGCGAATTCGATGAAGAAAGCGAAAAGCACCTCATTATGTATGAAGATGGTGACCTGGAATGGGTGGACCTTGATGAAGCGATATCTGAGGGCGATGTGCTATTGCAGGACCAGCCAAAGACGAAAGACAAGACATTCTGGCAAAGGGTTCCCGTTGTCTGTGGGGAAGATTGCTTGAAAGGTCACAACTTCGATGTCGAGAATGGCATCTACATCAAGGGGCAATTCCATCTTCGCGATAACACTGTCCGTTATCCAGACCGCGATCTGGCGAACGGAACTGCCGAAGTCACCCCAAATGACTTCGAAAAGGCTGCAGGACTTGCAGCTGCCAGAAAGTGGAAGCAGAGCATCAAGGTGTTGGGGCCCGATGGTCCAATCACAACCATAGGGAAGTTCATCGCAATCGAAGCTCGAAAGAAGATAGCAAAAGGCCCACCAAAGCCTGATCCGACCTGGCCTCAAAGGTACAAAGACCTTGCACGTGAAGCCCCTGCTCGTCAGGGTGTACTTATCTCCGGTCATGCTGGGGGTAGAGAGAAGAGGAAAATGCCAAGCATGTCACTGAATGAACGGCGGGTGCAGGCCAAAACGAGGCAAGTTGCAACCTCATTGGGAAACCCAGGATTGAAAACGCACACTGCTACAGCAGTAGAAATTCGTAGAACACCTGTCACACCCTGGCAAGAAGCAACCACGACAGTGATCCAAGATGCACAAGTTCCACAGGAGAAGTCATAGTGGCTACTCTCGAAGCCGGAGTCAACAGTACGAAGTTCGCGCAGGGGGGTTCTTTCGGTTGTCAAGGGAAGGTAGAACGATTTCTCAGTTCGAAATCTGGATCGAAAGAGATCTGTCATAGTGAAGGCATCTTTCGGTGGCCTGGGAATCCATCAATACTTGTGTTGGTTGGAATATCAAATGTTCACATGTGTCTATTCCTTTGCACTGACGTTCCAAACTTAGTGTGTGGATACCCACCTGCAATGGATTCTGCGGCCAGCACGTTCCCCTGTTCACAACCGCTCCTTTATTGGCCATCGCCCCTCTCCTTTGCTGGTCCTCTTGCTGGTTCCGCCGGATCGCCCCAACCGCCTGGGATTCGTCCTGGAACCTTCCCCCAGCACCGTGCACGTGGCAGTGTAGGGCGTGGTGGAGCGTTGCCGATCCCACTGGACAGGAACCCCCAATCGATCGAGCTCTTGACCCTGGATGGGTGGCGTGTCTTCCTTTGAAACTCCGGGTTTCTCCCCACAAAAAGCCGTTCGGTCTCGAGAGCCTGCGCCGCCCTCCAAAGCGAGTCGGCGTCTCTGTACAAACTTGCACGAAGCACCTGGACGACCGGTAAAAAGGACACGAATGAAGATCTCGACCCATCTCAAAGCACTCGAGAGGTCGTCGAGACGGATGCGAGGTGAAGCATCCGCAAGGATGAACCCCTGCTCCGCCAGCAGCACTGCCTCGACGAGCTTCCGAGCCGTGGAACTTGTGCGACCACACATGAAGAAGCTGGCCGCGTACACACCCATCGAACCCTTCGAAATTTTGTCCCGGAAGCTAGGAAGGGATCCAGACGATATTTGCAAGCTGGATGCCAACGAAAATCCTTATGGGCCTCCGCCTGAAGTGCTGCAAGCCTTGGGAAACATGCGATTCCCAAATATCTATCCGGACCCCGAATGTAGAGCGCTACGTGAGGCCCTTGCAAAGGACGTGGGCATACCGATGGAGCATCTCCTTGTGGGTTGTGGAGCAGACGAACTCATCGACCTTGTCATGCGTGTGATGCTGGATTCCGGAGACAGCATTGTCGACACTCCCCCAACTTTCACCATGTATGTGTTTGACGCAGATGTGAATGATGCAAAAGTCATCACGGTGCCAAGGACAGATGCCTTTCGTATTGATGTTGAAGGAATCAAGAAGGCAGTTCTCGAGAACCAGCCCAAAATAGTCTTCCTCACTTCGCCGAACAACCCAGACGGAAGCGTCATCTCTGATGAAGAGCTGCTGCAGATTTTGGAATTGCCAGTGTTGGTAGTCCTGGATGAGGCTTACATTGAGTTTGGAACGAGCAAATCCAGGATAGGATGGGTTACCCGGTGGTCCAATTTAGCGGTCCTGAGGACCTTCAGCAAAAGGGCCGGGTTGGCAGGCTTGCGTGTGGGATACGGGGCATTTCCCCTGGATTTGATAGAGTACCTCTGGCGAGCAAAGCAGCCTTACAATGTTTCCGTGGCAGCAGAAGTGGCAGCATGTGCTGCCTTGAGCAACCCTGATTACCTAGCTCGGGTGAGGGATGCACTGGTTGAGGAGCGCCACCGTTTACACCAGGTGCTGTCATCGTTTCCCTTCCTGGCACCTTACCCTTCAGAGGCTAATTTCATCCTTTGCAAAGTGACGGGCAGAGATGCCGGTGAGCTGAAGGCACAGCTCGCACAGGAAGGGGTGATGGTTCGTCACTATGCTAAGAAGGAGTTATCAGGCTACATCCGTGTATCCGTGGGCAAGCCTGATCAGACGGACATTCTTGAGCGTGCCTTGCAACGCCTTGCTTGATTGCAGGCATTCCTTTCACGCTCCACGCACCGTGATAGATCGTTACCACTCCGTCTTGTCTGTTGTGTACTTGTTGCCAGCGGTTCGTGCCTGCGATGTCCCATCCATGTGGGTTCGGTCCCTGGGATCTCCATCCTTTCCCTTTTCGACCTTCCTTTTTTCAACCGGAGGTTCCTTTGGAGACGGGGTCTTCCTCGGGTCTCCTGGATCGATCGACACCAATGGTCGAGCGACTTTGTCGACACATTCGGCCACCTTCGCCCAACGGCGGCAACGCTTCTCCACTGGTGAGATGGGAACGAATAGCCTCTGATAGCGCTCACGAGAGCCGATATGGAAGGCCTGGTGGCCATCGGATCGATCCTTGCCCTCCTGGCTGCACTTGCCGGTTTGCAGCATTCGGTGTGGCGCGGTTGGCACTGCACGCTCGCGCAGAGGAACAGACGAGAAGAGATCATCGTGCGCTTGAGCGGCTACAATACGATCCTGGTACATGAAGATAGACTGGAAAGAGAGATACGAAATCGATGGGACGGGTGCGCAAAAGCATGGGAATACACGAAACGAGCGAGAACCGCCTACGAACATCCGACGGACTTCCTGGTCGTGAAGGTGGCGCCAAGCTTCAAAGACGATCTGGAGAGATTCGTGAGAGGCGTGGAATTCGTCAAGGACGTGCACCCACAGAACAGATACATGGATGTACTCGCCAGCACAGAAACATCGAGTGAACGATCACTTGCGGCTAGACAACCGCTCGAGAAGGCGCCACTCACGATGGGGTATCAGCCAACAAGGGAAATGGGAGCTGAACTACTCTGGAACCAGGGATACGAAGGCCAAGGAGTCAAGATTGGGATATTTGATACGGGAATCAAGCTTCCACATCCTTCGGTCGAGAATGTTACAGAGCGCACGAACTGGACCGATGAGGACACGTTGGAGGACGGGCTGGGACATGGGTCGTTCGTCGCAGGCATGGTTGGTTCTATCAATCCCTCTTGTCAGGGTTTTGCCCCGAAGACGGAGATTTACACATTCCGAGTATTCACCAACAGCCAGGTATCGTACACTTCCTGGTTTCTAGATGCATTCAATTATGCAATCGCAACGAGAGTTAACATCATCAACTTGTCCATTGGAGGGCCAGACTTCATGGATGCTCCATTTGTGGAAAAAATCATGGAAGTCACTTCTAATGGGATAATCATGATTTCAGCAATCGGCAATGACGGGCCACGCTATGGGACGCTCAACAATCCAGCGGACCAGAACGATGTCATTGGCGTTGGTGGATTGGAACGAGGGAGATACATAGCATCTTTCTCCTCTCGCGGAATGTCTACTTGGGAGCTGCCGTCCGGTTACGGAAGGGTGAAACCGGATGTGGTCACGTTTGGCAAGGATGTCATGGGAATCAAAATCTCAAGCGGATGTCGAAAACTTTCCGGCACGAGTGTAGCATCACCAGTTGTTGCTGGCGCGGTATGCCTGCTAGCATCCATCGTTCCTCCTTCCAAACGCTGGGATGTTCTCAACCCAGCATCCATGAAGCAAGCTCTGATCGAGGGAGCAGAAAGGATACCTGAAGCATCCATTTTTGTGCAGGGATCAGGCAAAATGAACTTGAAGAGATCGGCGGAAATATTGCAATTTTATGCTCCCAAAGTGACTCTCCAGCCGTCTGCACTGGATTTCACAGATTGTCCGTACATGTGGCCTTTTTGCACACAACCTCTGTATGCCAATGCCTTACCTACGATCTTCAACGCTACAATTTTGAATGCAATGGGCGTCACTGGTGCTCTGTTGGGGAAACCGAGTTGGATTCCAGGCAATGAGGCTGGAAACCTGTTGCATCTCGACTTTGCCTACAGCGATGTCCTTTGGCCATGGAGTGGGTATTTGGCCATATTCTTTGCAGTACATTCTAGTGGCAGCAATTTTGATGGGGTTGCCAGCGGCACGATCAACTTCGAGGTTGTTTCCCCACCCGGTTTGGGTGAGACAGTAGATCGCCATTGCCATGTATCTGTACCTGTTAAGCTTCAAATCATACCGACACCAGCAAGAAAGTACCGCGTGCTGTGGGATCAATACAGGAATATTCGCTATCCACCTGCCTACATACCCAGGGATAGTTTGGAGTTCAAGTCTGATTTGCTGGACTGGCATGGGGATCACTTGCACACCAACTTTCATGGTTTTTACAATGCCCTCCGCGACAACGGGTACTTTGTAGAAACCATTGGACACCCTTTGACATGTGTGAACACCTCGAATTATGGAACACTGATCATTGCTGATCCAGAGGATGAGTTCCATGAGGCAGAGTTGAGCAAGGTGTATCACGCAGTGACTCAGGAAGGGTTAGGACTTCTTGTACTTGGAGAATGGTACAATGTCAACGTCATGAAGACCATGAAGTTTCTTGATGAAAATACTCGATCTTGGTGGAGCCCGTACACTGGAGGAGCAAACCTTCCGGCACTCAATAAGCTTCTTGGTCAGTTTGGCGTCTTTCTAGGAGACAGAATATTCTCAGGTAGGTTAACCTTTGGAGCAGAGCACATGCGCATTACTTCCGGCGCAAACTTAATTCGCTTTCCTTCGGGAGGATTCACTGTCAGAGCGGATAGCCAGGTGAAAGACGTCACTGCTAGCATGTACAGGCAGCAAAAGGGGAATGTCGATTGGCACCTGATGGGTTTCACAGGTGCAGGTAGAGGAAGGTTAGCAGTGATTGGGGATACTTTCTGCTTTGACAGTGACGGGGCAGACAGCTGCTTCTGGACACTGCCTCATCTTTTGAGGTACACATCGGAAGGAATAAAGGACAAGGCCATGTTCGAATACACAAGCCAGCTTGTGGAGGATCTAGATCAGACACATCTTTTTCGATTGCCAGAGTATCGCACAGATCTTGCATTGGAAGAGATTTCACATGTCATGCACAGAAAAACGAAATGCGGTCCGGGTGCCACACTAGGTTTTCCACCAGAGAACGTGCTAAACCAATCGCACTGGGGAGTTTGGAACACCACTGAATCTAGAAGCATTCAAGGGTCAAATAAAACGCCACCCGCTGGCCAGTTTGACTCGCATGGTGACATTGCACTGGTTGTTCAGGGAGATTCGTCAGGTTCCCAGGGATCTGTTACTTCAAGCGACCAAGGAGGTAGTTCAAAGAGCACATCCGAGCATCAACTTTCCAGGTTGAGCGTTGCACCGGTGACAGGCAGGCCGATTCTGTTGGAGATAAGCGTGGGAGGAAGGATGCTCGCTCGTGTGTATGGTGCATGCATTGCTGCTGCCACGTACTTGACCTTCAAGGTGTACCGTCGGTTGAAGAGGGTCTCAGCACGACACCGCAGCGAGTGAGTTTTTTTCACGTCTGTTTTGACTGTTGTCCCATGTGCTTCACTTTCTCCACGGTTTCTTGCACGGCCTTGGCCCATCTTCTTCTTGGTGCAAGGTTCTCTTCTTTAGTGAACTTGACCTCCGCATCCAGGTATTTGGCTCCGAACCCTGCGCCAAACCCCCATCCTATCCCGAATCCTATTCCACATCCGCCACCTGCACCCAATCCTCCTATGCCAATCGGTGCACCCCCGAACCCCCATCCGACACCGAAACCGCAACCCACACCGAATCCTTTCGCGAGGGTTCCAACCGCGATCCAAGCGCGTGGTCGTGCGTCAGCATGCCTTCCTTCTCCTTCCTCGACGCATTCGAAACCGTCCTTCCGGAGAAGACACGCACCGATGCCGACGCCGCGTCCTGCGAAAGGTTCGAAGCCCATGGCGCGGTCGGCGCTTCACGTGGTGATGGATGGGAATGGGATCCAAAGGACGTACCCTCCCTTGTTCCCCGGTTCGAAACCAGGGTCGAAGCCCTTACGAACCGAAGGGATCGAACGGGATGCGACCTGGGGGTGGATCCCCTTGGACCCACGGTCCACACGGTCCATTCACGGTCCACGAACGTTCCTTCCCCTCCCTTCGTCACGTGGGGACCCGGCGGCCGCCGCCGTACCCGGGGGGTCCGGTTCGCTTCCTTCGATCGAACCCGGGCAGACCCGGGTTCGATCGGTTGGGAACCCGGGGTTGTACCGAGACACATTGGGAGGGAAACCGAACGTGGTGGCCACTGTCGTCTCGTAACCAGACGACGTGCGACGCAAGCGAGCATGGCGGCAAGGATCGCACACGTTGCACGAGGCGAGACCAAGGCGATGGCGACGGTCTCTTCCGCGAAAGGAAACACATGTCTCGGGGACAGAAGCAGGACGAAGGCAGGAGCGGCTCCCACGCGAAGAAACGTCGCTGCCACGGGTCTCGCGCGCAGCTTCGTCTCGTCGCCGAAACACCTCCTGCATCGGCGCTTGTACGCGTGTGGACGCGCAGCGGCAGCGGTGGGAGAGGCGAAAGACGTCGCGATCGACTCGCCGTGGGACTTGGAGGACTGTCGCCTGGTCCTCTCGGACGGAAGCATTCTGCGTGGTTCCGCCTTCGGAGCCAAAGGGACGGCGGTGGGTGAAGTCGTCTTCAACACGGCCTTGACCGGCTATCAGGAGATCTTGACTGATCCTTCCTACGCTGGTCAATTCGTGGTGTTCACGCAGCCACATATCGGAAATACGGGGATCAATGTAGACGATATGGAGTCTGGGACGCAGCCCTCGAACAAGAAGCAATGCCACTTGGGAGCGATTGTGGTCCGACGACTCAGTCCCCTCGTATCCAACTACAGGTCCAACATGACTTTGGGAGAGTACCTAGAGAAGAACAACGTGATTGGGATCGCGAATGTTGATACCAGAGCACTTACCAGGAAGCTGAGAGAGGGCTGTCAGGTTGGGTGCATCTCGACGGACGCTTCGTTGACCGACGAGCAATTGCAGGAGAAGGCTCGCGGTTGGAGCATCCTGGGCTTGGACCTCATCAAGACCGTTTCTACCAAAGATGTGTATGAGTGGGATGAGGGTACGGATGGAGAGTGGGAATTCAATGCAAAGCTGAAGGAGATAGTGGCGTCAGGCTCGAAACCCTTCAATGTCGTAGCGTACGACTTTGGTATCAAGACCAATATTCTCCGCAGGCTGGCTTCCTTCAACTGCAAGGTCACGGTTGTTCCATGCGACTATCCTGCAGAGAAGGTATTGGAATTGAACCCAGAAGGCATTTTTTTCTCCAATGGTCCGGGGGATCCCTCGGCAGCCCCTTACGCAGTGGAGAATGCTAAGAAGCTTCTCGGGAAGGCCCCTATCTTCGGTATTTGCATGGGCCATCAGGTTTTAGGACAGGCTTTTGGCAGCCCTACCTTCAAGCTCAAATTTGGTCACCATGGAGGAAACCACCCAATCAAGCACAAGCCCACAGGTCGTATCGAGATTAGTTCTCAGAACCACAACTATGCGGTGGATCCTGCTCAGTTGCCGCCAGAGGTGGAAGTAACCCACGTTAATTTGAATGACGGCACTTGTGCTGGTATGAGGAATGCTACCTTGAAGGCCATCAGCATCCAGTACCATCCAGAAGCGTCGCCAGGCCCGCATGATGCCGATGTCTGCTTCGAGGAGTTCATCGACATGATGCTGAAGGCAAGGTAAAATCGAACCCTCCCTGCTCCCGCATGTGCATAATAAATTGGTTCCCTACCCTGCCATTCCCTTCACCCTCGTCGTATGCAGTTTACGTAGTCCTCGGCTCCCCTGTTGAAACGTGTCAAAACTTTGTACATCTTCTTTCCTGTCGGTGCAGGATACCAGTTGGGTTGGACTGTTCTTGGACACGAAAGACCGACCGCATGGCACGGTCGCTGTCGCTCAAGTTGACGCAGGAAGCTGCACGTGCACTCGCATGCGAAGCTGCCGCTGCCTTCCAAGGGAGATGTAGAAGTGCGTCGCATCGGACCAGCGTAGGTCACAGAGCAGACGCGCTGGAGAAGATCAGAAGGGGATTCGCCTCGGAAGCCGCAGCAGCGAGAACCGACAACACTGCACGTAAGATTCGAATCCGACTTTGGTCGGCAGAGGCGCCTGGAACGAAGCCTTTCTCGTCGCAGGTAGGGAAGAGGTTGGGTTCCGACGTGCTTGAAAGGCTAAAGACCCAGTTTGGGAAACCTGTTCCTGCAGCACGTGAATTGGCGAAACAAACACTCCAGGTCCCTTCCAGGGTCGCCAGGACGGCCCAGCTCCAGGTAGAAGGAATATGGCAGCAAAACAAATGGCTTTTCATCGGAACGTTCACCTTAGTCGTTGTTTATGCGCTGTGGAGATCCATGTTCCGGGTGGCGTCGTCGTTCATCAACCTGTCCGAGACATTTGCCGAATACGGCTTCTTGGCTTTCGCGATGGCATTGGCCACACTTGGATACCTGATTATCTCCCATAGATACAAAATACGGCCGTCCAATGTTTACAGAATAGCCATGATACGTTTGAACTCACACCCTGGAGTGCTGGAGGTACTGGGAGCACCTGTTATTGGATCAGAACTACGTGCATACGTTTTAGTTGGTGGTGGGTTGAAATTCAAGAATTTTCGGCTGAAGCTACGGCCACGACGGCTTCACATGATCTTTCCTGTGGAGGGAAGAGACCACCGTGGCATGGCAAGCCTAGAGGTAAAGAAGAGGAGGGGCAGGTATGATTTCAAGCTCCTAGCCGTGGACGTCCCAGGTGCGGAAGGTTCGAAACCCATATTTGTTTACGGTGACATGGACAGATACAACAGGGGCGGGGTTTTAGCCGAACTGCGTGACCCGTTTCTGAAGGCGCTCGACATGTCTGGAGCAACTGAGGCGGAAGACGAGGCGGATGATTTGCAGGACTCGGCAGCCGAAGCAGAGGAAGACAGAGGGAGACATGCAGATCTTCCCAAGCCACTGGACCAAGGTGGTGGCATGTACTTTTATGAGCAGGTTTGGGAAGCGCTACACAAAGCTTTCGCACGTTCGCT
Organism: Picocystis sp. L7; assembly: GCA_020975725.1. Taxonomy (NCBI): domain Eukaryota; kingdom Viridiplantae; phylum Chlorophyta; class Picocystophyceae; order Picocystales; family Picocystaceae; genus Picocystis; species Picocystis sp. L7. Next base: position 270,038 of record QXJR01000004.1, read on the forward strand.
CCAGGCGTTGCAGAAGAAAAAGGAGCAGCTCTCCAAATAAACGCACTTCAGCACCTTCCATGCAACCCAGGAATTTATTTTACGGGTCTTCCCATGTGAACAGCGGAAAGGCCTCGTTTGTCTCGTTCACTCCACGTTTTTTTCACGAATTTTCTTCAGTTCTTCTTGAAACGATGTCCGAATCGAAGTGATTTCGTCGGTGAGGTCTTTGATGGCTCCGTTCATGGCCATGATCGGCGACGATTTGTTCGTGGTTTGCACCTTCACGAGGATATGGTAATCGAGCGGGTGAGGGTGTTTGTACCCGGAGAACAAGACTTCGTGGTCTCGATGAAGCTGCATTCGCAAGATGTTTCCTATCGTGTGGTCCTCTCTTTGTACCGTGAATGTCCCTGCGTTGGGAAGTTTCGAGTCTCTCTCGAAAGAGATCCTGCCACCGCGCGTTGGTACGGTCAGCGTTTCGTTTCCCCTCGTCTACTTGCGTTCCGAGGGACTCTGCACGCACTTCTTGACGCCATCTGGTACGATGAACTTCTCGTAGCGGTCCGGTGCGTTCATAACTGCTGCAGCAAGTTCCTCCCAAGCGCCGACTTGACACCTTGGGACACTTGCACACCTGGGAACATCCAAGGAAGAGTTTCTTCTCTCCCTCCTCTACCTTCCATCGATACCTCCTCGGAGAACCCGGGGAGGTTCTTGGGGAATTCTGAGGCGAAGGGTGAAGCTATCGATATGAGATATCGATGGATGGGGAGGTCCTCGGGTCTCCCGTTGGACGAGGAGTCGATTCAAGTCGCGTCACGTCGACTTCCACTGCGTAAACGCGAAGCTGGTGGAAGCAGGTCCATCGAAAACACAGCGATCAGGCTTGATTACACGAGTAGGAACCTGGGAAGGAAGGAAGCGTCGCCACAAGGCGTGACCGATCGCGCCCAAGGCCAGTTGTTCCGCCCGAAAGGACCGGAAAGAGGTCTGCACGAAGGTGTCGCGTGCTGTTGGTCTGGACGTGGACTGTCGTTCGACCAATCGACCTCCTTCTCGGAAGCCGGAGTGGTTTGGATCCTGAAGGATCGACATGAGCTATCTCACTCCGAGGACAGGCGGCAGGCCTCGCTCCCTGGAAGACATGTCGAAGACATACGAAACACAATCGGAAGCTCCAGGACGTATCGAAGGGAGCGAAGCTGCTTCCGTTAGATCCAGCATGAGTGTTGGCAGAGAGGTTTCGCGCTCTCCCGATCCAAGGAGGAGGACCTTAAGTCCTGCAGACCTGAGAGGACTGAAGGAAAGACGTGGCGGCCCCCTCGGACATGCCAGAGCCAGGTCTGTTCGTATCGTGGCAACAGAAAATCCCAACAGTGGAAGATGGTATGGATACCCAGATGCAGACGAAATCGTTCTGAGCACAAGGGTGGTTTCCATGGAACAGTTGTTGAACATGATTTCAGACAGGCTCAAGCAACCGATTCGAGCAATTTACTTGGAATCTGGTGATAGGGTGGATAGGATGGAAATGTTGCCTTCGCGCAAAGGTATCGATCTGTACGCAACTGAACGGAGGAATCCTCCAGAAAGACTCAGCGTAGATTCACGAGATGAGATCCTAGCAGCTATTGGTCGTGCTGCCAACCCGACACGTGCAATGCCACCGAGGAGTCCAGTGACCACTGGAAGGCGCCCCTCTCCATCTCCGGGAGATTCTGGAGGAACTGACATCAATCTTGGCAAAATGCTTGATTACAGCAGCCCTTCAAAGGCAGTGCCGCCTGTTCGGACGTTTGAACCCAGAGAAGCCATGAATGTCCCACCGTTTTCTGCTGCAGACCTGGAACGTCTCGAACGTCTCTCAAGAGTTGAGGATGAAGCAAGGACACTACACCATGACTTGCACAAGCCCCAAGAAGTGGACCTTGCTGACATGCAGATCCGGTTCGAAGGCATGGCTAGCGAACTCAAATCCCAGGTGGACCAAATGCTACGCCTGCACGAAAACATTATCCGCCGGCTGGCTGCTGAGAGGGACGCATATGCTACAGAGGCTGAAACGCTCCATTCAGAGCTCCGTACCGTCATGAGAAGATCGGTTTATCCTCCTAAGAGTACCCTACAGAACCGCCCGGCTCATTGGCAATAAAAGAAGAAAAAATGGATTACAGGCATGCGAGTTTTCATCAATGCTGAGCTTGTCATGGATTAGAGGCCGACGAGGTCCTTATTCCCAGAGGTAGCGAGGCTGTGTGATCATCTTTGCAAACCATGCATTAATCTTGCGCTACTTCCCTCCAGTCGTCGTTTGGTTCAGACCAGCATCGTGGCTCCACTCCGGTCAACCTGAAAATCAGTTTTTCAGTTTTGTAGAAAATATTACTGTCGTCCAAAAGCGCATTGCATGCTCCACTGACAATGCAATAGTTGTTTTCAAAAGGGGCGGTGTGGTGCTGGCCGTGTGCTTTCCTACCAATTAAGAGCCCTGCGTCCTGAAGCGTGACAACCCATTTTGGCAATTCACTTTTTTTCATGTGTGCAAATTTGTGTAGTTCTTGGGACATGAGCACAAAGAGCCCGCCTACAGATCCAAACACATCCAATGCGCAGTTGGAGGGCAGGACCAGGAGTAGAGCTGCCCAGAGTATGACGGGTTTGGCAATTCCATGCACGTTGTTGCAGAAGTCTCTCTTCGTGATGGTCCACGGTTTCTGATGATGTCCTTGGAACCCTGCAATTTGGTCTCCAAACACGGGCGTGTTGGCGCTCCCGTAGTTGTCGATCCCCCAGTGATAAATACCGGACAGCAGGTCTGCGGCGAGGAATCCCGCTCCGGCGGCTCCGCCGGCCACGAGCACGTCTTCCAACCCGGACGTAGACGCGCATCCTTTCGCAAAAGCTGCGGTGAGGGTTGCGACCGCACCTGCGACCAGCCAGACTTGTTCTCTCGTGCTGTGGAGCTGATCGTTTTCCATCACGAGTTCCAAGTCCACGTCCGTCCTCCTGGTGACTCTCGCACGTGCTAGGCGCGTCTTCTTCGCTTCGATTCTCCTGGATTTCCCGGCGGAAGCGCGCATGGCGGGTACGCAGGTTCGTGCGGCCATGGTGGTCTGTCGTGTCGCCACGACCGTCCTTCCCTTCACCAAGGGCCTCTTTGCTTCCATGGGTGAGGGATTGGGTCTATCGGGTCCGATTTGAACCCAGGATCCATCCGGACAGAACTGGGAGAAGGGACCCGTCTTCGGTCTACGTAGGGGGAGGCCGGTTTCGTGGTCCAGAACGGTCCACGGCATGGACCGGGGTCACCACGAGGGGTGGAGAGGGACCCGAGTGGGGGAGGGGGAACCCTGGAGGACATCGGAGAATATTCTCCCATGACCCCATCCACGGTCCGGGAGGGGTGGAGACCAGACGAACCAGAGGGGCGGGGGAGGATGGGGTCGCATTACTACTGCAGTGAATGGATCAATCCTCCTGGACAGAAGGTACAGCCTTGCCACGACCGATGGAAAAGCCCTTCGTGCCATCCGGACCCTTCGCCAAGCGGACGGCCAAGTTGCCAAAGCCTTTGCCCGCAAACTTGATCTCCCGAGGACGTCGTGGAACGTCCAATGCTACCTTCGTGCGTATGACCTTCCGTGCGTTCAGCTCTTCGTTCCGTGGATTCATAACCAGAACACACTCCACTTCATCCCCCACATTCAATTGAACGCCATCCTGAACCTCCGAAAAGTGGAAGAAGAAGTTTTTTTTGCTGTCTTCTTCCTCAGGTAGCAATCGGAGGAAACCAAAACCATCCTTCAATGTTTGGACTTTGGCAGCCACTGGTAACAACGTTATTTCTGCTGCCCTCTCCTTCCCATCCCCATAGCGAGCCTTTGCCAAATGAAACAGCACAACCTCATCCAACCTTGGGTTGAGACGTACATCAACCAAGTCGCCATGTGAGAAAGGAACTTGTCTACTTTCACCGGTCTTAGGGTCTACGTACTCAATGATACCGAAAGCGACCCCGTTTTCCTTGCTCTGGCCTTTTGAATACTTTAAGGGCTCTATGCAAGTTCCAGATAGCATCTCTTCCGTCTGGATGACAAAGGCAGAAACGCCCTCTGCGGCTTTCTTGACATGCGAGGCAACCGGACGATTGGAGCGCGGATCCACAGTAATGTTGAACTCTACCGTCATTCCAACTGTTAGATCTTTTGAGTCCATGCCTTGCAAGTTGCTGAAATGAAAAAACAAGTCTTCATTCGTGTTTGCACATTTGATGAAACCAAATTTGGGCTTCAGCACACCAATGTTCCCTACGTGAAGTTCCACTTCGGCTGCTCTTGTGCGCACTATGTTTATTGCCCTTTTTAAGGTACGATCTTCGTCCTTTTCTACAGTAAACTCTACTTCATCGCCAACGGATAGGATCACTTGGCGGTCGTTCACATCCTTAGCTGAGTAAGGGATATGTTCTTTCTGGCCCTCCCCTCCCAATATACTAATGGTGCCATCAATATACGAATTGGTCGTGAATTCAAGACTTGATGTTTTCTGTACACAACCCCTTGACCTTTCCTGGTCCATTGCCTTGCCCCGAATGGAGCCTACAGGCAAGACGCTGACATTCCTAGCACACCTCCTTTTTACTTTTGGATCAAACGACACTGTGAACTCTACGCATGTGTTGATGCCTATAGCCTCTGCATCTCCCTGCACTTCACTAAAGTTGAAGAAAATAGATGCACCCTCGTCTGTGGCCCGTATAAAACCGTGATCGCCCTCTAGAAAAGAAACCAAGCCCTTCAGTCTCTCCCCATCTTTCTTCTGAAATTCAAGGTTATCGACACGGGACGGATGGTTTTTCCGATCACATCGATTAAGAATCGAAATGTTGCAGGCCTGTTTCAGGGAATCTTTTCTTCTCACTTTGATGTTAAATTCAACTTCATCACCAACTGCTGGACTATAGGAGCTGTCACTGCTCAAGTCAGCACCCTCGAAGTCAATGTGTTCTGTTGCCGTTCCATCCTGTGCACCTAAAGGATTGTAAGCTATCCTTCCACCGTAAGCCTGGGACAACTGTTTCATGAACCCTGCACCCCTCAATTCACGTTCCACAGTTCCTTTGAACCGTTCTGTCGAAATCTCTTCCATTTTCACAGTGCCTTTGGGCAATGGCTTCACCCGCGCTGCACAATTTTGCCCACTTCTTGCCGGGTTTTCTTGCACCTTAAATTCGACCTCGGCCCCCACTGCTACAAAATCAAAGAGTGTCTCGTCCAGGCCACAGTTCACATGCTCTCCCTCGCTGTCAAGGAGCTCAGAGATGTGGAAGAACATAGTGCCGCTTCGATCTGCGCACTTTATGAAACCAAATGTCTCCCGTATATTCAATACGAATCCTTGCTCTGTCTTCGATTCATCCACGGGAACCCAAGGCGGTAAGATTTTTCCGCCCGTGCCGTGGTCTTTACCAACACTGCGTGGTTGGCCTTGACGCGCCTCCATGAAGTTGGTTCGCGAGCTGCGTGAAGCACGAGGAAGTTCGGTCAGTGACTCGTCTTGCGAAATGCGATCGAAAAATTCCCTACGGGGCCGCGTCGACAACGTTCCTCGTACCCTTCAAAGTGTCTGGATTCGGGAGCTTTACGTGATTTCCAACTATCCGTGCGAGGTTCCTCCAGGTCAAATTTCGCGGGGTCCTGTCCATCGGCAGAATTTGTTAGCATGCATCCGATTCGTACGCCGTCATGAACCGTCCCATGCACCGTGCATCGCACACCTGTCTGTCTTCGGCCCAGTTGGACATGGCGGCTAGTTCCAATGTCCTCTTTCTCACAGCCTCTTTCTCCCAGACGAATGGTATCGGGTCGTCTGCTTGGACGGACACGAGGTATCGGAGGTGCCAACCCTGATGACGAACGAGGAAGGAACCAGGAAGAGGGACGATTCCTGCGCCGAAGAACAACTGGTATGAAACTTCAACGTGCTTCGACAAAAGGAATGCGCAGAAGTCGAGTGACCGACCGTGCACCCACCGGAGCCGCCGCGCATGTAGCGCAGAGGACGACGCCCGATGCGAGCCTCCAGGCACTCCGGAGGGATGGGATATCCTCCACGGGATATGCCGACCAGCCGAATAGGAGAGGGGTACAAACGAAGGGTCCCTTTCATGGGAAACGTCGAAAAGCTTCTCTAAGTGGTACGTGCATCTACCCTTGTCACATGGCATGTGTACCAACGAAGGCGATCCTGATGACATGCTTCGCCCAAACGAAGCGGTCCATCATGGAGTTGTTCTTGCATGGGCGACATGTGTGGATGTCCAACACATCGGTGCCGCTTCATTAGAAGTTCGTCTTGCCCTACGCACTGGGAAATTTGTACACGCAATTTCCATACTACATTCAATACACGGAGTCTCGATGGCGTGGAAAGAATCATTTGTGGTAAGGCAACCTTCTCGAATTTTCGTTCTAGCGGGGTGTTGTATATGGAAGGCTTACATCCAAGAACATTCCCCCAATACCTTCTTCACAAGCCGAGAGGGAGCATCGCCTTCCCGAAGATGTTGCTTATGTTGCATCTCCTTGGGCACGGTGCATGATCAGCACTCTCAAGACCCACACTGATCGGAGTAGCAGTTGCGATTCCAATACATTACGTGAATTTCCCAAGAAAGAAACATATCACACTACTATTATGGTGATTTTTATCATAGGTTTTGGTTTAGTTAATGCACCGAATCATCTTCTAATTACTGTGACAATCACATGGTTGCAAGTGTCCTATAGGATCTAGACATTCGATCCTCGCAAAGAATCCATCCAATGCACACGAAACACGAGAATGTTCCAACAAGCGTCCTTTTAAACTTCATACATGAGCCGTTTGCCAACATCAACTTGGATTTGGAAACTACATAGAGCCAACAATCGAGCTCCATGTTGGCATCAACAATCGGCGCACACATACGTGCACTCTTGCCGTTCAAAATCAATTTTACAAGCACGTACGTGTACCGCATCATGTCGCTCATTGTTTCGGTATTGCAACGAATTCTTTCTTGATAGGCACGAAAGTGGCTTCAGCTCCTACCCATATCGAGTACTAGAGGATACAATGACCCAATCGAAATTTGAAAGGCGTTCAATACAATGCACACAATCATACCTTCTCGTTTAGGAATGGTTGCACCGAGCACTCGAAGAAGTTGTGTGAGTTGCTTCGTCACTTCGGGATCCAATTCCAATGCACATGCATCTTGTGAACAATGAGCGGCGTACTTGGTGCAATGCACATTTTTTAGAAGTCAATGGCTTTTTACTTTTCTTCTCAAGGACGTTCCACTTCTTAACCGAAACAGTTTTGTGTGGATTCGTGTAGGCAAAGAGTGTGTTTGGGACGTGAGATTGATGATGTGCACTTGTTGCGCGATTCACTAATGGCCAGCGTGGAGAGACATTTTCTCGAAGGCGGACATAGCCATTCACGGATGCTTCAAATAAGGACGCGAAGGTAGCAAGAAGGTCTTCAGGATCCATGCATTTTGGATTACAAACACCGCTAACGCCTGGCTCCAACGCACATGGTCACGTCAAAGTGTACGCACGAATGTTGGTTGTGTCGATTGGCATTCTTACCGAACGTTGCCTTGTATGGGCCATGCACTTCCATGAGCCGAGTACAAACCATCGAGGGTAGTATGGAACAGACTTTCTGGTCTCTCTATTCCGCCTTTCATGGCGGAGAACGAGGAGGATGTGGTGCGACTTTTGCAAGTGCTTCACTTCCTGTGGAGACGCCGGGACATGACCGTCCAGGAAGCGCCATCACACCCACCACGCAATGGTTCGTGCGTGCTGGAATGCAACGCCGGCATTCGAGTTCCTTACCGAGGTCTATGCAAGTAGACCGATCCCGGCAATCGAAGCAAGGCGTTAGGCAATGAAGAAGGTCAAAGGGAATGATTTCCAGGTGCGAAACCACACATCTCACTTCGTTTCCGCCTTCGCCTGGTGACGTTTGAGAAGGAAATGGGATGGTTTCGGTACTCTCGATCGGAGCCGCCCATCCGGAACATGCCTTCAGATCAACGATTTGGCTCTCCGATGCGTTGCAGCCCTCGTGTGTCTCTCTTTCGATGGAGAAGACGTGTCGCAAGTTCTCCCGAACCTTCGAGATAGGTCGCGTGGCCTCCCGAAAGACGGGGACACGTGGACTCCGCCTCCAACGAACCCACACCATGCCCGCGAAGGAAGCCCTAGAAGTTTCTAGAAGATTCCTCGACGGTACCTGCCGGGGATGCGCCCCGCTGTGAAAAAGTATTTAAGGAGTCGAGGAGAATCCAACTAGACAGAAGTGCAAAGTCGAAGCCAAAGCACCCACACACAAGCAACAGGCAGCAAGCAGCAGCGAACGAGAACCCGAACAGCAGCCACTGAAGCCAAGAGCGAGGACATACCAAAAGTTCAAGGAAGGAATCCAATGTCTCTCTCCCTGTGGAACTACCCAACACTGGCACGCTGGCCCACCAGCATCTTCGATGAAATGGACAGGGACCTCCCAAGGGTCATGTCCAAGACCGGAGAAGGAGAGCTCGTCCGGTGCGACATCAGAGAGAACGACACACACTATACAGTGTCTGCAGACATTCCTGGAATGAGTCCAGACGATGTCAAAGTGTCAGTGGAGAACGGCGTGCTCACCCTGTCTGCCGAACGGAAGCAGGAGAAAAAGGAAGAGAAGGAAGGAAAGGTCATTCGAGAAGAGAGATCCTACCACAAAGTACATCGTTCCTTCGCACTTCCAGAAGATGTCAATGCTGATCAAATTGACGGAAATATGGAGCATGGTGTGCTCACTCTGAAGCTTCCCAAAGCTGAACCAAAGAAGCCAGCAGCCCGCACAGTTCAGATTAAGCATAAGTAAGTATTGAGGGTGCCGTACCCGAGCTGGCGATGTGATCAACCTTGTATCTTTGTAAAACTCTTGTAATGGACAACAACTTGAATCTTGACTGAACCTCCTGCCACTCCTCCACAAAATCTGCAGAGGGCTAGTTCAAGCCCTGAAGTCCCATTTGAGAAAGATGCATTGCCCATCGCTGCAGACTTTGTTCCTATCCGAAATCTTCAGCGAGGAACCCTCCAACACTGGTCGCAACGCCCCTGAGACCCGCAGCAGGCGTGAGCAACAGCTGCAAAATTGGTCCACAGTCACGCAACTGTCATGCTGTATGTGTCGAAGACCCAGGCGCAACCGTACAAGCTTCTTCAGACGAGTGAGGTGCTCTTGCCTTGCAACATAGGCCTCAGAAATTTCCTGAGCCCTCCTGCCATGTTGAAGGACACACGCGTAGACATTCTCTGGGTGCTCATCCAGTTGCACAAGGATATGACCCGTTCCCTCATCCAAGTTGCCAATATGCTCCTTTTGTCTTCTTTGCCATCCCTTGCACACTCCTAGAGTAACATACGAAAGATCTTCTTGAGTGATTCTACCTTCTTGAACGGAATAGAACGCAAGCCTTTCAAGAAAAGCAAGGTATGAAGGTTGAGATGCTATGCTTGGTTCAGTGCTAATCGAGGCAATGCCAAGGTTTTCGGCAATTTGCTTCTCCAGCGTGACCCGGTCTTTCCAAATTGCTCTGTGCCTATGTGCGAGTTGAATATTAGCATCAGAAATAGAATTGATGAAATCGATGGCACGCCCCCCACTTTTCAGCCACAGCATCCCATTTCTGTCTATTCCCGAACGATTCCCTAACTTGATGGTCAAGTCTTGGAGGTTTACTCCTGGAAGACAGTCCAAAGCATGTGCTAACTTCTCTAAGACCTTGAGTCTGTCCTCTGCGGCTCTGTCCATCATATTCTGAGCATACGAGACACGTACTCCACGCCCTACAAACAGTGCTGTGCGCACTGTGGTTTCTCTGAACAATGCTGTTCGGCTGTTGTTCTCTTGCTGTCTCAATGATTCCACTGCTGGTGGCAAAAATTCTGCGAGGCGCATGGAATCCCATTCATCCATTCGGCCTCGCTGTAGCTCTTGTAAGTTGCCATCAAGGCCGCACTGCTCAAACAACCTGGCCAGTGCCTTCAGTGTTCCCAGAGAAAACGATCTCTCGTCCTCTTTCTTCGTGCTTCCGTGCCGTGATGGAGGCGGCAAACAGATGTCAACTTTTTTAGTTCCATTTCCCCCTTCCACCCGTGTGTAGAAGGAGAAGGTGAAGAGCGAGCTCTTGGGTTGCGTTTCGTCATCCGAAGAGAAGTTCAGGTATTCTTGCAGCAATTGAAAGGAGGATTCGTTGGCTGCCTTAGCGACCGGATCCCGATGGAAGAGATCTGGATGAACCATTTTGTACAGGGCTCGAAGTTGTTCTTTGACGGTAGGCCTCGGTCTGTCTTCTTCCTTCGTTTCGTTCCGGGCTTCGGCCGCCCATCCGGTCTTCGTCCTTCCCGCACACCATCGCCGCGACAAGCACACGTCGGCGTGGGAGACTGCCGACGCCAGCCTGCGTCGCATACGCGTCCTCCTCGTCGGTATCGACGTCTTCTGAGCCACTCGCGACTGTCGGGGTCCCACCAACCCAGCCACGTGTCAACCACGGTGGGGCGAGGTCCATCGAGGCGAGGATCCACCAATCGAAACGCAGGAATCGCACCGAGCCAACCGATGGGAGTCCTGGACACGCCCCAGGAAGATCGAACGGTCGTGAACGTGCCAGATGGGTGGGGGGAGGTCCAGACCCGCTGCACATGTGCAATGACGAGACCAGCAGCAAATGCCATGGAATGAGCAGCGAAAGAGATCCTACACTCGGGATCAGCACGAGTACGGGGAATACATGATCGTGTTCAAGTTGGGTGCATGGCACGCCCACGACTCCATTTCGACCCATCGCACAGCCGCACCATGGCATGCAATGTGTCAACAGGACGTCTGGCTTGCTTTGGATGCCGTCAACAGATGATGTCTGGCCCTCTAGACAATCATGCTTCATCATGGTGGATGTCAAAGAAGGCATGCCCTTCCAGGCGTGCAACTCGTCTCATGTAGTTGCACGCATTTCCACACATCTTACTGTTTTTCGAACACTGCTTTCAAAGCAATCTTCCACCCTGTTACTTCTTGATTTAGGAACTGTTGTCAACCGCCATCGTGCTCGTGATGCCCTGATAAGAACCGTCAGTTTTCGCACATGATGAAACGAACCGACACTTCAACTTCCACTGAAGCAAACAGGCATTCAAACACCTCGATGCAAACAAGGGCATATTTCCTCACTTGATCAAGGTGGGATCATTTGCATGGTATGCGTAGCAACTTCCAAGTGTGAAGTAAAAGGCCTTTTCCTAATAGTTCTTGAACATTCTACTTGCTACAACCAGAGAGGATGTTCATGGTCAAGCTGTTTGCCGTACGGCCACTTGCACTTCGTTCCGACGTACTCATTGCAATCTCTTCACTTCTTGTGAACATTCTCTCATCGACAAAGGTCCCAAGACATATTCTATCAGCAGATACTGCCAAGGTCTCGCGGATTCGTCGATGATCTAACAGTTGCCTCATACCTGCCTCGACTACAACGCGAATTCAAGACGACGTCCGCATGCCCAATGTTCGACAAGTCGGATGAGGACTCATGCTAATCGATCAGCAGAAGTCAGCCGCAATATTCAAAACCGCACTGTCAATTCTTGATAAGAAATACTGCAATGCATAACCTGTTCAATATGTTTCAGAAACGCGACAGTTGTTGCTGAAGCAATGATGTTCGATGACCCATGTGCTTGCAGGTCGAGAAAAATGCTGGGTGCGATTGGTACAGTCTTGCTTTGCTTTTGGAAGGTTCACCAAAGATGTAACGGTCATGTTGGATGCATACTTCAGTAAACCTCTCCTTGCACCAGTTTCACCAACAGAACCTGATGTATTGTCTACAAGCATTCAGTCATGATTGGATAAATTTGGAACGGTAGAATTCCATGCTCACACCAGCAATGGTAGCACCTCCACATCGAACTTCAGAAGCATCGATCATACCCTCGTTGTGGCTTCCAAGAACGTGATTATTCTACTGAAACAGCAAAAGCAAGAAGCAAGGGCTTTGGACTGGATGGTCCAATCCAAGCCTTGTGTGTTGAAACGTGTGTACTGTACTCGAAGGAGGTAACACATGGTGTGGAATTCATAGAAGGATACTTACATGAGATCCCAGAGTTTGTTTGCGATTTCGTACTTGCTGAAGTTGACTGGATCGAAATCGAAGGTGTGTGCATCACCTTTTGCGGGATCAGAAGCAAGTCCTTGAATCCTGTTTCCATGTTCGTAGTGCCATGCAATTTTGGAAACGTGTGCGTACAAGCTAAGTTCGTGTTTTGTCCTCGGTATTTCTCTCCTTGCTAGTTCCTCAACTTTCCTCTTTTGCACGTGCACTGATTCCGCATCTTGCTTGATGGTGTTCCTCTGCTTCTCCAACGTGTTAACTTCGTTTCTGTACTGTTCGATGTTTTCTTTGCAGGCTTCGGTTGCTTCTTCCAATTTTCGCATGCGTTCTTGGTGCGCGCTGGGATCTTCGGGAGGTTCCGCTTCTTCTTCTGCACTACCTACCCTTTTCGTCATTTCTCGAATGACTTCGTTCATTTCGTCTTCGCGGGCTCCGCAGAGCTGCAGGACTTCGTCGTAGGTCCTTTGCACGTTGAGCACCTTCTCAACCTCCCCCCGCGTCGCCCGTTGAAAGAACGTCTTGATGTCGTCCATGACCATGGAGATCTCCTCCAGGCTGACCTCTGCCATCCCGTCCAGTGATTTTCTCTTTCCCTTTCCACTGCACGTGCGTTTGCGCCACCTGCGACGTCGGATATGCGACCGTTTTCTGAAAATTCTGCGTTTGAATCTCAACGGGACAATTCCCCCCCCACCCGACCCGACCCAGATACACCCCTTCAGTTACACCCTGTCTTGGCCTTCGAAATCGGACACAGCTGGGGTGTGACTGGGTCCTGTGCCTGCTCCTATGGGATTCCACTGATCGACCCAGCAGTTGCACCCCGGTTCCTTGGGTGGGTCCAAGGATCCCGAGAGGAAACAGGATTCGAACCTCCAGCTCAGGAAACTGGACCTGTGTTCCGGAGAGGGAGCAAGGACGAGCCGATTTCGACCGCGATGCAACAGAATTGGACACAGGAGGAGATCAGGAGGAGAAGCAGCGCATGCAGATTCGTGAACGGAGGAGGAACGGATGCAAAAGCTAGATCTGTGCCACATCGATGACCACGAGGCGGGTGAGTGCAGACAGGCACCCTTCCACCCAGCCACACAAAGCGTTTTCAAATACATCGCCACGACAAATGCGAAGCGAAGCCAAAGACGAGTTGTGCCACCACTCGCCTTCGAATCTTGGCCTCGACATTGAGGCGTTCTCTCGAAAGATCGCCCTTGATCTTCGGCGAATTCCTTCAGAGGGGCAACTCTCTCCGCTGCAAATGGATTTGTCCTAGCTCTCGCTCGAATCATGCCTTGCTTCTCCTTGCGAAGTCCGATGTGATTTGAGCACGGATCCTTCGGTGATCTGAACCCTTCGGACTGCAAGGAACTAAGCACTCACTTTGGAATTCCTCAGGATTCATACAGAAGCATTTCTGGGGGTATGGGAGTCCTGAGCTTGTTCAGCCAGTTTCCGCCCGGAACCATCTTCGGGTTCTAAAGCTTAAGTATCGTGGTGTTTATTAAGAATGACAAGCGCTATACGGAAGGCTTGAAGAGGGTCTCGATCAAGTGATTCGAAAGCACATGACCAGGATCAAGCTCGTTGCGCTTTGCATTGAACAGCTCCACGGGATATCTGGACCTGAGCTGCTCTTGCACCTGCACTGTTTCTCCAATGGTTGTAGGCATTTCAATTTTTGCCCAATGTTCCTGAGCATCATATTTCTTGCGCAGAACATCTGTCATCCTGAAATACTGAAAAAATCGCTTTGTGATGGACTCTCTTTGCTTGGGGTCTTCACTTGGAAGATACATGATTATTCCCACCCACGAAAAGATGTCCCCAACATTGGCTGAATAAGCGGGGCTCATCTGGGCTGTGCTGCGCGCAGTCCACCTCTGCTCAATTGGGGCAGGGGCCGGGATTTGGTTTGCTTCAATGATATCATACACTTGTTTCACATAATGCACATCGTTCATGTCCGGAGCATCTAGTCTTCCAGCCGGAAGGGCCACCTCCGAAACCCACTGAGCCCCGCCACAATCGAAACCCAGTATTTTGTCGCTCCAATCTATACGAACGCCCTCACTCTTCTTCCAGTATTCGGCTTCCACCTGGTTGACCTTCCTCACATGTTCTGTGTCAAGGGGATCTACCGCAAGCAGGTGATCCCTCAACTCCGTGAAACTCAAAGGCTCGACCTCGCCCTGTGTGAGTTCAGGTTTGCATTCAATCAGCAATTGCCTAGCAGGTGCAAGCTTTTCGTCTTCTGCAAATCGTTGATATTCCTTTGTTTTGAACCACCCAACCGGGTTACAGGTGACGACCACCACAGTTTCCGTGTAAGGGATCCACATGTACCTCAGGTGTTTGTTATCCTTCAACCACTTGACATGATTTTCCTCCACCTCGTTGGGCGTAGCTGTGAATGTCTTCTCTACAAGCTTGTGCGCCGGAACAGCTTGAATTGTAGCTTCTGTTACAATGCCAAGACTGCCCAGGCCACATTTCGCAAGACTAAAGAGCTCTGGGTCCTGCGTGGACGAGACCTCAATCACACCTTTTGCAGGGGTCGCCAATTTCATGCGCACGATTTGATCTTCAACGGGTGGTAACGTAGCTCCCGTTCCATGGCAACCAGCTTGGATCCATCCACCCACTTGTTGTTCTCGGATGGATGCCAGGTTCTCGAGGGTCAGGCCATGCTTCTTCAGCTCGTCGAGCAACGCTTGCACGGAAATTCCGGCCTGCACGGTCACTTGCTTCTTTTTTTTGTCTACGTGAAGCACTTTGTCCATCATGGTCATTTTGACCATACCATCCGTGCAGAAGGAGAGAGCATTGGGCGAGAGCCCGTTGCCTGACGGTCGCAGTTTTCTTCCTCTTTCATGTGCTTCTTTTAGGATGCGCAGGAGTTCTTCTTCGGTTTCCGGTTCGTACATGCGATCCGTCTTGACTTGGTGTGTTCCGGACCAGTTGCTGAGCACGTGCATGTCTTCTGGTTCCACGTGTACGGCTGCTTTGGAATAGAAATAGAGCCCCATGCAGCTGGCCAGGAGCCCACCTGCCACAGCGGCGTTGGCGGTCCCTTTTCCCTTGGGGGCTTCGTTGGCGGTTTCATCCACGCGAGGGGTGGGTTTCGGTCTCGTTTTGGCGCTCAGGAACCGCTGCACGATCCCGCGGGTCCGCCTTGCGGCTGCCGAAGCGATGGCTGCACGCAGGACCATGCCGTGTCCCACGTCTCGATGAACGGTGCCAAGGTCGGACTTCGTGGGATCGACCCCTTTCGTTCGGGATCACTGTCCCGATGGAAAGGAACCCCACTCGGGTCTGTCCCCGGACGAACCCCCTTTGGGGACCCGAACGACCCACCCGTGACGGTCGGACCCCCCCTCCCGCCCGTTCGCAGATCCTCGTCGGGATCCGTTTCCCTCCCTCGCCGGGTCCAGACGAACACCTCTCGATCTCCTCGGTTGCCACCCCTATCCTTCGAGGCAGGAGGCGGTGGCTCGTCCCCTCCTCTTCGACCCCGGCCCACAGGGGAGAGCCAGTGGGAACCACACACCGTCAGACACGGACACAGAGAGATGCTGAGAGGGATCGAGAGAGGGAGAGGGATCGAGAGAGAGAGGGGGTGAGAGGGAGTGGGAGAGGGAGATTGAGTGGGAGTGGGAGTGGGAGATTGAGAGGGAGGGAGAGGGAGTGGGAGTGGGAGTGGAGTGTGGAACGAAGGGAACGTGTTCCACCACTGGCGCAGATCGACGGTTCGCGATGGGAAACGCACTGCGCAAAGCCTTCGATCGGCTGTTCGGGAACCGAGAGATGAGGGTGCGTGTGGAGGGAACGGATCCGAGGGCGAAACGCGGGAAGCGACGGACGAGAGACACGCGCATGGGAAAGGAAAGAAGGAAGGACCCGAGGGAAAAAAAGAGGTGGCGCAGCGAAACGCTCGACACGAGACGAGACAAGGGACGGACGCCATGCCCAACGCAGTGCCGAGGAAAGGGAAAAGGAGGCAGGACGCAGGAAACATCCGTCTGACCGAAAGTGGAATCGCGCGGGACTTGTGAAACGCGTGTAGGTTGTGATGCTGGGGTTGGACGCCGCTGGAAAGACGACGATCTTGTACAAGCTCCACATCGGAGAAGTGCTGAGCACGGTGCCTACCATAGGTGAGGAGCGCGATGCCGTGCAACAACCGATGGGATGCGAGGCGACGTCAAGTGGAAAGGTTTCGCCGAATGGGACGTTTTTTTTCCGGGACATGCGGTTCCAACCGTGCTCCACTCGCGCCACACGCTTGCAAGACCGAACAGCTGACACGGACGTCGCTCTGTTCCTCCAGGATTTAACGTAGAGAAGGTGCAGTACAAGAACGTGCAGTTTACGGTGTGGGACGTGGGTGGTCAGGAGAAGTTGAGACCACTTTGGCGGCACTACTTCAACAACACCGACGGTTTGATCTACGTGGTGGATTCGTTGGATCGTGAACGGATCGGGAGGGCGACAAGCGAGTTCAAGACGATCATCGAGGATCCCCTGATGCGGAACAGTGCGTTGCTGATCTTCGCCAATAAACAGGATTTGAAGGGGGCCATGTCCCCGTCCGAGGTGTGCCAACACCTGGGTCTGCCACAGATGCGCACTCGCAGGTGGCACGTGCAAGGCACGGTGGCCACTCGTGGCGAAGGATTGTACGAAGGATTGGACTGGCTGGCCAGCACGCTCAAGCAGATGCAGCGCGGTTCCAGGCCCACCACGCCGACCCGATGATGGCCTCGACGAGCAGGTCGACTTCCCATTCCTGGTCCTGCTTTGTGCGCCACCTCTTTGACCAATAAATCCTGCGACGTCTTGTCCGTCTCTGGCCCACGCTTCGCGTTCCACACCTCCACTGCTTCCTTGGGCGGTTTGCGACGCGTGCTTGGACCATCCCTTCCACCACCACATCGAAGTGTCGGGTGTCGGTTTTGGTCCATCAGGTAGTGCTCGAACCAGACAGAGCGGTTCCAACCCGAACGTCGGCTTCGAAACCGCGCCCACGCGACGCGATGGAGGTCGGAAGGAGCAGCACGGGAGCACTGCGCCGAGCCTGCACGTGGAGATGGAAGCAAAGCAGTCTCAAGCCCAAGTGGAAAGAAGATCCTGTGGGAACAGGGACGGTGAGAACCAAGGCCAAAGTCACGGTGGCCTCGGACGTGCTGGAGGATCCGGAACCGGAAGACGCGCTTGGATGCGAAAGCGATGGACGCGAAGGATCCCTGGAAACCGCGGCAGGAGAGAGGTTCCGAGTGAAGACGGCGGAATTCGTGAAGAGCAGCGTCAAACTCGAACAATGCCCGCCGCCGACGCTGCCGGAGTTCGCCGTCGTCGGACGGTCGAACGTGGGGAAATCCTCCCTCATCAACGCCATCACGAACCGCAAGAAGCTTGCACTCGTGTCCAAAACCCCGGGGAAAACGGTGTGTATCAATCACTTCATCATCAACAAGGAATGGTACCTCGTGGATCTGCCAGGATATGGCTATGCCAAACGCTCCAAGACGGAGCGGTTCGAATGGCTGGACTTTACCAAAGACTACTTCCTGCACCGAGAGACCTTGGCGAATGTACTGCTCCTGGTGGATTGTTCCATTCCACCTCAACAGATCGACGTCGATTGTGCAGATTGGTTGGGAGAAAACCAGGTGCCTCTGTCCATCGTGTTCACGAAATGTGACAAGAGGAAAAAGAAGACTCCATCGCACACCGAAAACATCGCTACGTTTCGAGAAATGATGAAGGAGTCTTGGGAAAACATGCCTCCCATGCTTGTCACGAGCTCGATCAAAGGTACAGGCAAACGAGAACTGTTGGCTCACATCGGACGGGTTCGGGGGTATTGGAAGTCCGCGTCGGAGGAACCACCCATCTTGAGCCCTTGATTAGCCCTAATACGTTGTTGGAAATTATGGAGCGAGATAAGAAGAGATCGAACAAACAAGGACACGCTTTATGATGGGAAATAAGCAGCAAATGTGCGCCAGCCCTAATCATCCACCGTCTCATGGTCGACGTCGATCACCGGTCCTCCAGAGCTGAAATCTTGCCTTCCTTTCTTGGTTGCAAACGGGGACCGTCCAAAGGGATTATTCGCGAACGCGTCCTGCTGATTCGTGGTCGACTCTTCTTCCATTTTCTTGGCCATGTAGTTCAGCACGGGCACCACCACGAGTGGCGCAATCCACCAGAAGATGAACAGGAGGTTCAACAGGGGAAAGATGAGTCCCGAGCTAAGGAACATGAAGAACCCCGCGAAGATGAAAACTTTGCCCACCGACGTATCGGCGAAATCGTCGAGCCTCCTTTTGATGTATGGCCATTTTCTCTTGACGTCGTCTGCCGTGTCCTTCGCCCTCTGCCGCACCCGATACTTTTGATCCACGTCCCTCGCGTTTTCCCAAACCTTTTCGCTCCACCTGTCGAACCTTCGGCTCACGTCGTATTTCCTGTCTATTCTACTGCCTACGCGTCTCACTTCCTCTTCCACCTCCATGTACTTGAGCTTGGCTGTCCGTTTCAGTCGCTCGGCCTTACGATCGAGCTCGTTCTCCTTGGCGAACTTCGTCGCCTTGGCTTTGGCGGCGTTCGCGGCCCTTCTCATCCTTTCCTGCGGGTCCTGTGCACTCGCACGCACCCGAACGTCCCCCTTCCTCCTTCCTGCCGGTGTTCTTCCGAACGCCATCGGCACGTCCATCGTCCTCGTGTGACGTCCCTTTCCTTTTGATGACGGTGCTCTCTTCCCTGCTTCACTGGACAGAGATCTCTCTGGAAGGACCCCACCCACCCAAAGACCGCAGAGGACGGACCCTCCATACGGTCCATGAAAGACAGACGGTCCATGCGGTCCTTGCTGGGACGGTTTCGGGTCTGTTCGGGTTCAGAAGGGACGGTCCACGGGTGAAGCGAGGGGGGGTCGAAAGGGAAGAAACGAGGTGGGATCGGTTGGGACGTCGCGAGGAACGGCATGGCGGTGCCAAGCGGGATCGAAACGATCGACGATGCCTGCCTGGCGCACGTCCTGTGCCATCTGGACGCGGATACACTGCTGGAAACGGCGATGGCATCGCCTAGAGGGAGGTGGACGCGGGTGATGCGACGCCACGGGGTCTGGAAGGACGCCTTCGCCAGGCGCTGGAAGGTCGACGAGCTCCTCGTGGACGAAGACACGCTCGAAAGAGCTGCATTCTACCTCCATGCCACGCTTGACGACTTCCGAACGGTGCATGATTTGTCCCGTTGCGACACCTTGGCGTCCGTTGCGGTGCGACACGGGGTCGAATGTGCCACCATCAAATCTTCCAACAACCTCTTCAGCGACCAATCCTTGCACTGTCGTTCCAAGGTCTACATTCCAATACAAGACGAATCGCAACTGTTCGACACGAAGGTGAAACTGGTGCGAGTTGCAGAGCTGAAGCGATACCTGCTGCTGGTGGTGGAGCCTGCCGCCTCTGGAACGCGACCAACGCAACAGAACGCGAAGGACGTGGCGCCTCGACGGACGCCTGATTCCAAGAGCAGGTTGGAACTGTTAGCAGAAACCATGCATAGATCCATGCGGGTCGACCTGGACACTTGCCGATACTACCTTCTGAACAACAGACAGGACCTTGCACGAGCGATGGGCGAATGCCAGGAAGACGCCGATTGGGAGACGAAGGAGGAACGCGACGGACTGAGATGACAGATGTGGATCCAACAAAGCCCTTGAAACACATGAAGGGACGCACGCCGAGCGTACCATGCACACATGGATCACAAAAAGGCACTCCAGCCCACGTACATGCGACACAGCTTGTCTGGATCGCGAGCTTCCTGGATCAGTTTCTGAACTTGTCCGGGAACGGTTCGCGACGCTCCGTCCTCTGTCCCGTCCAGCTTCTGCTTGACACGCAGGAGGGCACGCTCCGCACCAGCATTGACAGGCTTCCCCTCCTGCAGATTCCCACCCACAAGACCGCAGGAATCTTCCACCAGAGTGCTGACGACCTCTCCACTCGTCCCTTCGCTGTCCCATTGATGCTGCATAGCAGCCTCGACGGTGAGTGCCCACTGGTAGAGCGGATCGTGCAGAAAGACCTCTATGATGGTCAAAAGGGATTCTTTGTTCCGTCTCATAACCTCCATAGTTTCCTCGCACGACTTGCGCATCGGACCCTCCACCCCAAATATTCCCATTCCATCCACAATGTCCCTTGTCAGTCGGAACGGCACAAGCTCAGGCGTCTTCAGGAGACGCCCCTGCTCAAATGCAATGCCCAAATCAATGTGGATGACCTCAGCACTCTTCTTGTCGATGAGGATGTTGAAGGAATGTCTATCACCCAGGCCAACAACATATCCGACGATGGAGTTGACTGCCACACTGCGCGTGTAAGCCAACCTATGCTTGTACCAGTCTGGGGGTTGATAGAACATTTCCAGGAAAAAGTGACGCAGGACCGGCTTGAACATTGAACAAACCTTGTCGTATGCCTTTCGTAGTTCCTCCTCGCGCGATACATTTTTCAGCATCTGGTGGCACTGCGAGTATGTGATGTCTTTGGGACGATAGCGGACATGCGCACCGCCTCGCCTTCCTGCACCCAAGAGGTAGTCACCCAGAGTAACGGTGTTGTCCACCCATTCCAGAAGCCCACACACCGGGGAAAATGGAATCACTTTATATACAGCCACCCGTAAATTCCTGGATGCAGCCGTTGGACAATCCCCGAGGAGGCTGTTCACAAGCCCGAACAGCTGTTGCATTGTCGCATCCTGACGAAGATCATCTGTGCCCGACTTGAGTAATTGCCTGTACAGATAACCATCCGACCCTTGGCACTGTAGAAGTTTTGGTGCTGTGATTCCGTTTGCAATGCTGATTTTCTCAGTGAAGCACTGGAAAGTTGGAAACGATCCAGTATGATAGTTCGCGTCCGGGCGAGCTAAAAGAGGGGCAGTAAGCACAGGGGCGTAATCTAGACCTTGCATACTACGGACTTCTCTTGGCATGGTTAAAGACGCGTAACCACCAGTTTCCTTTTTCTTTACTGGAATGTTCGAGAGCAGGACATACCCGTCTATAAGCATTTCCATCTGCCTCATAATCTCATGATTGCGATTGCTCATTGACCTGATTCCCTCCAGGATTTCCTGAGCACCAAGTATCTTGTCTCTATCAATGGTACGTGTGATTGCATCCTGGAAGCGGTGTCCCCTCACTTGGTCTTTGGCCTCTTTGCCTTTACCTTCAGCACCGTTTTTTAAAGCATAAAGTTGCAGCAAAGTGTGATACGGATGGTCATTAGCAATCAGCTGTAATCCGCGGTGCTGAACTTGATGAAAACCAGATTGGTGCAACTCACTGTCTCCCTTCAAGGTTGACGTACGGGAAGCAATCTGATACACAAGTGGAAGCCATTTGAATGTTGCAACCCTGTCAAACGCCGTGGACATCGCTTTATTGACTTCTGCTTCACTTGGATTGCTCAACCAAAGTGCACATAACCTGAACACCCCTTGTAAGTCATACCTACTACCTGCAGCTAAGCATTGCCTGTACCCAGTCATGGCAATATTTCGATATCTGTCTCTGTCTTTCATGACTCTCTTTGCTTGGCCTTCATCAAGATCACACTGCCTCTGAAGGGGAATCAAATGTCTTGCAATATCTCTTAGTGCATTCTGCTTCATTTTCCCAGAAGCAAAAGACATTTCAATTTCTGATTCTCTTTCCCTCAGCCGTGCAAGTTCTGCACTTTTCTGCTTTCTAACCGCTTCCGATGACTTCCATTCATCAGACCGTAGTTGCGCGTGCAAGTTTTTGTACAAAAAGTCGGCATATTGAGCGAGGCGGAAAAGGGATCTACAGCAGTTGGGACCGACATTGTTTTCTAGAAGTTTGAGGGCATCGGCTGGTGCCGCAAGGTAGTGCTGCAAAATCGTCTGCGTATTTTCACCCGAAATCTCTGCCAGCCATTTTCCTGTAAGACTGACTGCCTTTGCGTAAGATACCTGATTCTCAATATAGAGCTGGTCAATGCTTCTGTCAAGGACTTTGGGAAAGAAGAGGGACCTAAGTACATTAGTGGCCATCTGTTGATACCCATTGGCCCACAATAGTTTTGCCTCCTCCACTTTGCACAGTGCCAGACCCGAAGTCCACTTTGACACCACATCAGTTTCACCTGAGTTTGGTTCATCGTTCAACCGCGCCAAGTGGAACATCGCAGTAGTAGCATCATGCAAACGCCCCACTTTCCTTGCCGTAGATGTGACCAGCCGTAGATGTTGCCTTAATAGAACCTTGCAACCAAAAATCCTGTAAATAGAGGTTTGTACTGCAAGTCTTGGCTCAAAAGTTGAATATAAGCTTATCAGCTCAGGTTTCCTTTCCTTCCACGAAGTGAACATGCGTTCTAAAACTACCGGTGCATTCCTTGCGGTCATTTCCGTATCCTTTGAAGATGACGACGAGAAGATCCTGGTGTATGGATCGCCGTACTCCTGCCGCCTGGCTTCCGAAGCCACATGCAAATCATCAAGCATCTGCAATTGAACAATTTGTTCTGCCAACCCTGAAGCACCCTCAAACGACTTTTCGACCATTTCCCGAACAACTATGGATCTTGCAGCATGGATATTGTTATCAAACATGTCATAATTGTAGGACTGCAAAGCCTCCATGGAAAGTTGCAAGAGTCCATGGAATCCAGTAGGCTTTACGCCAGCATGGATATCAATTGACTGTGGACGAGTTTCGATGGGGAGCTTTTCCCAGCGACAGCTTCTCCATGCCGCTTCATGCTGCAGTTCTTGTATCAAACGAGACCCGGCCAATTCGCTTGCTCCTAAACTATTCCTCTTGA
Organism: Picocystis sp. L7; assembly: GCA_020975725.1. Taxonomy (NCBI): domain Eukaryota; kingdom Viridiplantae; phylum Chlorophyta; class Picocystophyceae; order Picocystales; family Picocystaceae; genus Picocystis; species Picocystis sp. L7. The sequence continues at coordinate 293,120 of QXJR01000004.1, forward strand.
GCATGTGCAAGCATCCAATCTCTTTCAAAGATCTTAGTGCATCTAAACGGTGAGTGTCCACTCCATCCATATCATTGTCCAACATGAGGTCATAAAGTTGCAAAGCTTTTGACCACTGACCTTCATGCTGGAACAGACGGACCTGGGAATCGATAGGTCCCATTTGATCGAGTGCTCTCACACTATCTGTATCGCCAATTGATTCAAGGCTACGGTAAAGAATGTCACAAATCTTGCCCACGCACCCAAAGTTTTCATCATTCAAAGGCGACAAGCCGAAGCTCAATTCCATTGCCTCGTACCACTGTTCAGTGTACAAGAAAGCAGTGAAGGGTGCGTCACATTCAAGTGCGATGTCTGCAGTATCCAAGTACTCCAGTTCCAGCCAGTAGACCTTTCTCCAGTCCTTTGAAAACCCACGTGAAGCCATGCTAGCCATGTCACATTGGTGCAATATCCTCAAATGGTGCAGAGCAGACAACCACATTCTTTTCACGTGCACAGTCGCCGTTGTTGAGTCAAAGATGTGTTGAATGACTTTCTTTGATATGACCTTTTGTATCAAACCATCCGGGCCATTGCTAAGTGCCAGCGAGGCAAGACAGTAGGGCATAAGTAACTCTGCTATGCTTATACTCACTCGGCAAACTCGCGAGCATACAAGTAAGAGTAAATCATCTGTGTGACCCAGGAGACATCGAACAAGTGAGCATACATACACCTCATGGGTGGCACATGTTGAATCCCAAATACTGTCGTCGTTAAGATCTGGGACATTTTCAGTGTCCTTCTTTGCCCATTCAAGCACATCCGATTCGTCTGCTGAACTTGTTGCAAATTGAACAAGCGTAAGCTTGACCTTTTCCGGCAGAACTTCAGTAGCTGCTTTTCCCTCCTTCATAACCATCAAGGCCTTAAGGCAATTCATCGATTGCTTCACCACAGAGGGATCCGAATCACACAAGAGTCCATAAAGGACCAACAGCACTGCCAATGTCAATTTCGCCCGCTCTTTATCTCCTTTTTGAAGCAAGTTTACAACATTCCTGTTTTCATTGGACAGGATCTGATCAGCCTCCTCTAAGGCAAAGCTTGCCTGGTTCAGCACTCCCAGCTCTTGGCCACTGGTAGTGATGAATCCTGGCCCAAGTTTCGCAAGAATTCTGCATGCCACATCTTCCATAGCGATGCTGTTCAGCAATTTGCTTTTCCTTAACAATCTCCAAGCTGCACAGGCAATTTTTTTGACGTCTTTTTGCCTATCCAAATTTCCACCTGTTTCCGTTGCCTCCGCTTTGTTCGATTCCACAAGTTGGAGAGCCCTCAAGCCAATCGAGTCAATTGTAGATTCATGTACGCCTACTTGCAGAGTCAGAGGACTTTGAGCAAGACGGTGCAACTCATCAGCAGCAGTTGGTGCCGTTCGATTGTTGTGATAGAAGGCGCTTATCTCCTCTAAGTCACACAAGTGTGGTGGTGGTTCCAAGAAGTTCAACATATACAAACTATGTGAAGGTAATTCAACAGTCAAACTTCTGACCAAAGAAAGTAAAGCCCGTCTTCGACAAGGTAGTTGGCACGACTTCAAAGCAGAGAAAAGTGCAGACATAATGGTTTGGATAACATCCTCTACGCATATTGCTGTAGTATGGTCAAGCAGCTGGTTTCTTATCAACACTTGCAAGTTCCGGCAGCAAAGTTCTTGAGCTTCTGACCATCCTAATGAACGCACCAAAAGTTGAGTAAGGTAAATGAACGTGGATGGTACAGATGTGGCACTCCCGAGGACATCCACGAGTGCATCAACCGAGTACAGAAATCTTGTTGCATGCCTACTATTGTGACACTTGTAGATGCAGGAATGAACATGCAAAAGGATCTTCCCTACACTTGATGGCGACAAAAGTTTTTGCGTCGTGTTATTCCCGGGCAACTCGCACATGTTGCCCACCCTTTCCAAACCCTGCTGAATGGCATCTTTGGAATAGAAGGGTTTTTGCATTTTACTTGGACCAGCCCATAATATCATGGTGCTGACAACTGCATGCATTCGTTCGGACAGGACTTTTTCAATCATCTTGCTATCAAAATGTTTGGACAATCGCGATTCAACAATGATGCTCCTTACTTCCCTGGTGCTATCAAGCAACAAGTAGCCAACAACTTCAGGTAGGAAATGCAGAAGCATTCGATCTTCACTCCATTGGCATTCCTCGGCTATGAACTCCAAGTCTGCGCAAAGCTTCTTTGCATCTGCTTTGGGGGACAGACAGAGAAATTCCAGTAGGATTGGTAGAATTGTACTAGCTTGGGTTTTTATGAATTCCACAGGAAAAATGGCCTCATTGGGAGCGCACTGCTCGGCAGCTCTCTCAGTACGGTATGCTGGAACGTGGGCTTCACCTAGTGATTTGAGAGTACGTAAAGGCAATCCGGTGTCAAGCCAGCGGTAGATAAGAGAAGGCATGTGATGGCCCAAGTAGGAACAAATCGAAGGGTGATTTGATTCCTTTGCTGCTGCTCCAAAGATTGCCGGGATAAGCTTGGCAGTAAGTTGAGATGACTGCGCTCCCCATGAAGCAACCAAGTGTACAAAAGTATCCTCCAACTCAGGACGAGTCCTCAGAACTTGCAAAAGGAAAAACATACTTGTTTCCATTTCCTCAAAAGTTGCTCGACTGGGATCCATGGACAGGGCGGGCAAGTGTACCGCAAGGCGTTTAAAAACACCCTGGATGTCTGTGAACACCGTGAAGAGAACCATAGAGCAATTGATTGCATGGCATCGTACACAATATGATGCATCGCCCAGAGACAAGGCAAGCTTTTCTGCAAGGTGAGCAAATTTTTTTCCATGAATCCTCAACAGGTTCTCATACAATTTCAAAATTTCAGTTCTCAGAAACCAAGATTTTGAAAGAAGTGTTGACCCTTTTACTTGATGAATTTCTTCTATTAGTTTCAAAGTGAGCTGAATCTGTGGGGACTCCTGCTCAATTCCAGTTTGACGCAGTGTCAACTCATTCAAACACTTGATTGCAACCAGAAGCGAGCCTGTGGACTTGCGTATGCCCCAGTACTCGAAGACTCTATTCAAAGACTCGACTTCGAATCTCACACTGCATGCTGTTTTGACCCTGCAGAGCTCTGGGAGAACAGCAGAAAAGACCTTATCTATGAAAAAAGATTGTTGAACTGATGAATCTATGTGCAAATCGAGCAGAAAAGAAACCGAGTGAAGAAGGCACTCTTCTAATTGAAAGCTAGGGCACGCCTGCAACGTGAAGCAGAATTTTAGCAGAAAGCAAATACTTTGCTCCAACTCACTGATGTGCTGCCCACTGGGGGCGTACATTTCTTTCGAGACCTCACCTCCCATCATCCAATCGTCCCTATTCCCAGGGTGAACTCGTGCAGGCATGGTCAACGCTTGAACATCTGCAATTGTCGATTCAATCGTTGCTTGAAGACTATGGTTGACCTTACTTGCAATGTCCTTCAACAAGGAGTCCCTGACATCTACAGAGTGTTCGAAACTCTCTCTGCCTGCGATAAAGAAACATTGATCCAGCAGTACACAAGCTTCGTCAGTTTTAGCAAGATTACCAATGGTAACTTTTCCAAGGAATGCATTGAGTTGGTGAAGAAGAACGCCGTTCATCCCGAAATAACTTTTTTCAGGACATAATCCTTTCGAACCATCGGCTTTCCTCACAGCTAGCAGGACTGCCACTGAAAACAAGGCAAACGTAGACATTGAGCTATTATCAGCACCTGATTCAACCTGAATTCTTTGCCTGAAGAAATTCTCAAACTGCACTACAAAATCTTGCAACCTTTTACCTCGAGCAAGCAGCTGGATTTTCTGCTGTGAAGTGCCCAGAGATTCTGCTGCTTCGCCTGGACAGCAGAACTCATCCCGTTTTCCTATATGCACAAGAGAGTTTTCAATGCCACTTGGCAAGAAGCAGTGCTCCCATCTCTCATACAAGGATTTCCATGGACACATACCAATGTCATCGAAGCCTTCAATTTGAAGAAAGGAACCAATACAGTTGATAGCAACGGGCAAAAAGGAGGAAATGCTGTGCCTGCTCTCCTTGCAGGAAGAGAGAACAATGATTTCCATAAGCAAATTACGGAAAATAAGTTCCACATTATGATCAGATTCGCTAGCAAAACCAATGAATCTACCTTGTAGGGCTTCATGTACACAAACAAAAGCCGACAAGAGTAAGTCCAGTCCAGAACGATTCACGTCCGGCACAAAATATTCGAGCAACCAGAAGGAAGGTGGAAGTGTAAAATGGTCAACCAGGTTACGTGACATGCAAACAGCCATCAACAAAAGGCATTCTTGAGCAAGGGTCTTCGATTCGTTGTGGTGCATCAAATGATCTACACAATCCTTAAAAATTTGTTTCCAGCATTCTGACGCGTCATGGATTTCCCTGTTCCTAATTACGGAAGATTCAGATGCTTTAGCCCTTCCCATACCACTCCTTGGCGCTGCTTCATGAACTTTCCACGCGAAGGCGAGCTCTTGCGCCCAGCGTAAGAACCAGCTAGCCGGATCTAGGACGGAGGCATCCCAGTTCCCTTTCAAGCATCTTTGCAAGGCTCGCGACACAGCACTAAGCATTTCAAAACGCGTGTCCTCGTCCAAATAAGCCCCATGTTGTTGTATAGCTGTACAAACCACTGGTGCCCAAGTGGAAGGATTGGCTAGGGTGTTATGCTTCAACTCTTGCAAGGGTCGCTGGATGCATGTCCTCTTGTCTCTGGGAGCTGCCACGCAGGCATTCCCTTGAAGGTCAGAAAGAACAGCAGCCGCAGCCGATGCCTGAACCAGCCATGAATCGTTTCTTTGAAGATAAAATGATGTCGTTGAGAACGTTTCATCATTCAGCTCCTGCGACAAACTGCTCCAGATATACCGTGCCCGCACAAAGACTTTTCCTCGAAGCTTCAACTGAATGACGAAGAAACGACAGAGTTCGGCGCGAAATTCTGTACGCAGACACTTCTTCGTTGTATCATGTATTTCATTCAGGGCATCCTCAACAGTATCATCTACTTCGTCCAAGACGTGAAATATCTCGCCACCATCCCTCAGAAGGATCTCATTCAAAGCCTCCATCGACTTCACTGCAATTCTTCCCTGGTCGTTGAATTGTAGTAGGACCTTGCAGAGGAGCTTCACTGTTCTGATCAAGAAATTCTGTTTTTCTTCTTTTCCACCCGATATATCACTTGTAGAGTGTTTCACGATACTGGCTAAAGCATCGAGCACGCGAAAGAGTTCCTGTTCGATTCGTGTTCCATCCTTGCCTCTCAACTCATGCAACATTTTTTCACAAACCAAGTAGATGCACTGCAGTATCGATGAAGTAGACGACACTGAGGCCAGTTCGTTGTACTCTCGTATTGGGAGCAGGTAGCGGGCCAACAGAGTACAATATTCCACAAAAATGGACCGATCAACGTCCATTCTGGCCATAACGTGTGCAGCATGCCTATAGAGGTGCTTTGCTTTTTTCCAAAGCATCAATCTGCTTTGACTAGATCTGCACGAACCACTTTCTGCTTTTGCGACAGTTTCGCAGAGGGTTTTCGCTGCGGAGGAGTCTGGTCTAGCTTTGTTCCGATTGAGCAGCAGTTCGTCTTCCACAACGATACACATGGTATGCACCAGAGCCGGCCAGGTGAATGGGTCGGTCACTTCACCGGATGCCTTCAACTCGCAAGTCCTCTGATCGATCCTTTCTAGGAATTCGCGGTCTTCCAGCGCTATACGCAGGCGCTTCAAGGCCTCTTTCCTTGTCGTGATCTTTTCGCTTCTCAAGTGGGCGTGGATGTGTTCCAGGTGCTCCACGTTCCACACCATGGTCCCCGTCTCCGTTTTTCCGGATCTTGTGGTCAAGTGCACATGTCTCGTTCGCTTCCTGACCCTGCAAGCATCGAAATGCTGGGCAGTGCGCGCGTGTTTTCTCGCGGTGGTGGCCGCGAAGCACGGTTCGATCCCCCCTTCGAGACGTGGGAGTTCAGTCCCTGGTTTCGGAAAGCGGAATGGATGGGGGGTCCTGGGTTCAAAGGTGCCTTGGGACCTGGGGAAGAGACCGGGTGGGCAACCTAGAGACCCAGGGAAAGACGGGGCAACAGCGTAGGAAGAGGGATGCACGACACGATTTAGAGACGAGGAGAGCGGGAACGTGGTGCGGTGAAGGAGAGGCGGTCCCGTCCCGACTCGAACACCTGATGCATCCGTGCTCCACCAGACGGTGCATCGGAAAACAAGATGGACGGACTTCTGGATGCGATGAAGAAGATACGTGAGGTGCAACAATGCAGCTCAACGAAGCCAAATGCTTACTGGAAAATGACGAACCATGGAGGTTCGCGGAAAAATACTGTCTCCCCAGCAAGGATTCAATCAGTCGTTGGATTCCGTATGTGCTTCCGGTTTCTTGCTTCTTGGCTTTACCTTGGGTTTCGGCCATTCGGGGTCCGGTGACTTGAATTCTACATCGGCAATGGTAGGGAGACTACGATATTGACGTGCGTACACCACTTTTTCGTTCCTCCAGTATTGCAACGGCCTGACTCGGGTGCGCTTGCTGCGGCGGACCCCATCTTCCCCTGATCCAAGCCCTTGGTCCATGAGACTCTGCCGTGCAGCCATGAGCGCCCTCAATCTTTGATTTGGAGGTCCCCTGAGTCTAGTCACTTTCTTGAGGAATACACCTGAATTTTCGCGACTGGTTTCCTCACGGAGCTCGCCATCCACATAAGCTGACGGCAAATCGAAACCATCGTCATCCTCATAATCTGGAGCAAAACCTGCAAAGTCCCCGCTGTCATCATCGGAGATACCCTGACCATCCTCGTTCACATTGGCATCCAGGGTTTGCAGTGGGTGATACTTGAGAGGCTTGTCAAACCTGTAATCTCTGGCTGCTGTGCTTCTTCCTGAACCAGGACGATGTTCAAGCTTCTTGCGGCGTGTGTGCATGCTACCACCTTCTGCATTCTCATCGGTCTCCGCAAAACGCACTGTCGAAGGAACATCACAGAAGTTAGACCACGAATCGAAGCAATTGGAGCATGGACAGGCCGACAAACCGAACGTACCGGATCTCTCTTGACCGTCGCTTTTCCTCTCTTCCGCACACTTGAGAATGCTTTTGCGTGGGACCGCACTTTTCGAACGGCTATGCGTGGGTGCGGAGAGTCAGTAAGCCACATCCATCACTGGGCGAGGTTCGCGTACAACGAGCACGATTCGTACCTCTCGATGTTGAACGTGCGAATTTTCGTCTTCCTTCCGGAACCTTTTCTCCTGTTCGTTTCCTTCCTCCTTCGGTAAACTTGAGGGAACACATCGGTCTGCACGTTTCACGTGGAGGAGCGCTCCATGCCCGTCAGCTTCCGCTTGCTACGTCTCGGATAGGTACAATCAGTTTCAATGGGTGCCCGTTCGAGGTGGGGGAACTCACCTTGAGCTGCGTCCCCTCTTCCATGTTCATCCCGTGTCGAAATCGGTTGACATCAGCCATGGGCACGATCTCCGGCACCGCGTTCATGTCGGACGACCGTCTCTTCCGGACTTCCCCTCTCCGTCGCGCAGGCGCCTCTTCCTTCGTTCCAGGTCCTTTCTCTCCTTCTCCCTTCCTTTTTTGGTCTCCCACGGCCGCTTTCGCGCCCTTTTCGTGGACGCAGCACGCGCGTGGGTGTGCGTTCTCCTTGGGAAGTGTCGTGCTTTGGTCGTCTGTCAGCAACGGTTCGAATCGGTGGGATGGAAGGGAAGGGGGGGGGTCCCCGAAAAACCGGTCGACCGGGAAACGAAGAGCGACGAGGACACTTGGGTTTCAGCCTCATCCTCCACGGGATATGGTGATCGTGTCGCGGATTGATGGGGAAGATCGACCCCTCCCCGCTGAGGATCCGTGCGCTGGTGTAGAATCGGGCCACCTGCTTTCGTCCTCTGCGTGCGATGCTCGTCACAACGGGTCGGTCCTCCGGGGTCGGGGGAGGTCCCGGACCCGACCGGTACACCGATCAGACAAGAACAGGTCTAGAAGGGTGTCCACGGATGCTTGAAAGGGGACTGTGAGCATCGGAAAGGAAGGAGTGGAATCGATCCATCAGGGATCCCTTCCGATCGGGAGGGTTCGGCGGCGGAAGGTGGAAGGCTTCGCACGTCTCCAACGAGATACCACGCCATACGAACAACAAACGGGTAGGCAAGAAACACCTCTCTGCTCCCCTTGGAGCAAGTGTTGCAAGAGGGAAGACATGGACGCAGCTTCGCCCTTGCAACACTTCGCTCCTGCAGCAACCTGCGACCTACGTGAGATTTATATCTCCACCCGCGAGAACCGACCGTGCAGTGGAAAAAAGGGCGCTAGTCAAGCATGATTCGGCGTTCTTCATCGTCTTGTTGTGCCGCATAGCGCCGAAAGAGAATTCCGCTCGGGTGCCTCGGTGATGAAGTGGATAACTAAATGAAACGCTCAACTCCAGGCCGTCGGAAACATTCGCTCCTTCTGCTCACTCCACCTGATCGAATCGATAAATTGCATGTGAAAACTGATTATGTTCACGTACCTCCTCCGCGTGCTTCTGCAAGCATGCACGGGGAGCCCCAGCCATACAAAACGCAAAGTTTGGTGTTTATAAACAGAACAAACTTGGCACAATGGTGCTCTAATACGGCACACTCTTCGGCAAATTCCTAATCACCGCACTCCTCTCATCCATTTTCATCCGTCGACGACTATCTACTGCCTTGTCAAACCTCTGTTGATGTATTTGTTGGGTGCTTTCCAGAGGTGCCCTCCTCGTTGGAACAGTTAGAGCCCTGTACTGAGCAATGATGCTATTGATCAGGACGCTCTCCCTCTTTTCGACTGGCCTTGGCTTTTGCTTGTAGTATCGCGCATACTCTCTTGTGCCTATGAGCCTCTGACCTCCCTCTCCATCAACGTTTGTAAGGGCTAATTCACCAGTTCCTGGATCCGTAGCTCCTCCCTGGTAAACTGCCATGGCTGTATCTCCACTGTCTTGTTTTTGCTTTGCATAATCAAAGAAATCCTCGTATTCTTGCTCGTTGTCATCATACACCATACGGCATCGACCAGTGTCAACCATGTGCCGCTGCACAGCATGAACGGAACGGAAAGATTTGTGTAAGTGGCTTTCATCGCCACGCACATACAAGGGCACCTTTCCCACGGCAATCTTTGCCCCTAAATACTTGACAAGCCCCCTCGGATCTGTCAGGTATTCCGAGTCTGGAATGTAGAACCCGAAGTTCTTCAACATGTACTCCAAATTTTCCTCGAGGGTCGCACTGAGATGGTTGTCGAACAGGCTTTGGCATTCGTCCCAGTCTATCCATTCTACGTCATCTGAATCATCCATTTCATCTTCATCTGAGGCTGTTTCCCATTCACTGTTTTCTTCATCGTCTTCATCGCTCGTTGCCTCGTGCTTTGCCATCGACGCTCCATCCCGCTGCAGCACTCTCCCCTGACCTGGAGCCACCAGTTGGTACCCTGGGACGGGCTTTGAGCCATCTTTCATTTCGATATCTTCCTCCTTCTCAACGATGGTCGGTTCGGGGGCGGTTCTCCCACTCTTCTTCACCAAGTTCTTGTATTTTTTTGAGTTGATGAAGGTCTGGTATGTGTTCTCACTGCCAAACCTTTTGCCGGTGAGAGGATCCACCCACGTTTTCGAGACGGGTCGCTGATCTGTGGTCTTTTGCAGTTGAGCCCTCCTTGCTTCGAACCAATCCTTGCTCACAGGTGGCAGTCCCGCTACCTTCCTCTTCAGGTTGTACCTGTGCCATTCCGACTTGTAGTGATCGTGGAGGCTTTGCTTGTCGGCGAAGGCCACGCCAGCCGTGCTGCAGTAGTACCCTTCGTCTCCACGCGTGGTCATGTTTCCTCCACCGGGTCCGTCTCTTCCCCTCCGTCCAGCTGCACCACGTCCACTCGGTCCTTTCCCACCGATATTTTTCCTGCAAGAACGGAAGACGTGCGCGTTTGCGTCCGCCGCAGCCGCCGAGGTGTCCTCTGTGGGACGAAGTCTGAGCACGACTCACGAAGGACAGTGGCCCACGAGTCCTTCCCTTCCTTCGATGGGAAATGTTCTCCAGTGAACCCGAGGAAGCCCTTTGCCCCCATGGGGACGTCCTCGGTCTTCGGGGTCAAGGAAACCGGTCAAACCGAAGAAACGGAGTCGATTGGGCGCGGGAAGGGGAACTGGAGGCGAAGCCGCGCGAAAGACGCGATATCCGTCGCCATCCGGGTGCCAAGTCTGGACAGGCGGTGCTTGAACAGGAGTGAGGATTAAGAATGGGAGGTCGCTCGGACATGGAAGCTCTGAGGGCGTACGTGACGGCACCAGACACCTCCCTGAACCGAGCCGACACAACAGTGCTCCTGCAGGTGACACACAGCAACCTCAAGGCCAACTTCGTGGACATAAGGTTCGACAGGCACATGCTTATCTGTCAAGTCAAGGATAAAGTGTCTTCCCATACCGGAACGCCGGTGTCTTCCATGAAACTGCAGCTGAGAAACTCATCAGGACAGACCATCGCCATGCTGGAAGACGAATCCAAAAAACTGGGATACTACTCTCCAGAGGATGGACACGTGATTCACGTTATCGATCTCGATCCTTTCTCTGCTTCTGCAAATGGGTGGTTGGAAGACACATCCTTGGTGGAAAAATATACCCTTTCCGACGAGGCGTATGCCCAGCGGGAGAACACTTTCTTAAAGTACAAGGAAGCAAAGTTGAGAGAAGATCCAACATGGACCGTGCAAAAAGACATGGCAATGCGCCGCGGTGAGACCTACAATCCGCCGGAAGAGCTTCCAGAAAATTACGGGGAAGACGGGGCACTCCAGATTCATGTGGGAGAACGATGTGAGGTTTCGCCAGGAGCAAGGCGGGGGGAAGTAAAATTTGTGGGGAAAGTGGAGGAACTCCCGTGCGGCTACTGGATTGGCATCCAATTCGATGAGCCGGTGGGAAAGAATGATGGCAGCATCAAAGGAAAGTCCTACTTTTCCTGTGCACACTTGCATGGAGGATTCGCAAGGCCGGAGAACGTGCAGACTGGTGACTTTCCTCCCGTTGACGAGTTTGACGATGAACTGGAAGAGTTTTAAAGCGGAGGTCAGGCTTGGTCCACACCCTGAGTTTTCGTTCCTTGTTTCTTTGCCACCTCCGCATGCCCGTCCAGCCTGTCCTGCTTCTATTCGATGTGGCTGTGGCCTTCTCCTCGTCTCGTCTATCTCCGCGCTTACCTCTTCGATGCATTGGACCCCACCACACGTCCCTGATTGGCGGATTCAACGCTTGGATTTGGGGAAGGACCTGGGTATCGACGACACGTGGACCCCACCAAACCGTGCTCGTTCTGGGCCCAGAACCGTCGGTCTCGAAGGGATCCCCAGTGTTGACGTGTGTGGTGTTTTTCGTCCCGGCAGAAGAAGCACGGTCCGCTTGGGTCGCGCTCTGTCCAAAAGGATGGCCGTGCTCGGCGGCGACCAGTACGGGTGGGCATTGCTGACATCCTGGGTGCTGACCGTGGCTTACCAGACATTGTTCTTCTGCGTCGCCGCGACGTTCAAGTTCGACAAAGTCACCGACTTCGCGGGGGGCACGAATTTCGTGGTCGTTGCACTGGTCAGCCTCTTCTTCGGAGGGCTCCAATCTGCGAGGCAGATCGTCGTCACTGTGCTTGTGTCCACGTGGGGTGCGAGATTGTCCCTCTTCCTGCTGTTCCGAATCCTTCTCTGGGGGGAAGATAGGAGGTTCGACGACAAGAGAGACAACCTGGTCACCTTCGCAGCGTTCTGGATCTTCCAAGCCGTGTGGGTGTGGATCGTCACCATTCCTGTGGTTGTGCTGAACGGCGGCGGTGGCGCAGGTGGTGCAGGGGACTCGCTCGGTGCATTGGATTACGTAGGATGGGCAATATGGGGTGTGGGATTCTTCGTCGAGGTCGTTTCAGATTTCCAGAAGTTAGCCTTCAAACGAGATCCCTCCAACTCGGGAAAGTGGTGTAATGTGGGCCTGTGGTACTATTCTAGGCATCCCAACTACTTTGGAGAGATACTGCTTTGGTGGGGGGTGCTCCTTGCTTGCTACGGCGGGTTCTCAGGAGCGAATGCTGGAGTGTACGTCCTTGGTGCTCTCAGTCCACTTTTTCTGACCAATCTCCTCCTGTTTGTCAGTGGACTCCCTTTGCTGGAGCAATCAGCAGACAAAAAACATGGGGGTAAAGAAGAATACCGTGAGTACAAACGGAGGACAAGCCCTTTGGTCATCCTTCCTCCTACCACGTACGAAAGGCTTCCTAAATGCTTCAAAACCTATCTTCTCTTTGAGTTGCCGTTGTACAATAACATGGGGGATGCAGTCCTGCAGGAGCAAATGGTGAACGAATAGGACCCGGAACATCCATCCTGATCGGCATTGTGTTGCGAAGAGGGTCTGGTACCTTTGTGGGACAATTTGGTGCAGGTGGCTGCTTTCGAGATGCCCTGTCCCTTCCAGGAAACTTGCTAATGCAGTGCGTCATCTTCGCGTTTCCTTTGATTGAAGCTGCTTTTATTACGCCCTCTTCCTTCCTCTTCGTCTTACGTTTACATCTTAAGCTTGCCAGGCACGGCCAACCAAACACTTGTGGGTGATTGGTCACGTCCTCCACGTCGAACTCTTGGGATGGTTAGAAGGGTGCGTGGTAAATTCCCTTGCATTCCCTTCCAATTCATGCTCGTACGAGTGGACAAACTTCTGTTGGGTGTCCGACGCGATCCTGGTATGTCTCTCTCGTATCGTGCAACGCTTTCCGACGGAACGTCCATGAATCTTGGGAAGAATCGCGTTGGACTGGGGTCGGTCCGAGACTCGTTTCCCCCTCCCTTCTTGGTGGAGGGGCGCTTCCTCTGCCTGCCTGTCCCCCCCCCCTCCCTCGGATGTTAAGTGCGATGTTCATTCTCTGGTGGGGGGACACTCGAGCACCACGACACGTCTCGTTGTATTCCAACCGACGCACGTGGGATCGCAGGAGCACGAGCCGCTGCACGGACGCGAAACGGAGCAGAGAGGGGTTGGGAAGAGGCAAGCATGTTTGTCGCGGTCAGGGGAACGGGACTGGGTGGACAGGTCAGGTGCGAGGGTCGACCAGTGGATGCAAGACGGAGCGCAGGAAAGTGGAAGACGAGGTCGACGACACCGGTCCCTCGCAGAGCCCAGGAAAGGCAAGAAGCTCAGCGTGCGGGAAAGAGGGACGTGTGGAAAGGGAAATCGGACTTCTGGGATGGTGCGTCCACTGTGATGCGTAAGTCTGTGGGCATGGCCACGGTGTTTGCCGGTGCTGTCCAGGTCGCCGCGCCAGCGGAAGCAGGTACGTCGTTCGATCACGGCGACGCCTTTAGCACGATGGATTGCATCCACGGGATCTGGAGGCTCCCTTTGCTGACACTCGCCTTACTGGAAAACGCAGCGGGAGGTTTCGCCAAGGAGATACCGGAGAGGTTGTTGATTGCCGTGTCGTTCATGGCCACTGCCTACGTGGGATACATGCTTTCTTCGAAACTATCGGAAAATAAGGGAAATTCCGATAAAAAGTCGAAGCCCTTGGACCCGGACGAGTTCGAAAAGGCGCAGTTTCGTCAGGGATGGAAGCCAAGCGACGAGCAGATGAAGAAAAGCCCGTACCTTCGCGCCGAGCACAAGCTTCGCATGCGAGAGGTGGAGGCGAGGAACAAAGACAGGAAGGAAAGGCTGAAGAAGGAAGAGGATTCGAAGAACGCAGAATAGGTACGGTTCGCGAGGCATCCTTCATAGGAACCTTTTTAGTTCCAAGTGCCGGACCTCTTCGACGTCGATAGGTCGGCCGCGTCGCAGTATTTTTGAAACTTTTTATTTCGATCGCGTTGATTCATTCGTTCCCCCTTTCTTTCGCCATGGAGACGAGGAAGTGCGAGGCACGCACGATTCGAAGGTTGCATGCATACCCGTCGAACGAGTCGGTGCGTTCGACGGTTCCTCTCAGTATCTTGTGGTCGACTTTCTGCACCCGTACGATACCCACGCCTTCTTTCTTTCGAAAGTCTACGAGCGTGGTATCGATTCCTGCGGCTCCTCTAGCACCGTGGTAGCGACGCAGTGCTGCTATGAGGACGTCCATCAGCGTCGTTTCTGTGACTTCGGTTTGTTGCGAAGGGAAGCTCAGCTTCAGGAGCAGGTACACGTGTTTGCACTTGACCCGTGCCGTTTTCTTCTTGCAGTTGTCACGTTCGATCGTTCGTTTCGTTTCCGTTCGTCCTCGATCCCCTTTCATGGCGTTATTGTCGCTCCACCGCGGTTCGCGTTTCGTCTGCCATCGCCTGGCCCACGGGTTCGGTTGTTCGGTTCGTTCGGTTTGGATCCATCCTTTCGTCCTTGGTGTTTCCCCTTTGGATCGGACATCCCATCGGGGTTCCTTGGGCGGCGTAGAAGGAAGGCAGGTGGGTCGGTACCCGGGAAGGCGTGTCCGGTGTTCCTGGACTGGGCGTCGGGATCCATCCGATGGTTGGAAGGATGGGTTCGGGTCCCCCACACCCTGGTTCGGATGCCTGGTGGAGCCGGGGGTGGAGGCAGGAAATGTTCCAATGCAGGGTTTAGGTCTGGGCGGGACCGGACCGCGATGGAAACGGTCCGTGTTCGTGCAGTCCTCGGCTCCAATCCAGCACCGAAAGGTCCGCAGGGCTTGCGGTGCCAGGCACACGTTCGGGGGAGCGGATGGGTGCTGGACGGTCCTTTTTCCCGCTCCGGCGTCCCATGGGAAGGATGGGTGTTGGGTTGTGTGGATGGACGTGGGGGAGGGATGGCGGCGCATCCTCCCCACCTTCCTCGGAACAAAGGAAGGCAGGGGGGGAGGGGGTGGCTCCACCCACTCCCCCGAAAGGGGAGAGGAAGGGGGGCATTCGAAGGAGGGATCCCTTTTCGACCCCGTCCTTCCCCGTTCCATCCCCCCCTTTGGGCCGGGTTCCCATCCTTCGGGGGGTTTGACCCCCCCCCCTTCCCTCCCTCCTCCCTTCGAGGCAACCGGTCTCGGAACCCGGGTGGGAACCGGTCGTTGGTGTTAGAAAGAACTTGATCAGGGTCCTTCTGTGTGGGACAATTTGGGTCACGTTGTGAGTCTGATCCGAGGGTTTCGTTGCTGCGAAGGTTTTCTCCTTCTCTGTGGTAGCGATCCACACGAGAGGCACGTCGTTGGCGATGCAGGCGCGTTGCTCGAAGGCAGATGGGCGGTGTTGGTTGGTAATGCAAAAACTGATTACAGGTAAAGTCGCGAGCGCTTTAAATACTGCGTTCTAGCGAGTTTGTCGAGGGGTTGGTCGCCTCGTATTCTCCGCAAGCTGATCATCCTCTTCGTCACGTGCGTTCAGGGGCTTCTGCGTCCTGAACGTCTTCGTCGGTTCTTCCGTCTCGACTTGCTGGGAAGTACTGTTTTGGCGCGTCTTCCTTTGGGCTTGGTTCAGTACGGGGCTGTGTCTTACTGGAAAGGGTATTCCTTCCAACACTCCCACTCAGCTCTGTATTGGTCCAGGTCATTCCGAGTTGCTGTATGCATAGCTTGAATTTTGCTGTTGGTACTTGTTTTGTCAGATAGTCAGCCCACATTTTTTCTGTTTCGCAGTAGTTCATTTCCACTTCATTTCTCATTGCTCGTTCTCGTATGAAGTGATGCTGGACATCAATATGTTTGGCCCGTGTGACAGATTGTGGGTTCTTTAGCAGTCTGAGTGTTGACTGGTTGTCGATTAGTATTGTGACTTTGACTTGTTTTGGATTCAGCAGTTGTTGGACTAGGTTTCTGATCCATAGACTTTCTTTGATTGCAGCAGAGGCTGCCTGGTATTCGGCTTCAGTTGTGGAGGTAGCTATTGTTGGTTGGAGCTTGCTCTGCCATGATACTAGTCCACCCAATACTTGAATGGCAAATCCAGTTCTAGACCTTCTGTTGTCTTTGTCACTTGCATAGTCTGCATCGCTGTATGCAGTGATTTGTATGGCTTGGTTTTCATCTTCAGTCGTTCCGGTATAGTTAAGCTGAAGGTCTTCAGTTCCCTTGAGATACTTCAATGTTCCTCTCATGGCGTTCCAGTGGATGCTTGTGGGGCAGGTATTGTATCTTGCGAGTACTGAGGCTGCGTGAGTAAGGTCTGGTCTGGTTGTCCCACCGAGGTACTGGAGCTGTCCCACGATTTTTTGGTATGTGGTCTGTGCCACTATTTCTCCTTTTTCTTCGCTGGTAACTGGTACTGACAAGGGTTTTGTATTTGGTTTGCATTCAGTGACTCTGTGCTGCTCCAGGTACTCCTTTACCTTTGCTGCTTGTTCCATGCTCATGATTCTGTTATTGCGATCTCTGCTGATGGTTATTCCTAGGAAATTTTTGGCTTCTCCCAGGTCAGTGGCCTTGTAGTGTTGCCTGATTAGATCTTTAATTTGGTTTATGAGTGTTGTGTTTTTGCTGGCTAACAGGATGTCGTCTACGTAGAAACACAGGTAGCAGGTTCCTTGGTCAGTCCGGCACTTCAGCATGTTCTCATCCACTCTTATGCACTCGAATTTCATCTTCTTGAGTGTCTTTGTTAGTTCTTGGTTCCAGACTCTAGGTGCCTGTTTGAGTCCATACAGGCTTTTGTTCAGCTTGAGAGCTTGGTTTTCTGTCCTTTTGTTGAGTCCATCTGGTATTTTGAGGTATACCTCATCTTCCAGGTCAGCATTTAGGAATGCTGTTTCGATGTCCATCTGGTGCATTTCCAGATCCAGGTGATTGACTGCTGCGAGAAATATTCTCAGACCTGTTTTGCTGACCACTGCTGCGTATATCTCATCATAGTCTTCTCCAGGTTTCTGATGACAGCCAAGTGCTACCAGCCTTGCCTTGTATTTGGTGATGTTGTTCATTTCATCCCTTTTTACTCTGAAGATCCATTTGGACCCCAGTGGTTTCTTGCCTGCAGGTAGGTCACAGATGTCCCATGTTCTCATCTTTGAGAGGGACTCCAGTTCATTGTGGATTGCCTCAGACCAGAGATCCTTGTCCGGCCTTTTCATAGCTTTGTGGTATCCATCAAATTTGTCTGGGAGTCCTTCTGTGAGGTAAGCTTTGAAATTGGTCTGTCTGTTTGGCCTCAGATTGTATCGCTGACTGTTTTCCTCTTCCGCTGGTTCAGGTTCCTCTTCTTCTTGCTCTTCATCAGAGCTCTTGCTGGATAGCTCCCACTGATCTGGAGTTTCCATTGAGTCTTCGAGATACATTGTTTGTTCATTTTCTGTTGATCTGTTGTACTGACCCATTTGCTCTTCATTGAATCGAACATTTCTGCTGGTTACCAGTCTGTTGCTTAGTAGTACACGGTAAGTCGTGGAGTTTTCATACCCAATGAAAATTCCTTTTTCACTTCTGGGTTCAAATTTGCTTGTCCACTTTTCTTTGGGCTTCAGTACCCATGCTTCGCATCCAAAGGTTCTTAAGTGGCTAACTGATTGTTTTCTTCCTGTTAATTTTTCCAGGGGGGATTTGGTTTCTGCTCCATGAGTGGGGGGCAGTTTGTTTCTGGTGTAGGCGTAGGTCCGTACGGCTTCTCCCCAGTATTTTTGTGGTAGGTTACTCGCGTTCAGCATCGTGCTCGCGTGCTCTCTTATGTCTCGGTGGAGTCTTTCTGCGTCGTTTTGTTGGGGGGCGTAGCCAGCTGTTTTTTCGTGTTCTATTCCCCGTTCTGACAGAAAATCTGCGAGTTGTTTTCCCAGGAACTCTTGTCCCAGGTCAGTTCTGATGGCTCGTACGCGTTTTTTTTCCTTCTGCCTTTTGTTCCAGCACGTTTATGGCTCTTCTTGCATATTTCCCTGTGTGACCTTTTGATTGCATCAGGTACACTAGGCATGTCTTGGTTGCATGGTCCAGAGCAGACATGTAGTATCTGTGTCCTCCTGGTGTTTCAGGGTGTATGGGACCAACTACGTCCATGTACACTAGATCCAGTGGTTCATATTGGTAGTCTTTTGGCTTGAATTTGGTCGCTGTTTGCTTGTTTTCTGCACAGGCATTACAGTTTTCGCTCAGTTTGTATGGTAGTCCGAGCTTTTTGATTCTGCTGCTGTGTATGTGGCCCAGTCTTTGGTGCCATATACTTGCTGTTGCAGCAAAGCAGTAGTTTGCGCTCTCTGTTAGATTGGCTTTTATGGTCTTGTCTCCTTGGGTGATGAGGCAGGTTCCTTTGTTGAACCTTACTGATGCTCCGTTGTCTGTCATGCAGGTTACCGAAATCAGGTTGGCTGAGAGTCCTGGTACATATACTACGTTCTGCAGTTCTATTTTGGTTTGGTGGTCATCCTTCAGTGTCAGTTTTACTGTTCCTATTGCTTTGGTCTCTAGGAGTGTTCCATCTGCTATTTCTATGTGACCAGTGTGAGCTCTTAGTGTGGTGGTGTCCAGAAAATCTTGGTTCCCTGTCATGTGCCAGCTGGCACCTGAGTCTATTATCCAGGTCTCATTGTTCTGTCCTTTGAGTTTTGCACTGTTGGCTACTAGGCTCATTGGTCTTTCAGTCCTTTTGGTTTGGAGAGTGTCGCTGCTTCTGTTTCTTGGTGGGTATGCAGCTTTGAAGAATCTGCATATTTCCAGCGTGTGGCCGGGTTTTTTGCAGTATTGGCATTTTTGTTTTTGTGATCCAGTTTGTGGTTTGTTTTCTGGTTCTTGGGTCATGTATGCTCTACCTTTCCTCAGATATGCTTCCTCATAGGCCAGGGATTCTCTGACACGGGCCATGGTTAGCTTCTGGTGGTAGTGCTTCAGCGTTACCACTACCATGTGGTAATTATCTGGAAGTCCATCCAATACTTGGTGGCACACTTCCTCTTCAGGTATGTCGATGTTAATTTGTCTCAGTTCATCTACCACCTGGACGATGTTGTTCATGTATTGATCAACTGACTGGTCACTGCGTTTACGAGTTTTTGCGAGCTTTTCTTTCAGTTCTCCTTCTCTGAGGAGTCCAGTATGCTGGTACAGTTCCTTTAGTGTGGTCCATACTTGATGAGCTGTGGTACAGGTGGTTATGTGTCCACTGTACTCTTCACTTACGCAGTTCATTATGCAGCAGCGGGCTTGCTGCATTTTGTTATACATGGCTTGATGCTCCATTTTCATTTCTCCATCCTTTTCTTTTTCCACCTTTGGTTCTTCTGCAGTCACAGTCCACAGATTGTGGATTCTCAGATAATTTTCCATTCTGATGAACCATTGTCTCCAATTCTTACCATTTAGCTCAGGCACAGCAGTCGTTGCTGCTGGGTCCACCATGTTGTTGGTGTGTTGAGGCTTTCAAGGCTCTTAACCTGTTAGAAAGAACTTGATCAGGGTCCTTCTGTGTGGGACAATTTGGGTCACGTTGTGAGTCTGATCCGAGGGTTTCGTTGCTGCGAAGGTTTTCTCCTTCTCTGTGGTAGCGATCCACACGAGAGGCACGTCGTTGGCGATGCAGGCGCGTTGCTCGAAGGCAGATGGGCGGTGTTGGTTGGTAATGCAAAAACTGATTACAGGTAAAGTCGCGAGCGCTTTAAATACTGCGTTCTAGCGAGTTTGTCGAGGGGTTGGTCGCCTCGTATTCTCCGCAAGCTGATCATCCTCTTCGTCACGTGCGTTCAGGGGCTTCTGCGTCCTGAACGTCTTCGTCGGTTCTTCCGTCTCGACTTGCTGGGAAGTACTGTTTTGGCGCGTCTTCCTTTGGGCTTGGTTCAGTACGGGGCTGTGTCTTACTGGAAAGGGTATTCCTTCCAACACTCCCACTCAGCTCTGTATTGGTCCAGGTCATTCCGAGTTGCTGTATGCATAGCTTGAATTTTGCTGTTGGTACTTGTTTTGTCAGATAGTCAGCCCACATTTTTTCTGTTTCGCAGTAGTTCATTTCCACTTCATTTCTCATTGCTCGTTCTCGTATGAAGTGATGCTGGACATCAATATGTTTGGCCCGTGTGACAGATTGTGGGTTCTTTAGCAGTCTGAGTGTTGACTGGTTGTCGATTAGTATTGTGACTTTGACTTGTTTTGGATTCAGCAGTTGTTGGACTAGGTTTCTGATCCATAGACTTTCTTTGATTGCAGCAGAGGCTGCCTGGTATTCGGCTTCAGTTGTGGAGGTAGCTATTGTTGGTTGGAGCTTGCTCTGCCATGATACTAGTCCACCCAATACTTGAATGGCAAATCCAGTTCTAGACCTTCTGTTGTCTTTGTCACTTGCATAGTCTGCATCGCTGTATGCAGTGATTTGTATGGCTTGGTTTTCATCTTCAGTCGTTCCGGTATAGTTAAGCTGAAGGTCTTCAGTTCCCTTGAGATACTTCAATGTTCCTCTCATGGCGTTCCAGTGGATGCTTGTGGGGCAGGTATTGTATCTTGCGAGTACTGAGGCTGCGTGAGTAAGGTCTGGTCTGGTTGTCCCACCGAGGTACTGGAGCTGTCCCACGATTTTTTGGTATGTGGTCTGTGCCACTATTTCTCCTTTTTCTTCGCTGGTAACTGGTACTGACAAGGGTTTTGTATTTGGTTTGCATTCAGTGACTCTGTGCTGCTCCAGGTACTCCTTTACCTTTGCTGCTTGTTCCATGCTCATGATTCTGTTATTGCGATCTCTGCTGATGGTTATTCCTAGGAAATTTTTGGCTTCTCCCAGGTCAGTGGCCTTGTAGTGTTGCCTGATTAGATCTTTAATTTGGTTTATGAGTGTTGTGTTTTTGCTGGCTAACAGGATGTCGTCTACGTAGAAACACAGGTAGCAGGTTCCTTGGTCAGTCCGGCACTTCAGCATGTTCTCATCCACTCTTATGCACTCGAATTTCATCTTCTTGAGTGTCTTTGTTAGTTCTTGGTTCCAGACTCTAGGTGCCTGTTTGAGTCCATACAGGCTTTTGTTCAGCTTGAGAGCTTGGTTTTCTGTCCTTTTGTTGAGTCCATCTGGTATTTTGAGGTATACCTCATCTTCCAGGTCAGCATTTAGGAATGCTGTTTCGATGTCCATCTGGTGCATTTCCAGATCCAGGTGATTGACTGCTGCGAGAAATATTCTCAGACCTGTTTTGCTGACCACTGCTGCGTATATCTCATCATAGTCTTCTCCAGGTTTCTGATGACAGCCAAGTGCTACCAGCCTTGCCTTGTATTTGGTGATGTTGTTCATTTCATCCCTTTTTACTCTGAAGATCCATTTGGACCCCAGTGGTTTCTTGCCTGCAGGTAGGTCACAGATGTCCCATGTTCTCATCTTTGAGAGGGACTCCAGTTCATTGTGGATTGCCTCAGACCAGAGATCCTTGTCCGGCCTTTTCATAGCTTTGTGGTATCCATCAAATTTGTCTGGGAGTCCTTCTGTGAGGTAAGCTTTGAAATTGGTCTGTCTGTTTGGCCTCAGATTGTATCGCTGACTGTTTTCCTCTTCCGCTGGTTCAGGTTCCTCTTCTTCTTGCTCTTCATCAGAGCTCTTGCTGGATAGCTCCCACTGATCTGGAGTTTCCATTGAGTCTTCGAGATACATTGTTTGTTCATTTTCTGTTGATCTGTTGTACTGACCCATTTGCTCTTCATTGAATCGAACATTTCTGCTGGTTACCAGTCTGTTGCTTAGTAGTACACGGTAAGTCGTGGAGTTTTCATACCCAATGAAAATTCCTTTTTCACTTCTGGGTTCAAATTTGCTTGTCCACTTTTCTTTGGGCTTCAGTACCCATGCTTCGCATCCAAAGGTTCTTAAGTGGCTAACTGATTGTTTTCTTCCTGTTAATTTTTCCAGGGGGGATTTGGTTTCTGCTCCATGAGTGGGGGGCAGTTTGTTTCTGGTGTAGGCGTAGGTCCGTACGGCTTCTCCCCAGTATTTTTGTGGTAGGTTACTCGCGTTCAGCATCGTGCTCGCGTGCTCTCTTATGTCTCGGTGGAGTCTTTCTGCGTCGTTTTGTTGGGGGGCGTAGCCAGCTGTTTTTTCGTGTTCTATTCCCCGTTCTGACAGAAAATCTGCGAGTTGTTTTCCCAGGAACTCTTGTCCCAGGTCAGTTCTGATGGCTCGTACGCGTTTTTTTTCCTTCTGCCTTTTGTTCCAGCACGTTTATGGCTCTTCTTGCATATTTCCCTGTGTGACCTTTTGATTGCATCAGGTACACTAGGCATGTCTTGGTTGCATGGTCCAGAGCAGACATGTAGTATCTGTGTCCTCCTGGTGTTTCAGGGTGTATGGGACCAACTACGTCCATGTACACTAGATCCAGTGGTTCATATTGGTAGTCTTTTGGCTTGAATTTGGTCGCTGTTTGCTTGTTTTCTGCACAGGCATTACAGTTTTCGCTCAGTTTGTATGGTAGTCCGAGCTTTTTGATTCTGCTGCTGTGTATGTGGCCCAGTCTTTGGTGCCATATACTTGCTGTTGCAGCAAAGCAGTAGTTTGCGCTCTCTGTTAGATTGGCTTTTATGGTCTTGTCTCCTTGGGTGATGAGGCAGGTTCCTTTGTTGAACCTTACTGATGCTCCGTTGTCTGTCATGCAGGTTACCGAAATCAGGTTGGCTGAGAGTCCTGGTACATATACTACGTTCTGCAGTTCTATTTTGGTTTGGTGGTCATCCTTCAGTGTCAGTTTTACTGTTCCTATTGCTTTGGTCTCTAGGAGTGTTCCATCTGCTATTTCTATGTGACCAGTGTGAGCTCTTAGTGTGGTGGTGTCCAGAAAATCTTGGTTCCCTGTCATGTGCCAGCTGGCACCTGAGTCTATTATCCAGGTCTCATTGTTCTGTCCTTTGAGTTTTGCACTGTTGGCTACTAGGCTCATTGGTCTTTCAGTCCTTTTGGTTTGGAGAGTGTCGCTGCTTCTGTTTCTTGGTGGGTATGCAGCTTTGAAGAATCTGCATATTTCCAGCGTGTGGCCGGGTTTTTTGCAGTATTGGCATTTTTGTTTTTGTGATCCAGTTTGTGGTTTGTTTTCTGGTTCTTGGGTCATGTATGCTCTACCTTTCCTCAGATATGCTTCCTCATAGGCCAGGGATTCTCTGACACGGGCCATGGTTAGCTTCTGGTGGTAGTGCTTCAGCGTTACCACTACCATGTGGTAATTATCTGGAAGTCCATCCAATACTTGGTGGCACACTTCCTCTTCAGGTATGTCGATGTTAATTTGTCTCAGTTCATCTACCACCTGGACGATGTTGTTCATGTATTGATCAACTGACTGGTCACTGCGTTTACGAGTTTTTGCGAGCTTTTCTTTCAGTTCTCCTTCTCTGAGGAGTCCAGTATGCTGGTACAGTTCCTTTAGTGTGGTCCATACTTGATGAGCTGTGGTACAGGTGGTTATGTGTCCACTGTACTCTTCACTTACGCAGTTCATTATGCAGCAGCGGGCTTGCTGCATTTTGTTATACATGGCTTGATGCTCCATTTTCATTTCTCCATCCTTTTCTTTTTCCACCTTTGGTTCTTCTGCAGTCACAGTCCACAGATTGTGGATTCTCAGATAATTTTCCATTCTGATGAACCATTGTCTCCAATTCTTACCATTTAGCTCAGGCACAGCAGTCGTTGCTGCTGGGTCCACCATGTTGTTGGTGTGTTGAGGCTTTCAAGGCTCTTAACCTGTTAGAAAGAACTTGATCAGGGTCCTTCTGTGTGGGACAATTTGGGTCACGTTGTGAGTCTGATCCGAGGGTTTCGTTGCTGCGAAGGTTTTCTCCTTCTCTGTGGTAGCGATCCACACGAGAGGCACGTCGTTGGCGATGCAGGCGCGTTGCTCGAAGGCAGATGGGCGGTGTTGGTTGGTAATGCAAAAACTGATTACAGGTAAAGTCGCGAGCGCTTTAAATACTGCGTTCTAGCGAGTTTGTCGAGGGGTTGGTCGCCTCGTATTCTCCGCAAGCTGATCATCCTCTTCGTCACGTGCGTTCAGGGGCTTCTGCGTCCTGAACGTCTTCGTCGGTTCTTCCGTCTCGACTTGCTGGGAAGTACTGTTTTGGCGCGTCTTCCTTTGGGCTTGGTTCAGTACGGGGCTGTGTCTTACTGGAAAGGGTATTCCTTCCAACAGTTGGTTCCCGATCCGACCCGACCTCTCCCGGGTCAAATGGTCGGGTTCGTTCCCATGAACTCCACGGTGGTGGAGGTTCGGCGGGAACCACAGGTCTTCACCGATATGGCGAACGCACCTGCACCACGTGCAGTGCTGCAGGTGCGCCAACGCTCGGATCGCGTTCGGACGGGAACGGTGGAGGTTGGGACGGACGCACACGCGACCCACCACGTGCACGAACCGCAGGAGGAAAGGGAGACGGGGACGAAAAAACCGACGGGTGGTGGAGGCGGAAACGCGTGTGCGCCTGAGAAAGGAAGCAAGTGGAAGGGAACCCAACGCAGGACGAGACTGACGGATGGGAGGATGCGTGGGGACGTGGAAAAACGGCCATGGACGCACCGAATGCGAACAGTCCGCGTGGTACGTGGCCAAGCTCGACCGCGTGGCGCAGCGACTGGGACAAACCCTACGGGAAGACGGACCCAGGAACGGACAAGCACTCGCCATCCTGCTGGAACACGTGTTCGAAAGGATCGAACAAGTCTACGCAGACGAAAAGGTGAGATGACGTACGCGAAAACAGAGACAAAGACACGAGAGGAGAAGGGAACGTACATCGACGAAAGAGGGCCGTTTTCCGCGGACGGAATCGCGTGGCCGAGTGAACCAACCTGATACCCAAGCGCAAGGACAAGAACCATACTGACCGAAGCACGAGAAAATGACGCACGTAGGTGACACCCAAAGGATGCAAGTTCCCGATCACACTTCTACTCGACACCTCGCCAGGAGGTGTGGCCGAACGCATCGCCAAGGTGATCCTTGCGTGCAACGAAAATACCGGAAAAGAAGTGGTAGAAGTCCTACAAGACGACCAACAAGTGGTGGCACTGGTAGAAAAGCTGTTCGAAGAAGTAGAACAAGACAAGCTATGCCAAGCACCGGTGATTTATGTTTCCAAGGTGGTGGATTCGAGGGAAGACATCATGAACCTAGCGGAAACCTGTGGGGCCAAAGTCGTGGAAGACGTCAGACAGTGCACCCATCACATTATTCCAGATGTGACAAAAGAACTCCCGCCCAGCGAAGAGGAAGTCTGTGAAGTGCTGCGTGAGGATGGGGTGGCCAGGGTCCACTGGACGTTCTACCCCAGTAGCTATGATTTCGTGAAGGAGCTGGAAGAAGAGGACAACGTTGCAGAAAAGTATACAAAGCAGAAGGAAGGCGCTGTACTTGTGCCAGTTAGGTGGTTGGTCGACAGCCACAAGCATAAAGAATGGATGCTGGAGCAAGACTACCTCGAAGACTCCATGAAGAGGAAGTTCTCGGGAGTGGTGGATGCGGGTGGAACAGATGACGTGGAAGAAGCCATGGAACGCAAGAGGCGAAGGCTGGAGGAACCCATCACACTTGTGAAGCTTGCTAATGTACAAGATGCTCCAGCAGAAACCGCAGCTGCCATGGCTGACGCAGCTGAAGGGAAAGGAGCAGGTGAAGCTGCCGTGGACGCTGTCAATGTCCCAGTGCAAGAAGAGGAGGAAGAAGAAGAACTCCCAGAGATGGAAAAGAAGGAACTGCGAGAACTATACGTCGTTCCAGGGCATGCAGCCTGGTTTGACTACGAAAAGATCCACGAAATAGAGAAGCGAGCGTGTCCAGACTTCTTCGATGGTAGGGACCAATCACAAACACCAAAGACTTACAAGGAGTACAGAAACTACATGATCGATAAGTTCAGGGAGGATCCAAGGAGGAGAATCACGTTCACTGATTGTCGGAAGGCTCTCGTCGGAGAAGTGTCTTCCAGACTACGCATCTTTGAGTTCCTGGAGCACTGGGGCATTATAAACTACATTCCTGAGAGAAAGTCAGTTGTAGGTGCTGAGGGGGAAATTTTGCCAGAGAGCGCCCGAAGCGGGTTTTGCCTGGAAGGCAGCGCCAGGTCTGGCTTGCCGGTAGACAAGGAAGAGAGAGCTGCAGCTCTGGGTGAAAAGGCACTCTATCAGTTTCCAACAGTAAACGCAAAGTCCTCCTTGGAGGCAACATATACCGGTGCAAGCCTCCCGAATGGTACGTTGATTGGTACCAAAGGTGCGTTCGGGGCACCATCGGCATTGGAACCATACGTAAAAGAGGAAGACCGCTCAAGGATGGTTTTTTGCAATTCATGCGGTGGACAATGTAGTGAGCTTTGGTACAAGTGCACAACCAAACTGGATTACGACTTGTGCCCTTTTTGTTTCAGCGAGGGTAAACTGGGTGATGGTCAATCTTCTGGTGACTTTCTTCGAATGGAATCCAACGGAAGCAAAGATGAGCTTGGTTGGTCTAAGCAGGAGGTTCTGCTTCTGTTGGAAGGGCTTGAAATGTACAACGAAAATTGGCAAGAAGTCGCTGAGCATGTTGGCACAAAGAGCCAGTTCGACTGTATAAATTATTTCCTTACCATGCCCATTGAAGATCAGTTTCTGGACCAATTGGAATTTGGACAGAACGAAGACAAGGATGCAACTGAAGAAGATGATGAAATTCCTTTCGCAGACGCTGGCAATCCTGTGATGGCACAGGTTTCTTTCCTTGCAGCTATGGTTGGCCCACGCGTGGCAGCTGCAGCTGCTCAGGCTGCATTGAATACTCTCGCTACCGAGGACCCTCTTGTTTCAGAAGATGCTCGAAAAACCGTTCATGCTGCAGTAGCCAAGGCGCCGGTTGATAGAGCACAGAATGGTTCCATGGCAACTGAGAAAAGTGCACCAGCTCCTGGGCAGCCTCGGGGCCCTGCTGAGCCTCCAACTCTCCATGCTGCCAAAGCAGAGGAAACTGGCATGCCTGCTGATTTAAAGATGAGGGCAGCTTCTGCCACTGCCCTTTCTGCCGCTGCTGTGAAAGCCAAACTGCTGGCAGATCAGGAAGAGAAAGAAATTCAAAGGCTAATGGCGAAGGTGGTGGAATTGCAACTGAAAAAGATGGACGCAAAGTTGAAGCACTTTGAGCAGCTCGAGGAGTTGTTGATCAAAGAACGAGAACAGGTGGAGGCTCACAGGCA
Source organism: Picocystis sp. L7 (assembly GCA_020975725.1). Classification (NCBI taxonomy): domain Eukaryota; kingdom Viridiplantae; phylum Chlorophyta; class Picocystophyceae; order Picocystales; family Picocystaceae; genus Picocystis; species Picocystis sp. L7. Next base: position 320,289 of record QXJR01000004.1, read on the forward strand.
GAAACTCTTTGCAGAGAGAGTACAGGTCCAAGCTGCCAGAATGGCTGTGCCTTCTCGTCCACCAGCTGGAGCCGCACCGACCTCAACTTCCATACCCTCAAGCACGGCTCCTATAAAGTCCCAGGCAACAGCACCTGCCTCTTCAGCACCGGCAAAGGCGCCCATGCCAATTAGTTTGGGCAACACTGCATCGGGTACAGTACCAAACGCCACACAACCGCAAGCTTCACCCTCTCTGGCCCCTGCCCCACCTTCTTCAATGGCAGCGGCTTCCTCTTTGGCACTCTCAGGATCCTTGGCATCTATGCCTGCTACAGAGAAGACAACGGCATTACAGCCAACAGACCAAGCAGTGAAGCAGAGAGCAACAGTGCCACCCCCGTCTACTCAGCCTACATCTGATCATGGGACGGCGGATCATTCGACACGGCCACCTGGGTCTCTTCTCTCTGGAAATCCTTCAGAAATGCCTTCGCAGGATAAGCATTAATGCCTACCACGTAATAAACATCTTTGAGCTCTCGCATCTGTTCTTGTTCCCCATTTCTTTGCCACTTTGCACTGCACTTTCCGGTTTTGTGGTAGAAATCACGCGCTAGGCTGTTAATACTGCGCATTCAAAATTTTCGATGGTCAATTGATATGAATGTATTTTTTCTGTTTCAGCTTCATGTTGATCACAAACTCAGAAGCATTCATCATTGTTTGACACCTAGATTATGCCTCTACACGAAAAATTCTTTTTATCATCCAACGATTCCTTAAAGGATGGGTGCAAAGGTGCAATGACAATCGAAATGTGTGGTACTCGATGAATGTTTTTCAATTCTACAAAGTCCTATTTGACAATAGTTATCCAAACACGGAGGATGGACAAGACACTACCTATGGACGGGTGATGTACTAAACTGAAATCTAACTAGGACGAGTTCATCATCGCTCAATAACGGCTTGGTCTTATGTTACAAGGCAACGAAACAAAAAGCATATGGCACAAGCATGCACCTGAAACTCGTGGGACGAAGTATATTGTTAAGGAGGAGAAGCCATGGCTTTTCATAAAAAAGGGAAGAAGTGCAAGCTCGACAGTATCGTATGTCTTCATGAAATGTGTGTGAAGCCCTTCGTGTTCCAGATTTTATTTCCGTGTAAGCTTGAATGGTGCTTTGTCAACATGAGAGTGAACAATGCGTTGTAACAAATGTCTGCTTTTTCGTATGTCGTCCGCGCACAATTTTTTGTGGGATGAAAGGTCTAGAAAAGGGGTGTTGCTAAATCAAAAGGAAAAACGTGTTTACGGCACAGCATGTCCCATCAAAAATTGAAGCGTAACTCATCATCGTGGATGATGTAGTCGCCCACAAGAGTGCTTCATTATAAAGTCACTGCATGGCGAGCGGGGATAACCATTGGGTAACATGCTCTTCCTTGCAAATCCAATGCAATTAAATACATTTTGCAAGGTGCAAAGCTTCTTTTTGCTAGCAAGGCCCGTAGATTCAATAAGCCGGAGAGCAATCAATTCTACTAAATATGAAGATATCAATAAAAAATTGGATAGCTACTCAAAGTGTGCACTTGGTATGTCTAGCTCTAACGTGACAAAGAAGCGGACCACAAGAAGATGCACATTACCTTTCTACAAATAGCGAGGAACAAAAAAATCGTCCATGAGGATGAGCAAGATGCAAAAACGAACGAGTTGTGGGAAGCACTGCCACATTCTACGCCTTATCAAACAGGGGTGACTTATATTTGTAAGGAGTGACAAAATTCGAGAGACAAACGCCTTGTCCACCACAATATGGAGCCGTGAAATATGATTTCGAATAGATGAAGGGGGACCTAAGCAATATCGCAAAGCACGAAATGCACATGGGGGTCCATTAGATATACGTCTATCAACGTACAGAGTCGTTGTACACTCTTACGATGCACGTATCTTTCCTTCCAAGCATCATGACACTTCATCGGGAATCTTTACGAGGAACCGCACATTTGTTGCAAATGTGACGAGTATCATACCGGAAAAGAGAACTAATAAGCATGTCACAACACAAGGAGAGCATTCCGAGGCGGATAAAATTGATTTGCAAATATGCTCGAGGAGTTCTACAACGAACATACTCCATCAAATCGGTTCCACCAAATTTCCCACAAGGACATGAATGCCATCCTTGAGGATCTTGCTATCAATGCCTTGATGTGCGAAGAGATCACCATCAGGTAACGCTTTGTCAAACGCGTTGAGAGGTCGACGAAGACATAGAGTTTCAAGACGATCATGTTGCAAGGAGAGGTAGAGGACGGCATTCTAGACATATGTAACGGCCAGCGAGGCCTCCCAGGGTCCCTACGAGACCCTGGCCTACGGGACTAGACCCCCGGGACCCCATATGGATGAAGGGCAATGGTGTCCCCTCTCAAACAACCGCTGTACCGTTCCGGAACTGGAGTCAGTCCCCTTGGGGGTTCGTATTGAAGGAAGGTCGCCCCGGTTCAGAACGGGCTTCCTGTAAGGGACATCGGGGATTTGGACCGAAACAGACCGACTGAAGGGGACCGACCCCATCTCTACCTTTCCTTCTGGAAGGTAGGGCTGGGGTGCTGGACGGTGTCGATGCGACTGCCAGCTCACGTTCGCCCCGGGGCGAACGCAACGGACGGTCAGATGTGACTCTAGGGAGCACGTGGGCTGCCATGACACCCCAGTTGCCCCAATTCCAACCGCCAGTGAGAGGCGGTGAGAGAGGTAGACCCTTGGTCCCTCTTTGCTTTGTGATACACTTCTTCTACTTGCCAAGCCAAGTGCGCAACACGCCTCCTCCTCCGACCCTGACCAACGCAACAGGCGAAACCACCTGGACGCTCCAGCACGTCCGTTCTCGCCTCCCACGCCGGCCGAGGCTCCTTCAACGCAAGGGAGAAGAGAGAGAGAAGAAGACCCCGGTACAAGGGGTGCGAATCCCGTCCACGAGACCCTCGTCACCAAGAGTACGTGTGTTGGGTCATTCAACCACGGACGCAAGTCTAATACTGTCGAAGCCTACTCTTGGGAGAAGACGGCGTTTCGTTTGCAAGAATGGACGATACGGACCACGCCACAAGAATGAGCACTCTCCGAAGAGAGCTTGAACAAGAACGAAGCGAAGGGCACACCCTCCGTGAAAGAGTTGCTGATCTTGAAGCCCAAGTCGAGGCTCTTCAAGCCATACCACCTGATGATCATCAATTGGAAGCCACGAAAGACCTCCTCGATGGTGATGACTCTCCAAGTACCGAGCAAGGCGCTCTCGCCGAACCCATCAGTTTGTCCGAAGAAAAGGGGCTCCCACACCTCACAAGTTTGTATGGGACAGCATTGCAAGACTCCAAGAACATACAAAAGGTCTCCCTTGAAAAACCTACCAAGTTCACTGGGCTGGAGCTTGAGGAAGACCCCTACTCCCTCACCTATTGGTATAGGGATGTGTTGTGTTGGTGCCAGGCCTACGCCTTCGATCGACCGAAGGAACAATTGGTCCTAGCCATCAGTCAAGCACTTGGAGGAACAGCCAAGTCCATGGTCCAAAACCTCATCATGAAGGATCCTGATGCTTTGCAATCGGTGGAGGACCTGCACTCATATTTGAAAAAGACATTTCAAAACCAAGATCCAGGCCCCGAAGCGTGGCGCGAGTTCCACACCACCAGAATGAGAAGGTCAGAAAATGTTTTGCACTTTTTGAACAGGTTGGTGCAGCTCAGCTTTGTGGTGAATGCCAGCAGCTCTCCTGTTTGCCGTACTCTGTCCGAGCATGACATATCAGCCAGGCTACAACATGGTCTGCCAACATACCTCCAAAAGGCTTTGTATAAACACCTGGAGCATCTAATTGATGTTGATAAGGTTCCGGACATGGAACCAGGCAACCTGGCAGCCACCATATTCAAACTTGAACGCGAGGCGGCTGAACCAACAAGGAAGGATATCAAACAGCCTGATGAAAAGTGGAGAGGACGATCGCCCGTGAATCGCGAGTACCGACCGACACCGCAGCGAGCGGTGTATCGCTCTGCAGCCATAGCAGCTGCCATGCCAACTCAGCAGCAGCAAACAGCAAGAAGCGACGGATACCCCAAGCGTCAGCACAAGCGGTTCGATGATTTGGAAGAGGAACAGAAAAATGCGATCATCAAAGTCCAAACACAGCTGGCCAGCAAGCCACTTGGGGGTAAACTTACCCCAGAGGAAAAGAACCTTTGCCTTGCACATGCTCTGTGCCAGCGATGCCGTCGATATGGTCATGATCAATCAGTCTGCAAGATGGCATCAGTGATGGGCGCGCCAAAAAACTGATGGCTCTCCGTCCGGTAACGCAGGTTACCGCGACGGAGCCGGGAGCGAAAACTGCAGCCGCCCCGGTGAACAACAGTAGAGATCCAGTCTGCTTACACTCATTGACTAATGTGAAACCAAGACAGGAATTTCTTGCTGCAGAAACATACTTTGGAAACAGGAAACAGAGAATTAGAACCCAGGCCTACCTGGATACTTTAGCAAGTCACTGCTTTATCAGTGAAAAGCTTTTCAAGAAACTGCAGGATGCTGACCCGTGCCGTTCATCTTGGCAGTATACGACAGACAGCGTCGATTTCACAGTGGCTGTGGGCCAAGATGTTCACACTGCACCTGTGATTGAAGCTACGTTTACGATCGATGGATTCCGCACTCGCATGAACTTTGGAATAGCACCTCTGGAAACGTTCGATTGTATCCTGGGAGCCACCTTCTGCCATCAGCATTTGGAGGCACTGGACTGGCAGCAACACAGAATGATCCTGCGCGGACGCAATGGAACCAAGTTTACAGTGTATGGGGATCATCAGTTCCTGTCTTCAAGGAAACTGGACCTCATCGTGCCCCGGAGCGAAGCTCGCGCAGCAGTCAAGGACCCAGGCTGCTTGTTACTCATGATACAGCCTATGGACCCCACTCCAGAAATGATAAGTGAGGAAGAAGACTTCAGCAGAGTGCGCAGCCAACTCAGCGATGCATGGGACCTGGATGACCAAGACCAGGCCCGGCTAGATGACCTGATAGAAAAGAAATATAAGCACCTGTTTCAGCCTCGTACCGAGTTACCGCCCGAACGAGTACCGGGAGAGATGTTCAAGGTTCAATTGATGGAGGGCGCTACGCCCCAATATCGTAATTACTACCGGCTGTCCCCGCAGCAGCAGACTGCACTGAAGGAACTGATCGCCGAGTACGTAGACGCAGGTAAGATGGACCTGTGTGCTGGATCCAGCTGGGGAGCCCCAGTCATACTGGTTCCCAAGAAGGACGGCGGATGGCGAGTCGTTTTTGACTACCGCCTTCTCAACAACGTTACGGTCAAGGATCGCTATCCTCTGCCGAGGATCGATGACTATCTGCAGAACTTGAGGGGAGCCAAGTACTTTTCATCGCTTGATGCGATGGATGGCTTCCATCAGATCAGAATGGACCCAGATGATGTGGACAAGACTGCTGTGGTGACCCCCTTTGGGTCATTTGTATGGAAGGTCATGCCGATGGGGGCTGCGAACGCGCCATCGATGTTCCAGCGCATGATGAATAGAGTGTTTGGGCACCTGCTATATTTAAAAGTGTACATGGATGACATCTTAGTACACTCAGAGACAAAACAGCAGCACTTTCAGCATCTGGAGGAGTTCTTCGCCGTATGCGAACAAGCCGATATTCGGCTCAAGCGATCAAAGTGTCACTTTTTCATGAGCACCCTGGAATGGGTAGGCTTTCGCATTCGAGACGCGCAGTTGGCCTGCACAGGCCGTCTCCTCGACAAGATCCAGCAGTTCCCGCGCCCCACATCGCAGTGCGAAAATATGGCTTTTCTGGGGTTATGTCAGTTCTACATGCGGTTTGTTCCTCACTTTGCGGAATTGGCTTCCCCACTTACAGAGTTGAACCAAGCATCACTGAAATACAACTTTGCTGCATACTGGAAAGAGCCACAGGAGAAAGCCTTCCAAAAACTGGTGACAGCTTTAAATAGCCCACCAGTACTGGCTCTCTTTGATGAGGACAAACCCATCAGGGTAGAGACAGATGCCTCAGATATTGGTATGGGTGCGTCGCTGATGCAGCAGGATGAACAAGGCACATGGCGCCCCGTCGAGTACTGGTCGAAGAAGTTCAACAGCGCGCAACAGAATTACCACCCTGCAGAAAAGGAAACCTGCGCGATACTTTATGCATTGCAACACTGGAGACATCTTTTATTTGGGCAGAACTTTACGGTCATTACCGATAACAAGGCCAGTCATTTTCTCAATACCAAGGCCACTGAACAACTTTCCCCCAGAGAAATGAGATGGGTGGAGAAGCTGGCTTACTTTGCTCCATTCACTGTGGAGTACAGACCTGGCTCTGAAAATATTGGACCGGACTATCTCTCTCGCCATTCAGCCCAGGTTAGGAAAGGAACAGTATATTGCATACTTGATTTGTGTGCTGGGATGGGCACTACGCTCCGTGCACTGGAGATGGTCATACCAGAAACTGCGGAATACAGCTTGGACTACATTGCAGTTGAGAAAGACGCGGACTGCAGAAGCGTCATCCAGCGCGTGTTCAATCAAGTGCGCCTGGCTCGGCCAGGCCTGTTCGTTCGCAAGGACATCTTCCGATATGGTGACGATGTTGCTGCTCTGGCGCATCGTCGAAAGCTTCCCCCAGTTCACCTGCTCATTGCAGGTGTGCCTTGCCAGCCATTCTCGCGCGCAAACACAGATGCAAGTAAACCTCCGCTGGGCCTTTACGATGATCGAGAACTCTTTACAGCTGTGGGAAAACTTCACAGACGGCTACGATCGCCAGACTTTGTGATAGAGTGTACCCCGTTTGCACCCCACCTGGAATCTCACCTGGACACAATCTCCCAATGGTTTGGGGAACCCAGTACTGAAGACCTTTCTCAGTATGGAGCGCAAGCACGGACCAGGCTCTGTTGGACCTCGCTGCCACCAGCCCCGGTATCAATGGGCACAACGAAACATACTCCCCTCACGTGGCAGGAATGTTTGGATCCAGGGGCACACGCCCCGAAAGACGCTTTCGACAGGCCTCGTCTTAAATGCCCCACCCTGATGGCCAGCGCACGGTCCCATAGTGACCGCTCGCGATCCACCTGGGTACACGGCAATGACGGGGAGCTCCGTCCGCTGACCACCAGCGAGCGTGAGCGACTGGTAGGAGTACAGGCAGGTGACACTGCTGCAGTTGATGTCAGTGAAGCCGGTCGACAGCGCATGTGCGGCAACGCCTTTCCAGTAGGATGGATTGCCCACATGTTACTCCGCTGGATACACCACACACGGACGCTTCGACCGCTAGCCGGCCGCAGTCCTGATCGGACTGTGTGTGGCTCGATTGCGTCTCTTAATACCTTCAGCCCGATACCATCCGCTTCAGAAGCTGGTGGTCAAGAGATACCTCCTATACTGGATCGCATACGCATCGCAGCAAAAAGAGACCAGAGTTATCAGGACATGCTCAGCGCACCACCGCAAGACTGCACTGTCCAAGACAATCTGCTGTTCACATCAGGACCACACTCACAGCCAGTACTTGTGGTACCTGCTGATAATGGTATAAGGCAAGAGTTACTCCACCTGGTACATGACCCCAGGCATTTTGGAAAAGATCGAACCTTTACGGAAGCTGCCAGACACTTCACCTGGAAGGACATGCGCCACCACGTACGACACTTCGTTGCAAGATGCCCAGTATGCCAATTGCAGAAACCAGGTAACCGTACTCGGCACGCGTTGTTGTGTCCAGAACTAAGGTTCCACCCGTACCCGTTCCACACTGTAGTGATGGATGTGGTGGAAAACCTGCCACTTACTGCCCAAGGTCATAATGCTGTGCTTACAGTCGTGGACAGGTTTACGAAGTTTGCGATATACGTACCAATCCACTCCACTTGGAGCGCGTACCGGCAGGCCCAGTGCCTGATGGACCATCTGGTGTACAGGTATCACACCCCAGTGCACATTCACACTGATAATGGACCGGCGTACCGGACCCTGTTTAAGGCGTTCTGCGCAGCGTTGGGCGTGCGACATGTGACGGGCACCCCATACCATTCACAATCCCAAGGTGGGGCAGAGAGGCAGCACAGAACCTTACTGCAGACGCTACGCTCTACCTGTTCAAACAAGCATCAATGGGATATCTATTTACAAGCAGCAGCTCATGCCTACAATGACTCTGTGCATGCTGCTACTGGTCACTCACCATTTGAATTATTGTATGGCTGCCCATCCAGGTTACCTTGGCATCTACAACTGCCCAACAGTGGACCGCACCAACACATGGATCAGGTCACCACTTATGACCAGAAGGTGTCAAACCTCCTGGAGCAGCACCGTGCAGTTTACAAAGCGGTCCTGAAGAATCTGAGCAGGGCTGCAGAAAGCATGGGTAATCTGAAATCCAAACGGCGCCCCAAAAGCTTCGCAGTTGGCGACAAAGTAAAAGTCCAGTACGGACTGAAGGGCCCGACCGACAAACATAAGCTGGATCCATACTATGTGGGCCCCTATGTGATCAAGCAAGTGCTACAGAATGGTGCTTACCAATTAGATCTACCCCAAGGATCGGCCTTCTCCGATCGTATACACGTAGACAGACTGGAACCATGGATTGATTCAGATCTTACGCTCTTCCCGATGGATGAGCATCTACAGCCAGCAGCAGCACCGCTTCCGGATACTCGGGCCATGCAGGATGAGACTACAGCGTACCGCATACGCCGATATCTACTGCGGGACTATTCAGCCTTCCCTGCGCAGCCCGTACGATACTGGGTTGAGGGAAACATTGCTGATCCGTCGCAACGCTACTTCTGGGTAGATGAGACAGCAACCTTATTGGAGGAATTCCTCCCCTTGGAGGAACAAAATGGATGCATACCAGAGCAAGGGATTTTGCCAGCGAACTTCGATGCCGTGCAGACTCATAAGAAGACAACTTATTTGCAGTCTCCGAACCCGATCATGGCGAACACCTGGCCATATCATAAGCTACCGTACCAGACACGCCGGCGCCCGCCCTCTCCACCAAGGACAACTCTACTGAACAGTGTGGTACAGGAGCTGTTTTATTTGGAGGGACAGGACCAACCGGCATACTTTCAGGGGATGGTGCATGCATACCAAGACAACCAGTATGAAGTACTATGGACAGATGGGAAAAAGGATTACTATCAGGAAGAACAAATCAAGGCTATGCTGTATGACCCAGTTTCGTACATATATGACTTCCAGCTCTAATTCAGATCGTCGCAGTGAGCCGGGAGAGTGTAACGGCCAGCGAGGCCTCCCAGGGTCCCTACGAGACCCTGGCCTACGGGACTAGACCCCCGGGACCCCATATGGATGAAGGGCAATGGTGTCCCCTCTCAAACAACCGCTGTACCGTTCCGGAACTGGAGTCAGTCCCCTTGGGGGTTCGTATTGAAGGAAGGTCGCCCCGGTTCAGAACGGGCTTCCTGTAAGGGACATCGGGGATTTGGACCGAAACAGACCGACTGAAGGGGACCGACCCCATCTCTACCTTTCCTTCTGGAAGGTAGGGCTGGGGTGCTGGACGGTGTCGATGCGACTGCCAGCTCACGTTCGCCCCGGGGCGAACGCAACGGACGGTCAGATGTGACTCTAGGGAGCACGTGGGCTGCCATGACACCCCAGTTGCCCCAATTCCAACCGCCAGTGAGAGGCGGTGAGAGAGGTAGACCCTTGGTCCCTCTTTGCTTTGTGATACACTTCTTCTACTTGCCAAGCCAAGTGCGCAACACGCCTCCTCCTCCGACCCTGACCAACGCAACAGGCGAAACCACCTGGACGCTCCAGCACGTCCGTTCTCGCCTCCCACGCCGGCCGAGGCTCCTTCAACGCAAGGGAGAAGAGAGAGAGAAGAAGACCCCGGTACAAGGGGTGCGAATCCCGTCCACGAGACCCTCGTCACCAAGAGTACGTGTGTTGGGTCATTCAACCACGGACGCAAGTCTAATACATAGCGAGATTGATAGAAAAACATGATCAAAATGAGATAGCTTTTGTTGCAGTGATTCTCTTCAAGGATTGGCTTGAGGGATGATATTCCATACCACCGAGACGATCATATGCCATACATGGTGTACATGATAAATGGCATAGTGTCCACAGATGTCTCCGTGTGCAATGCTTTCGTATGATGATAGTCATTCTGCCAAATACGATGTGAAACACACTCAGACGACTTTGCAATCATACTACAACGAAGAGCACCTCGGCACAACGGTTGAGCTTGTGACGAAGAGAGCCTTCTCGGATGGCTAATCTGCGCAGAGGCCTTCTAAAAGGCGGAGTAATGGCGTTTCGCTACAAACCGATGCATGTTCAACAACACGGTTGAAAGGGATGGCGTGGCTTGTTGTATACTCGTACAAGGAAAGACAATGGATCCATTGGTTCGATCCAACCATCGTTGCACCAAAAGAATGGTAGATTGGCGAGGGTAACAAGAACAAGCTCGGCTGCACAAAGGTAGTTCTTATCCACCCCTACGGGTTTGATTCTATCATTTCTACTACTAGGAAAGGCATCAATGCGATGATTTTCGAGTGTATGCATGACCACCGCTAAGGAGAGATTTAGCATATATGGTACGAAACATTTGGGAAGGGCTCCCGCTTCTACTACGATGGATAAAGAGGCAGTCAAAGATTGGGAGGCAAAGCTTTGCACATTAAAATGGAAGATGGCATCGTTTGATTCACCCGGGAATTCTAGAATCAAATATAGATCATAGTATGTTTATTAAGGGAGAGGTTGTTTTGTATACCGGAGTGGAGCGCCTTGATGAACAAAGGAAGGTCCTGGGCTCGAACAAGCAACTCTTTCCATGGAGTCTTTGACGACCAAAGCGAGCTTGTCATCGCTTACGGATCAAGGATTGGAAGGACATGGAGCTCGGGGAGACAAAACAGTATGGGTGGTGCAGGGCCCCTTTTTTCTGCGGCTGGTGGTCAAGTTCACTATAAAGACGAGTGCAAGCGAGCCGTAGGTGCCACCTTTGCCAATTTCAAGGTAATATTTGTAGAGAGTTCAAGGGATGTCAAAGCTCACGAATTCGGAAAAGAGGTACCACCATCCACGAATGCGAGTGTAGCACGTGCATTTCCGCGCCACTCCATACGCGATCGATCGAGTGGAAGGTGTCGCATGTCTCCCTTGGCCGAGTGCGTATGCGAACCGGCGGTGCGTACCCTAGGATCTCGAATCTTCCCTTCGTTCCCTCCCTCCACCACCACCCCTCAACAGAAGGGGAATCCAACACCCTTCCTCCACGGACCGTCTATCTTCCGCCTCTTACTCAATCCCATCTGTCGATCGGTCTACGATCCTCTCTCGATTGGACCGTAGGGGGTCGTTTTCCCTCTCCCTTGGGATGGGAGGGACAGCCAGGTGCACCCTGTCGTTCCATCGACCCCATCGGGGAAACCAAGGAGACGTGACACTTCGGCACCGATTGTGTATCCATGCCGACGGCGAAGCACGATCGAAGATGACCACCGTTGACGCACTCAGCAAGCACCAACCCCTCACGGCGGTACTCGTGGCACTTGCACTCGTCGCAGCGCCTGCCACGCATGTCGTAGGCGCACAGGCCACCGACCGTCGACTGAGGAAGCTCTTCCTGCCATTCCGTGGGAAAGAGGCGGGAGAACGGTTTCTGGTGTTTCAGACTGCCTCTTGGATCTGCTGGATTGCAGCAGCAGTAGCATGCATACTCACATTTTACACAGGAGGACCTGTGGTGCTCAAATACGGGCACTACTCGGTATGTATGTCGGGGCTCCTGGCAGAGGTGCTCATGGTGTCGTCTCTCATGGCCTTCGAACCAACGACGGACAGAGCAAGCGAAAACGGCAATACTGGTGCATTTTTCAAGAGCAAGAGGGCTGGCTTCTTTGCAACGACCACCATGTCCCTGTTCTTGGCAATTGCAGGCTTTGTCGTGGCGTACTTGGGCGAAATCAACCTGGAAGACAATGCAGAAGAAAGGCGCCTTTTCTACATACTCTCGGGAGCAAGTCTACTCACGGCAAGTACGGTGACGCATGGCTTGGGTGGGCGGCTACTCTTCAACATCAATTGGAAGTTTTTTCAGCCATTGCAGGGAGGGGCGCGGTTTGTTCTCTTGCAAGCCATAGGCTGGGCATTGGTGAGTATATCTTTGGCCTGCTATATCACGCAATATGTGACAGACTTACCGTGTGCATGCCACAGTATCATCGCTATATACAGACCATCCTTGCCGCAGCTTTGTGCGATTGGAGGAAGCTTAGCTGGTGTTTTCGCCCAGCTACTTTTGAGTGCTTCAATCCTGGTGTTCCGTAACAAGGCTACAGAAGTGGCACGGAAGAATACCAAAGATTTCACCGACGAAGGAGAAGTGGTGGAAAACGAGGCCGAGCTTGAGGTTTCGAGGGAGATACTCGCAAAACGTATCAGCAAGTGGCTGGAAGGGCAGCGTGCGATCGTACGAACAGCATTTGTCCTTTTGGCTTTGTATGGACATCCACATCTAGAAGTGGTCTTTCTGACCATCCTTTTCCTCACCATTCCGTTCAAGGTGTTTATCTCTGCTCTTGCTACATGGGCCTTGATTTATTACCTAATCCCCCTCCTTAAGCCTGGAGATCCGGCCACTGATGGAAGCCAATACTGGGATGCCTTCATCACAAGCGTTGCTGAAAACATGGAGACTGCACTGCCGATCTGGCTTGGGAAGGAGCTTCGTATCCTTGCAGATCATCCAGAGAAGATCACCACAGATGGCAAGTACATATTCGGATATCATCCGCATGGACTTTATCCAGCTACCGCTGGATGGTTTCACCACACGAAAGCATTTAAGCGGCTCCTTCCAGACATCAGAATTGTTCCACTTTCGGCTTCTACTTTGTTCTATGTACCAGTTTTGAGGGAGATTACCACATGGGCTGGGGTTCGCGCGGTTACGAGAAAAGCTTTCATATCTGGTCTTAAAGACAGTGGCGCTGTTTTGGTAGTACCTGGTGGTCAAGCCGAGCTAGTTTACGCTGGTCCTGACACCCGGAGGGTAGGTCTCTGCACCAGGCACAAGGGTTTTGTTAGGCTTGCTCTGGAGCAAGGTGCTTCGCTTGTTCCTATGTTTGTGTTTGGTGAGCTTCAAGCTCAGAGGAACTTGCTTTATCTGCCTGCCCTGCAGCGATGGACGTACAAGAGACTTGGTTTTCCCCTTCCTTTCTGGGTGGCTGGGTGGAAAACCATCACGCCTTTACCAACTCCTGGGACGCCTTTATCTATTGTGATTGGAGAGCCCATTGATGTAGAGCCCACCACTCCAGGACGCCGGCCTACAGATGAAGAGGTAGATGCCCTGCATACCACCTATTTCTCCGCTTTGCAGAACCTGGTGGAGAAACACAAGGTGGAAGCTGGTTACCCGGACTTGGAGCTGGAGTTTCGGGACGACTGAGTGGAGTCCCTTCTACCCAGACTTCCACCAGGTTCGATCGGACTTGTCCACCGGTACAGATCCGGGTCACCCCGGTCAACGGTAGATGGACCTTAGTCGCGACCGAGGCTTGGACCGACACTGGACCGCATGTCGCAGTCGCACATGTGGAAGAAAGCGTCGCGCGCGCACGAGAAGAACGGACGGGCTTGGGGTAAGAAGACTTGAAAACGATCAGGCGGGTACAGCTGCACGAGCGAGATGGTTGCCGAGCGCGAATCGAAGGGGATGGAGCGTTCGGCAAGGTACTGTGCATCAGGCGGAGTTAAGGTCGCGGACTTTCTAGACATGACGAGACTGAGCACCTTCGAGGAACAACTCGAGAATGGGGTTTTGATGGAAGCAAAGGCCATGACTGGTCAAGGTAAGTGGAAGAAATGCTTGGTCAAGTCGTTTGAGAAGGATAGCGGGTTGTACACCATTCAGACTTCAAGAGGTGAGTATATGACGCTTCCTCGGACACATGTACTGTTCGAGGTAGAAGATCAGATGAACTTCGCGAAGGCAGTTGAGGAATCATATAAAAAGTGCGAGGTTCACGAAAAGCTGGTATTCTATAGAATGTGCCTTGAAAGCATACCATGTGATAACCTTGACCCAGTGAATGTAGCCTGGCTTCAGGAAATTCTCAAGAAGTCTATTCATTCATTGAGTCTGAGGGACCAGCATTCTATGCTTGATATCATGGATGAAATAAATTCTGAGTATATGCGGAGCATCAACAAAGTTCTGCTTGAGACGAATCTGGACAACATATCAGAGATGTCAGAATTTTTGAATGATTTTAGAGCAAGTTACCCCTCGGAATGCATTGTACCTGTCATCCCAGAATTAGCAGGTTCAAAGGCTGTTATTCATGAATCCACCCAGATTCTTCAGAACGACTCTTATCTCACCTCATCAGAGGCTCTGGATATACTGAGTGTTGAGAAATCCGAGAGTTACCAAGTTTCCGAGCTCTCTTTTTTCTCCACTGACAACTCAGACACATTCGAGGTCGGCAAGTTCCAAGATATGCAGCTTAAGCGTTGCGCAAGTGTTTCTGAGCGACTCTTGGAGAAGTGGATTCCAGGATTGCAACTTGCGATACAAAATGCTTGCAAGGGTAGCACGAAGAGCTGGCTTTCTGTGCAAGAATGCAGGCTGTGGCTATATGAAAGTAGTAAGATGAAACGATTCCTCACTTTGCTGAGGATCCAAATGGAAGATACGGTCCGAGGCATGGTCATTACTTCCTTGCAAAGGTATGTCAGCTTTATGGAAGCTCAGATTTCTAGTACAGGCCATGCCAGCACGACTGGAAGACAGGGCTGCTTCAATGATGCTTGCAGTAATCCAGTATTTCTAGTGCACCTTGTTGCGGATAAAGGCGAACTCTCCCTCAATCCGAGTCTTCAATCTCTTGAAAGCTCCTTTGCTGATATATTTGAGACCATGGTATCCTCATCGTCAAACTTACCACAACTCGAGCCACTAGTCATGGAGAATCTTCTCTGGGAAGAACCCATGGCCCTTCGTGTTCTAGATGGAGAAGATCCTGAAGTAGTTTCTCTTAGGCAAAGACTAAGCATAAGCTCCCAGCTACTTACGAGTGGACTGCAAAGTCAGATGACAGTTCTTGATGTCCTGAATCCCATTGTCTGTTGTGATGCAAAGGCATACTTGTCAGAGATGAAGCATAATGGCAGAGTAACTGATTTGGAATATATGAAGTCTGAGCTTTACAGGCATTTGCAGGATGTCGAAGCTATCAAGCGCACCCTCAGTAACGACATCACAGCTGCCTCCTTTTGCATTAAAACTGCTGAGGCAAGGAAGGTGTTGCTAGATAAGAAAAACACCATGATTGAAGGTTGCGAGGAATTGCTATTGGCAGAGGCCCTTCGAAAGACCAGGACCCTCAACCAAGAATACGAAGAGATGTCAGCGCAGCTGACAGCACCAACATCTTGTCCCGAGGATATCCAAGAGAGGCATGCACTTATCCAGAATCTGCCCCTTACCTTGCAGGCCTTTCAAAACCAGACCAGAAAAATCGAGGCATACTATCAATTCCTTTTTGAACTGAAATGCCCTCTGTCAGATGAAAACTTTGCTGCAAAGTCTGAAAGCTACTCGTGGCCCCTGCACATTTTCAATCAAGCTCAAGATATTTCGCAAATGTTGCGGGAGGACTTAGAGAAATATAAAGGGGACCAAAAGCAGCAGCAGGTGGAGCTAGATTTGAGAATTACAGTGTTGGGAGAAGACATTGCGTCTATTCTGGGCGGTGATTATTTGCTCGCAGAGACTGACCATTCAATTGAGATAGGAGACATCTATGCACAACTGGTTGAGGTAGACAAGCTCTGTGAGACCATTAATAACCGAGAAGATATTTTTTCGCAGAAAGCCACGGACTACTCAAGGGTGAAGAAGCTTGTACAGGAGCTGGAACCTCATTATCTGTTTTGGAAGACTGCTGCAGATTGGACAGCTGCAAAAGCTTCTTGGCTTCAACAGCCTTTTCATGGTCTTAGCCCTGGAGAAGTTGAGGAGGGGCTGAAAGAGACATGGGAACTTGCATCTAGACTGGAGACAACCTTTGCACAAAGAAGGTTGGAGAAGTACACGCTTCTATGCATTGCTTGCAGAGAAGAAGTCGAAACTTTCCAGAGTTACTGCTCAGTTCTGTCAGCACTTCGCTCAGACGCGTTGCGAGAGCGTCACTGGGTTCGCCTTGCTCATCTGGTGGGAATCCCAATGTGCAATTCTGACCCCCTCACTCTAGAGAAGCTCATCCAGGCAGGATTCATGAGGCTCGAGGACCAGATACTGGATATATGTAGCACAGCACTCAAAGAGTTTGCTATCGAACAAGCCCTTGACAGGATGGTGTGCGAGTGGGATGATATCCTTCTAACAGTTGTAAAATACAGAGAGAGCGGCACTTTTGTCATCAAAGTTGAAGACAGCATTACCCAGCAGTTGGATGACCATATTGTGATGACACAAGCCATGGGATTCTCGCCGTACAAAGGGCCGTTTGAAGCTAAAATCCAATTGTGGGAGAGAAAGCTGGCGCTGATAAGTGAGGTTCTTGATGAGTGGATGGCTCTTCAGAAGTCATGGATGTATTTGGAACCTATTTTTACCAGCGATGACATTATGCAACAATTGCCTGTGGAAGGGAAAAAGTTTGCGCAGGTCAATCAGATGTGGAGAAAAACTTTGGACGAGGCTCGTGAAAACAGCCATTTGTTGTCTGTCTGTTCGTCTGGTGACCTCCTAGAGAGCTTTAGACAGTCCAACGAGACTTTGGAGCGAGTGCAAAAGGGGCTTGCTGATTACTTGGAGACAAAACGCTTAGCGTTCTCTCGTTTCTTCTTCTTATCTAATGATGAACTGCTGCAGATATTATCACAGACAAGAAACCCACGAGCTGTTCAGCCACATCTACATAAGTGCTTTGAGGCCATTGAGAGTCTGGTGTTTGAGGACGACCAAAAAATTGTTGGAATGAGAAGCAAGGAGCAGGAAGTAGTTCCTTTTAATGAGTATATGTATCCAGAGGGAAGTGTTGAGAACTGGTTGTGTGATGTAGAAAGGATTATGCGGTCCTCAATCCGTGAGCAGATCCTTTCTTGCCTAGATGACTTCCATCACAGAAAACGAGAAGAGTGGGTGCAATCTTGGCCAGCAATGTGCGTACTTGCAGCGAATTCGATCATTTGGACTTCCAGGACTGAGGAAGCCATTGCAGAGGGGAGCTTAGAAGAATGGTATGCAGTGAACATCCAACAGCTTGATGACCTTGCAGACTTACTTGCAGGGGATCTGAGCCATCTGGATAGACTCACAATAGGTGCACTGATCGTGCATGACGTGCATGCACGAGATGTGATCCAAAGGCTTATAGATGAGAATGTGTCCTCAACGGCAGACTTTGAATGGATTTCGCAGCTCAGATACTACTGGCAAGATGGGAATGTGTACGTGAAGATGGTGCAAGCTTGTCTTGAATATGGCTATGAATATCTTGGAAATCAACCCAGACTCGTCATCACCCCACTTACCGATCGTTGCTACATGACGCTAATGAGTGCAATGCATCTGAACCTTGGTGGTGCTCCAGCCGGCCCGGCCGGAACAGGAAAAACTGAGACAACGAAAGATCTGGCCAAGGCCCTTGCGAAACAGTGTGTCGTATTCAATTGTTCAGATGGTTTGGATTACATTGCAATGGGAAAGTTTTTCAAGGGTTTGGCTGCCTCGGGAGCATGGGCTTGCTTTGATGAATTCAACAGGATTGACTTGGAAGTTCTTTCAGTCATTGCACAACAAATCTTGACCATTCAACTTGCCATACAGCAGAAAGTTGAAATTTTCACCTTCGAAGGTACACAAATCAAGTTGAACCCGTCGTGTGCAGTTTTCATAACAATGAATCCCGGGTATGCAGGACGGTCGGAATTGCCTGACAATTTGAGTGCGCTCTTTAGACCATGCGCAATGATGGTTCCAGACTATGGCCTCATTGCTGAAATATCCTTGATGTCCTTTGGTTTCAAGAATGCCAGACACTTGGCCAAGAAGATGGTTGCCACTTTCAAACTTTGTTCCGAACAGCTGTCTAATCAAGACCACTATGACTATGGCATGAGGGCGGTGAAAGCTGTTATCACTGCTGCTGGCAATCTGAAAAGAGAGAATCCAGCAATGGACGAAGAATCTCTCCTTTTGAGGGGGCTGCGCGATGTGAATGTCCCCAAGTTTCTTTCTCACGATATTCCATTGTTTGAGGGAATAATAAGTGATCTCTTTCCTGGCGTACGAAAGAGCGAGGTGAACTACACAGATCTGATAGAGGCAGTACGCTTTGCTTGCAAAGAAATGAACTTGCAAGCAACAGCTCATTTCATCGAAAAGGTCATACAGCTTTATGATATGACACAAGTCCGACATGGAATGATGCTGGTAGGTCCCACTGGTGGAGGGAAGACAGCCTGCTATCGAGTTTTAGCAAGGGCCTTAAATCACCTTTCCGAGACGATGAGGACTCACCCTGGCGTCAAAATGGTAGTACTGAACCCAAAGTCGGTGACCTTAGGCCAGCTTTACGGAGATTTTGATGAAGCCACTCACGAGTGGACCGATGGTCTTCTCGCTTGCTACATGAGAGAATTTGCCGAAGACACATCTACTGCAAAGAAATGGATCATATTTGACGGCCCAGTTGATGCTATTTGGATTGAAAATATGAACACTGTACTGGACGATAATAAGAAGCTTTGTCTAGTCTCAGGGGAGATCATCCAGCTCACCACAAGTATGTCCATGATTTTCGAGGTGGAAGACCTAGCAGTGGCTTCACCAGCTACGGTCAGTCGATGTGGTATGATCTACATGGAACCTGGTGCTTTAGGATTGGAACCGTTGTTTCAATCCTGGCTAGATACACTTCCAAAAGAGTATGCGGAACTGAAGGAGAGATTTATGGATATATTTATCAACCTTGTGCTGGGTGAAGAAGGCGTTCTGGGGCACCTCCGAAAGCACAGCAACGAAATTGTGGGCACGGTGGATTCCAGTCTTGTATCTGGTCTTTGCAAGCTAATGGGTTCCTTGATCAAGGAACAACTTGCAAGTTGGGTCGATAACGGAGAACATAGCCATTCTTTGCAAGATAATGTGCGCGTAGACGGACTCCCACTTTTTTTGTTTTCGATGATTTGGTCCATCTGCAACACCGTGGACCAAGCATCCAGAATTGACTTGGAACGGTTTGTGCGCAAACGCATATGTGATCTGGGCCTGGAGTGCTACATGCCGCCAACGGAAAATAGCATGTACGATTACTTCTACGGCACTTTGGAGCACCATTGGCTGTTGTGGATGGAGAAACTGCCACAGTACACTCCTAGGATGGATGGCCAGTCAGGCACAGTTCTTGTGCCCACACTTGAAACTGTGAGCAATGGCTTCCTTCTGGATAAATTACTGAAAAATAATTGCCATGCCCTGTGTGTTGGTGACACTGGAACGGGAAAAACAATGACGGTTACAGACAAGTTGACAAACCACATGGAAAAGGAATACAAATCTATTTTCGTTACCCTTTCGGCCCAAACGAGTGTTAATCAGCTACAAGACATGATAGATGCTAAATTGGAGAAGAGAAGGAAGGGTGTGTACGGCCCTCCTTCTGGCTCCAAATTTGTTGTATCTGTTGATGATATGAATATGCCCAAGAGGGAAAAGTATCATGCACAGCCACCAATCGAGCTGATGAGGCAGTGGATGGACCATGGTGGATGGTATGAACGCAAGCCACCCTGCCATTTTAAGAGTATAGTTGATCTAGCATTTGTAGGTTGCATGGCTCCTCCGGGAGGAGGAAGGAATCCAGTGACTAACCGTTACCTCAGACATTTCAATGTGCTTGGCTTTACGGAATTGTCTAATGGATCAGTCTGCAGAATATTTTCCACGATTATGGAGGCCAACTGGGCCATGAACTTTTCTAGGGAAATTGTTACCATGATAGGGGGGCTGGTGCAAGGTACGATCGACTTGTACAACGGTGTGAAGAAGAAGCTGCTACCCACACCAGCAAGAAGCCACTATACCTTCAATTTGCGCGATATTGCACGTGTTGTGCAGGGCATGTTGAGGGCGGAGCCTTGTAGCATGGTGGAGCGAGAGGCAGATATTCTTGCTTTGTGGGCACACGAGAATTTCCGTGTTTTTCAGGACCGCCTCATTAATGAAAAAGACCGTGGAAGTTTGAGAGAACTCTTGGATGCACAGGTGAATAAGCACTTTAGCAAGCGATTGAGAGACCTTGTACCTAGTAATGAGGACTTGCTGTTCACAGATTTTGGTGAACCAAAGGGAGCGTGCAGCTACAACAGGGTTGTTGACCTGCAGGGGTTGCAGGAAACTGTTACCCAAAGGTTGCAAGAATACAATTTACAACAGAATAATCCAATGCAGCTGGAAATATTTCCGTATGCCCTGCAGCATGTTTCACGTTTGACACGCATCCTTAAGCTTCCACAAGGGCATGGACTCCTCCTTGGTGTTGGTGGTAGTGGTAGACACAGCCTCACAAAACTTGCTGCTCATCTCGAAGGCCAGCACTTATATACGATCGAAATAAGTAAGAGCTACGGGACCTCCGAATGGAAGGATGACCTCAGAAAAGTTATGAAAGTGGCTGGATTGCAGGAGCAGGAAGTAACTTTCTTCATTGCAGATACTCAGATTGTCAAAGAGTCGTTCTTGGAGGACCTAAACAATATGCTGAACAGTGGCGATGTTCCTAATCTGATGAAAGGCGATGACTTGGAAGAAATCAACCAAGTTTACCAACCAAAGCTCCAGCGCATGGGGGTTGCAACTGATAAGATTGCAGTGTACAAAGCTTTCGTGAACACTGTGAAAGAGAACCTGCACATAATAATTGCAATGTCACCAGTGGGTAGCGCTTTTAAGACTCGACTACGAATGTTCCCATCCCTTGTAAACTGTTGCACAATAGACTGGTTTGATGAGTGGCCAATGAAAGCATTACAGTCTGTAGCAAAGTCGTACTTTCAGTCATTGGAGTTTGACACAGAGCTGTTGGGAAAGGCCATAGAATTTTGTGTCGATGTCCATGTAAGTGTTGCCAAGGTATCAAAGCGATTTATTGAAGAACGAGGAAGGTTCAACTATGTCACTCCAACCAGCTACTTGGAGCTCCTGCAGACGTTTGCTAAACTGCTTGCACAAAAGAAGAGCGGGATACTTGACATGAGGAAGCGATTCCAAAATGGACTAGACAAGCTCAGCTCTACTTCAGCAAAGGTGGCAGATATGGAGAGAAATTTGCAAGAATTGCAGCCTAAGCTGCAGCAGTCTTCTACTGAAGTTGAAGAATTGATGAGTATTATTGAGAAAGACACGAAGGAGGGCGAAGTCACACGGCAGGGTGTTAAAAAGCAGGAAGAAGAAGCAGAAAGGCAGGCTCAAGAAGCCCAAATTATTGCTGAAAGTGCTCGAACGGACTTAGACAAGGCACTCCCAGCGCTAGATGCAGCTGTTGCAAGCCTTAAAAAGCTTAGCAGAAATGACATTGTGGAAATCAAGGCGCTGAAGAACCCTCCTGCTGGCGTAAAACTTGTCATGGAAGCTTGCTGCAAATTCTTTCAATTGAAACCAAAAATGATTCCTGATACTCGTCGGGGAGCTAAACCTGGAGCCAAAGTTGCTGACTACTGGGAAGCATCATCAAAGATGCTTGCAGACCCTACAGCGTTCTTAGACAGTCTGATGAAGTATGACAAGGACAACATACCTCCTCAGGTAATAACAAAGATTGAACCTTACATTCAGCGGTCAGACTTCACCCAGGAGGCAATATCCAAGGTTTCAAAGGCATGCACTTCAATCTGTTTATGGGCCCGCGCCATGTATACTTACCATCAAGTAACTGTGGAGGTGGAGCCCAAACGACAAGCTTTAAGGGAAGCCCAGGAAAAGCATTCAGTTACACTTGGAGAGCTGGAAGAAGCGAAAGAGAAACTGCACATTGTGGAGAATAAGCTAGCAGAGCTTGACAATAAATTCACAGAGGCAGATAGGAAGAGGCAAGACCTAGAAAACCAAGCCAACACATGCAAGATCCACCTTGAAAGAGCTGGGAAG
The DNA here is from genome assembly GCA_020975725.1 of Picocystis sp. L7. Lineage (NCBI taxonomy): Eukaryota > Viridiplantae > Chlorophyta > Picocystophyceae > Picocystales > Picocystaceae > Picocystis > Picocystis sp. L7. Next base: position 342,556 of record QXJR01000004.1, read on the forward strand.
CTCATTGGCGGCCTGGGTGGGGAGAAGATCCGGTGGCAGCAATTTGTCAATAGATTGACTGAGGACCTTGAAAACGTGGTTGGAGATGTGCTTTTGAGTTCTGCTGTGGTGGCATACCAAGGTGCTTTTACCCCCTCTTACCGCAAAATACTGCTCGAGCAGTGGGAGCGGTGTTTGAACCAGGTAGGTATATTGCACTCACGAAACACCTCCATAGCAAGGACGCTTGGAGATCCAGTCACAATCCAGTGTTGGAATGCTGGTGGGCTTCCTGCCGATGACATTTCGATCGAGAATGCAATCATTGTAGCCAATTCCAGGCGGTGGCCATTGATGATTGATCCTCAGGGGCAGGCTAGTCGGTGGATCAGAAACATGGAGAAAGACAATGGACTTGAGGTCATCAAGGTCACTGACAAGGACTTCTTGAGAAGCCTTTCTAACTGCATTCGCTTCGGTCGGGTTGTTCTGCTGGAAGATATACAAGAGACTTTGGACCCTTCTCTTGAGCCACTTCTCCTAAGGCAGACATTCAGGCATGGTGGAGGTGAGGCTATCAAGTTGGGAGAGGACATCATTCCTTATCACCCCAATTTTCGTCTGTATATGACCACGAAGCTCACCAATCCACATTATCCTCCAGAGCTGTGTGTCAAGGTTGCTTTGCTCAACTTTTTTGTCACCAACGAAGGTCTGGAAGAGCAACTGCTCAGTATTACGGTGGAAGGGGAAAGGGCAGAACTGGCAGAGAAAAAGAGGTTCTTGGTGCTGAACAACTCTAAAATGAAGAAGCAACTAAAAGAAATTGAGGATCGGATTCTTGTGTTACTTTCTAACTCAGAAGGAAACATTCTTGATGACGAGGAGTTGATCAATACATTGGCACAATCCAAGACGACCTCTAAGGAAATCGAGGCACGTGTTGAAGAAGCTGAGAAGGCAGAAAAAGAGATTGACTCTGCTAGAGAGCAGTATAGGCCTGTTGCAAGGAGGGCTTCCAGTCTCTTCTTTTGCATTTCGAATTTTGCTTCTATCGATCCGATGTACCAGAACTCCCTACCATGGTTTGCAGCACTCTTCATCAAAACCATGAAGGAAGCTAAATCAGCGACAGATATTGCCGAGAGAATTTCAATCCTCCAAGAGGCATTCATGCAAAATGTTTACAGTGCAGTCTGCAGATCCCTTTTTGCAAAGCATAAGCTCCTCCTTTCGCTTCTGCTTGCAATAGAAGTATTCAAGGAGAGAGGGGTGTTTGACGCTCAGGAATGGAAGTTCTTGTTGACCGGAGCAACAGAAGCCTGCACAGTTTCTGATCGACCAGGAAGAGAATGGTGCACTGAAAAGGTTTGGGCAGAAATTCTCTGTCTTTCCAAACTTCCTCGCTTTGCAGGTTTTAGCACGGCCATGTTGGATTACATTGATATCTTTGATGAGTATTTTGACAGCTTGGAACCCCAACATTTCTGCCTACCGGGAGGTTGGGATGAAAAGCTTTCCGCTTTCCAAAAGTTGCTGGTTCTACGATGCTTGCGACCAGACAAAATTACGAAGGGCATCGAGGGCTTTGTGGTCTCAACTATCGGGGAACAATACGTTGAAAGTCCTACGTTCAATTTACATGACTCCTATGCTGAAAGTGCCCCCATGGTACCTCTGATATTCATTGTTTCGAGTGGAACAGATCCCATGGCTGACCTTTTTAAGCTCAGTGAGGAATTGGGAATGTCGGAGAATTTCGTTCAAGTGTCGTTGGGACAGGGCCAGGGTCCTAAAGCAGAAGCCCTCTTGAAAGAGTCCATGGAAATTGGACGGTGGATATGTCTTCAAAATTGCCATCTTGCAAAAAGTTGGATGGCTTCTTTGGAGCATTTAGTAGAATCCATGGATGTCAATGAAATCCACAAGGACTTCCGTCTTTGGCTCACGTCAATGCCAACACCATACTTCCCTGCATCTATCCTTCAGAAAGGAATCAAAATGGCCCTTGAGCCACCTAAAGGCTTGAGATCAAACCTCCTACGCTCATTCTCGCGTGTTGATCTAGGCAGTAAGCTGCTTGCAGATCAGGGCCACACATGGAAGCGATTGGCTTACGCAATCTGCGTGTTCCATGCTGTTATACAGGAGAGAAAGAAGTTTGGACCACTAGGATGGAACATCCGTTACTCTTTCACAGACGGGGACCTTGAGGTATGCCAGAAGCAAATTCAACTCTTAATTCATCAATACAAGGATGTACCTTTTGAGGTGATACAATTCCTTTGTGGAGAGATCAATTATGGTGGCCGTGTCACAGATGAGAAGGACCGCAGGCTGCTAAGAAGCCTGCTGAGAAAATTTATCAACCCCAACATTCTTGAACCAGGCTATTTTTTTGGCGATGCTGAAGTATACTCCATACCTGATTGCAATACGGAGAAGGAGTATAGAGAGCATATAAAAAGCCTACCTCCCGTGTCTTCTCCGGATATCTTTGGGCTACACGAGAATGCTGACGTAACCTGCGATCAGAATGAGACGTATTCCCTTTTTGATACTGTTCTATCGCTGCTTCCTTCCTACAAAGGCACAGAGGGCTCTAACGAATCAGATACTGTTGAAGATACTGTGTTGGACCTTCTAGCACGTTGCCCATCTCCGATTGACATCCTCACTGTTCGAAAAACCTACCCCACAAAGTATGAAGAGAGCATGAACACTGTCCTGGTGCAAGAATGCATCCGATATAATGGGCTGATTCAAGTCATCCAGGCCAGCCTAAACGAGTGCTTGAAAGCGTTGCGTGGAAAGGTTTCCATGTCAAGTGACCTAGAGGAGTTAGTCAACTCCATTGACAAGAATCAAGTACCTGAGCTTTGGTCCACTAAATCCTACCCCAGTCTCAAGCCCTTGTCATCGTGGTTCACGGATCTAGCTGACCGATTGTCCTTCATTAGGGGGTGGATTGACAACGGGCTGCCTACTGTGGTTTGGTTCACTGGTTTTTTTTTTCCCACAAGCATTTTTAACTGGGCTGCTTCAGAACTATGCCAGAAAACATAGGGTGGCCATTGACCACGTGACTTTCGAGTATCACGTCATGGACATGATACCAAGCGATGTTGTTCCGCCAGAGGATGGGCACTATATCCGTGGGCTTTTCTTGGAGGGTGCAGGATGGGACAGTGAGTTGCACTGCTTGTGCGAACAGAAGCCCAAGGAGCTGTTCACCCCAATGCCAGTCATTTGGTTGAAGCCTACCCACAACCCTGTGGCTGCACTTGGGGAGGTGTACGCTTGTCCAACGTACAAAATCCTGTCGCGTTCTGGGACTCTATCTACCACAGGTCATTCGACGAACTTTATCATGGACATTGCGCTTCCTACACAGGTTCCTGCAAGCCACTGGATTGATCGCGGAGTGGCCTTGTTCACCCAACTATTCTTCTGATGTCATACTCGATCGGTGTTGCACCCATCCTCGAGCACCCAGGGAGGAGCTGCTCCTTTAAATTCAGTTCCATGTTCGTGGCGGTGTAATGAAAGTGATCTAGGAAGGACTTCACGAGCACATCTGCTGCACAAGACAGGTCTGCTTCTGGTCCCAGCTCCTGTGCAAGGCTTGTGGCCACGTTGTCCTGGAAGCCACACGCAACCAGCGAATCGTAGGCCGAGAGGTCCGTGTCCACGTTGTAGGCCAGTCCATGGGAGCTCACACCTCGAGAGATGCGAACTCCCACCGCTCCAATCTTTCGCTCTCCTACCCAAGCACCTGAAGCGCCTGGTTCACGTCCGTGTGCATCCACGCCAAACACCCTCGATGTTTCCACCATCGCGTCTTCGAGTCCTTCGATCCATCTCCTTGCACCGACGTGCAATGCTCGCAGCGACACCACCGGATAAAGAACGACCTGTCCAGGTCCGTGATAGGTCACTTGTCCACCTCGAGGCACTTGGAAGACCTGAATGCCACGTGCATCGAGCTCCGCATCCGACAGCTTCACGTGTTCGCGACGCGCTCGCTTGCCCATGGTGAACGTGGGTGGATGCGTGCACACCAGCAGTGCGTCTTCTACCTCTTCTGAAGCACGCATCGCAGCCATCCTTTCCATCGCCAACATGGCGTCCTGGTAAGCCACCACTCCCATCCGCCACACGTCGATGCGACCCATTCGCTCCCACGTGTCGTGTTTCTGACCACCAGTGTCGGTCCGGATAGCCCTGCCCCCCCAACTGCTTCCATCCAAAAGGACCAAGGTGCAGTGGAAGCCCTGAACAAAGGAGCAAGCCTTGATCATGCCTCGGCAAAGACACATCCAACATGGATCCAAATTGAACTAACGGAAGACTTTGCGTGCACAGTACAGGAGTGGTTCCTGAGTCTTCAACCAATTGCCCAGGAGGTTTCCTATGCGCGTTGCCATGGTCTGGTCTGTCAGAGGGTCGAAGATAAGGTACAACTCGAATTCTGCACCAAGCAAGACCAATGTCACAAAACGATCCGAAACCTGGTACTGCGGCTTCACAGAAGTTCGGACATCCCGTTGGCCATGAACATCGACGTACATGCGTTGATACTCTGCGCAGACTTCCTCCCTCTCTGACGCGGAGTACAGGGGAGGGCGATATTCACACATGACATACTGCTGGGAGGACTTGTGCAAGTGAAGAAAGTGCCAGAGAGGGGTTGATCCGATAGCCCCTCCACCTGCAAGTGCAGGGATGTCGTTTATGTGCATCGACATCTGTGCCTCGTGCGTCAGGCTGTGCGTGATTTTTGATGCGTTTAAGATTTCATCTACCTTAGGTCTCAAGGACGTGAGCCTTCCGAATATCTCGGCCATGTTTGAGACTACTACAAGGCACGTTTCTTGTCCAAAATACGTCACATACACGTACAGAAAAGAATTTGGATTGTGGGTGGGCATGCAGATAGGAGAGAAGTTTTCCAATTCCCTCAATGATGGCCCAGACGTCACAAAGTTACTTAGTAGCAGTATATCATCTACTGGAAAGAGGCAAGGTTTGGCTTCTGCTAGCCCCACGACACGTCCTTTGTACAACAGCATGCAGCACATTGCCCCAGGCACTGCTACTGTGAGCACGGCAGCTTCCGCGCCTCGCCTTAGTTCGCTCGGCCAAACCAGGCTTTCAATTGCTCCTATGGCGTACCCGGGATGTTGCGAAAAGGAATCGAGTAGATTCGCGAGAATGGTTTTGGTCCCACCCAACAAAGACCTGACATCGTATCCTGGTCTCTTTTGCAATGTTCTCTCGACCCCTTTCGTGAGGATTGCCAGTAGCTGCTTGTAGAGCAGCCGCAGGTGTCTTCTGGCTGCTGCTTCTGGTACTTGTTTGGGCGAGACATTTACCAGATACAATGGCCCTTCTTTGGCGAACACGGTCCTGTTGAAGTCGGTATCGACGCATTCGAGTAGATCTCCGTCGTCTTCGGCCACGGACAGGAGAGCGTACATGAGTGCAAAGTAGCTTCCCAACTCCGCTTCGTCTCCATGTCTGGCATAGACGGGTTTTCCAGCGTTTGTAAAGACGAAGTAATGGTGTCTTTCCTTCCTCCATCCTGGTTCGAAGTCCCATCCTCCATTGTCCTCTTCGGTCAGGTCTTCCGCCTGTTCCATTCCGACTCGTCGGACAGCTCCCCTTCTCCATTCCCATGGGTTCACCCCTTCGGGAACCCTCGATTCCAACCCGAGACCACCATGGGTTCATCCCATTGGGAATCCTCGATTCCAACCCGAAACCACCATGGGTTCACCCCTTTGGGAACCCTCGATTCCAACCCGAAACCACCATGGGTTCATCCCATTGGGAATCCTCGATTCCAACCCGAAACCACCATGGGTTCACCCCTTCGGGAACCCTCGATTCCAACCCGAGACCACCATGGGTTCATCCCTTTGGGAACCCTCGATTCCAACCCGAAACCACCATGGGTTCATCCCATTGGGAATCCTCGATTCCAACCCGAAACCACCATGGGTTCACCCCTTCGGGAACCCTCGATTCCAACCCGAGACCACCATGGGTTCATCCCATTGGGAATCCTCGATTCCAACCCGAAACCACCATGGGTTCACCCCTTCGGGAACCCTCGATTCCAACCCGAGACCACCATGGGTTCATCCCATTGGGAACCCTCGATTCCATTCCGACTTGGGAACAAACAAGTCGGGGAGCTCTGCACCACGTTGCGAGATTGCACGGCATCATGACCACGCGCAAAAGAACGCTATTGAAGGTCATCATCCTTGGAGACAGCGGGTAGGTTGCGAAGGCGTGGTCTCGCAAGGTGACTGGGAGGAACTGGCACGGCTGGAGGAGAGAAGTTGCGCGGGAAAGGCGGACGAAGGGATCCACGAGGGCTTCTCTTAGAAAATGAAAGGGGACGGCAACCGAAGGCAGAAAAGTGCCATGAACTCGCGATGAACGACAGATTGCTGACCTGCAGTGGTAACGGCGATGTTTCCGTGGCGAAAAAGGGTGGGAAAGACGTCACTTATGAACCAGTACGTGAACAAAAAGTTCTCTAATCAATACAAAGCCACTATCGGGGCCGATTTCTTAACCAAAGAGGTGCAGGTCGATGACAAATTGGTCACGATGCAGGTGCGTAGAGGCGAGTCGAAGCGCAAGAGACTGCTCCATGGATTGTCGGAGGCCACGTTCGTGAAGACTAACTGACATTTTTCGTGTGGGGAATATGGCAGATCTGGGACACAGCAGGCCAAGAACGATTCCAGTCCCTGGGGGTGGCCTTCTACCGAGGCGCAGATTGCTGCGTGTTAGTGTACGACGTTAACTCAACGAAGTCATTCGAAAGCCTAGAAAACTGGCGAGATGAATTCCTGGTGCAAGCCAGCCCCCCTGACCCAGACAACTTTCCCTTCGTCGTCCTCGGCAACAAAGTTGACATGGAGGGAGGTAACAGTCGGACTGTGACAGAGAAGGCAGCAAAGGCCTGGTGCGAGGGGAAGGGTGCAATCCCACATTTCGAAACTTCTGCAAAAGAAGATTTAAATGTTGAAGCAGCGTTCCAGTGCATTGCCCAGACCGCCTTGCAAAACGAAGTAGAAGAAGAAATATACCTGCCAGACACAATCGATGTGAACTCATCTGCGCAACCCAAGTCTGGTGCAGGTTGCTGTGCATAGAAACATTGTCGAATGTTACAGGCTCAACCGTGTTCCTTCTTCTCCAGTGGCCCTGGTTAAGAGAATGCAGACTTGGGTGTAAAAACGACTCGGTTCGTTGCCTTCCATCCTCGGCGCCGTTGATGGCTCATCCTACAGCCCTCTTCTCGACGCAACCCTGCTAAAGTCTGTGCAGGTTGACGCATAGGGCAGGCACAACCCGTTTGATCCAGGGACATTCATCGCTTGTTGTCCTAGCCCAGCTTGTACGTTCAAGGTTTGCATGCCTTCCTTCGATGGCGTCCAGAACTCACGTGATTTCAGGACAACCTCGTGGTTCCCTTCCCCGAGGCACGTGGGGTTGGGAAGACCGTCCTATCCTCACGTGGGGCGAAAAGTGGACGGTCCGCCGAGGTAACCGAAGGTCGAAACTAGTCCACCTCCAAATACGATTCATGGCGTTCGATGGTCTTGGAACGCGGCTCCGAGGTTCCTTACCTTTCCGTACCATCCTGTCGATTCCACGTGCACTGTCTTTCTTGATGGCTTTCTTGGGACCGCTTTTTCCACCGTTCGGTTTCGTCCAGGTCTCGGACCCTTCTCTGTCACGTGTTCCTTGTCTTTTCCTCCCCCTTCGTCCACCCCAACTATACGGTTCGTATCCCTTCGGTCTTCCCCTTTCCCACCCGAGACAGTAGGAACGGATGCTCGTTGTCTTCCCACACCCAACCCGGGTGGGGTCGGTATCGGGACGTTCGTCACGTGGTTCCTCCCTCCCTCGCCCACCCCAAGCAAGGGGGAAGGATCGGTCCAGGACGTAGGGTTCGTCCCGCCCCAACCACCACGTGGGGGGGGGTCATGCGAGACAGGGACAGACCAAGGGGAGGTCCACGATCCTGGATCACAAAGGGAGAAAAGCAGGGAAGAACGGTTCCTCAGACCAGAAACAGGAGAGGCGGAACACGACGCCCACACCTGATTCGCAGCAGCCGTCGAAACGATCGCCAATCGCATCCCAACTCGAAATGGAAGGAGAACTCACGGAGCATATGCATGGAAAGTCCCGGGTGCGCGTGGCACGGGTGTGGAGAGAGCCCTCCGGTGCCCAGTACATCTGTGAGTGGGAAGTCCAGGCCATCCTTCTGTCGGCGATGGAACATGCCTTCCTCCACGGAGACAATGCAGGGATGACACCCACGGATACCGTCAAAAACACCGTTTACTACGTGGCCAAAAAGATGAAGCAACGTTGCACGGCCGAAGAGTTCGCCATCGAGATTGCCAAACAATTCGTAAAGGAGTACCCACTGGTCAGTCAAGCCACCGTGGACGTGGAGCAAAAGCCTTGGAAGAGAATGCAAGTGCTTGGAAGGCCACACAACCACGGATTTACGATGGGTGGGACAGAACTCCGTACGGCCCAAGCGGTATACAACAACAGCGGACTTGTGAAGCTCTCGGCAGGCGTGAAGGACTTCATGGTCCTGAAAACGACCCAGAGCGGATACGTGGGGTACCTCATCGACAAGTTTACCACATTGGGAGAGACGACTGAACGTTTGTTGGGGACATCAATCACCGCATCTTGGACTTACTCTACACCACCGAGGGATACAGAGAAAGCATACAACAACGCGATGGACTCGCTGGTTGAGGTGTTCTATGGGAACCCAGCAACGGGCATCTACAGTCCATCCGTGCAGTACACACTGCACGAAATGTGTCAGGAAGCCTTGCGACGTGTCCCGGAAATGGAATCTATTACAATGAGGCTTCCTAACATTCATTTTTTGCCGTACAACCACGAAAAGTCAGGTGTCAAGTTTGAAGATGACGTGTACATTGCCACCAGCGAGCCTCATGGAACCATACAGGCCACAGTGACCCGGCGCAGGGCAAGGCTGTAGAGGCGACGCTTGCAACTTGCTACCTTAAAAGTTGGAGAGGGTCAATAGATCTATCGTTTTGGCGGATTTCAAAGTGCAAGTGAGGACCACTTGCTCTTCCTGTTTCACCCACACTACCGATTACTTGTCCAGCATCTACACTCTGCCCTAAGAGCACAGATATCTCATTGCAGTGTGCATATCTTGTGATATACCCGTCTGCATGCACAAGCTCAACCAGATTCCCATAGCCAGGTCCGTCATATCCTGCAAACGAGACTTCTCCATTGGCAGACGCACAAATGCTGGTGCCTATATCTGCTGCAAAGTCAACACCTTGATGGAGCCTTCCCCAACGCATGCCATAACCACTGCTCACAATACGCTCCTCCAAAGGAAAGAAGAATTTGTTCCTCCTCATCCATCTGGCAATTGTACTCGACATTGACTGCCGGACTGGTGTACTTTCATGCCTGGTTTGCCTAATTGGCACAGGAGCCACCTTTCTTACCGATCGTACTCTTTTGTACATCCCCTTGTCCTGCCTTTGGGCAATGCCCTTGAGTGTCCGTTCCGAGATGTCGGGTCCACCGACTCCATTCATGGAGAGGAGATCAGCAGAGTTGTTTAACACATTTCCAAATCTACCTGGCCTGGAAACGTACAGGTGCTGACCGATACAGATGTTCGTAGAGGGAAGGTTATTGATTCGCTGAACATCTTCCACAGAGGTCCTGGAGGGGTGAAGAGAGAAGTCAGCCACGATTTATTTCGACTCCTACGGTAGACGTTAGGTTTGGATTGCCCCGGTCGCAAGTTACCTGTACACGTTTGCAATCCGATGCAGCGTATCTCCATGCATGACTTGTATTTTCACAAACGACGGACGTGGTTTCCACGCAACGTGTCGCACGTATGCCAAGGGGCCGTTCAAAATGCCGGGTAGGGGGTGGGTGGATCTGCACCTAGCGGACACGACCGTGGGTAGACGTAGCTCTTGTCCAGCGAATATCTTGTTTGGATCTTGTCCCAGGGATGGATTGGCAGCTAGCATCTGCCGAACGTCACTTTTGTGTTGTCTCGCGATGGAGAACAGACACTCTCCTTTGCGGACCGTGTGTCGTTCGGTTCCTTCATCCGTCCGTTTGGATCCTTTGACCTCCATGTTTCAGCACGCGACTTGCCACCTCGTGTCTCTCTCTCTCTCTTCCCTTCGACCCGCCCTTCCCGTCCCTCGCGATGGCGGCGTGTGGGCCTCCCGCGCTCGCGTCCGGTCGACTTGGGTCGACGACCGTCGATTTTTACCCTGAGCCGTTCATTTGCATCGAGGAGATCCACTGGGTCTGTAGTGAGGGGACATCCACTCGGACTGGAACTCCCAGAACTCGGTGGATTTACAGGTGATCCTCGAAAGGTCCCCATGGAAACCATGCCCAGTGGATCACGATTGGGACACAACCAGATGGCAACTCCCCAGCTGGAAATGAAGGGACACCTTGGGTGAGGATCAAAAGCCGCCGAACAAGAGCGAAGCAGCCTTGTCCACGTCCCCTTCGCACGCCTGGAGAGCTTCCACAGCCTGGGAGCGAGAAAATCCCAACTGCGTCAACTTCTGAATGCTAGGCTCCGATCCACCTTGCCTAGGTGCTGCAGTAGGAGGAGCCGGGATCTTCTCAGCTTTTGGCGTTCCACCGCTAGGACCTGCAGGGGGTGGACCCAAAGGACCCATTCGCAAGTGCTCCGGCAGCTGCCCTTCGGAAAGAAAAGGGACCTCGATCTGAGAGGTGCCAAACCTAAGCACGCTCCGCTTCAGATCGATCGAGCACTCGTGCCGACGCAACATATCGAGTCCGAAAAGAAACTCCATGTCATCGTTCTCCAATATGGTGAAGGTGCATGGAAAGTAGGAACCTGCAACTTTCAACGGAGCCTGGTGCACGCGACCCACAATGCGCTGGGTCCCCACGCCTCTCGCAATGCCCGAGAACCGTGTGTCGCACAACCTCATAAGATTGCACTTTTCAGCACACTTTTGGCTCATGATTGTGCTTTGAGCCCCACTGTCAATGAAAGCTTTCAAAGGAACACCGTTCACTTCCATGTCCACGTACAGCATCACCACGGTCCCAAATGATTCTGGCGTGTTTTCCAAGGCAGCTTCTAAATTCTCATCAACCTGCGCCTGTCGGATTGCCTCCTCGATCTTTCGCTGTGCTTCAACGTTGAAGGGATCGGCTGCAAGCAAGGCGAATTGCTCAGCCTTTAATCGTTCTGCCTCCAGCTTTTCAGCGTGAATCCTACGCAGTTCCACTTGGAGCATCTCCGTGTTTCTCTGCAAAACGGCTTCCGCAAGCTTCGGGTGGGACTTTCTGAGAAGCTCGAGGGTGCCTGGATTGCTTGATACGGCATCGAGGAATGCATTTGGGTCGAGCGCGGATCCATCCGTGCCGAGCGCGGTTGGCTGTCCACTGGATGGTTGGTTGCTGGTGCTCGCCTTCCGCAGGAGCAGAAGCAGGTCTCCTTCCTTCACCCCTTTACCGGACAGAGTATCGAGATCTTGCAGCAGCTTTCCTTCGTGCAGCAGCTTCTGCGAATTCATGGAGATCCCGGTCTCTGCTTCCAAGATGGCCTTGACGTTCTCCACGAGTTCGGCTGGATCGACCTGTAGCGTTTTTTCGTTCGTACGTCACACGGTCAGTCGCTTCGCTCGACGGATCGGTTGCCTTGCGATCTCCCCGATCTTCACCTCCAAGTTGAACACTTGTCCTTCCTCCGTGCTCACGGTCAGCTGCATCCTGTCCGATCTCGGTCCTTCCACGTGTCGTGTGGTGCCGTGTTGATCCGGTTCGGGACCCAATCGATCGTCCAAGGTCGATAGCAACACCCTTCGATGGGGGCTTCACGTCTGCACTCCCCTGGCCTCCTTCTGCCTTCGTGGAGGGGGGTGGGTGTCAAGACAGCTGGGTGCGAACGATGGAAGACGACAGCGTGCGCGTGCTGGACAAATGCATGCTGGATGGACACTTCGACGAGACGAAGGAGAACGTGTTGAAGAAGCTGCAGGAAGACGTGAGAAATGAGACGAGAGATGGGATGGAAGTGGGAAGAGCGAAGCAAACGAACTGACCGATGGATTCCCGCAGGAGAAACTGCGCGCACTGTCCGAGGGGGCGATCGAAGAAGCGATGGATCGGTTGGAGAAGGAAAACCCCACCAATTGGATGGCGGACAGGAACGTGTTCGAAAAAGTCAAGCTGGATGTGGAGTGCGTGTGCGCCTGGAAAGTGCGACCCGACCTCCGCGAAGGAGGGCTAGATGCGTCGACTAACACTTGCTTGTGTGCGTCGCGGCGAAATCGCAGGGAAAGGATCATGCGGGCGGTGGACGTCGAGGTCTGGAGCACACTGGAGGCTCCCGAGCAGCGAGAAGAGATCCTCCGTCAAGTGGAGGAGGCGCTCGGCTCTTCGCTTCTCCGACGGTGACCGATCATGCACTTCAGGTATCGAACCAGTGAAAATAAACCCGCCTCGACGTGCTTTCCTACCTTCCACGACCGCACAGGTCCGCCTCCGTCGTCGTCGTCGTGATCCGAGTCGCACCGCGGTGCTACTGCACGTCGCGAGTTGGCCGACTCGCGCCCTCTGCTTTTCGAACGGTCCACGCGGTCTCCAACGAGATCGCCCCCTCCCCTCCCCTCTCGATTGGCCGTTCAGAAAGACCGTGAAGACAGCTTCCTGCTTCGGTCCCTGGGTGGTCCCTGCCTGGGCCTCTCAACCTCTGCCTGATCGGTCGTGCTTTCGGAAAGCACGATCCAAGCAGGGAAAGGGAGCCCCTTCCATCCGAACGCGGGAAGCTTAGACGCGGCCTGCTCGACAAGCAAGCGCACGTGCAGGTCCATCCGCGTGCTTCCCTGGACGCCATGGCTCATCTGCAGCTCGCACAGGGAGCGATCGCCCAAATCTTCGCCGGACAGACGGATGCGAGGCCGGCCTTGCAGGTTGTCGGTGAGGCGACCCGTCCGACGAATGCGAGGAGCGACACGCGCGTCATCGTGACGTCGTGGAGACTGACGGAATCGCAAACGACGTGCGTCCAACCTGCAGACATCAAACAGATTGGCCAGTCCGTGAATCAAGCCGAGAGGTTCCGCCTCATCATATCGGATGGAGTGCACTACACGCAAGCCATGCTGGCCACGCAGTTGAACGAGCTGGTGAAGAACAAGCTCGTGGACAAGTGTTCCGTCGTCCGGTTGAATGAGTACCTGTGCAATGCGGTACAAGGCCGAAAAATCGTCATTATCCTTGGGCTTGAACCGCTCGGAATGCTACCTCTTCAAGGCCAGCCCATGGACTACGAAAAGTCACTCCGAGCCGGGCAAGACAATGGGGCAGCACAGCCACCTGCAGCTGTTAGGCAAACGAACCCCGCCCCGCAGCAGCCTGCAAATCCGAATGCATACGTGGGAGGAATGGCCCAGGCTGGTATGAACAATTCTGGGAATTATGGCAATCAAGTCCAAACGGGGTATGGCAACCCTGCTGCACAGAGTACCTATGCCCAACCTGTCCCTCCACAGTATAACATGAAAAGCAATGGCCCAGTTGTTCGAAATGAAGCTCCTGCAAAAATCATGAAGATTAGAGCGCTCAATCCCTACCAGAACAGGTGGACCATAAAGGCTAGAGTGACAAACAAGGGAGAAATACGTCGTTGGCACAACGCCCGTGGGGAGGGAAAGGTGTTCTCCTTCGATCTCGTTGATGAAGATGGAGGTGAAATTCGCGCTACAGCATTCAACGAGACAGCAGAAAAGTTCGAGGGTATGATCGAACCTTTCAAAGTATATATGGTCTCCAAAGGAACACTTAAGCCTGCTCGGAAAGCATACAACCACTTGAACAATGAATATGAAATCACCCTGGAAAGTGCCTCGACCATAGTTCACTGTCCAGAGGAAGACCGTTCTTCTCACATTCCAATGATCCAGTACAACTTTTCGTCAATCTCAGAACTGGAACATAAGGAACCTGGAAGCATCGTTGACATACTGTGTGTTGTCACATCGGTAGATCCCTGGACTACGATCCAAAGGAAAGACGGGAGTGAGACGCAGAAGCGATCAATGATGGTAAAGGATCAGAGCAATCGATCGATCGAGATGACGCTGTGGGGAAAATTCAGCACGAACGAAGGAAACCAGCTGGAGGAAGCGTTGGGGACTGGAAGTCACCCAGTCATTGCTGTCAAAGCAGCTCGGGTGGGAGATTACAATGGAAGATCACTGGGGTCCATCGGCACCACACAAGTTATCATCAACCCAACGGATGTCTCTGAGGCTGCAACTCTCAGGCAGTGGTTCGAAAATGGTGGTTTCAAGCTCGAATCCACACCATTGAGTGGTGCAGGAGGGATGGGCACTAGGCAAGACCGACGAATTCTCCTCAGTCAGATACATGACGAATCGCTTGGAACCCACGGGCAACCTGCATGGGTTCAAATCGCGGCAACAATCACTTTCATCAAGAGTGAAAACCTTTACTACCCTGCATGTACTTTGAAGAATGGTGAGAGGCAATGTCAGAAAAAGCTCATTGATAGTGGAGGAGGGGATTGGTATTGTGAACGATGTCAGTTGAGATCAGAACCAGAATGGAGATACATCATGTCAATGACTGTCAATGACCACACAGGTTCTCGGTGGGTCACGGCATTTCAGGAGGCAGGGACAGAAATTTTGGGCATGACAGCCAATGAGCTTCATTCAAGAGAAGGGACTGTTGAGCATGAGCAGATATTGCAAAACAGCACTTTCCGCAAGATGACTTTCAAACTGAAAATCGCAGAAGAAACGTATCAAGATGAAACTCGTGTCAAGCTTACAGTGATCAGAGCAGAAGAAATGAACTATGGTGCCGAGTCCAAGAAATTGCTTGGCTACATAAGCAAACTTCAAAATGGTGAACCAATACACCTTCCATTGCAGGATAACAAAATGAAGCCACCCCTAACTCATACGCCTCAGCCATTGTCTGGTGGGCGTCCAAGCCTGGGGGGCATTCAGCCTGATCATCCGCCAGCTGCGCCTTACTCCAGCGGGTTCGGCGGACCAGTTGGCAATGCCTTCAATCAACAGTCTGCTCCTGTAGGCAATGCCTTCAACCAACCACCTGCTCCAGGTGGCTATGGAGGATATGGTGCAGCACAGAATTCTGAGAAAGGTGGTTCAGGTAGCTGTTTCAAGTGTGGAGAATCTGGTCACTGGGCGCGGGACTGCCCGTCTGAGAAAGGGAATGCCCCTCGGGCCAACATGGCAGGCGGTGGCGGTGGCGGTGGCGATTGTTTCAAGTGTGGTCAGTCTGGCCACTGGGCCAGAGATTGCACTGCTGCAGGCGGCGCTGCACCAGGGTTTGCGGCAGGGGGGTATGGCGGAGGAGGGGGTGGATATGGTGGTGGTAGACGTTACTGAGAACATCCAATGTCACACATTTGCCTGTTGCCTTCCTTCTTTTTTCTCCTCCTTGAAGCCATCAGTAGAATAGGCACGATGACAGGAGCATCAGCTTTCCTCTACCAAGACCCCCTGATTCGCAGACTGGGCCGTCTTCTCCTCCTGAGCATTGGAGGAAGATTTCATCTTAATGTTGTACTTCGCCTGAAATGCAGAGAGTTCCTTGTTTTTTTCTTCGATCTGTTCGCGTAGCTTCGCCAACACTTGTTCGAGACCTTCCTTGTTTTTCTTCACCGCAGGAAGCACCTCCCCGACGGTTCTCTCCACAAGCACTCCACCAACCAGACGGAAGCACTTCCTCTCGCTCTCCATGGGCCCCATGGTCTTGATCACCAGCTCGTGTTCTTTGGCTTCGCTCTCCAACTCAGCGATCTTGCTCGTGATCTGCCGTTCTTGGCGCAACGTTCGAAGGACGACGTTCGTGTTCGTGGTTCGAGCCAAAGAGTCGCCTACCGGTCAGCTTTCGTCCACATCGAACAAGCACCGTCCATGGGTCCGCTTCCCCGTCGAACACCAGATCGGCGTTGATTCGACCGCATCCTCTTTCGCACATCGAAGCACGCTCGATTCGCCGACGTGCGCAAGAGCGCGATCGTCTCCTTTCGATCCCCTCGTGCGCCGCACCTGCTGCACTTCTTGGCGGAGGAGGTTGAACTTTCGCACCACCTCTTCTCCGTTCTTGGGTTCCGTCATGCTTCCCGACCTCCACAAATCAGCTGTGGATCCTTCCACGTCGTGCGCGACCACAGTTGTAGGCCGCTGGTCCGTGCGACACGCCTCCACTCGCGAGTCAACTCCCGAATGGAAAGGAAGGGTAGGCACGAGGGAACCTGCCCTCTGCACAGCAGGGGAGCAAGAAAGATGAAAAGGGACGAAATCGGACCTAGTCCGACGCAATGCCAGCTGATGTGAAGTGGGAAGGAGGGTAGAAGCCATCCTCAAAGACAGGAAGGACATTGGAGAAGGGCAAGGAATGTCCAGGTGCAACCAAACACGCATGGGAAAGGCTACGCACAAGATGGACAGAAGAGAGACAGACCAACGGCCAGCATTCGACAGCAGGCCCCGATCGTGCCGACCAGACAAACTAGCAAGGTGAGACACGGTACGCAAGCATGGGAAGGAGCCGAGTCCCTCCGGACGCATACATCTGGCGCGTGGTATGTCCATTGAACACTCGTGTTTGTGTGACGATATGAACTTTCCCTCGTGCAATACTAGCTCGAGGAAACCTGTGCGGGTCACTCGCTGCTCTCGGACGTTGCAAAATGGCGTGCGGAATACAGATATAAGTTCAGCAGCCAGTAGGATTGCATGCGTCCTCTCCCTCGACGGAACATTGCTGGACGAGATGATTGAACCCACAACATTTATTCACTACAGGTAATCCGAGGAAGCATAGTAATCGTACCCGATTGCTGTCAAGGCCAACACTCCGAACGAAGACAGGGACAGCAGGAGGGCTCCACTGGTTATGATGGCCCCGTGGTACAAGATACAGGGAATGGCTACAGATCCTACCACCGTGAACCCGGTCAAAAACTTCCCAGCATCTTCCCAAGGGGATCCACCAGACGCGCTCCAGCTCCCGTAGTCCCCATACGACGAAGACCCAAAGAATATGGTGGGCATGGGTGCCAGCACGTACATGAGCACGTTGAGCATGGGCCACCAGTTGTCATACAGGGTGCATGCGAGAAGTTGGAGCACCAGCCCGAGGGTGAACGTGCAAGCGAACAGGAGCAGCACCCTTGGGCCCATCTTTTCCCGTCGACGTTGTCCCCGTTTCTCTCCTGCTTTTCCTACTTTGCGGTGTTTCGGAGCGCCGCTCGACCGTGCGTCCGATCCACCTTACGACCTCTCCTGTCCACTCCCGGTCTTTTCCTCTCCTTCTTCGCGCAGTTTCGCCCTGCCGGTTCGAGGCAGTTCGCGACCACGTCCTCGGCTCGAAAGTCGCAGGTGCACGTGTACTCCTCGCTTCACTTGGGTTCAATGGGGGTTCCCAAGGAACGGGTTGAACCTTTCCCTCGGTTCAACCCGTCCCAATCGAACCCACGGACCCGAAGGTCTAGAAGGGGATCTCTCCCCTCCCCATACCCACCGGGGAGTTTCTTCTCTCTCGATCCGGAAGGAGCAGGGGAGTTTCTTCTCTCCTGTTCTGGGGAGAGGGGGAGATGGCGTCTCGATTTCACCAAGATTTCCCGCCAAGTCTGGTGCGACACAGGCGCGCCATCGCCACCGCTGGAGGGATCGGTGCAGGCGTTTCGAGACGTTGCTGGTCCACACAGAGGTGGAGAGTCTCGTAGGACAAGGCTCGGCATCGCAAGGTCGGGGGTCTGCAGCGCAGCAGACGAAGACGGAAGAACGCACGTCGCCATGGACCAAGCAGAACTACGCAACAAGATCTTGGAAATACAGAGAGATGCGAACCTGACCGATGAAGAAAAGGCGAAGAAGAGACAAGAGTTGATGTGTGCAGGGTTCGCCAAAGCCAACCCAACCCAGGCGAAAGAGGTGCAAGAAAGGAAGGATCAAGGTGAGGGTAGAAGCAAGCAACGTAGATGCGACGCGCCGAACCGATCCGAAAGGAAGATCGGAATGGATGTTGGCTGACCAAAGGCGTCTTCCCTTTAGAGGACAACATGCTGGCGATGCTTGACGAAACACTCAAGTGTTCAATATGCTACAACCTGTGTGAACGACCAGTCACCTCCCCTTGTCAACACAACTTTTGTTTGCTTTGCTTGACCAAGTGGAGCAACCAAGGGAAACACTCCTGTCCCACGTGTCGATCGCTGATCCCGAAAAAATGGGCGACAAACCCAAGGATTAACGCAGCGCTGGCAATGGCCATACGGATGGCCAAGAGAGGCGAACGCAAGGCTGCTTCCCGGGTCATCGTAGAACGTCAGAGGAACGAGGATAGACCAGACGATGCATACACCACGGAGCGCGCAGTGAGGGCTGGAAGGGCAAATGCCGCAAGCGGACGGATATTTGTGAATGTACCCTCCGATCACTTCGGACCCATTCCTGCAGATGCAGATCCAAGAGGACAAGGAGTCCTGGTGGGGGAGAGTTGGAGAGACAGATTGGAATGTAGACAATGGGGTGCGCACTTTCCCCACGTTGCAGGAATTGCGGGGCAGTCAAATGTTGGTTCCCAGTCTGTGGCCCTTTCTGGTGGGTACGAAGATGATGAGGACCACGGCGAGTGGTTCCTGTACACTGGCAGTGGCGGGCGTGATTTGTCCGGAAACAAGAGGACAAACAAGGAGCAAAGCTTCGATCAAAAGTTTGAGAACATGAATCAAGCGCTGAGGACAAGCTGTCTTGAAGGCTACCCGGTGAGGGTGGTACGTTCGCACAAAGAAAAGCGATCTTCCTATGCTCCAGATCAAGCTGTGGTTCGGTATGATGGAGTGTATCGTATTGAGAAGTGTTGGAGGAAGCAAGGAAGACAAGGGCTGCTTATGTGCCGATATCTGTTCGTCAGGTGTGATAACGAGCCGGCTCCGTGGTCCTCTGAAGAGGCTGGAGACAGGCCAAGGCCCCTGCCCAATGTGCCTGAACTCAAGGGTGTTGACAAGGTATTTGAGAGGAAAAATCCACCCGCTTGGGACTGGATAGAGAGTGAACAGCGATGGGGGTGGAGCAGATCCCCACCAGTGAGCCTCAAAGCAGGAGGCGAGAGTGCACCAAAGAAGAAGCGGAGACTCATGAGTGAGAACCAACGTCTTTTGAAAGAGTTTGGTTGCAAAGTGTGTGGGAATGTCCTTTCATCGCCGATAAGCACTCCTTGTGGGCATGTGTTTTGCAAAATGTGCTTGGAGAAAACATTTTCAGGGATTGCTGAGCACAGAGAAAGGGCAGTAAGCAGCGGGCGCACAATGCGTGCTCAGAAAATTGCGAAACCATGTCCGGCATGCAAATATGATTTGGCAGAATTCCTGAAGACAGCCCAAGTCAACAAGGAGATGGAATCAATAATTGCTAGAGTGGTAGAGAGCGCCAAAAAGCAAGAGGAGGCCACAGAGAGCCAGGACGATGAAGTAAAGCCAGCTGACACGGGTGCAGAAGAGCCTGCAACACCCGTGGAAGTCGATGAACCTGACATTGAACCATCAGCAAACGGTCGATCCTGCTTGAATGAAGACTTGGATGGCCAAGACAAGGTTGTACCACAAGCTATGCCACCTTCCACAGAAGATGATGGGCACCTGCAAGAACCGGAAACAGCTAAAAAGGAAAGTATTGATTTTCAGACGCTTTGTGAACGCTATCCCGACTACGATGCTGAACTTTTGAGAGGAATGTTGGAAGATCAAGGAGGTGATATTGAGGAGCTTGATGCAATCCTGGGTAGGATGAAGCGTCAAGCCGCTGCTGCCGAGCGGAAGGCTGCTGGTTGCTCGACGAAGAAGAAGCGGAGAAAAAGGATGTGATTTAGGGCTTCTTAAAACTGGCAATCTGTTGCCGAAAGATTGCCCATACGAGTGAGTTTCTCAGCCCAACAACTAGGTGCACAATTTTGTTATTCGCACATTTGCACGTTTGGACCTGTTCCACGAGCTGTTTCAAAGACTTTCGCCAGGTAGTCTTCAGTTGATTGTCCTGGGCTTTAATTGAAATAGTCCATTTCTGGCACACCTCTCTCCATCCCACCACTGGCTCCAAAGCATATTTTCCATTCGAAACACTAGTGCGTGAAAAGTGCAGGATTCTCCTTGATTGATGGATGATCGGCAGTGCTAGAATGCAGAGTAGAACGCCGCGTCAACACTGGCAGGCCACCGACCTAAAGGCAAAACCTTCTGAGTGCAGCATAGCACATCAGTAGCATTGGTCTATTGATATCGTACGTGATAGGCATTGCATCGTGCCTCTCAAACCATGTCAGCATGCCTTTGTAAAAAAACCATCCAGGTTGCAGGATTGTCTGATCTCTATTTTGGGAAAACTGAATGCTTCACATCTGTGCGGCAATCGCCGTGCCCGCTTGGGAAAAGCTTGATATTCATGGCCACAATGTGTGCAATCACGACACTTAATGTGCATGATGCAGCCGGGTCGTTCGGCACTGTTTGCGCGGTCCTCGCACGATGTCCCATCGGCTCTCGAAGGTAAGCTAGCGGCTGGTTGCACTCGCACCCAGGGTGGCTCGAACAATACAAACAGAGCTTTGCAAACCAAAAAACGAATGGTGTTGAGGGACCTAGCGTGCGTGGTAGTAGCATGTTTCAGTCACAGTCACAGAGCCAGGCATCCTATCGCATGCAATTTTGGCAAAAGGATAGTGGCCGTCTACACCAGCACAGGCAAGAGATTCTAAGCTGAAGATCCATGTGCGCTCTCAACAGTCCCAGCAAAAATGTTACCGATACGGGTCAGCATGCAGGAGTTGCCTGCAAGGCATGGTATGAGCAGCATGGGTCTACCAAAGTACATCCTTGGTTCTTGTGGGCGCAACCTCACTCTCGGGATGTGATGGGTACGTTCCGGCATTCCCGTGCCCGTGTCGGATGTCCCACCTGGGAGCGCCACATATGGATTGCACTGATGCAGAAAATCGATCCACTCAATGCCCCGCTCAGGTGATCACGATAGGACTCGCCATCTGGTCTCGCATTTTCTGGATGTACTTGTTTGGGTATCACGCACGATCATACGGGTCGTAGCTGGGGCTCCCGCGTTCTCCTTTTCGTCGCACAGGTGATCGCGACGCATCCCTCTTCCATCCCGATCGTCCGTGTCGCGGCGATCGGCTGCGTGAGCGGTCCAAATGGCTTCGTCTTCTCGGTGATGGGCTCCTTCTCCTCCTGTCTCTGTCCTCTCTACCACGCCCTCTTGTTCTTTCCTCCCGTCGATTTATTTCTCGTCCGTGCACCCGCGCTCTCTCTGCTTCTCTTTCTTCTCGTATCCTTCGATCGTCCTCTTGCTTTTGTCGCATCGCCGCGATCAGTTTTTCTGCTTCCTCGCGTTCCTTCCGGCGTCGCTCGGCGTCTTCGTCCAACCACTGCTGTGGGATGCCTGCTTCGTTCTCCTGGGCGGAGAGCAGCAGCTTCCACATTTCCTTCATGAACGGAGCGGCCTTGTCTTCCAAGAATCCGGACAGTTGGATCTGCATCTTCTTCGGATCCAATTCCTTCACGTTGCCGACGACGTTTCGCACGTGATGTGGTTCGTCGGTGGGTCAGCCTCTCGTCCACCCGCCTCGTCGCGTTTCTCTCGTCTCGGTATTCTTCCTCACCTCCTGTTCGAGCAGCGTGCGCACGTATGCGGTGAGCACTTCGTCTTCTTCTCCCAGCAGCTGCTCGAGCCGCTGGTGGACCCATCGTTCCATCCGATCCAGTTGGACGTGCGACACGTCCACCGGTTGCGCGAATTCCTTGGGGAACTTGCTTCTCTTCATCATCCTGGACTCCTTGTCGGCGAACCTCCCGTCTCCCGCCGTCGTCGTGCCGCGCAATCCTGCGCTCATGGCGATGGAAAAGGTGCGCCGAATCTGCGACGAGGCGATGGCCGTCGGCCATGCCACCTGCACCCAAAGACAGCGGTCCATCACGGTCCTTATACGGTCTTTGAACGGTCCATGAAAGACCGTGCATGGACAGCGGTCTTTACACGGTCTTCGGATGCCCAGGGATGGGAAAACCCTCCCCCCAGACCCCCCTGGTTTATCGGATCGGATCGGATCGGTCCCTTTCGTCCCTTGGGAACCCGCGGTGAACCGTCGGTTGAAAGGGCTGGGTTGAACCCGTGGACGCCCCCTTTCCCATCCATCGGATGGTGTGTGTGTCGCACACGTGGTGCTTGCAGTCCATCACGGTACATGAAGGGAACCCAAGTGCTGCTGCGTGAGACCTTGAGCATCCTGCGTGGCGTGTCCGACAAAAGGACCGGTGGACTGGTGTGGAAGACATTGGCAAGGCGCAGGCTGAGCCCAGAACAGAAAGAGAACCAAAAGAGGAGGCGAGAGAGACAACAGACCAACGCCAAGGTGTTGCGAGAAGCAGCAGCAGCAGAACCCAACGGAAAGGAGTGAACCCGAATACGAAATGTTGCGAATGGAAGCGATCCAGATCAAGTGCAGGAAGCCGATGGATACGACGGGAGCTCGACGCGGTCGAATCCGAACGGGTGCGCAACCCCTGGAAGGGAGGCGGCCGGGAAGGAACTTTCCCAGAGAAAAAAGAAAAAACGTGGGACAGAGACGTTCGAACCCATGGAACATCAGGACGCGTGCAGTGGAGCTCCCTTCCGGAGGAGGAGACGGAAAGGGTGGAGACGGAAAGGGTGGTGCAGGTGGCGGTGGAGGCGGTTGGGATGCCGGAGGCGAGGGTTCGGAAAATCGACCGTCCGGATTCAATCCGTTGGCTCTCTTCCTCGCTGGCGTCAAGGCGCGTACAGCTGCAGACCCCAATTTTCCCTTCAAAATCTGCTTGGAGCTCCTCAATGACGCGACCATCATCCTTACGGTGAACTTCTTGGCCAGAGGGGAGAGGTTTTTCAAGGAAATACAATTCGTACTGTGCCAAGCGGCGGTGTCCCTCCTTAACGACACGGCATTGGTGTATCTCCTTGCTCCTACAGGTGCTAAAGCTGTGAGCCAAGCAACAGGCCTGAGAGGATACATCGCGTCCTTGCCGGCCAACCTTTTCCAAGCAGGAAGGTACTCCATCGCCCAGAGGATCGGCTGCGTCCTGTACAAAGGGTGCATTTACTCGTGCATTGGTTTTGTCATGGGCTTGTTGGGGACACAGATAGTCCACACCCTGACTGACGTACAGGAACGCATGGATCCTGCATTCGAAGCCCCAACAGAGATGCAACCTGTACTGAAGTCTGGCTTCGCGTGGATGGGCTTCATGGGATTGAACAGCAACCTGCGATACCAAACCGTGAACGGATTGGAGAGAGTTGTGTATGCTGTGGCTGGTGACAAGGTTGGTTTGGCAAGAGCCGGCTCGCTGCTTGTGAGACTAAGTAACAACTTCTTGGGCAGCATGACATGGATCTGGTGGTCATCCTTCCTGAAGTTGAACGAGCCAAGACAATCCAAAAGGCAATCGAAATGAACCAGGTGATGGCGTGTGATTTTCCGCAGTACGTTGAAAGCATTAGGAGACGTGTTTAGATCAGGAAGCAAACGGGAGCGTACCCACGCCTCGCGTCATTTTTTAAACATTTATAAGGTTAACGCGCTCTCACAGAGTCAAGCCGGAGTCATCATCTTCGTCACCTCCCAGATCCTTCTGCCCAACAAAGTACAGTGCCCAAATGGTAGTGAACACACCAAAAATCACCCAGCCTAGGACAGGGTCGTTCACTCCAAGCATGCGACCAGTGCCCTCTGTGCTCATGCGATCATCGACCTACGTGGTAAAGGCAGCATTGAGTTAGCATGCAAAGTGCATCAGGCAGGTTCGATGTTCGTCTACCATTGATCTTGCCTTCTGCATGGCGATCGGGGAGTCCAGTCCGTCGCGCAACTTACCAAGGCGAAGGCCGGGGATGCAGACAGAGCGACAGCTCCGGAGATCACAGCAGACTTGATAGCTGCTCCGGTGCTCTTCTCTTCCTTTGCAGCCTGGCACACCACGGGGCGCGCGGAGCTGAGGGTCCTTCCGGTGCGAGCACCTGGTCGTGTTGCAAAGCCATGCGTGCGGATACGCGTCAGCCACGATTCCAGGGCGCATCCCGGTCTATTTATCCTTTTCTATGCTTCCTTCGCGTCCTCGACATCCGCCTGGATCCGTCCTCTTCCAGAACGAAGCATCCCGTCCTTCTCGTGCTCGAAATTCTTCATCGCTATCCACTCGCACCGAGCGGATGCTTTCGCCGCTCGTTTTCTCACCTGCGGAGGTGCGACGCAGAGCGGTCGCGGGACGGGCCGTGAGGGAGACACAGGCAGTCTGCATGGTGCTGTGTTGAGGCGGTTCGAGCGCTGAAAAGCGGCTAGTTCGTGTGGCAAGAGCGGCGGCCGAGTGGTGCGCAGTGAAACGTCTGTTCAGGAGATCGTTCAGGCACGGGGTGGGACCACGGCCTCATCGACGTGGAAACCCTAGGCCTTTCTTCCCATCTACCGCAGAGGAGATGAATACGTTGAGCCTCTCCTCTGCGGGGATGACGCATTGGAAGCCCCTTTCGGTTCCTGGGATGGGAACCCGGGTGCACGCGGGTTCAAAGGGACGGATCCGTCGGAACAGACCGAGGTTGGCTTCCTTTCTCGACCGGGAGGTGTCCTGGACGCCCCACGGGATCGTTCCCATCCGGCGATCCACTTCCACCAATCAGAGTGCAGGGATTCGGGAGGCCTCATCCGAAATCCGGTCATTCGGGCCCATTCCGATCTTTCCCCGCAGAGGATTCCTCCGGATACGACCCACCCCGATCCTTCGGTCACGGGAAGATCCCGGAGGGGACGGGTCCCGAGCTGGACCCGAGCCTCGGTCCCGCCCTGGCCCTCCGAGAAGAAACTCCCATCCGTTCGTTGTGAGTCCGCATCCCCTACGTCACAACCCCGCTTTCGAAACCGTCCCACCCCGATTCTAAACCCCGGTCGATCCCCTACTGTTGGACGATCTCCTCGGTTTCGATCCCCCTTTCGCTTCGTGTGGGAGGGAGGGAATGGAATCGCCCCGGCCCAAAAAGCGCGGGAAAGGTGGGGGGAACGAAGGCAACGTTCCCCTCCGGTGCAATCGGCTCGACCACCACCAACTCAAGGTTTGGACGGTGACAGATTGACGCGTGGAACGCAGCATGGCGATGGGAAATGGAAGGCAAAGGCGAGAAAGGAGAGGAAAGGGTGGGATGGAAGGAACCGTCGGATGCAAGAGGAAGAACACGCGATTGGACGAGGTGTTCCGGAAGAGGAGAAAGAGTTCACGAACCCCTGGTGCTGGACAGGTCGATGCAGACAAGCCTGCGATGAAGACCAGGACAACGATCCAGGACGTCAGACAGGCGCGGAAAGACACCAAACGAAAGTACTTCGCATCCGTCCAAGTCGACGAAGAGACCTTCTCTGTAGGGGACAATGTATACATTATCCTCGAAGATGGCTTCGAGCTGGTGGAAGAAGGAGACGTTTGTCAGATCTGTGGGAAGCATGAGCAAGACGAGGAAGTGCTGCTGGAATGTGATCGTTGCTCCAGAGGGTTCCATCTGCATTGCCTGGATCCTCCCCTCCATTCTGTGCCAGAGGATGAGTGGTTTTGCCCAACATGCTCCAACAACGAGGAAATCGACCTAAAAGTGCAGCATTATGGCCAGAATACTGCACGGATGCACTTCCTCAACGGAAAGTTAGCAGTATGCCGCATCGAAGCGCTGTACCAGCGACAAAGTGACATGACCTTCTGGTTCACTTCCAGATGGTACTATCTGCCAGAGGACACGCACACAGGAAGGCAGAAGCACCACGGAGCGCGGGAGATCTTCATCTCGAGACATGTTGATGATAACGATGTCAGCTCGCTGGTTCGGTCATGCAAAGTGTATACACCTGAGAAATTTCGAACGTGTTGCCATGAGGATGATGATGTGTATATGTGTGAATACGAATATGATCCTGCCTGGCAACGCTTTCGGCGGTACAGAGAGGACGAGGAGGAATGGCTTGCTGAGGAAGAGTACAAGCCCATGGCAATCATGGACATCAGTGAAGACGAGGACGAAGATTTCAAGCCCCTGCAGGAATGTCCAGGCTTGATGGCAGCTAGAGCGAAAGGTAGACGTGCATCTAATGCAGCCAATGTGCACAGGGGTAGGCGAGAAGGGTCTAATCAGGGCATTGGGAGAAGACAGAATATAAAAGGCTTAGGCACTCTCCAGATACCTGAAGCACCAAGAAGGGCACCTAAAACCGTCCTGGAAAAGGCAAGGCACACCCTGACACTGGCAGCAGTCCCGAAGGAAATGCCATGCAGAGGCGTCGAACGCGATGCGATCAGAACGTTTATTCGTGAGTCGGTGAAGATGGGAAGTCGATGTGTAGGCAGAAGCCTCTACATTTCTGGCGTGCCAGGAACTGGCAAGACTGCAACCGTCCTCGAAGTGATGCGATCCCTGAAAGCAGAATGCGAAGACGATGTGATTCCAAAGTTTCAATTTGTTGAGATAAACGGCTTGAAGCTCCCTTCCCCAGGCTATGCTTATACAAGGTTGTATGAGGCCCTGACAGGACAGTATCTCCCCCCAGCACAAGCTTTGGAACTCCTGGAGCAAAGGTTTAGCGTGTTGGGTTCCCGTGGCAGCAGCAATGTCACTGTCCTTCTCATTGATGAGCTCGATCAGCTTGTGACACGGAACCAAAGCGTCCTGTACAACTTGTTCGAATGGCCGCATCGTCAAGGCGCTCGTTTGTGTGTCATCAGCATTGCAAACACAATGGACCTCCCAGAAAGAATGCTTCCTCGAATCACTTCAAGGCTTGGATTCACCCGTCTTGGTTTTTCGCCATATTCTCAGCAACAAATTCAAGAGATTGTTCGATCGCGGTTGCAAGGAACAGCAGCTTTCCGTCCGGAGGGTATAGAGTATGCATCACGAAAGGTTGCTGCTGTCTCTGGAGATGTACGTCGAGCACTAGAGCTGTGTAGACGTGCTGCTGAGGTCGCTGAAACCGACCTTAGAGACCAAGATGTGCTAGCAGCAGCTCCTGCCCATCAAGGCCAGCAGGGCGGGCAAGGCAAGAAGAAGCAGAGAAAAGATGCAGGCATTGGTTCGGTAGGGATGAAAGAAATCGACACGGCAATAAAGGAGATGTTTGATGCATCGCACATGCAGTTGATCAAGAATGCGTCCAAACAGGAGAGAATATTCTTGGCATGTGCGTGCATCGAGGCCAGGAAGACCGGTCTTCCTGAGGTGGACATGGACGGCGTGTACTCTCGTATACTGAGCATGTGCAGGTTGAACTCTGAGGAGCCTTTACCTTTCTCTCAGGTTTCTGCTGCAGCGTCTAGGCTTGGTGCAGTGAAGCTTGTGCATTGCACTGACGGTTGGAGACACCGGAAGCGGAAAGTGTCTCTCAACATTCCCCCCGATGACCTCGTGCATGCTCTCAAGGCCGACGAGGAGATGCCGTGGATCTACCAGCAACTTTCGAGCGCAGTTGAAAAGGATTGAGTCATCTATAACAAGGTGGTGCAAACACACGGCTGTGGGTACGCCAGTCTGGGTGTCCATACTGGACACGGGTGCTCCCAGCCCGCCACCCTGGCAAGGCCGAATAAGTGCGTGTTTTCGGGGTCGTTAGGCACACTGTAAGGGTTCTTCCTCTCGCAGGAACTTAAGGAACCACTCGTCTTCACTGGTGGATGTACCTAGGAGCGAGCGTTTGGACAGGAGTGCCCGTCCTTCCAGTTCCTTGAGTGCCGTATCCTCGGCCTCTTCGACGCACCAGACGGTCTCGTGAGCATATTCGCGTCGGTCTTCCATCTGGCCAGAACAGCACGGGTGAGACGTGGCACTGTCTACTTCTTCCTCTTCCCATGGTTTCCTTTGGGCAGCATTCCGTTCGGGCGTGGCTGGCACCGTCCGTTCGACCGGCACCTGGTCCAAGAACTTGAGCAGATCCAGCATCGTCGACGTCTACCTTTCGGTTTCTATCCGTTCGATCCTTCCACCGGGTCTCTTCTTCGCCGTGCAGGTGGCGATGGACGGTATCCTTCGAGCTCCAGCAAGGCGTGGGTGTCTCGTCCAGGCGTGACCACTTGTGTCCCACATGTCGCTGACGACCGTCGGCTGTCCCCTCTGCCTGTGCGTCCGCATCAGCCCTCGTAAACCCGACCTGTCGAAATCACCGGATCGGTTGGTCCCACGACCCCCTCGGGCGATTTCGACCTCGGAAACCGGGGCCGAAGGGGGGGGAGGACCGTCCTCTGCGTGTCCTGAACGGAACCGGACCCGTTCTGTGCCAGGTCTGGGAGCAGCGTGGTCCATGACCCGTCGAGGATCGCCCACGTCCCCATTCCCTCCCCCGGTTTTCACACCCGCGGCTCCGCCGAGGCCCGGGGGCGAGGGGGACAGGACCGGACTTGTCCCTTGGGTTGCGTGTCCTTCGATCGAGGATCCTGAAACTCCCCCCGCCTCCTATGAGAACCCCTGGAAGGGAGAGGGGGAAACCGAGAACGAAGAAAGGGCGGGAATCCCACCCGGAGCACACGCCAGCTTGGCACGTTCGACCGAGGCCGACACGCGCACCGGGGAGATACGGTCACGCTGCAACGACCCATCGAGACCATCGTTCGACGAGGACGTTGGGTTCGAAGCGACGTCCTCTCCGAAACACGGGAAGATACGGTCGATCCAAACCGGGATCGTGTCCCGCAGAGGAAAGGGAAGGGTCCGGGGCGGGACCGGTCACGCACCCCGTTCCACCTCGGAGGAAACACCCACGAATCGACCGTCCTCGTTGCGTCCGGTTTCCTCTTTCCTCTGCGGCATCTTCGGCACCGTCCGGGGGGCGGGGGGGGCGGGGGGGGCGGGGACGCCCGGTCCATCCCGAAGGTCGACGTGTTCCCTTACGCCACCCCTCGGTCTGGAGGTGGGGAGGGAGAGACCGACAGGGTGGGGAACAGGCACAGGGATCACGTGCTACGGTCCCTTCCCCCGAGACCGTTCCCCCATCCCGAAATCCGGTTACGGATATCGCCCATAACGACCTCGAAATCCACGTGGTGGACGACAGGCACGAGGTCCCATGTGCGCCTGTGCGACGAACACGAACCTCGAACGTCGCCAGGACGAGGTGCACGAGGCGATGGGAGCGGGAGGAATGGATGGGGATTACCAACGACGCCAGAGGGCGGGATCCGCACCCTCGTCGAAACCGCCCGTGCCTCGAAACACGCGCATGTCCACCTGCTTGTCGTGTTTGGCCCGACGGCGTCGGTCGTACTGCGCGTACCCGTCCACCGAACGAAGTTGCTCCAACGTCAACGGATTCCCGTGCACCGTCAACGTGTGCAAGCTGGTGCATCCCAGGAACAACGCAGAAGGCAACGAAGCGATGCGATTGCGATCCAAGGACAAGCACACCAAGGCTTTCAGCTCGCCGATCCCCACCGGCACTTGCTCGATCAGGTTGTGCTCCAAGTGCAACTCTTCCAAAGACGTGCAACGATCGATGCCGTGCAAATCGCGTACCTGGTTGTGGCTCAGATCGACACGCTTCAATCGAGGCATGCTCCACAGGGTGCTGTGCACGTCCGTGATGCGGTTGTGCCGAACCGAAAGGCTCGTCAACTGCACGCACCGGTGGATCGCCTCGGGAAGCTCTTGAATGCGATTCTCGTCCAACACGAGGACGAGCAATCGAGGGAGCGAAGCGATACGAGACCAATCCAATGCGACGCCTTCGACGTCACCCAGGCGATTGCGACTCAACCGGAGGCGCTGCAACTTCGTCAAACACCCGACCTCCGGGAAATCCGCGAGTTCGTTGCGATCCAGATCCAACACGCGAGCGTCCACCACTTCCTTCACCTGCACGGGAAGTTCTTTCAGCTTGCTCTCTCGCAGACCCACGATCCCTGTGCCTTTCCACTTGTCCAACACGTGGCTGGACGATTCGACTCTCGTCACAGGCTTGCTTCCACCCGTGGAGTTGTATCCCGCTTCCTTCATCTTCTGCTGCTGCCATTGTTTCATCCGCTGTCGCTCCTGCACGACATGAAGCTGTCCGGCGGTCGGCCTGCCGCCGTCCGTGGACAGTACCAGCACCTTCGCACCGTCTCGAACTCCCTGTTCGACGAGCGAAACGCCTTCGTGCAACACCTTTCCTCTGCAAACCAGCTTCTGATAAGCAACATGAAGGCCGCATTCCTTCTCGATCTCCCTCTTCAAGCCGTCCAAGCCGTCGCCGACGTCGAACGAGACCTGCAGGATGCCTTTCGAAGTCTGTGCGCGAACGAAAGGCATGCCGGTCGGACGGCAGTTTCGTTTCGGATCTCCGCGACGTGTGCGCAAACTCCACCCACTTCACGATTCGCCAAGGATCGGCATCAACTGCGACTTCGTTGCTTTCATTCGTGTAGCCCAAGCAGCTCAAGACCGGCCACGTGGGAGCTGCAAGAGTGAAGCCAGGAGCGAATGCAGCAGGAGCGGGGGCCAGGATCCAATGACAACGAAACCATGCACGGAGCGGATGGAAAGAGGGGATACGAAAGGATGTACTAATTGCATTCTGTGGAACTTGGGAGTCAAGGAACCGCCTTTCAAGTTGCACAGGCATGGCGCCCTCGACCGGTATAACATAGCTTTGACTTCTATCATTCCTTCAGCAAACACCGGAGTGACGCTTGCGGCGAGGATTAGAATGGTGCCTGTGCTTCTCGTACTTCTTGACGTACGGCTCGCGAAACTTCGCAAATTGTTCATGGGAAAGTGCAGCAACCATGGAATCGAGCCACTCCACTGCGCGTTTCAAGTCCTCCACCAAGTGTAGAGCAGTGCCCCAGGAAAGATCTTCCCTGACTACCACTCGCAACAGCTTCACCTGTTTGGCATTCGGAGCCATGGTGTATGCCGGTACCACCCAACCACGCTCCTTGAGTTTGTCTGAAATGAGAAACTCGTCGTATACCCTCTTTGAGCCATCCTCTTTCGGTACAAGAGAAAAGGCGACCAAAGGTAGGCAGGGCTCCAACGTGTGTACGCTGAAATACCCTGTAGATTCGATGGACTCCTTCAAAGAACTGGCCACCTTTTTCAAATTCTTCATCAATGCAGCATAGCCGCAACGACCCATGCGCAAGAATTGATAATACTGACCAATGATCTGTGATGCACCACGGGAGAAATTGAGGGTGAATGACGGTTGGTCACTTCCAAGGTAGTTGGTATGGAATACCAGCTCGTCAGGCAAATCGCTCTTCGATTTAAAGATGCACCACCCGACACCGGGGTATACAAGTCCGTACTTGTGGCCACTCACATTGATGGATCGAACAAGAGGAAGACGGAAGTCCCATTCCAAGTGAGGGTAGACGAACGGAGCAACGAATCCACCGCTTGCAGCATCCACGTGTATGGGGACGTTCCAGCCTGTGGCCTCGTTTTTTAGGGTCAGCATTCGATTGACCTCTTTGACGTCTTCGAAATCACCAGTGTACGTGGAACCAAGAATGACACAGACTCCGATGGTGTTCTCATCAACCAGTTCCACCGCCTTTGCAGGGTCCATGACGTAGGGACCGCCCACCTCCATGTCCACGAAGCGTTCTTCCACCTCAAAGTAGCGACAGAACTTTTCCCAACAGACCTGAACCTCCGATCCCATGACGATATTGGGTTTATCAGTGGGCTTGCTTTCTGCCTGGCGCCTGTGCTGCCACTTCCTTTTCATGGCCAGGCCAGCGAGCATGATAGCTTCAGACGAACCTACCGTAGCCGTGCCTGTACCAACACCGTCTGTCATTTCTCCATGGTACAAGTCCACCAGCATGTTGACACATCTATTGTGGATTTCGGAGGAGCTAGGATACTCTTCGAGGTCGACGAAGTTCACGTTCAGGGACTCCTGCATCAGCTGCTCCACCTCGGGTTCCATCCAAGTGGTCACGAAGGATGCGAGGTTGAGCCTAGGGTTCGCATCCAGCATCCTTTCGTCCTGGATGATCTGTTTGACCACGTTCGGCGCCATTCCTTCCTCCGGAAACGTGGTGGAGGGGATTTCTCCAACCGCCCAGCGTTGGGCGAAGGTCGTCTGCATGCCATCCAGTCCCACCTTGTCCTTCTTCCCGCCGTGCAAGCGTGGCTTCTTGTGCTTTCCGTCCATGTCGTATCCACGTTCGGAACGTGCAGTTTCTTTCCTGGCCTTCCCGATGTGCACGGTCTAGTCTTGTCCAAAGTTTCTTCGACACGATTCGGTCGTTGGGAAGGGATCCCCAAGCTTCCCCTCTGAGGATCCCCAAGAATCTTCAACACGTGATCCAATCGGACAGACTGGGCATGTGTGGATGAAGATGCAAGGGCAACCAAATGTCGCGGACTTGCTGGGGGGAGATGGAGGACGCACAAGAGGTAGCCAGAGCCACCAAGGAGGCGGAAATGTGTGCGAGAACGTTCCTAGCAAAGCTTCTTTCGATTCCCAACGGTCGCGACGACTGTGGATATTGCTACGGTGGAGGGAGGGATATATATTCCCATGAACTCCCGTCATGATCCAGCAACCCGACAAGCATGCGATTCCTTGATTTTTGTGATGGATCCCATCAAAACGTCGCGAGGTTTGGACCCCATCCAAGCATGAGGAATGCAAGGACTACGAATTCTCAACTAAAAGGCTTCGTGTGCAAATTCTACATCATTCTTCACACCTTTGCCATACCTATGGTTCAATTGCATTTACCATCACCATCGCTCAGACACGTTCGGGTGGCCCGTAGGTCATGACAGAAATTACTTTTGAAGTGCTATAGATGGAACAAGACATCTTAAGTAGACACATGTCTTGACAACGCACATACCTGTTTTTGCAAGGAACAAAGACATGTTGCATCCACACGCCACCCATGTTGACAAGAGAAAGGAGCACGATAGTTCTCCTCCAACATGACTCCATCCGCCCTCGTCGAACAAAACATGATATCAACCAAACTCTTTGCGGGGGCATATTGTAAGGTTCTATTTCTGGTGTACATTGGATCGAGTATCGTGCAAGAAGTCATTTCTTTGCACATCTGCCGCTTTGCCAAAGTGAAAGCACCTATTCTATGGTCCTAATACGACCGTTGGTGAGCCGAAAACGAGGCAAGAGCACACGTTCCGCCTCTCTCGTGTTAAGGGTGACGCCGAAAGGACAGGGATTCATGGTACGTTGGTTCACTTGGAAACAAGGTTGAATGCCGTGTGACAATCGGTGAAACGCCACTTGATACGTGCGCATTCCTATGGAAACAACGTCCGTGCAATTTGCTATACGAGATCCTTCTCTTCGTACACGACTATGCCCTCGAAACGAGTCTTTCCATCCTTCACAACGTATCCAGATGGAAAACTCACAATTTTTTTCGAGTCATTCCCGTCACCTTCGAGAAGAGTGCAAACTTGACAATTAGAGACGACGTTGCAAAGTAGGGAGCTCGCGTGCACGATTCTATGGCCCATCCGCGGGCGCTGAGGCTTGGAATTGCGTTGAGTCGTTCTTGCGATATTGACTCTTCTCATGGGAGGAAAATGCTATCGACAAGAGGTTGAAGCAAGGGCACGCGTCACCCTTTCAAGGAAGGCGCATGTTGCCTGGGATCGGCCCGTCCATCGTGCACTTCCTCTACGGATCCATTGCATCCAACCATGCACCTTCGCCTGGCATGCCTCCATCTACGTTGCGTTCGCTCTGTTTCGTCCCACTTCGTGTCCCGTGTCCGCCATGGCTCGAGGCGAAACGAACCGTCGCCCTTGGGCTTGGGTTCGGGTTCCCAGGTTGGGTTCGAACCCATCTTTCCCCGCATCTATTCCATGTACGAACGGATCAGTTCGGAAGTTCGCGCCATTTCGTGCGACATGGAAGCAAACCGGACGAAACGAGCCATCAAAGCGTCCTTTGCGCACTCGAAGGGACCTGGTGAAGGAACAGGAGGAGCGAGACGGCGAAGGAGAAGGGAAGGCGTGCGACTGCTTTGCATGAGGCGCATGGCCGGATGGATCCGCACACTTGGGATCGTGCTCGTCCTGTGCAAAAGCCGGGCTGCGGCCTCATACAGTGTGCAGGAGGTCGTTGTACTCCTTGGCGACGTCCAACGACCTGCTCGTCCCTCGATGGGATGTGTGACGCTTGAAGTACGCTCAGGATCCTCGGAAGGCAGGTACGACTGCGTGGACGACAAATTTAAACTCCCGTGGCCCGTCGAAATGATAGGAGATACGTTCGATGTGATAGGGACAGCTCGAACCAAACACGGGGACGTGTCTGTGAAACTTACTTTGGAGTCGCCCCAGAAACATGCTCGTCTCAAGTTCTCGCTGGACTTCAAACAAGAGCTTGACCCAAATTGCACCATGCAAG
Organism: Picocystis sp. L7; assembly: GCA_020975725.1. Lineage (NCBI taxonomy): Eukaryota > Viridiplantae > Chlorophyta > Picocystophyceae > Picocystales > Picocystaceae > Picocystis > Picocystis sp. L7. The sequence goes on from QXJR01000004.1 coordinate 377,101, forward strand.
ACATCCTGGAACCAACATTTGCGATCACCAATGAGTGGAATACGTGTCTCTCAGGTGCTTTCAAACTACCCCACACTCAAGGAATGGAAACAGAAACCTACCAATGCTTCTCGATTTTCCTCGCAGCAGTTGCTGCCTTCGGTTGCTTCCTTATTACACGCCTGTCTGGAAGAATGACGCTTAAGGTTGGACAGCTCCATAAAGAATTGTCGGGATCGGATGCAGAAGTGAAAGCCACAAATGATCATAGTGAATCATGGACTCAACCAAGGCCACAATCCAAATCCGAAACGACAGATACTTTGCAATCGGATCCCATCGAGGAAGAACTCTTGTGTGTGCAGCGCATTTTACCAAGATCCAAGCGACTGATGCTTCACAAGGCACTGATGGACAACGGATACGCAAGTATCGATGACGAGAGCAGCGGCTTTTCAGCAGCAGAGGACTGATTACAAGATGCGTAGTTGGAATGCGATTGTTTAAATTGACAAAGAAAACACGAGGGCTTGTACCGACAACTCTACGCTTCTGAAATAATCCCGTGAATTGTCTCTGCTACTTCTTTGGTGTCTCCACGTGCTGCAACCCTCATTGCAACATTCCCACTGGCATCAATACCAAAGCTTAGTCTTGCCAATACTTTGACATCCCCTACAAATTTCCCTGCAAGCAAGACAGTATGCGACCTTGCATTGGGAGGAACACAGTCAGACCCCTCACAAGCCTGAAGACCCAGAATACCGGTCACCATCTCAATTGTTTCCTCTAGGCCGTTCTTAATGCCCAAACCATATTCGTCTACAACTTCAACCTCCTCGCCAAGTTCCTCCCAGCCATTTTTGAAGTTTGGGACTGCTGCTTTTCGAACAAAGTCTGCAGATAAAACATCCAGATCTTCCAGCTGGTAATCGTCCTCAAATCCATCTTCCTCCGGCTCTCCTGTGCTTGGATCTATCTCTTTGACAGTAAATCTGAGCAAACAAGGGATCTTGCCATTGACAGGTCCTGCGCTAGATTTCTCTATACAAACATAAGCAGATCCTGGCACGCCACACAAGAGCCTCTTCAATGGAATATTCTCCTGCTCTTCAAAACCCTCCATCCCTGAAAGGTCTACTTCCACAGACACATCATCAAGGACCTGCTCTTCAATGGTGTTGGTGCACTCAAATTGGAAAACCACATGGGAAGGGAAGATGTGCTTGACGCAAGTAACATGGTACTCTGTTTCACTTTCTGTGAGCTCAAACGGCGCAGAGGACTTGAAAAGTTTGCCAAGTCCTGCAAGCTGTGGGATGGTGCCAAGCTGTGCTTCGAAAAGTTCGGCCTTCTCTTCTTCCGTCTCCTGAATAACAGGAGGGTGTCCTACCTTGGCTTTGTTTTGTGCCTTGGAATCTGCCACAGGTTGGACGGGTGCTGCCGGCACTGTGGCTATATCAAAAGGTGCATCCTCTGAAGTGTTAAGATACTCTCTAAGTGATTTTTCAAGACTGCTCAATGGGCAGTGTAGACGACCAAATGCTATCGATGGGTTACTTTCCACCTCGCCTTTAAGTTGGGCCAAGAAGAAGGTGGCCCTGTCTCGCACTTCATCATCGTTGTCATACAAAATTCTTTCCAACAGGATGATAACCCTCTCTCGTAAGTTTTCGCACTCGAAGCCGAATCTGGCCAGAGCACATACTGCACTGGCACGTACAGTAGCATTCTCCAGTATGACACGATTGTAGATATATCTTATATATTTGGCTGGATCAGAAGATTTAGGGCCTTCTTTTCCAAGAAGATGCAAAATTTGAGTGCTGAGAGACGTGAATTCACAGTCTTCAATGAACTCGCATAGATGTGCAAGCCCACTTTCTTTGGCATCCGGTATATCCCTGATCAACATCAATATCGTGTCCACGATCGCTTTCTTGTACTCAAACCCACCTTCGTCCCTCAAGATGTTTGAAAGGAAACTCATAAGGACCCTGTGCTTCTGAGGATACTTGAGACACATACTATGTATGGCATCCACAACCACAACTTTGAACTCGTCACCGATCTCACCAATAAAAGTTACAATTTGTTTCAGCAACCTGTCCACGCTACCTTCGTTCCCGGTTTTCAAGAGAGTGGTAATGGCTAGAGTCGCTATGCTGCGATTTTGATCAGAAATGAGGCCTTCCATATCGATGTTGCAGTTGGTCACAGCTAAGGGATTGGTCATGGCTACTCTGTTCAAGGTTCTCACAGCTGCAAACCTCAAAACAGGCTTAGAGCTACTCAGAAACAGCTGAAGCACGGTGATTGCAGGTGCAAGTTCCCTTGTGGTCACACCATTCAACTCTGTGATTGCTCTTGCGGCCTCAAATATCACCATTTCTGCTTTGTGCCTTAAACAGCCCTCCAGAAACTCATAAAACGGACGAAGCTCTCCGCCTTCTGGAGCTTGTGATCCTCCGATCACGTCTGCCACGTACCGAACAAGCAAACACTGTGCCAGTGGCGATCTGATCTGTCCCCTTGTCAAATTCGTGACCATTTTGTTGACAGCCAGGCGGTCATTCTGCCGCAGCATATGCAAAAGGCCAACTGCATGGAATTGCACCAAGGGGTGTTTGCTCTGCACAGCTTCTTGGATTTCGTTAGACCATCGCTTGACAATGTCAAAATTTTCAGATGCTAGGTGCATGCCACTGACCAAGGCAGCGCTGGCGACCATGTCGTTCTTGTCTACCACAGCTTGCTTCAGATACCTCTCGATCTGGGAGAGCAGCATACTGTCTGTGATTTGACAAAGCACTCGAATAGAGTTCGAACGATAGGTATCTATCTTGCTATTCATGTCCTTCATGAGAGAGCTCGTGACGATGATGACATCGTCTGCAGATGGGCACAGCTCTTTGATCATGAGGTATACCATCCTCCTCAGTCCGATATCTTTCGCCTGAAACAGTTTAGTCACGGCAAAGAACACCTCCGTGGCTTCAACCTGAACACATGGGAATCTTTGTCAGTTCATTTCCGCCTAAATTCTATGTACAACCGGGGAGATCTATGATCTCATACAGGAGGGCTATCGTACCTTGGTCAAGCTCTCTCCTTGATTGATCAGGTAGAGCAGTTTGGTGATCACCTGTTGGCACTTGCGCGAGTCCAAGTGGCTGTCGTGGAACACTCGCGACTCTTGCAGCACTAGTCCTTTCTCGATGCCGAAGAATGGCGAATATTCAACTGGATGCGTTACATTTCCCGTCGTTTCGTCAGTTCCAGCTACCTGGGCCCCTCGAGCCTCTCGTCCCGTTCGAAACTTCGTCGTTTCGTCCGTTCCGTGCTTCCTCACCTTCTTCTTCTCTTTCCTCGTCCTTTTTTCCCACGTCTCGCAGCGGTGCATTCGCGTCTTGCGCGTTCATGACTTGCGTGCTGGACACCATCGTGCCTGTACTCCAACCCTAAGTGTCGCACGTCGGCTCCCAGGCCGCTGCAACGATTCTCACGACCCGCCGTGTGCGAGGTGAACCGGTCTATTCGCGAGTCACGCCCTCGAATCCAAGCGAGACGTCCTTCGACGCGCCTGTGCGCGTGAACTCGTCGCGCGTCGATCTGGCGCGCGTGCAGATGGTCGCCGAGTAAACACACCCTTCTGCGCTTCAGTTACACCCCCTTTTTCGATGCCTTCGTGGCTCAGTTCGGGGGGGCGGGAGGGTGTGACTCGATGCACGAGGGTGTGGGATCGAGAAGGGGAACGAAAGGGAGGTGCGGCTGGGTCTAAAAGGGAAACGTGTCCCTTTGGAGAAAGGAAGGGATCCCCTTCGCGGATCGGTGGTGATGAGGTGGCCCGCGGCTTGCTTGAGGACGAGAAGACGGAGAAAAAATCGATCGAAAATCGCAGAAAAAAGCGAAGGGTGCCTCGACGCCAAGACAAAGATGGAGACGGACCTACTCAGTTCGGTCGTTCGAGGAAGGCAAAGCCACGAGAACAAGCGACCGCGGGATTTGGAAGTGGGGCCCACATGCAGGCTAAGTCGCTTGCATACGCCCACCCGGGACTTTGGCGAGACCAGTTGTGGACAAGAATAGAGGCACAGGCTCCATCCCATAAAAGAATTCCCTTTCCTCTTTCCATGACGGAAATACGTGCATCCACTCACACCTTTTGCACCGCTCCAGCCTCCTGCCTCCGTTTGCCTCGCCAAAGGGAAGTTTGATACCTGCTTCGAGAACCACCAGAAGACGGAATAAAAAGCGCGAAAGATATGAAAGAACCAAAGAACCCAAGCAAGCAGGTGTACCGATGTGGCAAGAAAAGCCGTAAGAGGGTGGCACGAGTTGTTGCAAAGACAGAGGTACTACGTGAAGCAGCCATGCAAGCGAAGGCCGTCATGGTGCACATGCTCCACATGCCCAAGTGTTAACTCATTAGCTATTTCAATGAAGGGGTCACGCTACCAGGCATTGGGAGGTAGATCGCGGCTTTGGTGATGAAATTGATGCGCAAAGAACCAAGTTATGACAAGCAATCCAACACGGAACTCAAAGAAAATCAAGGCAAACCTGGCCAAAATCTAAGAGGATGATTGTGAGGGGTTTTTATCTGAAATGCTTGAGTCCTCTCACATTAAGGCGCGGTTGCACTGGTTGTCGGCTTACACCGTCACAAAGTACGAGAACAAAAGCAACACCCCGCAGAACAAGACAAGCGGTCTGTAACTATTACGTGGGGCATAGAACACTTGGTCATGATCGTAAACAAGCGTTAGAACACCTTGCATCTTCATGCTATAAACATCGCGCTGTGTACTCCATTCTAAAACGCCAAGAACGATCTCATGACAATGAACAAAACGAAAGCAAAGCACACCCTCTATCACGTGTGGTTAGATGCGCAGCAAGTTGAGTGGTTGCCCGGGAGGAAACACAAGGAGGTCGAGGTGTTTTAGGACAGTTCTAGCTCGCCTCGGGATTTCCTTTTGCTCGCCCTACGCATGATGGAGGGCGAGGAGGCTGAGATAAAGGTGGAAACGCGTGTTCCTCTGTGGAGCAATGGTGCAATGAACATTTCTATTTTAATGCGGAATGGGCAATTCACCTCTATCTTGCTTTGGAACGAGACAAGGGCCTCAATCACTTGATCATGGATAACCGGGTCAAACATTAGGCCAATAAACGGGCTTTCTTCTTCAAGACAAACATGAAGTGCTTCCACGTGGAAGACGATGAATGTGCTTACACATTCGACCACTTGAGCAAGATGGACGGTGTGAGTTTTAGCTTCATGGTGAAGCGCAAAGACAAGGATGGCAAGTGTGTCTAGGAACCCAAATCCAAGAAAGGTAGATCAGTGAAGATCGATTGGCTTGGCGACCAGGTGCATCTTAAGGTAAACACATGGTGGCAATCATGCCTAGCACAAGCAAACTGCTATAATGCGTGAGTAGCAATGAGCATACAGAATTTGCAGTCTGCTATTGGCAAGATGTGCGACGTAGGGAGCCGAGGGCCAACACATTTTGCAATCCCTTATGACCGTAGAAGGCGGGGGTGGAGGATCGCAAGCGTCTGTCAGACATAGAAACCGAATTGAGCGAATTCAATCTATAGACGACGGAATTCATTATCTTTCTTGCCAATGTTTTAAAGACGTGCGAGCACAACAAAACACTTGCACCCTTATGCGATTCTTACTTTTCCTATACAAAGGCTCGAATTCCAAAGCTCCATGAGGCGAATAATCTCATAAGCCCGTCTCCTAATATGATCCGAGAAGATTTGAGGTGGCCTGGAGAAGGTTCTTACAACCATAAGTAGCTTTTAGTAGCGTAAGCATAGCAAGAGCAATGAATCGATGAAGAGAAACGCTTCCATATTTTATTTCGCAAGGTGGGCTACGAAGTAAACAAGACCGAATAATACCGCAACAACTATGGATATTGCGCATGTGACAATGAAAGCCAGGCGACACAGGAATGTGAAAATTCCGAACACTGTTCCGGCGGCTGAATCTTTCAACATGGGCTCGTCAAGTGCAATGCTTGCTCGCGGCTGTGAAACATACACCAATGCTTCCAACACATGGAATCAATCGAGGGGCACGATTGCTGCTGCGTCACGTCCATCGTACCTTTGTTGTGCCACAAACTCTCTTCGTATTGCTCTGTTGGCATGACACAGCCATGAATTTGGCGGGTATGCAAAGATCCAAAATCTAACCTGAAAGACGTTGTTGTAGCAGTGAAGGCCAAGCAGTGGGAATGGAAACATGGAACAGAGCAACTTAATGATCCATGACTAAAACAATTCAATAAGACTTGGAAAAGATGGCAACCTCCTTTGCCGGATTCCTAGTCAAAAAACATACATGAGGACCCTCAGGCTGGTCAAAGGGAAAACAGCGGAGTGAGGCGCCGGTCTCCTCCTTAATGCGGCGCTCGTCCTCATCGCTACCGTCCCAACCACCACGAGCCCACTTGCCTTCCCCAACCGCCTCCTTCAACGCCTCATAGCTCTCAACATCTACGATGTTGGCATCACGGAACTCCCTTGCTTCTCGGAACAAAGAAGCCTGTACATCTTCTAGGGCTTGCTGGACATGGTTCACCCAACCCTCCGGTTCCAAGGTGACACCAAACACCTTTCCTTCCTTGCCAGGACGATCGCGGCGAGCTATAACACAAGAGTCACTACCCACATCCCTGGGACCAAGCTCCACTCGAAGAGGAACCCCTTTCATCTCCCAAAAGTTGAACTTGAACCCTGGCGATTTCCCTTCAGTGGTGTCCAAGTGCACGCGGAGACCAACTCGCTTCCCTGCCTCAAATATCAGCCCTGCCGCATCCAACACCTTGTCTCTGTCTTCCACCTGCTTCCAAATGGGGACGATGACCACTTGGATGGGTGCCAGTCTTGGTGGTAGACGAAGACCTTGGTCATCTCCATGAGTCATGATAATCCCACCAATCATACGTGTGCTCACTCCCCAGCTACTCTGGTGTACAAATTCTTCTTCCCCGTTCTCGCTTTGAAATCTAGTACCGAAAGCCTTTGCAAAGTTCTGCCCCAAGTTGTGAGATGTTCCAGCTTGCAGGGCCTTTCGATCCGACATCATTGCCTCAATCGTATATGTGCAGTTCGCGCCCGCAAAGGACTCTATTCTAGACTTTCGACCAACCACTACAGGCATAGCTGCCATATCTTCGGCAAACTCCCTATAGATTTGTATCATCTGGAGAGTCTCTTGTTCTGCTTCCTCAGCGGTCGCATGTGCTGTGTGTCCTTCCTGCCAAAGAAACTCCAATGTGCGAATGAAGGGCCTTGTCCTCATTTCCCAACGGTGAACATTAGCCCACTGATTGAGCAACAAGGGGAGGTCTCGATAGCTCTGGATCCACTGTGCAAACATGTGATTGACGATTGTTTCGCTGGTGGGGCGGACCACGAGCGGTTCTTCCAAATCCTTGCCACCTCCTTTCGTCACCAATGCAAGCTCAGGACTGAATCCCTCTATATGGTCTGCTTCCTTCGCAATGAAGCTGTAGGGTATGAGTTGTGGAAAGTATGCATTCTGATGTCCTGTTTCCTTAAACTTTTTGTCGAGCCAATCCTGGATGGCTTCCCAGACCGCATACCCGTAGGGTCTCATGACCATAGTCCCTCTGACCGGTCCATAGCTAACCATCTCCGCCTCCCGGACGACGTCAAGGTACCATTGGCTGAAGTCTTCACTCTTGGGAGTGACAGCTTTGGAATCGCGTTTCTTTCCTGTTCCTGGCTTTGCCGTGGCGGGTGCTTGTTGCGCCATTGCACGCCCGGGTCCGATTCTGCTCCTCGATCCACGCCTCAGGGACACGCCCATCAAGGCCGTACGCACGCCACATCGCACATCACGCATCATGGCGTGCGCGAGTGCGCAGCGGAAGCGAAGTATCACGCGTTTCGCGCACCGACGCGCCGCCAATCGAGCGAGTCTCTGGTTTCAGATGGAAGGTATTCCTTTGAGATGGGGCAGCTTGACCGGATCGATCGTGGTTGTAACTCTCGGTGACTCAAGGACTCGAAGGGGGTCCAATGTCGACGTGGGAGAATCTGAGGGAGACTCCAGGGAGTGGAAGGAATAGAAGGCTGGACAGCTCAATCTCGCTTTTATTCAATCCTTCGCATCATGCCATGCAAGAGCAAGACATCAACTGATAGGTGCATTGCGGACCGTGGCAACAGTAACAGCACCGTCATCGGTACCCAAGGGCTTATCGCCATAACATGCCAGGCCTTCGCCATTGACGGTCAGATCCACTTGAACCTGCTCCCAAATCTTTTTCTTGGGATTCAGCACCTCATCCGGATCAGGTGAAATGCCATCGCAACGGATGCGTTCACCAGGCTTGGATCCAGTGGGGGGTGCAAGAGTCTCCACCTTGGCCTTCCCCTCCTCCGAGGCACAAAGGACCATAGCGTGGCTACGGATACCTCTAACCTTCGATGCCTTGAGGTTGCAAAGGACAACGCAAGGTCTGTTCTGCATTTCCTCTAAAGGCACGTGTTTCACTAGACCACTGACTACCTGTCTCGGCTCCGCTTCACCAACATCGATCTCCTCGCAGTACAAGGTATCGGCTTCTGGATGCCTCCAGCAATTAGTGATCAACCCCACTCTGATGTCCAAGCGAGATAGGTCTACAGGTTTGTCGGGGACCGGGGGGGCTCCTTTGCCACCTTTGGCCTTTTTGCGGGAGGCAGACTTAGAAGTATCGGCAGATGCTGCCGCGTTAGCTTGATCCGTCTTCTGGTCACCCGAAAATCTCTCTCGAAGACTTACTACCTCCTCATCTGTTATTGTTCTAAATATCGTTTCTGGGTGGCCAATTGGGTGATCTGGTTCCAATAAATGCTGGGGTGTACACACTAAGTCCACGAGCTCGTTTCCTAAGCCATAATCTTCCTCCGGTAAGTTGAGCTGTTTCAGTATTTTGGCAGTCACACTGGGAATAAAGGGTTGTAGCAAGGCTGCAAGCACCTTAACCAGCCCAGCACAAGCAGCGATAGACGTTGCGCAGCTGGTTGGGTCCTCCTTGAGTGATACCCACGGCTGTTGCTCCTGAAAGTACCCGTTTCCAAGCTTGGACAGCGCCATGGCCAACCTCAAACCATCCTTCAACTTCAGCCTCTCCATCTGAGCGATGTAAGTGCCCACAATTTCCGAAGCTTCGCGCCCCAGAACAGCGGCATCTTCACTTCCAGCTGTTGTAGGCTGTGGCACTTTCCCGTCATACCGTGCACTGATAAATTTCAATGTCCGATTTACGAAGTTCCCCAGATTTGCAAGCAACTCGTTGTTATTCTTTGCTTGCAGGTCTGTCCACAGAAACATGGAATCTGATTGTTCAGGACGGTTCGATAGTAGGTAGTACCTCCATATCTCTGATGGAATGCCGGTTTTCATTGCATCGTCTCCGAAAACTCCCGTACCGCGGGACTTTGAAAACTTCCCTCCTTCATAATTCAAGTACTCTGTGACTGAGATATTCTTCATCATTGTCCAGTTGTCCCCCGATCCAATGAGCGTGGAAGGAAAAATGACGGTGTGGAAGGGCACATTGTCCTTGCCCATGAATTGGACCAACTCCACATTACCGGGATTCTTCCACCATTTTTCCCAATCACTAGACTGTCCAGCCGTTATACTGATGTATCCAATGGGTGCGTCGAACCAAACATAGAACACCTTGTCTTGGTATCCCTCGAGGGGGACCTGTGTGCCCCATTTGAGGTCCCTTGTAATGCACCTGGTTTTGAGACCATCTCGTAACCAAGCACGAGTAACGGCAAGACAATTATCGCTCCAATTACCATCTTTACTTGTGGATTCTATGTACTCCTCTAGCTCTGGTTTCAGCCTGGGCAAATCCAGGAATAGGTGATCTGTACTTCGAATGCGTGGTGTCGTTCCAGTGATTTTGCAACGGGGGTTGATAAGCTCAATGGGGTTCAGGAGTGCACCACATGCATCGCATTGGTCTCCACGTGCATCCTGATAACCACAGTGAGGGCACGTTCCTTCCACAAACCGATCTGCTAGAAAGCGTTCGAGTGCATCAGAATAGAGCTGTTCAACCGTGTCTTCCTTGATGAAACCACGCTCGTGGATTTTCCAAAACATGGACTGGCAGATTTCCGTCTGTGTGGGAGTAGATGTTCTTCCAAAAACATCGAACGCCACGTCGAACCACTCGTACACGGCCGCGTGAATCGCATGGTATCTGTCGCAAATTTCTCTAGGCGTACAGTTTTCTTCGATGGCCTTCGCTTCTGTTGCGGTGCCATATTCATCGGTGCCACAGACGAACAGCACGCGATGTCCTCGCGCACGTGCGAACCTGGCGTACGCATCTGCTGACAGCACACATCCTATCAGGTTCCCTAGGTGCGGAACGTTGTTCACATACGGTAACGCCGACGTGACGAGCAGGCATCGTTCCTGTCCTTCCTTCGTCTCCTCCACTTCTGGAGGCAGTGGGAGAGACTTGGGTGCGCATGGTGGTACCATGGCCCTCCTGGACGTCTTTGGATCGGCTCGGATCCAGGTTTCAAGCGCGCGGTGCGAAGCGCAGCACGTGCTCCGCTCTGTCCGCCGCCTCGAATGGGGATCGAAGGATGAGGATGGAACGCTCTCGAAAGGGAATAGAAGGAACGACCATCCCTTTAATGCGGGGTTCGGATCGGAGATGGCGTCCCTTTCGAAACAGGGGATCGATCGGTTGGCGAGGGGAGGTCCTCCAGTCCTGCAGGAGTTGTGGATGGGGTGTGGGGGATGGTCACCAAGGAAGAAGTGCCAGTTCAGGTGAATTCAGACTTCAGGTCCAAACCTTGACACCAACAATTGGAAAGAGGATCGTTGTGGAAAGCAGAAGCACATCAAGGGTGTACGCGAGCAGCAGCCATCCATGAATGCACCTGGAAAACATCATACCCACTGAACTGGGGCACTTCCCCCCATGAATGAACACGGGACCGTAAAAGAGACAGTTCCTCCCACCCATTGAAAAACTTCGCGGCATCAATTGGCGAGTGGAAGTGGATGGTTGCTTACTCAACGGCTCAAACATTGGCAAACGATCCACCAACTTTGAGGCATGATACGGCTCTAGGCACAGTAGACCATTGTAGGGGCTTAACATGGCAAAACCGACGCGATAAAATATCCACAGTCATCCTTGTAGCAAATGTCTTCTCTTCTGCTGAATAGCTGAATATTGAGGGCATGGTCGATCAAACGACACCTGGCCCAAGAGACTGGCAGGCATTGCGAATTCAAGCTTCATGGACAAATTAGAATGTGTCATTTCAAGGTTTTGTTTTTCGCTTTATTGTTCAAACAGGAAACTTTTTAAAGGTAGGTAGTATTCCTCCATCTTTCCTCATTCTCAATGAACAGGCTGCGGGATCAGCCCAAATCAAAGCTAGGGAGACGTCGGACACGAGAAAGCATACCATGTGCTGGTCACAAAGAAATTGAGGGGAGGCTGTACCACTTCACTTTTCAACTGGTCATCTACCGTCGGTCTGGGCGACTTTCTTCTTTAACCGCCCCATCTCATCTACAAGCCGGTCGTACTCTACTGTCAACCCATGGGATTGTTTTCTCATTGCCTCAGCCTGAGCCTCGGCACTCTTTCTGGCCTTCAGTGCTGTTTCAGTTTGCTTCTTCAATGATTCACACTCTTTCTCTAGGTCTTGGACTTTGGTAGTCAGTGAATGTATTGTCTCCACTGCAGTAAGGTCCAATTCCTCCTGCAATCGGATTTTCTCTCTCCATTGGCTACAGGTGGTCTGGATTGCCTCTGCAGACTCTTTTAACTTGAGTCCCTCCTCGACAACTGAATCAAGGTCGCTCGTAACTTTTCCGATGCAGGATAATGCAAGCAGAATCACAATATTGCTAGCACAAAGCAGGAGGGAAAGCTTCGCTCTGCCAATGGCTTCCATCTCCTCCACCACGTTTCCCAACCTCGTTTCGAGGTCAGCTTCAGGGTTCGGAACGCTCATAAGAAGTCTCCTTCTCTGGACCTCGGAGACGATTCCCAGCCCAACCAGAAGCAAGACCGCTGCTTTGACAAGCGCGCTTCCTGCCGCTGTGGCGAACCCTGTTCGTAGAGCTGCGGCCAAGGATTTCTTGGCCCCCTTTCCTGGTTCGATCAGGAGGACCAATGTGGCTCCTTGTCCTGCGAGCAACAGCAGCAGTGGGAGAAGAAGCATGCCGACGCGTGAACTTGCTTCTTCCTGGTGGGCTTCCTACCCGGTGTTCGATTCCGACACCCTGCTGGGAGCAGTGAACCAAGCGGGATCCTTGACAGAAATAAGACCCCTCCCTCGTCGATCCTGGAACTTCTTTCCACCCAAAATGAAATGAAGGTAACGAACCCTCCCCGAGGCTCATGAGATGGATCCTTATGCACGAAAGCACGTGCAAAAGGTGTTGTTGCGAGGACGGCTGAACATTGTGCATACAACGTTCGTTGAAAACAAGCACATGCACGAGTACATGTGCTTTATCCAGTGCAAGATGGAATGACAAAGCAATGCTAAGAATCAAATTCACGAATATTTTTGGTTGCTTATCTAAAAATACGCAATCCCCTTGGCAATTCGAACTTTTGGCCATCTAGGATAGCATGGCGTACAAACGTGTCCTTCCCTTTCGTGGTTTTCGTTGTAATTGCATATTTTGAAGTGAGTCATTCACAAATCCTCGGGTGGTGCCCCATCTTCGTTTCTATGTTCTCGCAGGTCTCGGTGTTGCTTCGATCGAATCAAAGTTGATATTCCATGGAATGAATAAATGAGGAATTCTCTTCACGAATCCTTAATTCAAGAAGATGCGGGTCGTCCATGCAATACTCCAAACCAATCTCGCATCGCAAAATAGGAGGTTTGTTTAGTTCATCGGTCCACTTCATCGAGTTCCTGCTTGAGCCGCGTGATATTAACTGACGATGCATAAGACAGTTCGCTAAAAAGAAAGGGTTTCCATCTTTCCTTAATAGGAGCATGCGACGGACTCGCAAAAATGCACTTGTAGCGTATCGTGAAAATAGCTTGATTCCTACAACCGTCGCAATTGGCTTGAAAGATGCGGTGCTCCCACTTGCTTATCAATTTCAAATGGCGTGTTTTCATGTTGATAAACGCTTGTCGTATGCGGTTCAATTGTAGATGAACTAACGCCCTTGAACCGATACTCCAAGTACATCCAAGGGTGAGCAACCAAAGACAAGTGAGAGTAACTGAGGGATTCGAAGCCGGACATCTTAGTTACCACCAGAGCGTATCCATAGCGGTTCACTACGAGTGCTCGGAAGAGTTTGTCTCCGTCCGAAGCCTCCCGCATCCTCATCCAAAGCTTTGCATCGATGGAACGGAGGGTTGACATCGCCTTTTTCAAGACATATGCCGATGTCGAAGATGCGCCCACGTTTCCTTCGTTCCAAAATGATCCTGTTGCACATGAGCATGCAACTTCTCTCGTATTTCCTCATGGAGCGGGTCCGTTTCCTTCCATGCCACATGGGATTGGGTGCCCGTTCCCATGGTGAGCCCTACTCAACCACCTTGTAGCCCCGACAGCTTTCCCATTCTGTCCCCTTTAAAAGGAACGACGAAAGGGGGATGAAGAGGCTGGTGGAGAGGCGGCGGATGCAGGCCTGAGGAAGTCACCTGTCGGCGAACAGGAGACGAGCGAGGAAGTGGAATCAAGGAAGCGAATCTAGAGGGAAAGGAAAGGAGGAGGAAGGAGGGATACAAGCGAAAAAGTAGAGCTGGGAAAGCGGAGCGGGTCGAAAGGAGAGAACGAAACGCCCTTGCCGACACAGAGATACCCAGCCGCATAGGAACAGACATCTCGGCGTTGGTCGTGTCAGGAACGAGCTCTGGAGAATTGAAATCCTGTTGCGGGAAATTCGAATCAACTACATCGCGCTGGTTCAGGATCGGCGTTTGACAACGATCCAGCGGTGGAAAGAGCGGAACTGCACCGATTGGAAGACCCAAGAAGTGGAGGTGTTGAACGGCCAAAGAGAAGAACAGGTGTCGATCTAATCCACGAGAGAATTTAGAAAATGGCGGACACGGTGCGTTATTTGATGGAGGGTATGTTGGAGGAGCTGGATGCGTATGAAAATTTGGGTTGGTTTAGCAAAGAAGAGATCAGGAAGATAGTCAAAGAACGTACCAACCATGAATACCATCTGAAAAGGAGAGCCGCTTTGAAAACAGACTTCCTACGATACATAGAGTACGAGGAGAAACTCGAAAAACTCAGGAAGTTGAGAAAGAGGAAATTTCGAGGAAAGGATCCATCAGAGGTGTCCAAGGGGAAAAACGAGAAACACGAAGGCTACATCTTGCGAAGAATACACTTCATTTACGAAAGGGCATTTAGAAAGTTCTGGGGAGACTTGCGCCTCTGGATGGCATACTTTGAGTTCTGCAAGAAATCCAAGGCCAATAAGCTGATGTCAAAAGCCCTCACGCGATGCCTGCAGCTCCATCCAAATGAGCCTGGGATCTGGAGCTATGCAGCATCCTGGGAGTTTGAAAGCAATCATAACGTTGAAGCTGCAAGATCACTGATGCTGCGTGGACTCAGGACTTGCAAACATTCTGTTGATTTGTGGCTAGAGTATTTTAAGATGGAACTACTCTATGCAATGAAGCTAAGAAAAAGAAGGCAAGTTCTGGGCTTGGAAGAAAAGGAATCGAGTGAAGAGAAAAGCGCAATGCATTCCGTTCTGGATGGTGCTGTAGCTTGCATCGTTTACAAAAATGCGTCTGCCGCAAAAGTTTTGGATCCAGCAGATCATCTGAGGTTTCTGGATTTTGCGAAGTCTACTGGAAGCTTCCCTGTTGTGGTGGAGTTTATGCAAGAAAAGATCTGGTCACAGTTCCCGACGAGTGTTGCGGTATGGAAGTACCGTGCATCGAGTGCTGAAGAGTCTACGTCCTTTCAGGGGACCGATAACCAGGACAATTCGCTGAGCAGTGCAGTGGATGTGTACGAAAAAGCTATCGTTGCTGTACCGACTCCTGCAATGTTCTTGTCGTATGTGAATTACTTGCAAGTTAAACTGAACAGCTGCAATCGCATACTGAACAGTTTAGGCGACGATCACGAGAAAAGCACGAGTGGAAGGTTGGGGATACAGTACGCAGGGCTATTAGACCATGTGTTTGAGCGGGCAAAGCCCGTGCTGGATCATTCCATGGAATCTTGCATGCTCCTGCTTACCATGGTGGGTCATCAGATGCGCTGCGGCAATCACCACGCGGCAGTCAGCACCGCGGAGCAGTGCCGCAATTTGCATCCAGAAAGCACAGCGGCCTGGATTTCCTACTTGCTAGCTTGCCACCGTGTACTTTGTCTCCATGAATCGGACATTGGGGAATGGAAATCACGATTGGTGGATGTCTTGACCTCTGCAGGGAAAGTTCTACCCACCAAAGATTCTGCGGAGCTTTGGTCGTGCGGATTGAGGTTGTGGTCAGGGAGCCACCTTCCTGTGGATGCGTTTGTAGATTTACTGGAAAGCAAGCTGCAGAGCTCCGAGGGTGGGAGTGCTCTTTGCCACGTGGCAAGTTCTTGCATCCGTTGGGTGTGGCTGTCCTCAGGTGTGGACGAGGGCCGTCGTTTGAGCGATCGTTGGATTCACCTTCCTGGCGCTGGAGCCCCTCTATTTCTCACTAGCTTGAACTTGGAATGGAGCTTGGGCGTAGCATGCAGCAGTGAACGCCTCCGTCGATTGTTGAGTCGTGCGGAGGATCTGCATGGGCGTGAGCATCCGGACCTATGGTTGTTTGGGGTCCGCTTGGATCGTGCACACGGCATAGGCCCTTCTCGTGCCCATTGGCAGGCAAAGCACGAACTCTCGGATCTTCCTGCTTTGGAATCGGCACTGCAACAGGGCGTTTGAATGAAGTGTTGGCTCGCATTGTCTACCCACGATTTTGTTCACCTCACGCTCGCCTGTTGGTAGCACGTAGGGTGCTAGGAATTGGTTTCCTACCTTTCGCCTGGCAGTGAGCTTGTAATGCCATTGTCCGCTGGTTCTGTTCCGTGCATCTGCTTCCGTCGTATTGATTCTGCACAAAGCCTTCGATTCTGCTTGCATCCTCTCCTTGCGTTGGAGAGGATTTACTTCTCCTCTATCCTTTGAGATCTGGTTGGGTGTGTCTCTTCTGGTCCCCCTGCATTGGTGGTGGGGTTAAATTTGTGTTTCATCGATCGATTTCACGCTCCTGGTCATCCTTTAGGACCCATATCATCCATCCGACGTCCCTGGACCACGTTCAGGGATCCCCTGGCTACAACAATGGCCATTTCTGTGGTCTGGTCCAGTTTCACATGCTACACCGGTGCCAACTGTCCTTCCCCATCTCTGCCTCGATCGAGAAGGAACTCTCTGGTTTGGATCCTGCATCGGTTGGGTTTTTCCATCCTTCCATAGTAAGGGTGTCCTTTCCACGAACCAGGGTACAAGTTCTTTGTCAAAAGGGGGAGATGGGGTGAAGTCCCAACATCGCCCTTTCCTTCACAGAAAGGAATCTAATGGAGGAATCTCTGGATTCGAATTGCGGGTGCGCTCGCACAGGTGGCGGCGATCAAACGAGCCTACAAAGAAGAAGATGGCGGCCTTCCCACGCCGGATGGTGATTCTCAGACACGCAGATAGCATGCCGCCGAAACCAGACGGGAGTGCAGATCACGCCAGGTTGCTCACTCCCAAGGGATGTGCGGACTCAAGAGCAGCTGCGAGAGCCATGCAAAAGGCGCTGGCCGACAAGGCGTTGCCGACCGTAGCGATCTGCAGCGATGCCTCCCGAGCCAGACAGACCCTCACGGAAATGACGGAAGAAGTGAGTGCGCTGAAGATGATGTCGACGCATTTCGAGGCCAGCATCTATGCAGGTGCAGCCTTGGACGGGACCACTCGAGGCCTGATCACCGACCTGGTTTCCCAACACGCGCCAGTGGATGCCGAGACCGTCCTTTGCATTGGACATAACAAAGGCTGGGAAGAAGCGGCCAGCGAATTCAGTGGAAAGGAAGTGAAGCTTCAGCCTGGAAGCTTCGCCTTGATGGAATCGCGTCCTCATGCCACGTGGCTTGAGGCTCTGGAAGACTTGCCGTGGACGTTGGTGGAAGTGACGCATCCCCCAGCCGAAGTGTCGCAATGAATGGTTGGACGAGGCCAGTGCTTGATTTTCTTGACTCTCGCCTTCGATTCCGTTCCGAATCTCGAATCGCGTCTTCTTTGCTCGCAGATACAACGTGTCCAACGCACGGACTCCCGGTTCGTGGCTTTGATTCTTCCACCATGCGATGGAGCCCACGTGGGACCCTTTCTCGACGTAGCGGCGTTTCTGAACCGCACGATGGTGGATCCACGGGCCTTGGACATCGACCTTGCGAGTTTCGATCCATTGCTTCGCTTGGTTGTACGTGCAGTTGCGTCCATTCCACCTCTGGGAACTTCTGTTGTTTACGGACGAGGTCCGATCCACCAGGCCGTGTCCGGTTTCCACCGATCCGGGTAGAAAGGGAACCACTTCGATCGACCCGGGAACGACCCGGTTCAAACCCGTTTGTCGGATGGGGAGAAAGGTAGGGCACGTGGACCTTCCAACCCCAAGTCGATCCCAACCGTCCCGACATCGGCCAACATGAACAGGCGGAATCAGGCGTCGCGTGGCGGCCGTGCGTGCGTCCTGCTGGCGTGGACGTGCATGTGGCAAGGTGTTCGAACGATGCAGGATCCAGGAAGACGCGTCCTGCGGCCTTCGAAGGGGATGCGCGCCGAACCGACCTATGCCTATCGGACCGAATGGTACGACCAGACCTTGGATCACTTCGGATCGGAACCGACGGTTCCATTGACCTTCCGACAGAGGTACCTCGTCAACGACACGTGGTGGGACAAAGAAAAGGGACCCGTCTTCTTTTACACGGGAAACGAGGGAAACGTGGAGATGTTCTGCCAAAACACCGGGTTTGTGTGGGACATCGCACCGACATTCAACGCCCTGGTTGTTTTTGCAGAGCATCGGTACTACGGAGAATCACAGCCTTTCGGCAAGGATGCTTTTACCGCGCCCGTCGATATCCAGAAGTTGAAATATCTTTCCGTCGAGCAGGCGTTAGCAGACTTTGCCACCCTCATCCAACACATTCGTTCGTCCGAAGGCGCCGAAGACAATTCGGTCATAGCGTTTGGAGGTAGCTACGGTGGGATGCTGACTGCGTGGCTGCGACTCAAGTACCCCTGGGCAGTCGATGGGGGCGTTGCATCGAGTGCTCCGGTGATTCAATTTGGGGACTTGGTACCCACCGGCATCTATGCGCAAATTGTCACCGAAAACTTCGACATGTACCCTGGATGTGCGCAGGGCATACAGAGGAGCTGGGATGTACTGGAAGGCGAGTTCCAAAGCGAAGAAGGCCTGCAATTTTTATCAGACACATTCAAGTCTTGCAAGCCCCTGCATGCAGCCGATGCACATAAGCTGCGTGATTGGCTGGCTTCGGCATACAATGTTATGCCCATGGTGAACTACCCATACCCTGCAGATTTTATCAGTTCACTGCCGGGGCATCCGGTGGAAAAGTTCTGTAGCTTCATCAAAGAGCGTTCCAAAGGAAGAGATCTACTACAGCAAGTTGCCAACGGGGCAGGGATGTACTACAATTACTCCGGCAGCTCCTCCTGCAATGACATAGTCAATGCATTCAAAGACACGGACCTGGATGATGTGGCATGGGACTACCAAGCATGCACCGAAATGGTCATGCCTATGAGCACTGATGGGGTAGATGACATGTTTTGGCCAAGTCCCTGGAATCTCACGGCTTTTCAAGAAGGGTGCCAACATCGCTGGGGCGGTGCAATGACAAGGGCTTCCTGGGCAATTATTGAGTTTGGGGGTAGGAACATTGGGGCTGGGAGCAACATTGTTTTCAGCAATGGGTTATTGGATCCTTGGCATGGAGGCAGTATCCTGAAGCCACCAAGCCCGGGTATTGTTGTGCTTAACATTAGTGGGGCACCTCACCACTTTGACCTTCGCAGCAGCAACCCTGAGGATCCTCCATCGGTTATCGCTGCTCGACAGGTGGAGGTTGACAATATTTGGTACTGGGTGCTGACTGGGACAAGCTCTCGACAGGGGGGCGGGTCGTATTCCTGGGACACAGCAAGTGTGCGCGTTGCTGTGATTGGGGTGCTTCTTGGACTCGCTATGGGTTCAGCCCTGATGGCTTTTGCCTCGAAAAGATCAACCTCATCCAACCGCAAGAACACTAGAGGGACTCAGCCTGAAAATTATCCACTTCTTGAGCCGCTTGAGAACGACCATCCTGGTGAATGAGTGAAGGAAATATTTTGTCACTACAAACCTTGCCTACTTGTTGATATTACAATATTTTGAATATTCCACAATCTCCACATCTTTGACCCGTGTGTCGCCGGAACGTAGTCAAAGAGTGGACTCAATGGTCTACGATGCCAAAACCTACGCCTCTACTACCTTTTCCTATATACAGCGGACAAACGTATGCAAACAATGCTACCAGTTGCCTTCTTTGAACATCTTTGCCTTTTCCAGGATGTATTTCCCTTCTTTGTACTTTTGGCTTTCTTCGAATGCTTGCTCGTATTTCCAGCCTAGAACCTGTTGGCAGCAGTTGCAGTAGATGTCTGCCACGGTGTGCAGTCCCGTCATGAGAAGCCTGTCTTCCTTTGGTCCAACAGTGACATTCACACTAAAGCGAGAAGCAATGCAGCGGCACGTTAGTCCAAAACTACCTTCTAATTCTCACGCAACCTTCTGCTACCCGTGCTGCGCGTTAAACTTACACATTGTTGAAGAGATAGGCCCTGCCATGCCTTCCTTGAAACGCCTGATAGAAATGGACGGGTCAGTTTGGTCACGTTTGCTTGCTACAGGAAACTTTGGACAACGATGTTGCATAATTTCCAGATTGGCATAGGTTAGGAACACGTACCTTGGATATGATTTCGTCGTGGTCTGCATTATGAGAGCGACAATTGCTGCACGAGTAGATCCTCGGTCCGTTCAGGTACTGTTTGAAAAGCCTTCCCATCCTTCCCCTTGCGATGCAGTGGGCGCGGAATTGTCTTCTCCACCTCCTCGGAGATGCGTTTCCCTTCCCCCTCCCTTCTTTGTTTGCGTTGCTTCGTAGCAAAGGCCCGAGGAGTGGCGTCGGTGGTTCCACTTCCTGGGCTTCCGTTTCAGTCCACTTCCGTTCCTATAGCACCAAGAACTGGTGTGTTCGACCTTGCAACACTATCTCCTTCTGTCTTGAAGCGCTGTCTTGGGATTTCGTCACAGAAATCCTGCCGGATGTACTGTTCCACTTGTGTGAGGAAATGCCAGGAAGTTGGAGACGCAAAGCGAAGGAACTGCCGAACTACCAACACATACGACACGCCATGGAACCCAAAGATCGACCCAGGTGGGATCGAAAATGAAGCACAACCCGCAGAGGAATGGGGACAAAAGTAGCAGGGTAGGTCAAGGAAGGTGGAGAAATCCTCGACGGCAGCGGGTAGAATCCGGGGCACCGGTGAGGGGAAGAAAAGCACGAGTCGCCGAGGATGGGGACTGGCGCCTGTTCTCCTCATACGATTCCTCTGCGGGCAGCGAGGTTGGGAGCCGGGCAAACAGAACGGCATCGTCTGCTAGGATTCGGGCGGGAAATTCCTCTGCGAGTCATGGTACCCTTGATGCCGAGGCGGCCTTCGTTCCCCTCCCCTTCCCACAACAAGAATATGTGTCCATCCGACTCACGTGCGATCAACAAGAGGGGAACGAGACAGTAGGCGAAGAGGAGGACGAAGGGACTACGTCTCGCCGCGGGGTTGCCTACCTCCCTTCCTCGTCCGCCAACCGAAAGAAATATAGTCCCTTTGTCCAATGCAGATGGGATGGGCCAAGGACAAGGGGAGGGGGGTGAGAAGAGGCGCCATGGCGTGGCCGAGCGATGCCGCGGAAGAGGTTTCACGGACGAGACCGTCGTCCAGTGCAACGTCACCGGTCTAGTCAACCACGAGAGGATTCAGGAACGGATCCACGAGCATTATGTCATCTTGTCGAGGACGGCCCACGGCGGCTCCCTCGTGGTGAGCATGAACCTCCTCCGGTGCCTCGAGGACTGTGAGGACATATCGGAATTCTTCTTGATAGTATCATCGATCAAACGTGTGGTAGTGCTACCTTGGTGAAGGTCAATCATGAGGTTCGTGACATTCCCAATCATCCACACCTAAGTCGAGTGGCAAACAATCGCCAGAAGCTGACCTTTGAGGTGAGGCTCAAAGGCCTTGTGAAAAAAAACCGTTGACGTTTCCATTCGATGATCGCCCAAAGCCTATCGTCCGGGTGTGATGTGTGGATATCGGCAGGGATGAAATCTTCTATACAATGAAATGCGCCATCAACACATGGAAAGCGCTCAATGGATCTTCCTCCCTCGGTGCTATCCTTCGAGCTCGGGAATTTCCTCGTGGCACAAAAGGGTTCTCTCAATTGGCATTGGAGAGGAATTATGTCTAGATGAACCGACAAGCATCGCATAAAGGTCATAGTTTGTTTCGAGTAAATTTTCTAATGGTTCATGGAGAGAAGATGTAGATAACACTCCCTATCAAGCGACGAGAGCGACGCGCTATTCAAAGATACAGAACGATTCTCCCTTTGCCTGAACGCAAGAATTCGGGCAAAGTTCGTGAAGATTGACCTCGCTCAAATACGCGAGGGCATGAAGAATGTCTACAATGATGACGTGTTGGTAGATGATGATGATCGTGCCATGGGGATGACCTTTATACATCGGTGTTTGGACGTTGAGAGACTCGAGGCAAAGGCTTGCGGGAGTTCACAAGCTTCATCGAGACCGATACGTGTCTATCAAAGCACCATTTTTGCCGCTTCATCCAGTAGAAGAGAGCACCTATTGCGAGGGCCAGGGATAAGAAGCTCACCAAAAGGAGAGACGGAGTATCAACCCTCCTCCCTTCCTCGGTCATGTCGTCGTGGTGGATCTTGGCACGGCCCACGTTGTCATGGCTGTCACGGTTGTTGGCGATGGTAGGGTGGTCTTCTTTCCCCCGTAAAGAGGGAGTTGCCGTTCTAAATCCTCGGGTGAATGGGGCGCACGAATAGGGGACTCTAATGATCTACTGCCACCTCCGTGCAAAGGCATACATCATTTCGGAGCACAACGCCAAGACCTCGTCAAAGGCGGGGTTCCTTTTGCAGGCCTTGATATTTGCAAGCGTTGCCGACTAAGTTTAGTCAATCATATCATGCAAAGAATGAGGCCAAGGTTAATTCCGAACATACTGAAGGAAGCACCGATGTACAAAAAGCTTCGTAACGACGATGCGCCGGGGGAGGAGAGGCCGATCGGCGCGTAGGAGCAAGCTTAAGTTGTTGCCCCTTACACTAACAATGACGGCAGTGCCCCGACAGTCTGGACAACGAGGCGGTTTGCGACTTTCCACCCAACACGAATGCAAGACAAGTTCATGGCATCCAAGTCGTGCTTTAGGTGCTTGCCGAGGCCATGGAAGGTCAACAAAGCAGAGGCTCGGCAAGGAGGACGTGGTTAGAGGTCTTTTGTGGTGTGGTTTCACCAATTGTTGGAGATTCGTCTATCGGGAGGTCAACACCACCCTCAACATTGTCTGATAAGCGAAAACGACGCCAAGGCCCATGGATCTTAGAGGCGAGAGTCACATTCGTGTCTTGAAACCGATTCCGAGGAAAAGTGATATTGCAACCGGGATCGTTCCCACGAGCACAAGTCGTAATAGCAACCACGGGGGAGTAAAGAATCTCGTTTTCTTGAGGGGTTGTTTGCTAAGATTAGGGGTGGGATTATAGCTTTTGTTCCATGTCGCCCTAGCCTACGTGTACCTCTCAAAGTGCCGTAACCTCTTCTTTAGGCCGGTCCTTTGTTTGTGAGAACCCCCAAGCTACATCCGACCCAATCGGTGCTTGTGTAGGTGGATTTCGGGAAAGCGGCAACAATTTTTTCGAGTCGATTGAGTCGTTAGACGCAGGAACTCGCTACTGCATGGAGGCACTCTTATAATGCAAACGTGACACACTGCAAGATATGGCTACGCAGCGACCCCTAACACATGTTTGAATTGTTTTCAAGCATGAGTCTTTTCATTTGCCAACTTGACGGGAAGATGACAAAGAAGGAAGGGAAACGCCCTCACTGAAATGCCAACTAACCACACCGTCATGTTGAGGCAAGCGCTTTGCACTGGTAAAGAGCGCAATCCATAAATGAGAAGTGTCCCGATGTCAAGTTGAACCTAAAGCCGCAAGGTGTTGGTGAAGAGACAAACTTGTCTTCAAGAGCACATGTCTAGTGCGAAGTTGATCTAAGCTTTAGCAAAGCTAACGCACTCTTGGTGTTGCGTTTATTTCTCAGGCTGCCAAGATGTGCATGGAACCAACTCCACAACTTTTGGATGGCCTAAGTATCAAAAAGGAATGAATATTATCCCAATGGTGCCGGCAGGGAAATAAAGGCAACCTAGAGAAGATTCGCAAGCTCCAATCGAGCATAGACAACTCGCACAAGGCTAACCAGTGTCTATTTTCGTCCTTCTACTCATTTGTCAGGGGCAACAACAACTGCTATTCTAATGCTTTGTTTTCCATACAACGACTAGGTTCCGTCCTAAACAACGCACCAAAAAATGTGTAACGGCTGTAGCAAAGGATCAAAAGAATGCCAAGAGATATTGGGAAATGGATACAACAAGTACGTTCAAGCAGGTGCTCAAAGTATACGATGATAGCATTTCAGTAATTGATGACAATACATTCCGAAAGTACCTCATTCGTGCTACTAGGAAACATGGTCTAAGCAACTATCCTACATAAAGTATTTCCACAGATACCGAAATGAGTTTCCTGCCCTCCATTGTGTACAAACGAGTTCACTGACATCAAGGTTGCCGCACTACACTTTGACCAGCACTTGGGGAGGAAAGCCTCCGGTTGAGTGCAGAAGATAGTAATTATTGCAAGGCATGAGCCTTTTTGTTTCAGCCCATGATGGAGTTCCAGTGGCACAACGCAACTTGGCAGAATGGCTTAGGCTATTCATCTGGCTTCAACTGCTTGGAACTAGGTGTAAGCAGGTGGAACCGGTCCTACACCACCAGCACAGCGATGTGTCGCCCGTGCAACCTCTGCAGCCAACCAATCCGCAGATTTTTGATTAGAAGCCTCGGCATAAACACGCACCACGTCTTCTGTCCCCGATGGACGTACAAATGCTCGCCCGTTTTCCACTTGAGATACCATCCTGTCTATCTCCTCTTGGAGACCCAGCGGAGAGATGCAGCGTGTCTCTGCACAGCAAGTGTGAATTTTGTCCCTATCTTCGACCATGACTTTCAATTGTCTGCTCGGTAGGTCCTTGTAGACAGTGCTCCATTCGTGTAAGCTCCAACCCTTCAGCATTAAGATGATCTCAACCATCAACAAGCCAGATAACGCATCTCCCACTGCCTGGTTGATGATGTTGTACAGATGCAAAATCTTCTTAGCTGCAATCCTATCCAATTGCTTCATTCTTGTGATGAAGGGCTGAGAGAACAAGACAGTACCATGGCCGTTTGCTTCAAAATAGATGCCAACATCGTATTGCTCTGCAGCGGCATGCAAATGCTTCACCCCGGTTGAGGTTATTGCAACATCTAAGGAGAGAGAATCTTTCATGAAGCGTGTTGAGGCTCCATTGGCATATGCCGTCTGGACGACGCCTATGGAAAACTCTCTCTGCACTGCAAGAGGTAACTCAGAGATCAAATCCTTCACGAAGATTGCGGCCAAGGTAGCGATCTTGTCTCCATCAAATAGCTCCAATGTACCGTTGCTAGCCCGTGTGAAGTACACCAACCTGTCTGCATCGCCATCTATGCTTGCACATCTTCCACGTACATCTTCCTCGGATATGCTAAGTGGGAGAGCTTTCTCCTTCTGAACATAGTCTGCACCGACTAGGTGATTCAATGCTCCATGTCCTGTGTTGCACAAGCGAACAGATATCCCCACCAGGCCTTCCGCCAGTTCCTTCAACTTTATTGCACCCACCCCGTTCGCACAATCTACCAACAACGGTCCTATTTTCGTCCTTGTTGACCCGTCCCCAATCAGTCCATTCGCCCCGGAGATAAGCTGTTCGAAATACAGATTCTCTGATGCAGGATTGCCCATGTTCACCGATCGAACAATGTAGTGTGCTTGAGGAGTTGTAAGCACACCCAAGTTGCATACCGGAACAGCGAGGGACGCCACACCAGCAATGGCAGCCTTGACAAGCTCTTCGCCACTGGGCCTCGTATCTCGTGCAATGTACACGCATGCCTTGTCCCTGTTGCCAAGAGGCACAGACTGCTCTTCGACAAGTGTCTTGATGCATTGGATCATCCCTTCCTTGTCTTTCGCTTGAGCAAGGTCATTGGCGTACTTCTCCCACTCCATGTCCAGCATACCTCCACTGGGGTCGATCAGCTTCACACCGTTGTCCTGCTCTGGATTGTGCGATGCAGTGACGACGATGCCAGTGGCTTTCCCGGTCTGCATAGCACGCGCTGCCATTAACGCACCGCATCTAAAGACGGTAGAAGATAACAATGCACTATTGGCTCGGAATCCAGCCGTTCCATACGTTGGTGTCCAACCTGATGTGTCAGGCGCTCCAAACGACGTGTCAGAACGCTTGCAGTGACAGCGAATCGCACGATGCACGTTCATCTCACCTTCTGAAAGTGGATAGGATTCACCAGCGTCTAGAAACGGTTCGAAAAACGCATCGTCCATCGTTCGAACGGGTGTGATGCCAGCGCTTCGTGTATCGTCCGCTTCCTGTCTGATGGCGACCCCTGAAAGGAACGGTGGGGGAGCAGGTGCACCTGAATGACAAGGTACAACCAAAGCAGGGAATCAGCCAGAAAGGACCAACTTCGTCCGACAACAGGGTGGCTTTGGATGCAATTACAAGTGGAAACGGGATGGAGGATGAACTGAACCAAGGACGATGACCTGTGCCACTGTTAGTCGGTGGTTGTGGTCCCTTCAAACACAAAAGTGCAGCGGGTTGATCTTGCAACAACCATCTGAGTCTGCACTAAACAACTGATGCTGCGGAGCTTTCCCTGCTGCACCGAGAGAACTGAAAACAGGCACTTCATCATGGGAAACATGCGCCGTTGTGCGATTCAACGATATTATGAGCAGAGTCATCGTGCCAAAGCTTGGTAGTGGTAGTATGGAAGAGCGTACATCGGGTCAGGAGGACGGAATCCCAGCTCTTTCAGCCATTCGTGAAAACTGGGCTCTTCTGTGCGAAAGTACGGCTCAACCATCTTGTAGCACTGCTCGGGAGCCAGGCCTGCAAGGTTTGGAATTCGTAGTACTTGTTCCTCCCAAGGTTCGCGTCTAATTGGCCAAAGCCTTGCCGTGACATACCTCTGTGCACTGCTTCCTTCCCTGGTTTCCTTCACAACTGGCGTGGGCCATCGTCCAGCACAGAGTTTTGCCGCAAGCTTCCTGCACTCTTCCTTTGCATCATGAGAAGAATTCTGGCCAATCCAAACATAGACATGTGTGCCGCAATCCAGCAAAAATGAACAGGATGCTTGCATTACCATGTCTACTGGGGGTAGTATGTCAAATTTGGAACCCCATGATTGGTAGACAATTGGCACGACCATCATCTGAGAGAGCTCGTAGTTGGTTGAAATAAACTGCGATGCCAGTGCCATACGTTCATCGACATGCCCAAAGGCTGGCCCAACAAGTGCCCCCCGCTGCAAGTTATAAAGGCCTTCAGCCATTGCAGATAGCTCTTCTGGGAGCCTGGGTAGCTTGCCCCTATCTGTATCTGCTCTCCTCACGAAAATTCGGCCAATGGTACCCATACTCTTTTCGACACCTTCTCTCACTGCTTCTAAGTCAGTGAACATATCTTCGCTGACAGCAGCTTTCTTCGCAACAATCAGCGCCGCAGCCTGCCCACAAATACTCTCAAGAAACTGATCCTCAGAGTCCGTACAAGGCATTCGT
The DNA here is from genome assembly GCA_020975725.1 of Picocystis sp. L7. Lineage (NCBI taxonomy): Eukaryota > Viridiplantae > Chlorophyta > Picocystophyceae > Picocystales > Picocystaceae > Picocystis > Picocystis sp. L7. The sequence goes on from QXJR01000004.1 coordinate 404,251, forward strand.
CTGGTCAAAATCCTGGTAATATGACTGCCACCTGGTTGTGTCCATCTTGTCATGCACTGCAGGTAAGCATACTCCAAATTTTTGCACGCGCTCGGATCAAAACATACCACAATTCCGGTTGCATTGGACAGCCCAAGGACTTGGACTGCGTTATCTGAAAATGCATTGCTTACACTTTTCTGGGACCTAGACTTGGCAATTTCAGATATAGGGCCGATCAACTGCGTGACTCGAATTCCCGGAGAAAAACGAACATCAAAAGATGCATTAGTAAAGACTGGCTGACATGTAGCCGTCTTTATTGTGGAGCATGTGAGCTTTCCAAACCCCTCATGAAGTAACAGCGCCCCTCCGGTCTCCTGCACAAGGGGGAGCATGTAGCTCACACCAGGTGCTATACCAAGGCCACCGCACAGCACATCAATGACCACACCTCGCATCCTTGCTTCCTCAGCAACCCTTGTAAAGTATTTGACGGAAGATCTCTGTTGACTTTCTTGATAATGATCATAATCATCACCATCCAGTGCAACTGAACCCGGGCCAACCGTACACGGTCCTGAAGTCATTATAAGGACACGTGCTCCAAGTGACTCTCCCAGGTTCGATCCAGCGCTTTCATCGAACATCTCCATTCCTTGAACTCCCACTTCAGCCACCCTCCCATAGTTTTTAACAAGTGCAACTGCCACCTCTAAAGCTGATCCTAAACACCTGGGACGAAGTCGTGCTGGGATGTTTTGTGGATTCTTGTAAGGTCGGAGAGAAAGAATGATGGATTCTGCCACGTCTTTCGCTAGATCGATTTGTTGAATGGGGACTCGCGACGACATTAGAAGAGGTTTCAGGTCAGATAAGGAAGGGGACTCCCGACCGGGCAGGATGTCTGCAACCACCTGGCTAGCATCTCCGAGATCAAAGACGGAGACCGATGACCCGAATGTGATTATTCCCACCTGGCAACAACCTGGAAGTGCTCGGAAGGCATTCAGGAGGGACTCTTTGAGTTCTTCGAGATCTTTATCATCCAGGCAAGCATCGATCAGGAAGATCGTTGGAAACATGGTCGTATCTGGAGAACTATCCAATGGCACGCCTCCAACTGTGTTTTGCGATGATCCAATCCCTTCAAAATCCACTGCGTTGCATGTCAAGTACGGACTCTCCTGTTGAGCCGACCAAACGTTCGTATCTGATTAGCCACGGTTGAAGGTTCGAACGCAACGGATTGAGCCGTAATCTCACTTACCTCGCCTAGGAAGGACCGGGGCCACGCATCCATTTGGTTCTCTTTGGAGCAAAAAGGACATGTCCACGTGTTTCGGTTCACGTCCAGGCTCGCGTACAGGTTGAGAGCAGCTCCGCACGTGGTGCAGAATTCAGCTTCGTCTGTTGTGGAAGGTACTGGGCTTCTACCTGCCAAAGGCGAAACCACGCAGCCGAAAGGGAATCCACTGTCTCGTAGGAGTTTCTTGCCTTTCGGCAGGGACTTGGCCGACAGCATCACCATCTGTTCGCAAGTGTCTCCGGGTTCGTCTCCCGAGGAAACCAGCGGACTGAACCCTTGTGGACTCTTAGGCAGCGGTATGCTGTGTTTGGAAGGGCTCAAGGACGCATTGCTTGACGTACGTATGCGCGGTTGTTCGGGGATGGCGTATCCAATGCCTGTGGTCCTGCCACCGTCTCCTGGTCTTCGGGATCCACCTTTGCGATCGTCCACCTCTCCTTGAGGTTGCATGGACGTCGCCATGGCCATGTTGGACGGACCAAGGTCGCTCGTCGGCGATCCTAGGCCGTCCACCGAACGAGTTCCGTCCCCCTTTTCGTGCCTGCTGCGCCTTCGCGTGTCGCAACTGCAGACGACGTCTCGATCCCCTTCCCTAGCCACACCACACGGTCTTCGACCCAAAAATCGCTGTCTTTGCTGTCCATTCACGGTCCACCCGAGTACGTACTCCGACACGTCGGCAAGGGGAGTGGATTGGTCTTTCAAAAAGCGGTTCTCCTACAACCGGCCACAGTGAAAGATCGAACACCCAACGTAGACCAATTTCATTTCCAGTTTTCTTGAAGACGAATTCGAGCGCTTTCAGAAATTTATTCGTGCCTCGGTTCTTGCGATTGGCTAGTTTGAGGCGCAAAGCATGCATGGTGGCAACGTTGCAAGGACGGTGCACGGTTGGCTAGGTGGGACAAACATGAAGCATGCCATTGCAAAGCAAAACAGCTGCAAACGTTAAAAACCTCTGCCGCACGTACTCCGAGAACTCCACAAGTACGTTGCAGCCAGCCCTGTTACCACGTTGCAACGCATCGCCGCTCATGTCGCACGGACATGTGAGCTCCACTTGTGCATGCACACTATGTGTAAACACGGGGCGGTTCGTGGGCTTGTTGAGGAAGTGGACGCCCAACCGTCTTGTTTATCACACAAGAGATGCCGGGCATACCTTTCTTCTCGAAGCATGCGGCATGTTCACCGCTCCGATGCCCCTACTCATCACATCCATCGACGAATGTTTCTTCTTAGAGCGCATATTGCCATTGTATGTGTACTGTTGTCGGAGCAAACAATGCGTGGTGACAGCGCCGTCTCCTTCTTGGAAGCACCGTTCACAATTTTTTGTCATGGGCCAGCAACGGCACTACGCACCACGTCGTCGTCCATTGTTTGGTAAACACGAACTCGTTTAGGGTATTTTTCGACGCTCTTTCATACCTTGTCAGCACCTTTTTCCCCATGGCAAATGCTGCGTTCTACAAAACAGCGCTGTCACAATGCGTGGAGCATATCAACAACCCTTTATGCCATCGGACAGCTTGGAATGCAATCTTGTCAAGACGGTGTTTTCGAAAGTCGGAGGATGCTTTCGAGCGACTTGGTCGTGGCCAAACGGCGTCCACGACGCCATTGATGCCAAGGCTTATTGCATACGCGAGTCCGAAGTGCTTGGAAGCTTCCTAACAATACGGTTGCTTTTGGAGGAGGTCACATTTTTCGAGCAAAGCCATACATAAAGCCGCGCTCACTCGCCAAAATTGAACGCATTCAAGGACGGCTACCATTGCGTCGAGGAACGCAACAACGTCGTCAATTTCGCGTTGCGACATGCTCTCAATTTTAACAAATAGGAGTACGCAAACTTCGCGGGTCTAGTGAATGAGCAAATCCAAGGCGCAAGACGCACGTTGCTTCTCATTAGGCTACTCTTGCTCCGTTGCCTCACTGCAAAGTCGACAAGGCTGTGCAAGACGGCGGTGTCAACTAGTGACTCTTACTGTGCAGATTGCAAAGCGTACTCATGTGGTGCAGTGCAACTGGTGGAGGAGACCAAAACGACAACCGTGAGGTCGACGATAGGCACGAAGCACAAGATCGTCTACACGGAATGTAGGAAGGAACGCCCTCTGATATGCACGGCTACATGCGGAGCACCTCAGGTGCAAGATGGGCACGTTGATGCGGCAAGGACGACGTTGGATAAGGCGCGGAGGAGACGGGGGCGTTGAGGTGCGATGGCGGCGATGGCAGGAGTAGGGGTAGGAAGGCGAGCTTGAGGTATCTAGTTGTAGAGGGGATGAGATTTTGCCTTGATAGATAAATATTCATCGCCAGGGGCGTCAAAACGGCGACTGCAATCGTATGGGTGCGCGTGATGGACCCATTGGACTGGCCTCGAACCTGGTCATATTTATGAAGTTGTGAAGCAATTTGAGAGGAGTACAAGGTTCAAGCCCAAACCTGTTCGGTCGCGGAGGGCTACACAAGGAGGCAAAGCGAGATAGCGGGCCCGGCTATGAGGCTCACAAACTGGTGCGCTTTGGATTATACTACATAGCGGCAGCGGTGGTTCAAATTAGATTCACGCTAGATGTTCCATTCTTAGCTCTCGCCGGTTGTAGGACTCACCCTATGGTGCAATCCCACGTGCCCTACACATAGGACAACGGGTAAGGGCTTCGCACAATATTCCAGGTCCAAGAGGTGGTTGAGAAGGTGGGAAAGGAAGACAAAACACCAGGATGGTTGAGGTGGACCACCACCGATCCCACACATTGATCCAATCATAAGGTCGCATGTGTTGCATATGCACGTTAAGGTCGTTTCGACTATCCCCAACCAGGGGACCTTAAGCCCTCCTTTCTGTGTAGATGTCTCTCCATCCGTATCCCCATACGCTGTGCAATGGACAGAACACCTGCGGATGTTCCACCCACGAATCGAGGATTGGTCGAGGACTTGAACTATGTCTATCGTGTCTGCGCATCCCACGGCCGCTAACCCCTTTCTCATCTCCGCAGGGCCCCATGATCGCCCTCGGCGTCCTCCCCTCCGTGGGATACTTCTTTCATCCCTTACCACCGTCCATTCCATCGCATTCGATGCGTCGGATCGTGACCGCTCGTCTCCTTCGTCGACTTCCTTCCATGCGCCTCAACCTACCATCCATCGCTCGATCCCCTCCCCTTCGAAGCAGAACGGCGCTGAGGTGAAGCGAGGGGGGACCGAGGGGACAGCACCCTCTGCCACAGGGGCGGAAGGAAAGCGAGGGTTCTCGACGACCGTTCCGACGGATGCGATTCACAACCGTCGACCACGTCCCACGCACGTGACCGCACAAGTGACACAAGGAGGGACGTTTCGGACAGGAAGAAGGGACCAAGACGCGGTCAGAAACACAAGGAAACGCGAGACGCAAAAAATGGAGGACGCCGGGGGCGCAGTCGCGACCTCGGCCGCGGGACCGTTCGTACACCTGATCCCGGCCAAGCTGTGGCTGCCTGGACGCCTTCTAGACAAAAAATTGAGGAAGGTGGGTTGATGGAATCGCGTACCGTATCAACACGAATGGAAGAGAATCCAATGCATGTGTGAGCCTGGCACGAAAAGGTCCCAGGATGGCAAATGGCTTCGATATTCGGAGAACCTCGCAGTCCCTGCACTCGACGAATCCCACGCTAACCTGCCGACTGCACGCTTACGACAGCGTTCGAGCCGAGAAGACCTCGAAGAAAAGGGTATTTTAAAACCTGATGAGCCACCATCGGAAGCAAGAGTACGTCTTTTCGGAACGGCGAATCCTCGGATTCTTTCCGCACCGGACTCAGCTACTGACAATGCTTCATTTACCAACCTTTAGTCAGTGCGCTTCAATGAAGTCGCAGCAAAACTGGAACGATTCCTCCAATCCAGGCCGACGCCTGAAGTCATTGTTCAAAGAGGCCTCATTCCTAGAAAAGTCATCAACGAAGGCAAGGCGATGTGGCAACCAAACAATCGAACCAAGATGAGGTGTTCGAAGGATCGTGCGAAGCAGGCCAGGCACGTCTCGCTCCCGTTTCGATTGTCTCAAAACATCCAAGCCCCACCTCGTGATCCTGTGTCTTCTGCACTGGGAAGTTGGCATCACTTTCAATCTGCAGCAAGCAAGTCGATCTCTCAAGGAAACGGCGTATTGTGCACCGTGTCACGTTCCCCTGATGGACGCAGACTCGTTGGTCCTCTTGGGGGATGCGAGAAAGGAGGGGTTTGTCTCGATGGAAGCCAGAGGACCAGTGCAACTGGCAGTTTGCATTCCTCCTATGAACAAAGTGGCGTGGGAGGAAGGGAGGCCCAAGTAGCGATCGTAGCACAGAGGCTGCATAGTCAGTTTCACAAGCAGCTCCAGAGGCAGTATGCATCGTCTCAAAGCAAAGAGCACAATAAGAGCACGCGCGTAGATCAATCGCCCAAGCTTGTTTCAAGGAGCAAGTTTTCAGGGAAAGGCCAACGCGTGAAGGCCGAGGGTCGGTTGAACCAGCCTAAGAAGTTTTGATCGAGTTTCGTGAATAAGCAACTATCTCTACTCCTGTTCAAAACCTATTGATTCTCCCTCCATCCGTCATGCACGCGTTCCGATGCCAATTGCACGGCTGCACCTCTAGGACGTGGTGGATCCCCCCAGGCCTCGTTTGCTGTCGGTCACGTCTCGTTCCAGGTTGGCTTCCCTGCCACGTGTCTGGATGGAATTTTCCAGAAACTCGGTCGACATTCCGGTCTACCCGACGGGGTGACCCAATGAGACCCATGAAGTAATCCTGAGCATCGTTCCAACAGACCCGAGGGACCACGAGGAAGGACGGACCTGGACGAGCACCATGACCGCGGCGGTAACGGAAGCGCTTCCTCCTTGCACGGAAGGAGAAGACGCCTGGGACGCCGGGATGTGGGACGAAGAACGGGCTCCCATGGTGAAGAAAGTGGAACGAGGGCCGTACGGCGAAGCGAGGTACCTCGTGAATGCAAATGGGATAAGACTGGCCACGTACCACTGGCCGGTTCGAGCCGAAGCGAAGCACAAGCCACTTCGAGGAGTCGTCGTCCTCGTACACGGATACGCAGTACATATCACATACACTTTCTTCCAATCGGACAAGGTAGATCCGCCTAAACCTTATGATGGTTCCTGGGTCCATCGGCTTAATCAGGAAGGATATGCAGTGTGGGGCATAGACAACCAAAGCTGCGGGAGATCTGAAGGTATAAGGGATGGCGTGAGGATGTTCTTCCATCGTTTCGATGATTTGTGCGATGATGTGGAGCAACTTTGCACGATCTTAAAAAAGCATCCCGTCTACTGCGAGTGCCCCCTGTTCTTGATGGGGAATTCGATGGGTGGCAATATCTCCCTCCATGTGTCTCAGAAGTTGCACAGCAAAGGCTTGCTGCAAGGCACGATCTTGCTGTCACCAATGATCACCATAAATGGCCTCAAATCAACAACTTTGAACCGGTTCCTGCTACCCATTGCCCGTGTTTGTAGCTACTTCCTACCATCGATGAAGGTTGTATTGAGCAGTGGTAGAGATCAGAAGCATGTTTTGCTGCATCAGCAGTATGAGAACGACCCGCTCAGTTTCCATGGTGCAGCACGCATGCTTGTAGCTGTCCTCACAGTGCAGCAGTGTGAGAAGACAGTTCAGATGCTGGACCATTTTGACTTTCCTTTTTTCGTCCTTCAATCCGAGCATGATGAGATCTGTGATCCCAGCGGGGCGGAATTGTTGTACGAAAGGGCAACATCTAGAGTGAAAAAGTTGAGTATGCTATCAGATCCAGAGTCCTTCCATATGTTGAGCACCGAACCCATGCACCTCCAAGTTCTAGACGAGGTTTTAGACTGGCTAGAATGCCGCTTGCATCCCTCCAATGACGATGATTCCCAATAGTAATTACTATTTGTGATTCTTGAAGACATTTTGACAACTTTCAAAGTCAACGATCCACATCGGATCCTCTGACTTGGCTCGAAATTGGCATTACGTCTCGCTTCCATGATAGCGGCAAGCACACTAAACATCAATTCTATCAAACAAAAAAAACTACCGTTTCCATCCTTTACACCCACTCCATCGTCAGTGGAGCATTGGCTACTTTCAAATGCTTCATCGCAAATTGTGTCTCCATGCTTCGGTGGTCACCAACGCCCTGGAGGATTCTACCATTCGAATGTTAAGTGGTTCGCCCCTGCGTCGACCGACGGCATGCGTCGCACGTTTGCGATGAGCGGTTCAATTATATGCTCTGCAAAATCTTGTCGTACATCATCGTGGAACCACCGGTGTCAGTATCGTCGTGTACGTGCACTTGGAGTGGAGAATGGCGCGCTTTCGTTGTGGCGGAGCCGTTCAGCGGTGGTCGCAACACGAAGGCAGTTGCACCACTTCCAAGACCCAGCGTGTAGCGATGGACGTGGCGTAAATCGCGTCGAAAACTCGGGGTTAAACGAGGTATTGGACAGCGAGCGCGTTCCTGACGTCCCTGAGGCAGTGCTCGGTCCACGTGGCACCGCTCGCTTCCTGGTGAATGGTCAAGGCATCCGCTTGGCCTGCTATCACTGGCCGGTGGTGCCCACCCTTGGACACCAGGCCTTGCGCGGTGTGGTGGTGTTGGTGCACGGTTATGCGGTCCACCTGACGTTCTCTTTCCTTCAATCCTTGGAATTGGATCCTCCCAAACCTTACGACGGATCTTGGATCCATCGCATGAACCTGGCCGGATATGCGGTGTGGGGCATTGACAACCAGAGCTGCGGGCGTTCGGAAGGGGTGCGCAGCGACGCTCGCATGTACTTTGAGCGCTTCGAAGACCTCTGTTCGGATGTGGAGCAGCTCATCCAGGTGATCAAGGATCACCCGCTGTATGTCAATCTCCCGTTGTTCATGATTGGAGAATCCATGGGAGGTAACGTATGTTTACATGTCTCGCAAAAAGTGCATCCTTCTGGACTTTTGCAAGGTACAGTTCTCCTTGCACCCATGATCCGGATCAAGGACATCAAGTTAAAAGTGTTCAATCGACTTGTGTACCCATTGCGACGTCTTTCTGTTTGGTTGCTCGGGGCTACAGCAGAAGGTGGATCTGGGAGTACAAACCAACAGAACGCATTAACACTGAAACAGTATAAACAGGACCCACTGAACTATCACGGAGCTGCACCCCTCAAAGTTTCATTGATGACCCTTCAGCAATGCAACAAGACTACTAAAGCTTTGAGCGAGTTCAACTTCCCATTTTACATCATCCAGTCCGAGAACGACCGGGTATGCGATCCTGTTGGTGCAGAAATGTTGTACACTAGATCAACATCCAAGGTGAAAAAAATAAGCATGCTTTCAGACCCTGATTCGTACCACTTTCTATCAGTCGAGCCCATGAACCTGCAGGTGCTCGGGGACATCTTAGACTGGATGGGCCATCAGTCCGACGGGTATAAGAATCGGGATCCCCCCTCAGGCGTAGACTTCGAGTAAAAGGTACATTCACGTATTGGCACTAATAAAGCATCCACTCTTGCACCTCTTGTTGCCATTGTTGTTCTCAGTGACAAGATTGAAGGTACAAGAGGCTATCTGGTCGTCATTTTGACCGCTGCCCTTGCAACACAATGCCATCCAATTCGGTCACGCATTTTTGCTCCTTGCTCGATGGCATGCAAAGCTTCCACGGTTCGTCCAATTTGTTCTCTGTACCTGGATCTTTTGCCTTTGAAATGGCACCCTCTCCATCTGGCATTGCAGCCCCTCAAGGACGCGATTGCAAACGCATGGTGTCATCCCAACGGCCTGGTACAAGCATTGCCATGATCTGTCTATCCATTCTCCTGCATATGCCAATCCGAGGCAACCGATCTCCTTCGTTTCTGCCTGGTTCCACACGTAAAACCGACACCTTTCATCTCCGTTTTCACATCTTCCAATCTCCCTTTCCTGTCCACCGACACTGGTTCGGAACGAAAGGAGCATTTTCTCCCAGGATTCCCAGCGAACCCAAGGGGGAAGATCCTCCTCATGCATCGGGTATGCAGCACCAATCCTTGACAACACAGCTCGGGTGGAACCGCGCCTCGAGACCGAATGCCGTCGAGGCAGGGACGCTCCTTCCGACAGGTGTCGGTGCTTGCGCATCGCAACATCGCGCAGGTTGGGAAGGACGTGGCGCATACGATCGTGAGGATCGATGAATGGGATGGACGAGAGGGGAGAGATGGAGAGGATCGAAGAACATCCGATGGTTCACCCCGGTGGAAAGAACGAGCACGAAAACGAACATGGAATGCTGGACGGCGATTGCGTTCCTGACGTCCCTGAGGCAGTGCTCGGTCCACGTGGCACCGCTCGCTTCCTGGTGAATGGTCAAGGGATCCGCTTGGCCTGCTATCACTGGCCGGTGGTGCCCACCCTTGGACACCAGGCCTTGCGCGGCGTGGTGGTGTTGGTGCACGGTTATGCGGTCCACCTGACGTTCTCTTTCCTTCAATCCTTGGAATTGGATCCTCCCAAACCTTACGACGGATCTTGGATCCATCGCATGAACCTGGCCGGATATGCGGTGTGGGGCATTGACAACCAGAGCTGCGGGCGTTCGGAAGGGGTGCGCAGCGACGCTCGCATGTACTTTGAGCGCTTCGAAGACCTCTGTTCGGATGTGGAGCAGCTCATCCAGGTGATCAAGGATCACCCGCTGTATGTCAATCTCCCGTTGTTCATGATTGGAGAATCCATGGGAGGTAACATATCTGTCCATGTGTCGCAGAAACTGCACCGTATGGGCATCGTTGACGGTACCATACTTCTGGCTCCCATGATATCCTTGGAAAAATTGGCTGCCAGTCCTTTGAACCGTGTGATGCTTCCCATTGCCAGAGCGTTGTGTCGCATTGCTCCTGCCACCAGAATCCCCATGAGCAAGTTGGAGAACAAGAGGAATGCATATTTGCAGCAGCAGTTCGAACGGGATCCCATGAACCAGCAGGGTTCTGCATCGGTTCAGGTGGCCATCCTTACGATTGAACAGTGCCGCAGGACTGTGGAGATGTTGGACCAGGTGGACTTTCCATTCTTCGTTCTCCATTCTCAGCATGATGAGATCGTCGACCCTGAAGGCTCCCACATGTTGTACGAGCGTGCTGCGTCGAGGATCAAGAAGTTGAGCGTTCTGGACCATCCCAAGTCCTTCCATCTCTTGGCTGGAGAGCCCATGCATTTGGAAGTTCTGTCTGCCATCTTCGATTGGTTGGAGCACCGTTTGGTGGAACGCGTCTCACCGCGGTCTCCGACACCTGGTGTTCCCCTCCCGGGGATTTCGACCCCCTTTTCGACCCCGGGGGAGGATCTCCCTTCGTAGCCGGATGGTTTCAGGCAGGTGGGGTGAGGGGGGTCTTCCTCCCCCCACCTGGCCTTGCCCTGGGGTCGGGGTCACACCGACGATGGATGCCATTCCATCCCGCTCGTCACGTGAGACGTGACCAGGATGGACGAAGTCGGTTCACCACGCACGCCTGCGAAGGAAGGAGGGAAGAGCGCAGGGAAGGCACCCCTTGAACGCAAAGAGAGGACGGAAGGCGAAGGAAAAGGGCAAGGGACCCACGCCCACGATCCCGTGTCCCTCGCTGCGTACATCGCTGGATTCAATGCTCTCCTCGTCGTCGCGGGTGCAGTGCTCTATCTCCTGTGGATCGTGCTCGAACCGTTCCGAAACCCAATTCTGTGGGCCATCATCTGTTCGGTGACCTTGCGAGACGCCAGGGACAAACTTGTGGACTTTTGGACCACCGAACTCAAGGAAAGGTCCCTCGCCGGTTGCTTCGTCGCTCCCTTGCGAGTGCTCCTGGAACTCGTCTACGAAGTGATCCTAGGAATCGCGAGGCAGATTTACAGAGTTCTGGGGAAAAAACTACCGGAAGAAGTATCCGGAAAACGAACCAAAATCAACGTGTTGGTCACCGACTCCTACTTTAAGTGGCTCTTCGTCGCTTGCTTTGCCTGGCAATGCTATAGAATGGTCCAGGGCTCTGTGCTCTTCTATTTCATCACATTCTGCATCGTTTCCAGTGTTGTTGGGACACTCTGGCATTTCTCCATGATGCGCAAGATGAAAAACCATAAGAAAGGCCAGAGTAAGGAAGATAAACAGCCAGAGCCGAAAGGACAAGACTCGATGCAAGAGATCCGTTCGCCGCTGCGGAAAGCTCTGAGTTTTGGGTCTCACCAAGTGCATGCAATCGGCGCAATGGGGCGGAACATTCGGGGGAAATTCTGGCAAGTGGACGCATGGTTGCGAGCCAAGCTGCAACTCTACGTGGCCGATGCTTGTGTTTTGTTCATCATGGCCGCGGCTTCGATTATCATGCTGGGCACACTTGCATTCTTCACGGTGGCTGTTGTCCATGAGTGCAACGGCGCACTTCTTAAGGGCAATGCAATGCTCAAAAGTGGTGCCATGAACTCTGGGCTGCTTGACAAGCTCGGCACCCACAAAGCCGAGCTTCAGACCTTTATCGAAGCCAAGCTGCCAGATATGTTCAACTGGGTCGAGAACAAAGCAAAGGATGCGCTAAACGGCACGGATGTGCGCCAGCTTTACCATGAGCTTAACTCTGCACTGCATGCGGAATCGTTTGGGGATGACCCTGCATCTTCCACTTCGAGTGTGTTTCTCCAGACCGAAATTCCACAAAAAATCCGTGGAGCGGTAGATCACTTTTTCGCGTTCGAACTTTCACAAGGTCTTCAGGATGCAAGAGATGCTACCAATGAGGTTGTGAGAGTATTCCAGTCGTCAACTAGCGCAGACGTACGAGCCTATGCAAAGACAACTTTCCGGGTTGCATCTGCTGCAGCTGTTCATCTTGCGTCGAGCATGAAGATTCTGCTCTTCAGTGGGAAAAACATTGCGGAACATTTGTTTTCTGGTGGCGCAGGGATGGTGAGGTTTGGTGTTGAGGTAATCAATTACCTTCTCCAATTCTTGGTTTTTGTGACTATTTTGTATTACTTTTTAGTATCGAACGTGAGTATGGAAGACCGGCTAACAAGCATTCTTCCGCTCCGTCGGCGAGACAGAGTGCTGGTTACAAGTGTTCTCCTTGAGAGTGTTAGAGGGGTATTCCTATCAGCGGTAAAGATTGCTCTTTTTAACTCAGCTGCTACATGGTTGATGTTCAGTGTGTGTGGCATACACTTTGTCTATGTATCTACCCTAATGGCCGCACTCACTTCCATCATACCCCTGGCCCCTCCTTTGGTTGTGAGCCTCCCGGCTGTGCTTCAACTTGCCATCCAAGGGAAATGGCTTTTAGGGCTAGGCTTGGGTGCTGCCCACCAAATCATCATATCTTCAGTGGATGAGGCTATCATGGGCGAAATTCCGGACTCTCATCCCTACTTGTCAGCCCTTGGAATTGTAGGGGGGATGGCAGTATTTGAGCCAGCAGCACAGGGAGCAATTCTAGGGCCTCTATTGGTGACATGCATTGTAGCGCTTTATCAGTTGCACAGGGAGTATTCCTTGCCTTCTGGCCGTATTGCTGGAGGGGACGAGACGGAGGAAAAGTGATGCTTCCCGACAGTGGAAACTTACGAATAGCATATTTTAGGCAAGTTACTGGGATGTCATGAAACATCACTCGGATGAGGTTGATGCACTTTTAATTGCTATCTTGAGCGTGCACACTCCTCTATTACAGCCAAATAGCTTGCTGAGATTTTACATGACCTCCTTTGCAGCTGACACAACCGCATCTTTCGTGATACCAAAGTGCTTGTAGAGAGCACCTGCAGGCGCAGAAGCGCCGAAAGTGTCAATGCCAATACATTTTCCCTTGCTTCCCGTGTACTTGGCCCATCCAAACGTGGTGCCTGCCTCTACCGAAACACGTGCTTCGACACTGGAAGGAAGGACAGAGTTCCTGTAACTCTCAGGCTGCTCATCGAAGAGTTCGAAACAAACCATGGAGACGACCCTAATCTTCTTTCCGCTAGCTTCCAGCTCCTGCGCTGCCTCAATTGCCATTGACACTTCTGAACCGGTTGCGATCAAGATGCAGTCAGGGGTCTCACCTTCTGGTGTTCCATACACAACATATCCACCCTTAGCAACTGCATCAATGGACGATCCAGCCAGATTGGGAAGCCCTTGCCGCGACAGAGCCATGGTGGTAGGACGCTTCCTGTTCAGAACTGCAATCTTATAAGCACCGGCTGTCTCATTTCCATCTGCAGGCCTCATGACCAGCATGTTGGGCATAGCCCGGAAGGATGCAAGGTGTTCCACAGGCTGGTGGGTGGGGCCATCTTCGCCAAGGCCGATGGAGTCGTGTGTAGTAACAAAGATCGTGCCTGCCTCAGAGAGTGCAGCAATCCTCATTGCGTTCCTCATGTAGTCCGTGAAGATGAAGAATGTGGCGCAGTATGGGATGAGGCCGCTTCCATGCATAGCAATGCCATTGCCAATGCAAGCCATGCCAAACTCACGGACTCCAAACCGCAGGTTGCGTTCCGCAGGAGTGTCTTTCTGGAAGTCACCGAACATCTTCATCAAAGTCATGTTGGAAGGTGCCAGGTCTGCAGATCCTCCCAGCAGTCCAGGAAGGACTGGGGCCAACGTATTGAGCATTGTCTGAGAGTGCAGGCGGGTTGCAAGTCCTTTGTCTTCAGGGGTGAAAGTGGGGAGAGCATCCTCCCAGCCAGCCGGAAGTTCTTGGCTGATCAGCTGCTTGAACTCAGCAGCCTCGGCAGGGTACTTCTGGGAGTATGCCTCCAACTTGGCATTCCATTCTGCCTCGACTTCAGCTCCACTGGCAATCTTGTAATCGCGCATTGCCTTGTACACCTCCTCAGGTACGACGAAGGGCTCGTACTCCCACTTCAGGTTCTCACGCGTGGCAGCCACCTCAGCCGCTCCAAGCGCAGCACCGTGCACATCATGGGTGTCAGCCTTGTTGGGCGATCCATACCCAATGAGAGTGGAGACTTTGATCAAGGAAGGCTTGTCAGATGCGTCCTTGGCATTCTGAATAGCCTTCCGGATGCCGTCAAGGTCGTGGTTGCCATCCTCCACATGTTGCACATGCCATCCAAGGGCCTCAAAACGGGCACAGACATCTTCCGTGAAAGAGATATCAGTGTGGCCATCGATGGAGATCTTGTTGTCATCATACAGGCAGATCAGTTTGCCCAAGCCCCAGTGGCCAGCAAGAGAGGCTGCCTCAGTGGACACTCCCTCCATGTTGCAACCATCGCCAAGGATGCAATAGGTGTAGTGGTCTACAATCTCTGCATCGGGCTTGTTGTAGCGAGCGGCAAGGTGCTTCTCAGCAGCAGCCAGTCCGACAGCCATAGCTATTCCTTGCCCAAGGGGTCCAGTGGTCACCTCGATTCCTGGAGTCTCGAAGTTCTCAGGATGTCCAGGAGTCTTGGATCCAAGCTGACGGAACTGTTTCATGTCATCAACCTGAACAGAGTCATACCCACTGAGATGCAGGAGGGCGTACTGGAGCATGCAGCCGTGTCCCGCAGAGAGAACGAACCTGTCCCGGTTAAAAAAGTACGGGTTCTTTGGGTTCATCTTCATGACTTCGTTGTAGAGCACATACGCCATGGGCGCGGCACCCATGGGCAGTCCAGGATGTCCGGAGTTGGCCTTTTCCACGGCGTCGATCGCGAGGAAGCGGATCGTGTTGATGCACTTCATGATGGTATCTTGGTCGATCTGAGTGGGCGAGTCCACGACGGCAGCCTTGGCCACTCCATTTTCACGCCTGGCAGATGCACGCACGGCGAGACGTTCAGGACGCACGGTCGTGACCGGGAGCGCCTTGCTAGGCCTCATGGCCATCACGGGACGTCCCGCGAAGGCGCTCTTGGCGGCTCCCCTGGCGTTCTTTCGCACGTTTCCTTCCGCCTTGACCTGCTGCATGGCGAGTGCGTTCATTTTCGCTCGTTGGCGTCTCCTTCTGCGTCTGCGTTTGCGGACGTGCTACGATGGCGGCTGCACCTCCTTTTCTCTCTCGCTCTGGACCACGAAATATGTTCCACCACACGTGCTGGGGGCTGGTCTCCTTTCTTTCCCCTCCCTCGTCTGAACCGGATCGACCCGGGTGAGACCCAACGGTCTAGACCCGAACCCCACCGGGTCTGAACGGGGAACAGACCGGGGATGGATCCAGAACCGAAAGGGATGAACGTGATTGACCGGCATTGGGATGGTCCCTCTCCCCCAGGCACACGTCCCCACACCACACGTTTCGGATCAGGGTGCGGCAGGATAGAAACCCTCGTTCCTGGAAGAGGACCGTTCCCTCGATGGAGACAACCCAATCTAGGGTTGGACCCAAGGGAAAGTCGGTGGAACCAAAGGCACCCAAACGAGGGAATGGAACCATGTCCACCCAATCGCCCCGAACGCGAAAACGGGCATCGCATGAAGAGGATTTCCGTACCTGGAGCGCCAGAAGCCTCTGCGGGAAATCGGACGAAGGGACACCCAAGGAAGCCCCGATCCGAGGAAGCGGAGGCCACGACGCGCAGAGGAAGGTCGGACGATGGTCAAGGGAATGTCAACCCCGAAGGTTCCGTCCTCTGCGGCACACGGACCGAAGCGTGTACTCCCGGAGAGGTCGGACCTAATCCTCTGCGCAATTGGTCGGATATGGGTTCCGTCTCCGATCCATCATGCAATGAAAAACTACATCTGTCACATCACTCGCAGAGGAGCTATCCGTGGACGCCCTCCCCTTCCGATCGAGACGGAATCTCCTCTTCGGATCGAGCATGCGGTGAGGGCCGGAAGAACCACACTAGACCAGGAAGCGAGGCCTTTCTCATCATTCCCCGAAGAGGACGGATCGTCACGTGTTCCACCCCGACCGAACCCAGTCGAACGACCGTACTTCGGGGGCTGCTGCACCGCGAATCTCTCGTCGGATCAATGGATCGAGGACCGTCCGTGGACAGCGGATGGACCGTCGACATTGCAAGGGATCTAGACACTCAACCTCTTAGTCGCTTCAACTCAATGGCGTAATCAGCGACGGCGTAATGGAGCAAGCCAGAGCGAACGCAATTGGAGTGCCTGAAAGCATGACAATCGCGTCCCTCCATTGCCATCCAATAGAAGCAAGCAAGAATTGCCGGTGATCCATCCGCGAGTCCTTGGGTGAAAGCGTCCACTAGCACCTTCAAGAACCGATTGCCAACGGCTCACCACCCCGAAGAGGAGAGTTGGTGCCTCCCACATCCTACATCCGCCGCGAATGGAGATGGGAAGTCCAATGTGCCACCAAATGGCGCCGCACGATCGAGAGAGTGACGGTCTCAGCAACGATGCTACAATGCTTTTGCACATCGACGGGCAACATCGACAGAGTGACCAGATAGGGGAGTGCGGTGGTGCATACGGCAGGGCTTTCTCCAAGTATGCTCTTGAGGTTCAAGTCATCGAATTAGAAACTGGCACAACATTAGCCCAATGACATGCATCGTTTGAAGAGCGTGGAATGCCCCATGAGAGTTTCGAAGCCCAAAAGTCTAAGCAAAGGCTAAATAGGCATGTAATCATAAAGACATTGTGTGTTGCTTCCCGAATGAGAAGGAACGTGCTTTGAAAGAGAGGAAGATGAACAAGCACGTCGTCGCTAGATCCATACTTGCGCCCTTACCTCGTCTCAATCCCTGTCCCATAAACATCTAATCTTAGTAACCCACACCATCGGCAGGTGGTAGGAAAGGAGCATTGCCGTTGCCAAAGAGGGCAAAACGTGAATCCCAAGCCTGAACTGAGAGCAAAGCAACTCTTGATGCATCGGAAGGTGACAATAATACGGCCAATGGAGGGATTGTGACCAACGACTTGGAAAAGCTTGGTGATTTTGAAGGAGGTAAAAGCGAAGCAAAAAGGACAGTTGCTCAAATCCTCTTCAAACTGTGAAACATCACACGGCTTGGCATTTCCCTTTTCCTATGTCTCCTCATTTGAACGAAGATGAAATTGTGTTACATAGCAAAACCCCATTGCCATTGTATGCAATGGAAAGGCCAATCTCAGCATGGGTGGAAGGAGCATGGTGTGATTCGCAAGCTTAGACCTAACTCGGTCTGATAGCAAAGTTCACTACGATTGATTTAGAGGACTTGGGGAAAGTATCGTATGGATGCACGATTGCATGCAAGGAAAAGCTCATAAAATAGGATAAAAGATTGCCACCAAGATTGGCCTCCCTTGACTTGTCGTAAATTCTTCAATGGCAGCCGAACTCCCATAGCATACGTATCGATCTTGATTGCAACCCGTACAACGGTTTGCGTAAGCAACTGCAACATGAATCGACAACCAGAGTAGTGTGGCACTTTGAGGAAGTTGTGTGAGTTTTCCCTATGGATACGTCGTGGACGCTCTTTGGGAGCAATTGCTTTGATTGTTGGGATAACGGCGATTCCGTTGGTGCCTTCTTGCTTGAATAGAACAACGATCAAAGACATACCAATAGAAAGCAGCTAGAACAATTGAAGGGAGATGCTTAAGCCAATCAGGTAAGTGGTCCGAATATACGAGGACAACGTTTCGCATTTGTCGCAAGTAATGGATTAACTCACGATTAAAAGAAATGCACGCAAGCTTCTTCCATATAACATAAAATGAAGGGCTAAAGTAATCATTTCGTTATGCAATTCACGCATGTGGCCAAGGCTTGCATATTCCGGAAGGGGCTGGATTGTTGGTCGTTGAAAGACGCAAACTCTTTGGCGTTGGTAACAAGAGACTACCTCATCTCCAACTTGACCTTAAACTTGCACGGGTCGCCTGAAACTTCCAAGTGATCGTAAAGGTTTTGGGAGATGGAAAGAAACACGGTAGGAACGAATTGAAGGTCTTCTCGGTGTACCCATCTCCCGGGCGAGGGCTACATTTGTGAACCAAGACGCCGATGTTGTGCGACCACTTGCCAAGACAATACGCTCAAAGCTCGAGTTCATGGGGATAGGCAATTAGAAAACATCCAAATCCGATTTGTTACGAAGTATCTTTGATAGCCGCTGTTGGTCGAACACTGGAGTTGGGAAATCGCGCGACAGTATGAGCAAAGGCTCACGAACGAAAAAGTCATACCGAAATGCCAAAGGGAATTTACGGCGAGTCTAGGACCTCCTTTAGTTAAGCTGGTCATTCCTGCCATCCAAGGTGAACGTGCTTTGTGGAGGGCATGGAAAGGGTATGGAAGGAACACGTGTAGAAGCGTCACATATTGTATGCAAAGTTCGAGAAATAAAAGTTGGATGAAGATTGTGTTTATGGAAAGCAACCAAGGAAAGAGTACTGACTCGAGGGCAAGACAGAGCGGCTTTCAGCTCGTTTATGAAGCTAGCTTCCACTATTGCCTACCAAACTCACGTATTTTCTTTCGTCGAGGTATCGAACCATGGATGGTTAGCACCACAACGCCTTCCGCTGCGGCCGGCAAAGCTTCTGAGTTTATCACGAGAAGCGCCACGTTGCAAACTCCTTCCTTGCTTCTTATTGCTAGATGGGCGCGGCAAGATGGCCCACTAGACGTGGAAACGACGATATGTTTGCTTGAAGGAGATGAAATGGGGTAGGTGTTTGTACGTCACCTTAGGGAGGAGATGCATGGCATTATGTCAAACTCCAAGAGTGGACGATTTCCTTACCTCCATCATGTGTCGTAGATGCCTTGAAAGGGAAGGGGGGCTTGAGAGAGAAAGTGGTGCAGTGCGTGTTCGCGAAGATTGTGAGGGTCTCCTCTAGTGTTGATTGGTTTGCGAATGTAGAAGATTCGTCAACCATGCCACCCACAATGTTACGAAGAACCTTTGCGTTGAGATGGCTTGGATGAAGTTCAGGGAGCCACCAAGGTATAACTACACGTGCCCAAGGTTGAAGGCGTCCAACTCGTTTATGTTAAAGGCAACAATCTCAGCGCAATACCCTCCTCGGGTGCAGGCCACATACAAGGTCCGCTGATACAACGCATTCCGGTGCTATGGGCTTTGATTGTCCATGTTGTCTCTTATGCCATGGTGCGGTGTTCAAAAGGTTGGATGCAAAGGCATCCACATAAAAACTAATAAAAACGAGTAGTGTTTGAGGGCACGGGTTCTTGTATGATGCAAGGAATAGACAACCAATACATATAACATAGGTTCGACGTATTCGCAACCTGCTGGGTTAAGGCATAGTATGAATCTTCTTGCAAGAAATTCTTTGACTACTCATTGATAAGTGCGATAGGCGAAGTTGCGATTCGTTGATGTCATTTAACATGAGGTCACAATGGAACAAGTGCATGTTGTTGGTCCGAGGCTAGTGCTTGAGAACTTTCTGTATCCATGCCGCCAGGTTCTTTTCTTCACCCCAATCCATTCAGAAGGCAACGTGTCTGGTGTTCAACACTTTCCAAATAAACCTGGTAGAATCGAGGTGGGAACAACATTTGCGTTGAAAAGCAGCTACCTTTCCAAGAAGACAGGAACCCAGAAAGGGATAAATCGAGGACTTGCTTTATTCAGTACGAGGAACATGAATCGAGAATGGACGGTTCAAATGTCCAGTAACCTCAACTCTGCAAGGGCTTCCTTCCTGTACGGAGAGTACCAGGCTGCGAATCGTATTGTCCCATGTGCAGACGGGATGGGGAAATCCACTCCGTAGAGCAGCTCCTGAACATCTGGTTGCAATCCCACGAGCTGTTTCAGTCCATCCCGAACGTCAAGGGGGCGCAGATTTGCTACAGTGTGACCGATGGACTGGCCAACAACCTGGCTTTGACTTGCGGCAGTGCGCGGACCTGTCTTCTTGACGGTCCTGCTACATTTCAGGCCACACCTTGCATCGACACAAAATCGCATGGGGCCATACAATTGCTGACAGAACGAGAGTGTGAGGACCCTGTTACTTCTCATATTTTCTAGACTGAAAGCAGGGTGGTGGCTGAGAGGTCCAAGGCTGCCTTGGTCACTCGGAGCTGAGGATCCAGGGGACACCGAATGGAGGAACCTACCAGCACGCTGTGATGCCGAGCTGCTCATATCCAACCGCATTTGGAAAGACGTGAAGTCAAGCATTGTTCTTTTATAATGCCCTAGCTGAAATGCAGCCCCAAGGGAGCAAACACCGCGAGTGGACACCTGGCGTAGTACTTTCCTAACTTTCTCTCCGAATACTAGATCGGAATTCCCTAGCATCGCAGTGGAGGGAAGACGGGCTATAGTACCAATCATTCCACTGAGTGTTAGCCCTTGCTTCGGAGCGATCCCCGAATATGGCATGTTCTTCCTTCTGGTCTTGGCAGAGGACTTGCTGCCAACGGAGGTCCACTGCTCAGCAGCACTCTCCTCAAAGAATCCTTCATTGGTAGTGCCTTTTGTTTCTTTATCATGCTGCATGTCTGTTTCAGAATCCTTCCGAAATCCAGCAGGTATCCAAACCCTACCATGTCGATCATAACTGAGGACGATTTGAGCATGAGTGCTGTGACGCAGGACTGAAAGACTGTGCCCAGTTGGTGTGTCTTCAGTCCCTCTCTCTTCCAGATCGCAAGGTGCGCTAATCTTGTGTATACCCATGGCGTATTGAAAGC
Organism: Picocystis sp. L7; assembly: GCA_020975725.1. NCBI lineage: Eukaryota > Viridiplantae > Chlorophyta > Picocystophyceae > Picocystales > Picocystaceae > Picocystis > Picocystis sp. L7. The sequence continues at coordinate 425,166 of QXJR01000004.1, forward strand.
CTCTAGGCTTTGGTTTAGACGAGACATGCATCGATGCAACTCTCGGTATGTCAATGTAAGAAGAATCACGGTCCATGAATCTTTCATTTTCCAAGATTTTCGCACACAGCTCGTGTCCTGGCAGGCCTTGCCTGAACGTCCAGGAGGATCTATGTGGTCGCTTAGAATCCACTTTCATGCTTTCTCCGCTCAGCAAGTCTTCTACAGATCCCACTTCTCCTGTGTACACAAAGGATGTACTTCTAGAGTATTGTAGAGGGCAGGTGGTTAGTACGTATGTCGCTCAGCGGTTCCATCAGGCAAGGATTTTCCTTACATCGGTGGTTGCCGTACCTGGTTGGTTTCGCACGGGCAAAGATGCCGAGAGCGTAGTTGGACGCATCTATCAGTCGCTTTCCTATGTGCACGTTCCCTCTCTTCGAGTTTCGACAGTCAGCAGTCGTGTGACGCGGCTGGGTCCGACCGTTTCAAACTTGCATCGGGGGCGCACCTCTCGACGCTTGTGTTGCTGCCACAGGCGCTGTGCCTTGAGCCTCGTGGTCACTCCCATCCACCATGTGTGCGTGCCAACGCAAGCCAGCACTCGATCCAGGACCAGTCCACCAGCACTGGATGCGTAGGACGGCACGAACGGCACGTCCGCCAGCTTCTGGGCCAGGAGGAGTTGCTGGCTGCGGTTGAGTCCCGACGTCTGGCGTTGGGAGAGCGGTCCAGGCTGTCCAGGCAAGTCGTAGACGACGCAGTTGAGCGACGCAGGTGATTCTTGGTGTTGGTTCCAGAAGTGGGACGACACGGATCGGAACCCCAGTTTTTCTTTGGGATTCGGCATGTCTTGGCTTGCACAGGACGTTCCTATCTGCACCTCTTCTCGATCCAATGGAACGTGCTGTTGTCTGTTTCGATACGATCAGTCGCGCATGGTGATGGACGTAGGTCTCGAGTCCGAACGCCTGTGCAGCCCCCTCGCTTGGATTTCCCACGCACCCAGGCACACTTCCACCCACCTCGTCGTCGAAAGGTCCTTCAACTGGGCCCGTGCACACCTTCGACCGCCGAGGAGGAGGTCCCCCCTGCCGCCCGCACCCCTCGTGGACTCTAAGGACAGGGCCTTTTCGAACGGTCCAAACGGTCCGCGAAGGATCCGAGGCGGGAGGGGAGGGTCGGGTCCACCGGTGGATCGTCCCTTCTGTTGGGATCCGAATCCGGGTCTAGAAGGAAGGTCCGAACCCGAGAGATCCCATGGTGAACCGAACCTAGACGTGCTGGGACCAGTGGTGGCCGAAGCGCGACGAGGCACGAGCGGGCTGCGCGGCACCGTGCTCGAGCGAGGCGCGCCGAGGTGCATCGATCCGCGTGGAAACGCAAGGAAAGGATACCTGCTGCGTGTGGAGGGGCGAAAGACGTGGCAAGGTACGCCGAGCCAGTCCGAAGGGGCCGAACGCGTACGCGACGGGATAGGGTTTTGGTGGCCGAACGCACGACGGAAGCACTACAACGTGCGCTTCGCAATACATCGACCCGCCACGAGCATGGTGAAACTCCAGATTGGATACAGGATTCGTGGTGGAGCGCGAAAGGTACCCGTTTCAGGTGCTGGTAGAGATGCGTGTGGGGAAAGGGTTCGCACACCGGACGACGATGGAGGCTCCCAGAAGCTGGTGCTTGCGGGGCTGCCCGAACCTTCCCTTAACTCCTCGCTGACCGGATCGTGTTCTCGGCACTAGCCCAGGAAACACTGTCCGCTTCATAGTCATATTCAATCTTGCACAAAAAACTAGGAAAAAAAACATACTGTAGGCACACACATTTGAGTAGTCACACCACTTGTTAGAAAGCCATTCAATCATCATGGCATCAGTAGCACACAGATTTCCGTATTCTTCCTGCGAGCTGAAAAGAGTCAAAACTGTTCAGTTTGGTATACTCAGTCCTGACGAGGTGAGGAGGTACTCGGTGGCAGAGATCAATACTGGAGATACTTATGTGAATGGAGAAGCAAAACTCAACGGTTTAAGCGATCCAAGACTCGGTACGATGGACAGAGCTGTCAAGTGTGCCACAGATGGTTGTGGTGTCCAGGACTGTCCAGGACATTTTGGGCACGTTGAACTTGCTAAACCTGTCTTCCACCATGGATTCATAAGGACAGTCCTCTCCGTTCTTCGTTGCGTCAGCTTTCACAGTTCCAAGCTCTTGATTGATAGGGAGGACCCATACTTTGCCCTTGCTCAAAGGGTGCGAAGACCGGAACATAGATTGAGAAAGATGCTGAGCCTGTGTCGATCAAGATCAGAATGCCCCACGACTGGAATGCCTCAACCTACATTCAAGATGGATGGGTTGAGGATCATTGCAGAATTTCCAGCAAAGCGGGACAAGGAACTGGATATACCCATGGCTGAAGCGGTTGAGAAGAAGATGACTTTGAGTGCCGAGAAGGTGCATGAGATATTCAGGCGCATATCTGATGAGGACTGCATGGCACTAGGCCTGGACCCTAGATGGGCTCGTCCTGACTGGATGCTCATCACTGTCTTGCCTGTCCCTCCCCCTCCAGTGAGGCCATCGGTGATGATGGACAGCTCTGCAAGGAGTGAGGATGATCTGACGCACAAACTCTCTGAAATTGTACGTGCCAACAACGCACTGAAGAGGCAGGACGAGAGTGGGGCCCCCCAGCACATGATTGAGGAGTTCACTGCATTGCTTCAATTTCATATCACAACATACATGGACAACACCATTGCAGGTCATCCCCGGGCCCTGCAGAGGTCAGGACGGCCCATCAAATCCATCAGTCAGAGGTTGAAGGGGAAAGAAGGACGAGTGAGGGGAAATCTTATGGGCAAGCGCGTAGACTTCAGTGCACGCACAGTGATAACTGCTGATCCAAATCTAGGTATTGATGAACTCGGGGTCCCTTGGAGTATTGCTCTCAACATGACTTATCCAGAAACAGTGACTCCCTACAATTTTGAGCGGCTTCAAAAACTGGTTGAAAATGGTCCACATCCGCCTCCAGGAGAAACAGGGGCAAAATATATCATTCGTGAAGATGGCCAGAGACTAGACCTTCGCTATATGAAAAAGAGTAGCGACAGGTATCTAGAGCTCGGGTACGTGGTGGAAAGAACACTGGTAGATGGAGATTATGTACTGTTTAACCGCCAACCTTCTCTTCACAAAATGTCTATCATGGGCCACAGGGTGAGGATACTTCCCTACTCGACTTTTCGGCTTAACCTGTCTGTGACATCTCCCTACAATGCAGATTTTGATGGGGATGAAATGAACATGCATGTTCCGCAATCCGAGGAGACAAGGGCTGAGATTGCGGAACTGATGATGGTGCCAAAGATGATTGTATCACCGCAAGCCAATAAGCCCATTATTGGCATTGTACAGGACACACTTCTAGGTTGCAGGAAAATTACTAAGAGAGACACTTTTATAGAAAAGGATGTCTTTATGAATATCATGATGTGGATCAAGGAGGGGCACGATGGCCGAGTCCCCACCCCTGCAATTTTGAAGCCAGCTCCAATGTGGACGGGGAAGCAAGTGTTCAACATGATCATCCCACGAAGCACCAATTGCCGCCGCCTTAATGCATGGCATCCAGACGTGGATCCTAAAGATTTGTCTGTTGGGGACACTCAAGTACTCATCGAAGATGGGGAGCTCCTTGCAGGGACACTCTGCAAGAGGACACTTGGGACAGGTGGTGGTAGTTTGATACACGTGATCTGGCTTGAGCATGGACCAGACGCTGCAAGATTTTTTCTAAATCACACCCAGTTGCTAGTAAATTACTGGATTTTGCAAGAGGGAATGAGTATGGGGATTGGAGATACCATTGCTGATGAGGGAACCATGGCTAAAATCAATGATATAATTATTGATGCCAAATCCAAAGTGCAAGACGTAATTGACGATGCCCAAGGCCATAAATTGGAGGCACAACCAGGTAGGAGTATGATGGAGTCTTTCGAAAACAAGGTCAACCAAGTTTTGAATAAGGCACGTGATGATGCAGGGAATAGCGCTCAACGCAGTTTGAAAGACACAAACAATGTCAAGCTGATGGTTACTGCAGGAAGCAAAGGGAGCTTCATCAATATCTCTCAGATGAGTGCTTGTGTCGGACAGCAAAATGTTGAAGGCAAGCGCATTCCTTTTGGCTTTGTTGATCGCACTCTTCCACATTTCACGAAAGATGACTATGGTCCAGAATCGCGGGGATTTGTAGAGAATTCCTATCTCCGGGGATTGACGCCTCAGGAGTTCTTCTTTCATGCAATGGGTGGAAGAGAGGGATTGATTGATACTGCCGTGAAGACATCTAGCACTGGATACATCCAGCGCAGGCTTGTGAAGGCACTTGAAGACGTTATGATCAAGTATGACGGTACAGTTCGAAACAGTGTTGGGGATGTTATCCAGTTTCTCTATGGGGAAGACGGAATGGACGGTATCTGGATTGAATCCCAAAAGCTTGACCACTTGAGGATGTCTAAAAAAGACTTTGAGGAAACTTTCGTTTTCGAATGCAATCAGCCTTACTGGCAGCCTGACTACTTGGATAGTAGTGTTGTAGAAGAGATGAAGGTCAAAGCAGATGTGCGGGCCCTGCTGGATGAAGAGATCAGCACTCTTAAGGCGGACTTGTATACCCTGAGGACAGAAGTAATTCGTTCAGGAGACTCAACGTGGCCACTTCCAGTGAATCTGAAACGTCTTGTGTGGGATGCACAATGCATGTTTAGCATTGGTCCGAATACTGTGAGTGATTTGTCTCCTGGTCAGATATTTGAAAGTGTGAGAGAGTTGTCATCCAAGCTTATCGTGGTTGATGGTGATGACCCGCTGAGCAAAGAGGCACAAAAGAATGCTACTCTACTGTTTTCATGCCTTCTTCGCAGTGTTTTTGCCTCCAAGCGTGTTTTGAAAGAGTACAGGCTCACATCTGCTGCCTTCCAATGGGTCTTGGGAGAGGTGTTGTCCAGGTTCAACACGGCCCTCGCTCACCCTGGAGAGATGATTGGCACAGTAGCAGCACAGAGTATTGGGGAACCCGCTACCCAAATGACTCTGAATACCTTTCACTTTGCTGGTGTTTCGGCAAAGAACGTGACCCTTGGTGTCCCTCGCCTTACAGAGATCATTAACGTAGCAAAGACCATCAAGACTCCTTCTTTATCTGTTTATTTGACTGAAAATGCTGCTGGAGATAGGGAGCAAGCAAAGCAGGTACAGAGTGCGCTCGAATACACCACCTTAAAGACAGTAACCGCTGCTACTGAGGTATGGTACGATCCAGACCCAACAACCACAATCATCGAGGAAGACCTTGAATTTGTGAGCACATACTTTGAGATGCCAGATGAAGACCTGCCAGCAGAGAGAATGTCACCATGGTTGCTCCGAGTGGAGCTCAATAAGGATATGATGATCGATAAGAATCTCACACTCTCTTATATTACTGACAAAATCAATCAGGAGTTCGGTGACGATTTATCTGTAATATTCTCGGATGACAATGCCGATAAACTTATCTTGAGGATAAGGATTGTGAATCCAGAAGTTGATGACAAACTAGAGGCCAGTGTTGCAGACGATGTCCTTTTGAAGCAGATTGAAGCTAATATGCTCACTGACATGAAGTTGAAAGGTATAGAGAATATTCGCAAGGTATTCATTCGTGAAGCGAAGCGAACTGTTGGTACACCAGATGGCTACACCCAGACCGCAGAATGGATGCTTGATACAGAGGGTGTGAATCTTGCAGAAGTTATGGTGCAGCCGCATGTGGACCACACTCGGACAACTAGCAATGACATCATTGAGATCATGCAAGTTCTGGGAATAGAGGCTGTGAGGAATGCACTTCTGAAAGAGCTGAGAAGTGTTATTGAGTTCGATGGGTCTTATGTGAACTACAGGCATCTTGCAATTCTTTGTGATATCATGACGTACAGGGGCTACTTGATGTCCATCACGCGGCATGGTATCAACAGAGTTGAGACTGGTCCGATGATGCGCTGTTCATTTGAAGAGACTGTAGATATCCTATTGGAGGCGGCAATGTTTGCAGAGGGGGATAAGTTGAAGGGGGTCACCGAAAACATCATGTTGGGTCAGTTGTGTCCATTGGGGACTGGCGAGTTTGGTATTCACTTGAATGAAGAGATGCTTCAAGATGCATACGAAATAGCAGATCTGGCAGAAGATGGAATGGCGTTTTCAGGTATGACACCAGGGCGCTTTACACCCGGCCGTTCCCCCATGATGACACCAAGCTACGATGGACGCGGCTTCATGCCGTCTCCTATCTCTGACTCACCAGTCAGAGAAGGCATGATGTTTTCACCGCAGAGAACTGTGGGTGGTATGTCACCCGCAGCTGGGTATGGGTATGCCACTCCTGGTTTCAGTCCTGGATATAGCCCAGCAAGCCCTGCCTACTCGCCTACTTCGCCTGCCTATTCGCCTACTTCGCCTGCCTATTCGCCTACTTCGCCTGCCTATTCGCCTACTTCGCCTGCCTATTCGCCTACTTCGCCGGCCTATTCGCCTACTTCGCCGGCCTATTCGCCTACTTCGCCGGCCTACTCGCCTACATCGCCGGCCTACTCGCCCACTTCGCCGGCCTACTCGCCCACTTCGCCGGCCTATTCGCCTACTTCGCCGGCCTATTCGCCCACTTCGCCGGCCTATTCGCCCACTTCGCCGGCCTATTCGCCCACTTCGCCGGCCTACTCGCCTACTTCGCCGGCCTATTCGCCTACTTCGCCGGCCTATTCGCCCACTTCGCCGGCCTACTCGCCCACTTCGCCGGCCTATTCGCCCACTTCGCCGGCCTATTCGCCCACTTCGCCGGCCTATTCGCCCACATCGCCGGCCTACTCGCCCACTTCGCCTGCGTACAGCCCAGAGGAGGAAGGCGGTGGAGCTTCTTAACCGTGGGAATCGTCTGCTCGGAACGCGCAGATCAAGTGACTGCGGTCCTCACTTTTTTTGTGAGCAAGTTGCATCGTTGAGCGTGTGTAGGAACGAAACACACACTTACAAATGGAAGCAAACTTTCATGTTGAATAAACTTTTGATGACAACATTTTTTCGCGACTCATGTTCTGCCCTCTTTTTACAATGACGCATCACTTGGCTGAGTATACAAAGTCGTCCAGTTCATCTTCATTGCAGTGGAGCCACTCCGGCAGCGGTGGGAGTGGTGGCACATCAATCTTCATCTTCCGTTTAGGCTTTTCCAATGGCTTGTTGAGGTCGACGATGTTCACATTCTCTGTGCAGCGCAGGAAGCTTTTGTCGGTGAACTGTCTGGTGAACTCCTCAATCTCCCGATTCATGGTGGCCTCTTCTTCTTCGTTCTGCTCTTCCCAGGTCTTCCCGGCGAACTGTTCGATATCAAACTCTTTAGCGAGTTCTTCGGCCCTTTTCCAGAGCGCTTCTTCCCCTTGCTTGGTTCCTACGGCTGTACCCTCTTCCCTTTGTTCTTGCGGCTTCTTATCTTCTTCGGTTTTGTTCGTTTTGCTGTTGGTGATGTCACCAAGGGCTCGTCTGGCGTGGACCTCTTTGTGGGCGGATTTCCCGCCCATGCTCGCGTCCATCGGCGTTCCGAACGTTCGCTGTCCGCCCGCCTGCTTTCCGTTCGAACGGTTGGACATCGACACGCCCGCATTCTCGTCCTGTGCGGACGATCGCGCGTGCGGTTGCGCCATGCCTTTCGTGTCGTTCCTTTTCGTGCGTTTTTCGCGTTTGATTTTTCCACGTTCGGAGGGGATCCGGTTTCAGGTCTCCATGGTTTCCCTTTCGATCGGGACTCGACCTTCCGATCGAAAGGAAGGCTTGAAACCGGAGGGTTCGAAAACACCGGACATCCGTTCCCATAGATCGAGGGAGACCGTAGGACAGAGCCAGGGGGAGAAGGAGGACCGTTGAAGGGATGGGGGATGCCCAACCCGGTTTCGATACGGGGTGACAATGGGGAGCGAGCCTGGGAGGAAGGGGATCCCCGACCCGACCCTCGCTTGGATCCATCCCGAGGCAGGGTCCACCAAGCTAGGGTTGGCGAACGGACATGGAAGGACGGATCCGTCTCTCATGGAAGGAACCGTTGGATCACGAATGGGGACGTTTCAAGACCCTAAGGGCTCAGGGATCGACCCCGTACCCGTCTTCCCACCAAACCATGGACCTGTTCCCTGCACGGTGCGGCTGTGCCACGGCCAACACAACGTCATACAAGAACATCCAAGTCGCGTACCCTGGTGCAGTCGATCCGACACCCCTCTTCGCGAGGGGAAAGGGGGGCGGTTCATCGGAGGACGACGAACAGCAACACCGGATGGGTCCCCCGGTGGCAACTGAAAAATGGTCCCCCTAAGGACTGCAGTTCGGTTCCCTCCAGCAGATGCACCCTATGACAGATGCACGCCATATGCTCCGCTTCGTTGCATGTTCCCGAACGGGAGACGAGGATGGCGGATCCTCGACGATTCTTTTGCACGTGATCTGGAAGAAATTCCGTAGCGCGTGGATCTGTCGAACGCGACAATACCTACTAGCCAATCACGACCTCATCCACTGATCTCAAGACACCGTCGATAGACATCGCCCTTCCTTCTAGTCGTTGCAATCAAGATTGCAACATCGGCCTCTTCTTCGAGAGGAAAATGGAAGAAAGAAACATACCCAAGCCTTGAACGCCAAGAATGCATGTCGGCTTTCAACAATTCCCGCGAGAACCGCGTTGAAGGTGTCTCGAAGCTTCATGCGGTGGTTGCACACGAGTAATGGTTGTCGACCTCACTACTCCTTCAAGTAGCATCTCTTTTTTCCAACTTCGCGATGTGTATTGTGCTTCAACAGTATCTACGTGGGACAAGACCCCAAGCAGGGAGGTTATGTCGATGGTGTTCTTCTCCATTCGTTCATCTTGTCCGCGAAAGTGCCGTCCTTGGCCACCGTCTTCGTCCCCAGTTGGCAAGCATCCATGTGTGTTTCGTGCGTGGGGTGCATCTGGAAGGGGGACCGAACGGCAGGCCTTTTGGGGATCCTTTTTCACTCGCAACGATCCCCTCCTCCCCGGTCCTTCCACCCTGGACCCAACCCGCCCCGGTCGGATCCAATGGCCATTCCCTTTCCCTTCCGATGAAACCTGGATTTTCAAGGGAGGCCTTCGGGACACAGTCCCGATTCGGATCCCTATGAAACCGAATCGAAAGGAAAGAGAACGGGTGGCGAGAGGGCATCGTCCTCGCGACGAACGTGCGCATCAGGTGGCGTCGCACGATCTCAGACCTGCGTTCCACGCGTCCGGAGGGATCCCATCCAACGCAGGAGTGTTGGAAGAGGAGGTGGACGCGCTTCCATCGACGCCTGAAGGGTAGTAGGAGGAAGAACTGCGATGGAAGGCTCCCAAGAACAGCCCTCGGGACCCGACCCTTTCGAAGGCGCAGCAGAGCTACATGACGATCTGTTGCGCAACTTCGCCGAAACAGGCATGTACGACCTGGCCAGTGATCTAGGCATCATCCAAAACGGACACCTGAGCGAGTTCTGGACGCCGCAGCCGGAAGAACGTGGCACTCACCCTACCTCAGGAACGCCTGCCGGAACCAAGGGAGGAAACCTTCGCGGGAACGCATCAGGAAACAAACGACCAGGTGAAGCGGCTCGAGCCGCAGAAGCCGCGGCCAATGCGGCTCGAAAACGACTGGCAGAATCTACGCCGGGATACGTGGCACCGGAAACAAGAGGGGAAAGTCCTTCGGAACAAGAGGAGCTCCTCCAATCCAAAAGCAAGAAGTTGAAGAAAGGACACAAGCCCATGCAAGAAAAGACGGGAAAAGGACTCCGTCATTTTAGTATGAAAGTTTGTGAGAAGGTAGAGAGCAAGGGAAGGACAACATACAACGAAGTTGCAGACGAGCTGGTTGGAGAGTTCACCAGTGGGGCTATGGGAGATGGGATCCAGTACGATGAAAAGAACATAAGGAGGAGGGTATATGATGCGTTGAATGTCCTGATGGCCATGGAAATCATCTCGAAAGATAAGAAGGAGATCCAGTGGAAAGGCCTGCCCTCCACAACAGATGCAGATATTGAGCAGATGAGGGCGGAAAGGCTGCGGAGTTTAGCTAGGTTTGAGAAAAAGAGGGCCTACTTAAACGAGCTTGTGGAGCAACATGACTCCCTCAAAGCCCTTCTGCAAAACAACAGAGAGAATCCAAAGGCTGAGAGCACAACTGGTATTCATCTTCCTTTCATATTAGTTCAGACGAAACCCAATGCTACCATCGAGATTGAGATTTCGGAGGATATGCAGCTTGTTCATTTTGATTTCAATAACTCACCTTTTGAGATCCATGATGATAGTTATGTGTTGAAAAAGATGTCTGAAAAAGAGAAAACCTCGACAGGATATTTTGAGAATAGTGGACTTGGGGGGGAGGGTCAGGAATTCCTGCAGCAGGCAGAGTCTTCCGATCAGGCATTTTTGAACCAGGCAGCGGGCTTGAGTAGTCCAGCCAAACATCTCCCTCTAGATAGACTACAGGAAATGCACACCCCACCAAACACGTCTGGAAAACACTGACAGTGTTCCTTCATCTGTTCCAAGATGCAAATATCACCATTTTTTGACAGTTTCCAATGCATTGACAGCACTTTCTCACTTGTGGCCAAACAAATGGGTACTTCCTCTAGGAGAAGCATCCTTTATTGCAGTAAATACTCTTCAGGTAGAGAAGACATTTGTTGCCCGTGCCATCGAATAATTATGCTTGGTCCGCAAAGTAGAGATTACGGAGCGGAGTGCGGTTGTAAATTTGATCTTTCCTGAAGATCTTTTCTGCTTTCAACCTAATTTGGCAAGCGTTGACTGTTTCGAGGGGAAGCACTTGAAGTCTTCGTTGTTGCCTTTCAAGTGAATAGACACCTTTCAACAGTCTGTAACCATGGAGCTGGGTTTACCAGGCCGCAGCGCTGAATGTTTCTATCGCATGGATTCATGTCATCCGCCCCGAAATTGTGCGCTCTGTTCTGAGTAAGCATCACCTCTTTGTTCTTCGTAAACACTTGTTGTCATTTTCAGAAGGGGCACGTAGTGCTTGGAATTTCCCAGGCTTGGTCTAAGCTTGCGACGCTTTGATTGCTCTTGTTTTCCATGGACCTGAACAACGAATGCCATGTAAAAATCTGCAACCAATGGCGCTAACCCATCAGCCGCCGTTCTGGAGTGAGTGGCAGTTTTGTACCCGAACGTTTCTGCCTGATTCATGCCTGTTATTCTCCTCCTTTCGGAAAGGCACTGGTTCTCCTGCCCCAGCACCCACCGCCGCATGGGATGCCCTTCCTCGTGCTTGCATGTAGATTTCACGCCCTTGGTACTGTCCACAGGATGGATCCCATGGGTGCCATCTCCTCCCCTTCATCACTTGGGATGGTGTTTGTCTCATGGATCTCTGGTCACTGGGTGGGAGACATGGCTTGTCCTCCTGTGGTGGGGATCCTCCTTCCAGGCTGTCCACCCACGTGGATCCACCCAGCCTCGGGTTCGTCCATCCTTCGAACCAGCTTCCCAAGTTGCATCCGGTACAGAAGGGGATCGGCTTCCAATGGAACCGGAAGGATCTCGGGACTGTACGTCCGTTCGATCGGGTTCGAAAGGGGGGACGAGTCCCGGATGTTCATGAGATCGACGAGTTGTGCGAAAAGCGAAGAGCGCACCACACGCACCAGGAAGCGCATGTGCGATCCCGAATTCGAGGGAAATGGACTGGCGCAAACCTAGGGGAGAGGATGGTCTTCGAAGCATGATCGCACGGGCCATGGACTTCCTGCGATCCAAGCCCATCCCAAACCAGGACCTTCCGAAATACCAGGCGGAAGAAACTCCTTTCGAAGGATTGGAAGACGAAGTGGACGAAATCGAAGAGGACGTGGGAGAGACATTCGTAGAATACAAGCCGAGAAAAGTGAAGCTGGGTGAAAAACACCCGGGAGACATCGTAGAAACCGGGTCTCTGGCTTCCGTTGAACCTCCAGACGTTACATACGTTCCCGCCATTGAACCGATGGTGGAAAAAGAGAATGTGCTCTCTTCCCTACAAATGGAAGCCATTATCTACGCATGCCAGAGATACGAAGTGAGGCTTCGTGATGGAAGAAGGGGAGGGTTTTTCCTGGGAGATGGCGCCGGAGTCGGCAAAGGAAGAACCATCGCTGGCTTGCTGATGGAAAATTGGCTGCTTGGAAGGAGAAAATCACTCTGGATCTCAGCCAGCGCGGATCTAGCCTTCGATGCAAGGCGAGACCTGGATGATGTGGATGCCAAACGAATACCTATTTATGAGTTGAAGAAGCTTCCGTATGGACCCATCCCAGCCGAGGAAGGGGTCTTGTTTCTCACATACTCTGCCCTCATCTCTAAGAATTTGCATGGCAGGTCAAGGCTTTCCCAAATCATAGAATGGCTTGGGGAGGACTTCGATGGTTTGATCATTTTCGACGAGAGCCATAAGGCGAAGAACTTGCTTCCAGATAATCAGGGCAAAGCCCAACCGACGCAAACTGCATTGGCAGTTGTCAAATTGCAAGACACACTCCGAAACTGTAGAGTGTTGTATTGCAGCGCCACGGGTGCTACCGAACCAAGAAACATGGGATACATGGTGAGGCTGGGGCTTTGGGGGCAAAGAGACTCTGGTTTCGAGAATTTTAAGCATTTCTTGACATCTGTCACAGAATACAGACTGAGTGTGTTGGAAATGGTCGCAATGGAGATGAAGGCAAGAGGGATGTATTTGTCACGCAGCTTATCATACAAAGGCGCTGATTTTGACATGGTCAATGTCATGCTTAGTAACCATATGAAGACGATGTATGAAGAATCTGCGAGGATGTGGTGTGATTTATATGACTTTCTTCAGTCTGGAGAATTTCTAGAGTTTGTTGAGGACAAGAAAGTCAATCAATTGTTTTGGGCATCCCATCAACGCTTTTTCAGGTCCATGTGCATTGCTGCAAAGGTACCAGCAGTCGTGGATGAAGCATGCAAGGCATTGAGGGCAGGACACTGTGTGGTCATTGGTCTTCAGAGCACTGGTGAAGCCAGGATGCAAGACGCAGTCGATAAAGAAGGGACCTTTGAGTTTGATAACTTTTTGTCTGGGCCTCAAGAAATTCTCAAGCATACACTTGAAGCTGTGTTCAAAGCTGCTCAGTTGGATGTGTCTCGGCTCGGGAAACGGAAACAAAGATCGACAGGCAAAGGTCACCGGCACCAGAAGATGATCTGCTTTAGGAATGAAAACGATACAGCATGGATCGTCCAGAGTTCCGATAGTGAACATGAAGATGATGGAATAATCGAGGTAGATAGTGACTCTGAGTTGTCTCACCCAGGGCTGTCTGTGGATGGGTCGTCAAAACAGCCAACTCCCGGTTTGCTGCGTGCTGCAGAAATCTTCATAGACAGGGTCCACTCTATGAACCTGCCCACCAACCCTCTTGATGATATCATTGATCGACTGTCAGGTCCCGGCTTTGTAGCAGAGATGACTGGACGTCAAAACGTTATGCTTCGCTCAGGACAGGGAGCGATTGTCCGAGCGAGAAACAGTGCGACAGAAGTATCCAGTGCGGACCTGAATCTTCACGAACGAAATCTCTTTCAGTCCGGAGAGAAAATCGTCGCGATCATTTCTGAGGCTGCATCTACAGGCATTTCGCTCCAGGCTGACAAAAGAGCTCGTAATCAGCTCAAACGCATTCATATTACTTTGGAGCTTCCTTGGAGTGCAGATCGTGCCATGCAACAACTTGGCCGTACACACCGCAGTAATCAAACTTCCTGTCCGAGATTCCGCTTGTTGATAACAGACCTCGGTGGTGAAAGTCGGTTTGCAGCCGCAGTGGCCAGGCGACTGGAGAGCATGGGAGCACTCACTCAAGGTGATCGACGCGCAGGACCAGTTGTATCAACTCTCTCGGCCTTTAACTTCCAGGATAAGTGGGGGGAAAGGGCGTTATGTTCATTATATAATGTTGTGCTGGAAAGGGAAAAACCCAGGGTTGTACCACCCAGGTGTCTTTCATTGGATGACCACCTTGGAATCAAGTCTTTTTGCAGCAATATTCGAAGATTATTCTGCGGGATTGGGCTATGTATCACTGTTGCTGGTTCTGGCGAAGAAACCAAATGTCGAGAAAATGGAAGAGAAGCCCGTCGAATCCCACGCTTTCTGAATCGGCTGCTTGGTCTTGCGCCAGATGACCAACAACTCGTGTTTTCCTACTTTGTAGATGTGCATAAGGAGGTAGTGCGGGTGGCCAAGTTATCTGGTCAGTTCGATGCTGGTGTGTCATTTCTACAGTCTGATGTGGTGATGCTGTTGAGACCTCCACAATTGCTCTTATCGGACAATGATTCAGGTTGCAATACTCTTTATTATTCTTTCCGTGTTGATAGAGGAATATGTTGGGACAAGGCCGCGCAGATGTTAGCAAAGCATATGGAAGCGCTGGCAGCAGGCCGGAGGCTTGTGCTGTCGAGAAGGACGCAGATTATCTTGGATGATGAAGAAGAAGGCGAAGGCATGGTGCTGGTCCCATACCATGAACAAGGTGCACCAGGGGTCGAGGAAAACGGTCAAGCCAACGACACTTTTGGGTCTGGCTTCTACGAGTCGGTAGGATCAGGGGGCGCAAAGCGGATGCTGCTGGCACTGGAGAATGACAATCCTGACACCGACCCAAGGTTTCGGACATACCAAATTTTTAAGCCCCACTTAGGTTTACAGAGCAGGTACTTTTACCAGTCAAACCTGAAGGATCACTGGCAGAAGGTAAAGGACACATCTAGAGCCAAACGCATGTGGAATGCTGAATATCGACGCACGGAAAACAGGTGCTTGCACAGGCAGTGCAAGCGAGAGCATTGCTCCTTTGGTCGGAGGGTCATCGATGTACATATTATCAGTGGCGTTGTATTGCAGCTCTGGAACATGATAAAGAATCACTGTGAAGGCCCAGACCCGAAGACAGCAACCAAACTCAATATTGTGAGATTTGAATATTTGGACAAGAGCACAGGAGATGTAGAAGGAATTCAGAAAAGTTTGATAGGCATTCGAGTCAGTCCTGACATCGTTCCTCGACTCCGGGAAAGTATACACAATCGGAGTGCTTAGGTTCACCAGCATCCCTGAGAATTTATTGTTATCAAGCCGCGCGGGAATACTCGCATTCTTCCATTGTCGAGCCTTGTGTTGCGTCACAGAATTTCGCCGTTGCTCTGCTTCTTGTCTCTTCACCAATCTTTCCTGCGCCTTTCACTCTTCTTTTGAGCATTTTTTTTCTTCTCCTTAATCCTGGACTCGTTGTAGGTACGGGCAAGTTTTTTTGCCCTCTTGAGTCTGTCTGCAGAAGGTTCAGGAGGGGGGGTGCTTGCATCTAGGACCATGTGCTGCACTTTCTCAAGAGCATCCTCCAAGTTTTTCTGTTGCGTTCTGTATCGCGAGGAGGTGACGATCAGTTCTCCTTCTCTGTTGATCCTATTCCTTTCCGCTTCCATCAGTTTCGCTTTGGCTCTTTCGGGTAGCCAATTCGCTTGTTCAACGTTGAACCTCAGCTCCGCTTTCGTGTTCACTTTGTTTACGTTTTGTCCGCCTGGTCCCGAGCTTCTCACGAACTGCACTTGGAAGTATTCTTTTTTCACCTTTCCCGTGAACACTTCATACTTTTCCCCCGCAACTTCCACTGTTTGGAACGCCGATCGTGCGAGCGTACGGCTCCCATGCCAGTGTCGAACGAACACGCCTGCAGTTCCTTCGCACCTCCCTCTTCCCACATGTACACGACGACCGCCGTCGTGCTTGATCCCCGTTCCCATTCCTTCGTGTCTGTGGCATCCTCCTTGCACCTTCCATCGCCTCGTTCCTCTCGCGAACTGCGACCAAACGCGTGTGGCGCCTCGCCACACCGCAGGTAATGCGGTGCGCATGTTCGCTTCCACGTCTTCTTCTCACCTGGATTCATTCCCAAAGGGATGGAGGAGACTTGACTGGACAAAGGAGACGATAGACCGATCTGTTCAGTTGGACGACCTGCCCCGTATTGGGGGAGAACCAGACATCCGTTCGAGGCCGAGACCAAGTGGGTCCTTGACGAAGATGCCAGGAATGCAACATTGGACATCCCGAACGAAGACGAATCCGAAGATTCAAACACGTGCAGGGCAATGAGGGTCAAAGAATGTCGTCGAACAAACAACAGATCTCCTTCAAGAAAACACGGATCGCCATGAATGGCACACACGCCTCACCTCTAAAACGTATTTTCCTTTGCCCAATCACCTTGACACGCTTCTCCAAACTTGGAGTTGCACTATGTCCTCGACCCAACTGCATTGCTGAAGGCAAAACGTCCTCGAAAATCGACATGGAACCAATTCGGACTTGCCAAGCTCAATCCATCAAAATGTGCAACGCTATCACAACGACCGGAAGAGTTACAAGCTCACATAAAGGGACAAATTACGCCCTCAATGCGAAAGGTTCCTTTTTGCAAATAGATCATCGGAGAAAAATTCAAACTCGCTGTCCCTTTCGAAACGATCCACGCTCCCCGATGTCCAAGGTAGAAGAACTACGAATCAAACTCATGGTGCTTTCAAACTTGCACCACCGAGTGTCATTGACACGTCCTTGTGATGCACGTACCAAGACAAACACATTGCACTTTGGACGTACTTGGTGTTGCGATCAAGGTCACAACATTGACAACGGCGAGACCTAGCCGTCTAGCGTTGTTGCTTCCGTTGTGGTGTTAACGGTGTGTACAAGGAGAGCAATTGCCCTCTAGGATATTGCTGTGCAAGACGAAGTGAAGGGTCGACTTCTTGCTTGATAAAGAATTACGGGTCTTCCTTGAATCGAAGGAGACACACAAGGCATACCTTGGCGAGTCATGGCAATGCACCGTATCGGAATGTGCATCACTTTGCACTTCGACAATCGACAGCATCCTAGTTCATAAGAGACACATTCAAAGTTATCTTTCCAAAAGCCGAATCATAAAAAACCGAACACCCTTTTGATTGCGAGAGCATCGCATTCCGAATAGAAACATGAGCAACGTACAACGGACGACTTGTCAAGCGCTTGCACATTCTTTCATGGGCACCCTATCTCAACAACGTACGAAGGAAAAATTCGAGCGGAAGGAGCCATGCTGCATCCTCTTGGCGTTGGCTCTCGTGTTTTTCGTCGTCCATGTTGTTATCCCACGGTCTCTTGCCCTACAACTCGTGTGGTGGTAGGTATTGACGTAGGGATTTGCATTCATGCTTCGTTGTACGCATCGGGGGGGGGGGATGAATCTCGGTGCGAACTGCTCATTGAACATCCTTCGCATGTTGTTACTTCGACTTTGGGATGACGGTGGGACGCGTGGTTTATGGAGCGTGATGATCGGTTGGATGATTGCTCTCACTTCCCTCCTTGCCGGACACTTCCTTTGGGCGCACTTGTATTCCACGTGACTCACGTTCCCTCCTCCACATTTCCACTTCGTCCCGTTCGATCCGCTCGCCTTCTCACTCGTTCGGGTTCGAGTTCGTTCTTCGCTTGTGGGTGTTTGCTCTACCCTTGTATCCGGGTGCGAGGGGGCACCTCGTTTTCTTGGCCATTGGGATGGAGGCCTTCTCCGGTTGTGCTCGCAGAGAGGCTGTTCTGGTTTGAACGGTGGGATGGAACCCATCGGAAGGGGTTCGGTGATCGGGGTGGGGTCGATCCCATCCCTTTCATCCCCCGAGCCGACCGACCCGGACCCACCCATTCCAACGGTCCGATTGGATTTCTCCATCCATCCTCCCGCCTTGATGGGGACGGAGAGGATCCACCGGGGAGCCAGAAGGAGGATCCAGTCCGATCGAAAGGGAATTCCAGGTCCGATCGAAAGGGAGGGTGTGTTTCCGATCGAAGGAAGGGAGGGAAGGACGTCGGACCGTGCCGCACAACCAACACGTGCGCTTCTCCCAGCGCCACTGCAACGCTTTGAAGTGCACCGCGAAAGCATGAGCGTGGTTCCTGGGAGTCCCAACGGATCTGGAGACGGAGGGAGGGACGACGACGAAAGGGGATGCGTCAGGGAACAAGACCGATTCCTGCCCATCGCCAACATCAGCCGGATCATGAAACGTGCGCTGCCTTCCAACGCCAAAATTGCCAAAGACGCCAAGGAAACGGTCCAGGAATGCGTCTCCGAATACATCAGCTTCATCACCAGCGAGTACGTGACGCAAAAAAAAAAGAGATGCAAGAAAAAGCAGGACGAGACGAAACCGCCGCGAGAAGAGAGAGAAAAAAACGAACGAGGATAAACACAAATCCGACACCCGCAAGTCGATAGAAGGAAAGAACTGACCAGAAACAACGTTCCGCGACGCAGAGCGAGCGACAAGTGTCAAAGAGAAAAGAGAAAGACCATCAACGGGGACGACCTGTTGTGGGCGATGAGCACCCTAGGCTTCGAGGATTACGTGGAACCACTCAAGGCGTACCTGCACAGGTTTAGAGAGGTAAGCCAGGCAGCTGCGAGGGACGAACATGTCCAGTCGCGATCGTGAACGCCAGGACTGACCATGTGTGTCGAATGTGAATGTAAACCGAACAGATGGAGGGAGAGAAAGCCAACCAAGGGAAGCCTAGCGACGAAGAAGGCGGTACCAAAAAGTAGGATTTTGTATGGCACTGCAGCCACCATGTGTAGCTGCAGACGTTGGGAAAAAGTCCTGATGCTCCAGCAGGCATTTTGCAGGAATGGAATGAAAAATCGTCTTCTGCGTCAGGATTCTGGGAATGGGCACCGTGCACCATGGGGATGTCCTATGTTCCGCACCCTTGGGGTGTCGTGTAAGTGAAAGGTGGGCGTACAATGCGTCCTCTCAAATTCAAACGTGATCCCTTTTATTGCTTGTGCCAACATGCAGCCGACTATGGGCCGCACGAACGCTGTGTGTGAGCTTCGTCCATCGCCAGAAGCGAGCTTTGTCGATCGCCAATACTCATGACCAGGGAAGGAAGAAGGAGCGAGCATGCAACCTTTTGTTCAACGTTTTAAGTGTGATGTGCACTTGTGTTCATTTGTGGGTTCCATTCAGCGTGGGGCCTCGTATGTGCTGGTTGTGCAGGGCAGTCAACGGAACAAATCAACCACTTCAGGCGACGTTCTTGTTCTGGGGGGTTATGCTGCGTATCCCAGTTTCTCAAATCCCCTCTCTAGTTCTATCTGCAGTGATCTGTTTGTCTTTACTGGTATCACTACTCACTATCCGTTGCTCCAGCATCGCGTTCCTACTTGCTTCTTTTCGTTCCAGAGATATGCATCTGGAGCGCAAACCGCCGGATTTCTCGCGCAGAAGTCTTCAATGCCATTTTCAGCGGATTTGGTGCTGCACGCTTCGTGGTGCATGTGTTCTGGATCTATTGAAAAGCAACCCCGGTGGACCCAGGCGAATTTATGTGCAGGAAGATCTGCTCACTTGAACTGGAAGCGGTGCAATCAACCATCTGATCTCGAACAGAGGACGCCCTCTTCCACGCGATCTTGCGTGTGCTACCCGATTGGTGCGGATGGACATCACGAATGATGGGTCGTAAGTTCGGGCGTTGTGCGTTCTGGTCTCACTTTGGACTCCGTGATCGTACGTCTTTGCATCTCACCCTTCATTGTCCCTTATCCTCGATCGTGTGTGGGTGGTTGATCCCGTACCTCGGTCCATGCTCATTTCTCCCCTTCATCGGCCACGTGTCTCGCGCATGGATGGGCATGGATTGCTGTATGCACCACGGGACCCTGATGAATGGACCCTTGTCCATCCACATCTCCACAGTGGAACCTGTTGTACCCTGGTCCCCACCACGGGGTTCGGACCCCTCTGGATCCCCAAGGGACCGTTGGGATCGGACCCTCCTCTCCCTCTCCCCCCGGTTTCGACCCCGGTTGGGGTGGGGCGATGGTATGGGGGCGAGTTCGAACGTTGATCGGACAGATCCCGACCGACGGACAAGGAACACCGAAGAACGTCGGAAACCAAGCAACTCGCGACAAGGGAACCGCACCGGGACTGGAGGCATCCACGTGGCGAGCATGGCGGAGAACATACGCGTGGAGGTGCGCGTGAGGCCCTTGCAGGAGCGAGAGGAAGGTGGGGGGAACGCCTGGGAAGTGCACGGGAACACGTTGAAAGCCCAAACCCAAGACGGGAAAGGGAATGTCGACGCGAAATACGCCTTCGATCGCGTCTTCGACGTGAAGGAAAACAACCTGGATGTGTACGAAGCCAAGGCCAAGGAACTGGTACGGTCGGTCGTGGACGGGTTCAACGCTACCGTGTTCGCCTACGGACAAACAAGCAGCGGGAAAACGTACACCATGATGGGAGCCAAGGATGCACCAGGAATCATACCACTGGCGGTCTACGATGTGTTCCGACACATCGAAAGAACAACCAAAAGGGAGTTCCTGCTGCGCGTGTCCTACATGGAAATCTACAACGAACAAATCAAAGATCTGCTCGCCAGCTCGGACGCGACGAAACTCCCAATCCACGAAAATGCAGAACAAGGCGTGTTCGTGGCTGGATTGACCGAAGAAATCGTGAGGAACCCCGAACAAGTGCTAGATATCATGCATCGTGGAGAGTCCAAGCGTACGTTTGGAGAAACACAGATGAACCGAAAGTCCTCCAGGTCGCACACCGTCTTCCGAATGGTAGTCGAATCCAGGAACACAGCAGACGAGGACGGTAAAGCGTCGTCCACCAGTGATGCTGTACGTGTGTCTGTCTTAACCCTCGTGGATCTTGCTGGTTCAGAGAGACAAGCAAAAACTGGCGCCGATGGGGACAGGCTCAAAGAGGGATCTCATATCAACAAAAGTCTACTCTGTCTTGGAACTGTTATTGCCAAGCTGAGCGAAGGACGTGAACAACAGGGCGGGCACATCCCATTCAGAGATTCCAAGCTCACACGAATATTGCAGCCTTCACTGGGTGGAAATGCGAAAACGCTCGTCATCTGCAATGTCACATCCTCTTCACTTCATGTGGAAGAGACGCATAGTACTCTCAGGTTTGCCAGCCGTGCGAAACAGGTCACAAACAACGCTAAAGTAAACGAGGTTGTGAGCGAACAAACACTGCTGAAAAAGCAACAACTGGAAATCGAGGAGCTCAAACGGAAACTGGAATCGGGAAAATGCCTGAATGATGGTCAGAAGACCTTGACTGAAGCACAGGAAGAAGAAATTCAGGCCAAAATCAAGGCCATGAGAGAGAATGTTATGGCTGCAGAAGAGGACAAACTACTCATGGCCATGCAGTTGGAAGAGCAAGAGGCTGCACAAAGAAGGCAGCAGGAAAAAATGAGGGAGTACGCAGACAAAGTCGAACAACTGAAGAAGCTGGTCCTTGTGTCCTCAAAGGTCTTGGCTGAAGAGGACAAGTCGAAGCGTGCTTCTCAAAAAGGAAGGAGACAAACATGGTATCCAGGGACTGTGAACACTTCCCCGAACCGTTCCCAAAGCTGCAATAGAAGCGAGCGGATGTCAAATGATTCAGCTGAAGGAAGCCAGGAGGCTGAAGTTTCCTATCCACCAGTACGCACCGAGATTGCGAACTACAGAGCCAATGCTGAGGCCCTAAGAGGAAAGCTCACAGAAGCCCAGCACGGAAATTCGGAGTTGAGAGATGAAATGGTCGCTCTTCAAGAAGAAAACAGCCAACTGAGAGACAAAGTACAAAGCCTGGAGCACGAGATTTCAAGGGAAATCACGGAGAAGAACAGGCTTGCTGATGTGGAAGAGAAATTGCGAGCATCACAAGCAAGGGTTGCAGCACTTTTTGAAGAGAACGAAGGTTTCGAAGCTCACATCTGCGATCTTGAAGGGCAGCGCAGAGCGCCTCTTTACAACAAGCGCCAGGAAGAGGAGTTGAGAAGATCGCAAGAACGAGTCCAGGAATTGGAACTCGAGCTGTCTGCTGTGACTGCCGAGGCAGGTACTTTGAATGCAGAGATGGAGGCTACTAAAGCAGCAATGTTAGCTGCTACCGCTGAATGTGATTGTGCCAAGGCTACAAACCAGAAGCTGTTGCTCGAACTCGACTTCTCCCGCAAAGAAGCCAGGCGGCACGAGACAGATGCAGACCGCGAGCTTCAGGAGCGCCGAAGGTTGTCCGTTCGTGTCCAAGAGCTTGTTACCGAAATGGAAGAGAAAACAAGAACATATGAAGATGAAATATCTTCCATTCGTGCATACCTGGAAGAAAAAGAGGAAGATGGGAAAGTTTTGGAAGAGAAACTCGAGGAGGCCACCAGTGAGTTAGGCAATGTTCGCACTGAGTACCAAGAGTCCTGCTCTAAGGTAGAAGCTTTAGCATCTCAAGTTGGTTCCTTGGAAAAAGCATTGCAATCCAAAACAAACGACATGGAATCAGCACTTGCGGACAACGAATCTTTGAAAGGGGACATAGCATCGTTGCGTGAGGTGAATGAGGAACTCCAGTCGAAAGTGTCCAATCAACAAGCTGCTAGGCCTTCATTTGGAATGAAGTCAGCCACAGCAGATGTGTCGTCCTTACGTACAGAAATATCAAAGCTTAGTCGAGAGCTCAAAGGTGCCGAGCTAAAGCCTAAGCTCATGGAGAAAGAGAAAGAACGTATATGTAGGGAAATGGACAAGTTGAAGGAGAAGATCCAAAAGCAGGACTTGAAGATCCGCACCCTTATGCAGGAAAAACTGGCAGCTGTCTCTGAGAAAGGAACACTGGAGCGTGAAGCAAAGAGACTGAAGGATCAAAACACCACCATGAAGGGCAAGCTGGAGAAGAAGGAAGAGACCCGTCAAAGCATCGAGAAGCTCAAGTCCGAACTCAGCACAAGCAACACAAAGTTACATTCACTCCAAATGGATCTGCAAGGGACAAATGCAAAGATTTCTGATCTTACAGAAGAAAAAGATTCCTTGAGCAAGGTTGTTCATGAGCGCGACCAGATGATTGACAATCTGAATTCCGAACGGAGCCAGATCCGATCAGAACTCTCTGAACTCCAAGACAGCCACCGAAAGCTCGAAGGGGAGCACAGGGTCACATGCACAAAGCTCGAGGCATCAAGAAAGAAAGTGGAAGCTCTGACGTCAGAATTGTCAGAGTTGCAGCAGCAGAATAAGGAAGTGCAAGATAATTTACATTCACTAGAACAGCAGCATCATAGGGCCAAAAAGTTGTTGGAGGAAAGCACCTCCGCACTGGAAAATACATCAATGCAACTTTCTCAGTTGCGTGAAAAGCACAAACAAGAATTGGAAAATGGCAAAGAGTTACGTGCTGCTTACGAGATTGCTGCAAGAGCTCTGGCAGAGTCAGAAGCATCACTTAATCTTGCTAATGAGAGGCTACCTCTCATCGAAAAGCTGGAGTATCGAGTAGCAGAGCTAGAGAACCAGCTTAGCAATGTGCAAAGCAAACTTCTTGAGGTCGAAGAGCATAGAAAACAAGAAGGTGAAGCGTCATCGGCTACAATTAGTGAACTCACTGGCAAGAACGTTGCATTGTTGGAAGACCTCGAGCTGTGCAAGCTGAAGGTCGCAGATCTGGAAAACACCTTGTCTAAATTTAAGGAGGAAATGGCATCCCTCGAGGAATCAAGGAACAAGGCCGTTGGCTCTTCTCACGCAGCGTCAGAAGAGCTTGCTGCAGTTAGCGAACTCCTTGAAACAGAACGCAACTGGGCCGAAGAAACTCAAGCTGCACTGAAGCAAGAGATTAGCGACCTGAAAGCCGAGCAGATCAATCTGCAGATTCAGCTGAACGCAGCGCGCGATGACGTAAAAGATGCACGCAATGCAGTTGCAGTGAAGGAGAAAGAACTTTCTGCATTGGAGGATAACGCGTTGATGTCAAGTAGTGAATTGCAGCAGACACTTCAGCGCAAAGAAAAAGAGCTTGCCACTGCGGCAGAAACAGCGATGGACCTGCAGAGCCAGCTTGAAATTTGCAAGGAGGATATTCAAAGCCTGGAAGCAGAAGTTGATGAATCACATGCTCGTGAAAAGAAAGCATTGGAAGCCATGAACCGCCTGAAGACGAATGTACAACTGGCAGAGGAAAAGATGCAATCACGTGAGGCTTCGCTTCACCATAGGCTGGCAGAAGCAGAGTCGGCTTTGGAACACGCAAAGGAGGCTGAGCTGAACATGAAGGAGAGCCTATCCGTCATGAGAGCCGAAGCACAGCAATTGAAGTTGAAGTTTGACAGAGAAGTTGAGCGTGCACGCACAGAGAAACACCTTGCACAGCAGCAAATTGCGCATCTTAGTAGAGAGTTAGAATCCTCCAAAATCACATGTGAGCAACATGAGGCAAACAGTGCAGACAGGGGTGCCATCCGCGAGATGGAGTTCAAATGCAGATCCCTTCAAGAGGAGAACCAGCGCTTACTTCTTCAAACAGAATCAGTGGACGAAACCAATTCTCGAATATTAAAGATGAAAGAGGAGGTACGGGGTCTGACAACGAGGGAAAGAGAGAACGACACTCTCATAAAACATCTCCGCAGCAGCTTGGAACGTCTGGAAGCCGAAAAGCTGGCATGGAAGAGCTCCGCCACTCCACAGCATCTAGACATCTCGGCCGAGCTGGAGGAACTCAAATCAGAGCGGTGCAAGCTTGCCAAAGAGTTGAAGGAGAGGCGGCGCCAGGTACATAAGATG
Source organism: Picocystis sp. L7 (assembly GCA_020975725.1). Lineage (NCBI taxonomy): Eukaryota > Viridiplantae > Chlorophyta > Picocystophyceae > Picocystales > Picocystaceae > Picocystis > Picocystis sp. L7. The sequence continues at coordinate 449,964 of QXJR01000004.1, forward strand.
GAGGAAGTGTATGTGTCTTTGAAGCGCTCGTTCCAGGAGAAGGGAGGGGTAGAATCCGAAGTCTTCGAGAAGCTCCGAGTTGCAGAGGGCACTGCACACGATCTTCGTGAGCTGAACGCCACAGTGGACCGTCTCCGTCGCGACAACTGTGCTCTTCGTGAGAAGGTGGAGAAGTACCGCGGCCTGTATCGCAAGAGCAGTGTGAATCTTGGCAAAGAGAACGCAGTCCATTGAATCGCATGGCACTTGTGAGCGTTGGAAGGAAGCAGTTGTTCCCTCTGCAATCCTTATCCTTGACATTGCACCCCGATACTCTTTCCCGCCAAAATTCGCCCCTCTGGCACCATCCTTGGTTCCCCGTGCCTGTTCGCGTCCCCATCGTATGGAGACAGCGTATACTGCGATCTTTTATCGGTCTTTCACGGTCCACGACCGCCCTGGGGCGACTGGGACCTCCTCCTTCGATCCCTTCCCAGCCGACGAGAGGATCTCCATCCGGGTCTAGACCGGATCCTCTTCCGGGCACGGAAGGGCTACGAAAGGGACCTTCAAACGGATCCGAACTCGGGTGTAAGAACCCTTCCCTTCCTATTCTTTTATTCGTCACCCACCAAAGGGGACCACGAACCCAGCCATCTCGATTGCGTTTCGCGCCATGGACGCACGCGACGAACTCGTGTCCCTGGCCGAGGAACTGGAGCGGAATGGAGGACAGAAGGAAGAAATTGCAGCTGCACAGTGCCTCCTAGCCGCACTGAGCCGTGGACACCAGATGGAGCCGGTGCGAGAAGCACGCGTGAGGGTGAGGTTGGGAAAGCTGCTGCTTCGAAACACAGAGAATGTGCTCCTTGCCAAGGGTTGCTTTGACAGAGCGCACGTCCTAATCGCCAGAAAAGAAGAAGAAGTAGACCTCAGGAGGGAGGCGTGGTCGGGTATTGCGTCCTGTTATCACGTCATGGGCAACCTCAAGCAGGAGAAGCAAGCCCTGCGAAAGGGAGGAGAAGAATCCGGAGGCACAAACCAGAAAGAATGGAATGCGTACTTCAAGGTAAGGCTCGCGGATGCTTTAAATATGGAAGGAAAGTTCGAAGAATCAATGGGAGAACTCGAAGCCATGGTGGAGGTGAGTGGAGAAGCGAAAGGAATGGATTTGGCTGCCTACAAACTACACGTGGCACTTGCATCCAGCAACTTCACACGTTTACAAGAGAAATTGAGAGAATGTGATGCCCTTTTGGAGAGCGTAAAAGCCAGAAACGAATCCATTCCTGCACACTGTATGGTTTACTTTCTTTTCATGAAGCTTCTGACGAATCAACAACTTGGCAACAATCTCCAAGTTCAGGCTTTGTCAGAAGAAATTTCCTCATTCTTTCCCTTGCAGGATGACATGTGGGGAAGAAGCTGGATCCCTTCAGCTTGGATTGAAGAAGGCGTGGATCTCGTCAAAATCGTCCATAGAAGCATGTGTGGTGAATTGCGACAGGCAGTTGAGCTGGCCAAATCGAGTTTAGCACGAGTAGATTCGCAGCTCTCTATGCTTGGGATTGGTCCAAAGACAAAGCAAAGCCACCTAAGCAACATGACTGTATGGTCGGGGAGGCTTTGGCTGGTCCTTCAGTTCAACATAATTCAAGCCATGTGTCTAGCGCAAATGACGCTCTCGGACCTGCCAGAAGCACACCTTTCTCTTGCTGCACTGGAGGGAATGATCCACCGATATCCCGTTCTGTTGCTAGACTTCAAATGCCGGTTGCATATTCTCTCTGGGTTGTTGCATCACTCTTGCATGGAATATACAGAGGCTATCCAAAGGTTCCAGAATGCTCGAAGCTGTTTAGAGGGAGCATCGTTGTTGAATGCATCGGTACTACTTGAAGCACTATCTATCCTTTGCAAAGATGGCGAGAACGCCTGCGCTCAGGTCTTGGATCTTTTGCAAACAATGCGAAAGACTTCATCAGAAAAAGAAGAACAAACCAAGGTGATTGAGATCATTGTAGAATCGATTACCTTTGCAAATCAAGGGGAGCATGCTGAAGCAAAATCCCTATTGAACAAGGGTCTGAAGCTTGCACACACAAAGCTCATGAACCAGCAGATCACTGCCCAAGTTCTCAACCTCTTGGCAATGGTTTCAGCGGCAAAGGATGCAAACGTATCAAACATCCCTATGCTGCAGTCAGCCAGTACTCTGTCACGGAATCTAAATGATCTACCCATGCACTTGCAGACTCTGCACTTAATGAAGCAAGTCTGGGAACGGGAAAAGAACGAGGCCAAATTTATGGAATGCTGCTCACTCATAGACAAGCACACTCTGCTACTACAAGATAAAGTGGCCCAAGTCAAACAACAGAGACAGATCCAGAAGGCCGCATAGAGAAACCCTGCACCTAGCCTTCCTGCCACCAATCAAAAAATCATTCTTTGCACAAAAATGCCAACCTATCATACTTACAAACGGGAGCATTTTGTGCGCAACTTTCACTTGGCAATGACTTCTTCCAGTGCCTGCCCACCGGACTCTCCCATTGCATTCGCACAATATTTTTGTAACCAAGTATCCATCTCCCACAGCACATGCATGACAGATTCTCGCGCACGATATCCATGCGATTCATGAGGGAGTATCACCAATCTAGACGGCACACCGTGCCCCTTCAATGCAGAGTAGAACCTTTCACTCTGCATTGGAAAAGTGCCGCTGTTGTTGTCATCTTCTCCATGAATCAACAAAAGCGGGTCCTTAATCTTCTCCACATTCATGAAAGGTGACATTGTCATATATGTTTCCGGGGCTTGCCACAAGGTTCTCTCCTCGCTTTGAAAACCAAAGGGTGTGAGTGTTCTATTGTAAGCGCCCGACCTTGCAATTCCACAAGCAAACAGACCGGGGCAATGTGCAAGGAGGTTTGCAGTCATGAATGCACCGTAGCTATGACCTCCCACAGCGATAGCTCCACGTTTGGCGACCCCACGTCGCACTACCTCATCAACAGCTGCACGTGCTGATGCAGTCAATTGCTCCACGTAACTATCATTCGGTTCCATGTCATCTCCTTCTCCAATAATCGGGAAGGTAGGACCGTCAAAGACAGCAAATTTGCGTGCTAAAAATAGAATGGGCGAGGTGGCTCCAATGCCCGTAAATCTGTATGGAGATCCTCGCATTTGACTGGCTGCGTCCCTGCTCTTGAACTCTCTAGGGTATGCCCAAAAGAGACATGGTAAGGGCCCGTCTCTGGTTGGATCATACTCTGGGGGCAAGTACAAAGTCCCTTGCAAATCGACGCCATCTTCCCTCTTGTATCGAACAATTTCCTTCTGTAGCTCTTTCAAAGAAGGGTAAGGGTGAGGAAAGTCAGTTATCTGCCTTTCAGCGCTATCCTTAAGAGAATGAACGAAGAACTGTGGAGGATCCATTGGGGATTCTCGCACCTTCAGCATGGAAACGTCTTCTAGTGATTCAATTGCCTTCCCTGGACCATCGGACAACAATGCTTCTAAGCTCTCCAAATAAGGAGGTGTCTGGCTTTGCCATACTCTTTCCTTTTCTGCTGTGGTTATGTCATACAAGTCGAGAAAGGGGCAGTCTCCCTCTGGACTGGCCCCCTGTCCTTCAAGCAGGAGTTTCGTGGAATTTTCTAATGCAGCCAGTACATACATTCCCATTTCATTCCGCCTCATGATGGGGGCTCCTGGGTCTGAATAGGAATCTTCGAAGGAACGGTCAAATAAGACCTTCTTCTCTGCTGGGCGAGTCCCTGGGCCGAGGGTCCAACACACGCTACGCCGAGTTTTCCACCAACTCTCGTACGCGATGGCTAGCTTATCTGTACCCCAAAGCATACCACTAAATCGAAGATCAAAAGTGGCCAGGATTTCAGGTTCTGCATCTGAAGCGTGCTGTGGATCCAATGTGTACACAATATCTCGGGGTGACACGTCTACTGCAGGGTCTCCGCCATCTTGAGTTTCGACCCAGTACAGTTCTGCAGATTTATCTGGTCTCCAATATACCGAGCGAGGTCCTTTTCTTGTGGAATTAAATGCCACAGGGATGTCTTCTGCCAGCGGTAGATCCGCAATGGTCTTCAGGAGTTTCCCATCTTGGAGCGACCAGAGCTCTGTCCTCTTGGGGAAGCGTCCGCACGGCACCAGGTACGAGAACGGTTTCTGAATGTGTTCTAAGATGGCATACTTGCCGTCAGGCGAAGGATCACAACGAACATAGACTTTGGGCTCTCCCAAGGGTTTGACTTGGCTGGCCTCTGTGGCGTCGGCATCGACCGTCACAAGTTGCGCGGTACCGAAATGTTCGAACAGATCTTCGTCGTGCACGTCCTTAAGCAGGTCCTGATAGGTCCTGGCCTGTGCTTTTCTACCTTCTTCACGGCTCCAATCGTCGACTCTCGGTCCTTGCGGTCTCCTGGGCCTCTCCGGTGGTGCGGTCCCTGGCTTGGACACCACGGCAGCAAGCAGTGTTTGGTTGTCGATCCACTTGTACTCTTCAAACACACATGCAAGTGTGGGCAAGGGAAGCTTCCTGGCCACTCCGTCTTTGACTCCTGCGACGTGCAAATGCATGGTCTCGTCTCCTTGGCCGTGGTTGTCGAGCTCCTGGCTGACGGCCATGGCCACGTGGGTGCCGTCTGGCGACCAGCTGACGAAGTTCAGCTTGGCCCTTGGCGGCAATCCCGTGAACACCACTCCATCTCCTTCTTTGGGTGGGCAATCTTCCAAGAGCACCACGCGTGCTCGCACGTAGTGTCCGAGCCTGGCACGTGCGTGTCGACGTGGGTCGATCCTCAGTCCTCCAAGCTTGAGTTCTTCACGGCTGAGATCTTCGATGGGCGGATTGGACGGCGGTCGATCTAGCACGAGCACGCGGTCCCTGCGTGGAGAGATGGAGATGGAAGGTGTGGGTGGTGCGTCCACGATGGAGGCCATGTTGGCTGGTGGCATGCGGTATCCGCCACCATCTTCTTCCGACCAACCCATGGTCGCCGTTCCTTCTTTGTCCATCGCTTCCACCCTCTGTTCCCTACCTCGCAAACCTTTCCACGCGTCCGAACCTGCCCTGATCCTCCCGCGCATGCGTGCTAGGGGTCTCCAAGACGCGCCTGTCGATGCGTGCATGGCCGTCAGTGCCACGCCACACCTTTCCATCCCATCCCTTCTTCCCTTTGAATCCTTCCTCCCTTCCTTTCCTTTCCATCCTTTCCTGGTTCAACTTCCCCTACAATCGGATCCCTTTCCCCCTTTCTTACGGGGACGGGGTCGACTCCCCCTCTCCTCTCCTTTCGTTTCCTTTCGTTTCGGTCGGGTGCTTTCTTTCTCCTTCGATCGAGTTGGGACGGGTCCCCTTTCAGTGGGGGAGGGCACCCGAAAGGATCCCGATGGGTGGATCGAACCCAGGACCCTCGGCTGGGAAGGGGAAGATCGATGGGGTCTTGAAAGGGGAAACCAGGGGAACAGAAAGGATGGCGAAACCGACGGACATGGACACCTGGGCATGGACCGACGGTAGGAGCGCAGAAGCGACAGAGGAAGGATGGACGAGGGCGCCAAGACCCCTGGTGGCGGTGGTGGGAAGGGAAGATCTAGCACATGCCATCCAAGAGAAGTTCAAAGGAGCACAAGGGAATCGACACGCCATGGAAACCTTGTGCACGGCACACTGTGGACTGCTTCCCAAAGTGGTCTCGCCAAGAAAAGAAACACCTGGCACGGAAGGGGACACGAGGTCCTATGGATCCCTCATCAAAAGAGGATGGATCGAAAAACACAGGAAAAAGAGACCCGCCGTGGTCGTGTGCCTGCTGGAGAAAAAGTACGTCGCAGGAGACCCAAACAGCTGGAACGAAACCTGCCGCACCGTCGATTACGTCCACCGTGTCGTGCAACCACATGGAACCAAGTTGGTGCTCGCGCTCGTCGAAGATCCGGAAGAGTACGTGGCCTTAGCGGAGGAACAGATCTATGCCTTGAGAAAGAGAGTCTACATCGATTCTGGGGCCGTAGTGAACCTGCAAATGAGTGACCTGGAATCCAGCTTGAATAATTTGGCCAAAGTAGTCTACGAAGCAGCTTGGGCATATTACCTAAATAAAGTCAATCAGGTCAAAGCCAAGCTACAGAGCACAGGTTCAGGAGGGTTCGAAGCTCTCCATGTCAGGTACTGGTTCAAAATGGGTGTCTATGCAGAGTTTGTACAGGACTGGGAAGCAGCTATAAAAGCCCTTCGTACAGCCTATGACTTGCTGGTTTCCCTAGCCGCACCAGTGCCAGGAAGAGAAACCCAATACTTTCAATGGTCTGCTGAAAGGAAAGTGGTGGCAGAGCACTTGTCGCTGAAGATATGTGCTTTGCTTCTCCTATCGCGAACAACAGAGGATTCTATCCGGCATTTCAGAAGGCACATCCAGGTGTTTCGTGTGTGTCCAGAAAACTTACCACCTGCATTCCTTGCGTGGCATGAGGGGTGGATATCTCAACAATACCGAACGTTTGGAAAATTGCTGCTGCCCGAGATTGACATGAGAGTAGGAATCGACGTTCCTATCTCACATCACCCGGGATGGTACATATTTTTGGCAGCACAGCACATGATCAAGAGGAGAGCAGCTTCGTTCGAAATGTTGAGTACTTCGCCGGGGACTTCCAGCGGAGAAGATCAGGAAGTGGTGCTTCGCCATGGTTTCTTTCTTGGGCAACAAATACGTCAGGACGGAACACCGCCTACTGAGAAGGAGTGGCTTCACTGCACGGCCAAGTCAGAGTCGTCCATGAATCATAATCAAATGATACTTGATGCTTTTTCCACAACTCTTGCATTGCTTAAGAATGCCCATCTCCCAAGAGTAAAGCACTTGGTATCATTTCTGTCAGCAAAGGAACACATCCGCGTTGGGGATCACGAAGCCGCTGTCAATTTGCTTGTGAGAATTTTACAAGATTATAGACGTTGGCACTGGGATGCAGCTAATATAGAATCCTTACAGCTCCTACGTGAATGCTATCAAAGACTTGGAGACAGCGTGCAGCATTCCCTATGCTCTCTTGAGCTTTGCACCTTTCAGGAGCCACTTGGCACAGCACTTTGCACGGCAATTTTTGACTCGACAATTGCAATTATTCGCGATTTCTCATTGCACGAGTCTCTTGAGTTGGAAATTGTAGCACAATCAACACTTTCTACATCCCTATGCTGCCTAGCAGGATTTGTACCTCCTGTACTTGGGAAAGGGGCAATCGAAGGTAGACCCCAGGGGTTTCGAGTCAGCATTTACTCGTTTCTTCCACGAGAGCTAGATATAACGGGAATAAAGCTCGTCATGGCAGGTGAAGGTTGCTCTTACATTCCCAGCAAGGATAACCAGCCAACCTCAATGAAACCTCTGCGCTGGACGACGTGGGCATTTTCTGCAACCCGTGACTCTCCAGGGACACTTGTATGCACAAGGGTGGCGCTGCAATTAGCCAATCAAGTCTCTTTGGTTTGGAATCTACTAGATTCACAAAACTGGAACTTGGCAATGTTGACTCGAGGCTGGATACCAGGGGAAGGTGTATTCACAACCCTTCAACATAGTCTAGATGTATCTCCTTCCAAAGACAAGTGTGGCATCAAGATCCAATCAGAGACAACTGCCTACTGTGGGGACTTCTTTCCGTTGGAAATCGAGGTTAGCGCTTTCGAGGAGGGACTGCACAAAGCGCACCTGGAGTTTAGTTGCGGTGACAACCCGGCACATGCTCTTGTATTTTACTCCTCCGACAGTGAAGGAGCAGCCATGCCACCGACTGAAGGGTATCTTGAAGTGGGGAAGCTTTCCCCGAGGCAGACAACACGGCATAACATTTTCTGCAGGTCAAACGTTCCAGAGGATTTTATCATCGAAGTACGGGTATCGTTCTTAGATGGAACATCACGTTCTCTTGTGCAGGCCACGCGGAAAGTTACTTTTCTTCGTCCTTTTGAGCTTTCCAGCCGAATACTCTCCAAGCATGGCCACTACCTCTTGCTGAAGGAAAAACAGAAGACTTTACCGGTTGGAGTGGATTGCATTTTGGTCGCATCACTTCATGTGCCCAAAGGCGGCGCTGATTTGTATTTAAAGAGTGTGGAGCTTGAAGGGCCCAGCGATGGTACAGTTCTTGTCGTGCAGCAACACCAACCACCAGGTCTGAAGGAGGGAGGCAAGATGCTAAAGCAGGGGGAGACCTTTTGCTGCCCTTTCTCCATACGAGCAGAGGTTTTAGGGGAGGATCTGCCAATGGGGGCTCTGAAGGTTCTTTGGGGCAGGATGGGCGCACCCACTTCTTCTGTGGAAACAGTACTACAGCTTCCGCGCGAATCCACATCAGAGACTTTATTGCATGTAAAGCTCAGTTGCCCAGAGTTTACCGCTGCCAGGGAAGCGTTTCTAGCTCGGTGCACCGTTCACAACTGCACCCGAATTTCACAAGAACTACGCTTTGCCGTTGGAGATTCTTCCAGTTTTGCTCTGACGGGTGTGAAGCAGGATCATTTGTACGTGCTTCCAGATGCAGAGGTGGTTGTTTCCCTTCATTTTTTGGCTCTAGCGTGCGGTTGGCAGACCCTACCACCCATTCGCTTCGAAGCTCTGGATGGCCAGGCGAAGCTGTCCATTCAGGAGGAAGTGTACATCCTCCCTGCTCCCATGTAATTGTGTGCTTCCTTTGAGGGTGTGCATTCCCACCACGGGTACCCGCAGACCTCCTTGCCTGGAGTTGTGATTCCAAGCGGTCTTTACAATCATTCGACGGTCCCCGAGCTGTCCCCAGTCCCGGGGGGAGCCACGCCGCCACAGTGGAGGTCCCCTCGGTCAAACGCACACGAATGAAAGGGAGGGGGAGGGGTCTGGAGGGAGGGCCACCATTGCACCCAAGACCGACAGGTCATGTACGTCGCAGTTCGCACCACAGCGCGTTCCACGTGCAAATGGACCCCATTGAAGCGGACCAAGGGACGTTTTCAGGGTCTGAAAGCACGAGCACAGACTCCAACGTCCTCACACGCGCCGGTAGGGCACATCGACTGGGAAAACCTCACCTTTTCCGCCAAGCATGTTGCACCGAATATGTTCGTTGCACACACAGCAGAGGATGGCACGTGGGAACAAGGGGAAGTGCTGCCATTCGGACCTCTGGAAATTCATCCGGCTGCAAACGTTCTCAATTACGGACAGAGCGTGTTTGAAGGGATGAAAGCCTACCGTTCGGTGAAAGGACGCATCGTCACTTTCCGTCCCACCCAGAATGCGAGCAGGATGCAAGATGGAGCAAAGCGATTGGTGATGGCTTTGCCCCCTCAAGATCTCTTCCTCAGAGGGGTGGAAGAGACGGTCAAGGCGAACTCTGGATACGTGCCTCCAGAGGGGAAAGGGAGCCTATACATCCGACCGCTCCTCTTCGGCTCTGGTCCCATCCTAGGCTTAGGTCCGGCACCAACTTACACGTTTCTGGTGTACTGCGCACCTGTAGGATCTTACTTCAAAGGGGGGGGCATGGTACCAATCGAACTGCTTGTAGAAGATCAATTCCATCGGGCTGCTCCCGGAGGCATGGGCGGCACCAAGGCTGCAGGCAACTACTCTCCTGTACTAGTGACTCAGCTTGCTGCAAAGAAGCAGGGCTATGCTGACGTCATCTATCTTGATGCCAAAGAAGACAAATATGTGGAGGAAGTGTCCTCTTGCAACATTTTTTCGGTAAAAGGCAGGAAAATTACCACCCCTGCACTGCGTGGCACCATTCTCCCTGGCATTACAAGGAAGAGCATCCTCCAGCTTGCAGAGTCACGTGGCTACGAGGTGGAGGAGAAGCTCCTTTCAATCGAGGAGCTGCTGCAAGCAGACGAAGTGTTCACCACTGGGACAGCTGTTGTCGTGTCTGCTGTAGGCAGCATCACGTACAAGGGAACCAAGACGCAGTTCCATGGTGGGTCCCCCGGGACGGTGGCCCAAGAGATGCTTCGTGCATTGACCGACATTCAGGTCGAGGCAGCTGAAGATCCGTTTGGATGGGTGCATCCCGTGTGCTAGCATTGGCTACCAATCGATCTGGATCTTGCACTGTTTCGCGTCCCTTCTCCCGACCTCCTTCGCCATCGCCACCGGGGAACCCCCGACCTTCCTCATTCCACCTTCGTTTTCCTTCGTTTTAACCTTCCCCTCCCCTCCACCCACCAGGAGAGTGCCTGGAGGGCATCCCCACTCCATCGCTTCGCTTCGTGGGACCGCAACCGTACCCGTCGGTGAACGCAAGCGCCATGTCCCGTTGGCTCAAGCCCGAGGTACGGCGGAGAACGAGCGTGTCGAGCAAGGGGACGATGGACGCAGTTGGGAGCGAAAGGAAGGGTCGAATGGAAAGGAAACGGTGCCAGGCGAACGGATGGAAAGACCAAGAGCGGATGGACCGACCCACCGAAGAGGGCAGGTCGAGTACGGAGGAAAGTGCGCCGTCGCGTGTGCTGAGTTCGTGACTGACCAAGCTCGTCGTCCGCGCGGTCGAACACACGAAACGTGCCGGATGGACTCGTCGCACGGATCTGGTCGCTGCACGTGCAACGTTCCGTGGTGCGACTGACAGGTGTACCCACTGCTCGTCGCCGTGGGAGGAGGTGTGACTGTCTGCGCAGCTCACCTTACAAGGATGGTGTTTTTCTCACCCGACTGCCTGTAAGCCAACGCCTGGAAGCGTCCTCCTCTCGATGCAGGCCCGAAATGCAGCTGTGCTGACCATGTGCTTTTCCTTCCACCACGTTTTTCCCTCGAATGCTGATCCGCAGAGTCTCCAAAACCAGCCGAGGAATGGCCATCCCTGAGGAAGACAAATGGACGGAAGCTGGACGCTCGTACAGGGAGCATCCCGTGCGCAGATTCTTGAGGAACAAGAACACCATGATCATGCCTAGCTTAAATGAGAGCATGTCATCCCCAAAGTAAGCCAGCAAAGCGCCCCTGCCCATTGCTATGCTGGGCCTTGCCATGCTCACACCACTTGTATGACCATGTGATAAATCCACTACTGCAAGGTGCAGACACAAGCCCATCCATCCCATTTTCTTCTCTAGAAGGATTGACACGCCCGTCTAGAACTTTCTTTGCGGAGGATCACTAGACCTGTCCTCACAAAGTTAGAAATTGTTTTGCGAGGTAAGAATCAAGTATGGATGAGGGGATGCAACACTTGGAACGTGCAGCAAACTGAAATGTCCAGCAGAGGGGGTGGTGGGATCGAAAGAGCATCCAGCTGCCAACATCGGCACCAACGGTCCATTCCCTTGCAATCACATTCATTGTACTTGCTGCACCCTCGTCGTTTCTTCGACGTGGCTGGCAAGCCCGTGCCCTTTCACTCACGGACCCCTCAGGGAACTGCAAGACCACGCTTGGCGTACCTCGTCCTTCCCCTCGGGAACCTTGGCGTCCGCCTTGAAGCTGCATCGCCTGACCGTTCCGGACGCCTTCCTCGTCCAACCCACGCATCCCACCGATGCATCGAGGCGGTCCAGCGACGGTTTCCACCGTCCATGCCGCAAAATCTTGCACACAGGCGTTTGGATTTCCCTTCCTCGAGTGGATCCCATGCCGACCCCAGTGGTCTCTTTCGACAACCCAAGGTACGAAGGACGAGTTGGGTGGTTCTCCACCCTCCGGGTGAAAGGGACGCACGGGGCCTGCCCTGGTTGACCATCGAGGGTGAGAATCTACTCCAGGGGACGTCTCGCGGGGAAGGAGAGGGGCATTGGGTGCGGAATTTCGAGCACCCGTCCGGTTGTTGACAGCTGGGTGGATCGTGTTGTGACGACCACGTCTTCGCGTCGGCGATTCACGGTCGAACCTTGGTTCGCATCCGGTATCACGATGTTTCTCCCTGCGTCTCCACATCCCCAGCACCTTCGACGGGGGGGGGGGGGGGGGTCGTGAAAAACTTGCGTGTGAATCTTCTTACGAGCTCGTCTAAGCTCATGCACGTCTTGCCCATTCCCAACACGAGATGGGAGTGGCAAGGTCGAACCCGACGGCCTCTGCGTGGTTTCCCTGGGAACAGATCCCCTTTCGGGTTCGTCGTCCAGGTCCTTTCGACCCATCCTCCTGGGTTCCCTCCCTGCACGTGGAGAAGGAATCTGGGTCGGAGAAACCAGGGGATATTCGACCCCAAGATGCCCCTCGGACGGCCCATCGGGGCGTGGTGACGTCCGCGGCACTGGGGAGCGTATGTGGACCACGCACAACTGCGATGGGTGGCGACGTCCATTGGTGCTCCGTGCCACAGGAGATGGGGCCAGAAGAAGGTGGCTGATGCGGTTCTGCGTGGCGTGCCTGGTGGGCTCGCTCGTGATCAGCGCGATCCTCTTCGCGTGGGGAGACGCAGCACGAAAGGGCGGCTCTGGACGACCGGAACGAAAAGTACAAGTCAAGGATCAGAAGCTATTCCTTCTCGATCCCGATGTTCCAGGTCGGTCCACGCGATTCGATACGATGCGATTCCTGTCCCTTGGAGACCAAGGCACGGGAGGATTCCCACAAAGACAAGTGGCAGCAGGGATGACCAAAGTAGCACAGCAATACAACCTGTCGTTTGTGCTCGGGTTGGGAGACAATTTCTATGATCGTGGGCTCTACAACGAAGACGATCCGTTGTTCCGAGAGAGGTTCGAGGACATGTACGACTCTCCAGAGCTCAAAAACATACCGTGGTACATGTCTTTGGGTGACCACGACCACAGAAGGAATGTGGATGCACAGGTACAGCACGAAAGCAGGTCATCGAACTGGCACATGGATGGACAATTCTACACCGTCCAAAAAACACTTGCATGTGGGTGCATGGTACACATCGTTGTCACAGATTCTGTACTTCTTGAAGGAGGTGTCTACGAAGAAGGGATGAGCAGGCGCTTCATCAGGGAATACGACGACTCACGATCAGGAAAGGAAGCGGGGCTGCAACATTGGGAGTGGCTCCGGAACACACTTGCACGTCTTACAAACAAGGATGACTGGGTCATCGTGATTGGACACCGTCCGATACTATCACGATGTAAGCGGGAGGTCTCCGCATTGGACATCAAGTTCCGCTCTAAAATGAAGAAATTGCTCGAAGAGAGCTCTGCTGACCTGTACATGAATGGACATGATCACACTGCACAGATTTTGCGAGATAGTGGACTCCACTACGTTGTGAATGGGATTGGTGGGCACAACCTTCATAAGCTTCAGCCACCATTTCCGCAAGACCTCTACGTCAATGCCTCTTTCCATGGATTTGCGCTCCACTCACTGGGTTGCGACTCCATGACGATCACATTTTATAGTGGCGATGGCAAGGAGCAGGGGGAAAAAGTCATCAGAAAGAGAGATTTCCAGAGAAAGTCGGGAGTTGTGTAGTAATGAAAGATGACACTCAAATCTCACTCAAACGGTGCTGCACTATGATTTACATGGAGCTGCGTTTTTATCACTTGCATCTCAGCGCCCAAAGCGGGGGCAGCCCATCACCATCCATGCGCAACCTCGACGAGTTGCCTAGCGCCTCACCTTGTCGAAGCCAGATACACCAACAATTGCACCAAAAATGGCAAGGAGCACTACGCCTCCTGCCACAACCGATCCAATCAGGTTCTTCAGGGATGGAGTGATGGACGTGGCTTCTGCCGGCATGGCCATCAGCACCGTAGACAACGCCGTGATGGTGGCTGCCTCAACCTGCACGTGCTTTTTCTCCGAGCTGCTTGGGGGCAACAATCAACGTCAGCCAGGGATCCTTATCCGAGGCAACTTCATTCGTGCCGAAGGAAAGCTCCTTACCTTGCGCGCACGACGACCGGTCGGCTAACGCGGGTAGCTGCACGGCTCGCCTTCATGGAAACTATGGTTCAGAGCGGTGGAATCAGGGTCAGCATTTGCATCACTCTCGGGGCGATCGATTGTGCGATCCCCGTCCGGCTCGCAGAGAGGTTTTCCAGGGTGCCGACTAGGTGCACCTCGACGAGTTCGGTTCGCTCCTCCTCGACCAACCATCATCCCGGTCGCGGGGAAGCCTTCCCACGGCAACCGCTACTTCCTTCCACCACGGTCGACCCCGACTCGTTCACTTCCGTTCGCTTGGATGGATGCCAAGGTGGCGAGGTTCACCTGTCCGTTCCTCGCGTCCCCCCCCCTCGTCGGCGGTCGTTTCCATCCGCACCTTTGTTTCCCTGGAAGGTCTTGCGCGCAGGCTTGGCCATGGCGAGGTTCATGGTACATGCGGTGGCGGCCATGGCGATGTGTGTACGCGCTCGAGTGGAGTCGGTCAGCTTGGTTCGGCGTGGAGCAATGAAGCACGATGCGGCGAGAAGTTGACGAAGGGATACACCCAGAGGCCAGGATCGCCCTTTGCCGATATACCCTGGCGTCTGAATCTCTCCCTCCAGGAACCACGGGTGGGAGAGGAGAAGGAGGGTCGTCAGACGTGGAGGTGGAGATTCCTCGACGCAGAACGGATAATCGAGGATCCATGACGGAGACGCCGTGCATTGGTGGAAGCTAGAGGACCAGGAGCTGCAGAGGACGGGCCCGGGTGGGGCACGGGACACGAGCGGGTCGAAGCGGGGGGCGATCAGGGGAAGGGCCGAATCCCTCGAAAGCGACGAGACCCGCAGAGGGCGAAGGGAGCTTGGCCCACATCCCGGCTCGGATCCAGGACAGGCGTCCCGTCCTCTGCGGTGAGCGATTTCACCGGTCGGATCTTCGGTACGGTCCCGTCCACCAATCGGAAGCCAGGGATCCTGTCCCCAGCTGAGAGGGGGAGGACGGGGCACCGGTGAATCGATCCTTTTCAACCCGGCTCCATTCTCCCTTTTCGAAGGGAAAGAAACTTGGGTTCATACAGCGGGAAACGGAGGCCAGGGAGAGGCCTTTCTCCGAGGATCCTACCGAAGCACGAACGCTGAACCGTCCCTCCACCACTCCGACAGGTCGTACGCAAACTCTCGTACGCACGACAAAGGAGAGGAACATCCGCGTTCGATGGGAACAGAGGAACGACCCGGTGAAATGCACGTCCGTCCGGAAACCCGAGGTGCATAAGGACCGTGCGGCGGGCCAGGCGAACCAGACTGGAACGTAACGTTCGGACTCGGTTGGATCGCGAGAACGAATCCAATCGTGACGCGAAACAGCGCCGATGGGAGCGAACCGACGTTTTTCCTACCGTTCTTTTCGTACGAGCGTCGTCTCCACCTCCCGCGCACGGTCGACCTTGCTGCGGAAGCCCAGGAATCCTTCCCCGCAGTTGGACGGTTCGATTCTCGGCGCGATGGAAGCTTCTGGTGTCCATCGACCGTTCCCGATGATGCTGCGTCGAATGGTAGCATCGACGTTCCTCAGAGGATTTTCGGCGTGTAGCGTGCACGTTGGAGCCGTTCGGGAATCCTGGCACGGCCATACCTTCGGCTTCTCCCGTCCGGTTCGTCGCGTCGTTCGGATTCCGTGCACGTCGACACGTGCGACGTCGGCATGCTCCCACCGCTCGGTTTCGATTGGCGATCTTCCACACACCTCCTCCGGTTCCCGGACCCTCCAGGTTTTCGTTCCTGGTCGCGCATTCGTGCTTGGATGCGTTCGGATCGCCCACGCGCCTTGGCACGACCTGCTTCGATCCCCCTTCCCTCCCTGCCCAGGGATCCCGCGAATCATTACCGAATATTCGCAAGGGGGGGGATGGTCCGAGGCGTTTGTTCGTGCTTTGAGAAAGCAGGCGCACACCTGGCCGATGCAGGCGCGAAGAAGCGAGCGATGGCGAACGTAGAAGCCCACGACAGGGCCGAGGTGCTGTACCCTCGCAAGCAGAAGGTCTCGATCTGGATCGACCTCGCACAGAAGCGGCTGGAAGGGTGCGTGGGGAACCCTACGCCTCGGCTCCGGAACCGAAGACGATCACGAGAGGCGCTGGTGCACCATTCGAGGCGACTGACGCGTAAACGGCTGGATCAAGGTGCACGGAAATCACCTTCGAAGGATCATGGACAGCAAGCGGAAAGGTGGGGCTGCATGCAAGGGGCATGCACGTGAAACGCGTGTCAGTGGGAAACCAACCGGCCGAATGGAACTGGAAGCCGAACCCAGAAAGGCCAAAGACGCAAGTGTCCAGCAGAACAAGCAAAAATGCGGAATATGCGAGAAATTCGTATCGGCACGTCGTGGAAGAAGAAGCAAATCCTGAACTGGAAGTGAAGATGCCGAGACGGACAGGGAACAGTCCCTGCAGACTGATCATCGAATACAGCGTAGTGGAGCCAGAAAGGGGTTTTCGGTTTGGTGATGGCTATGCCTTCACAGATATGTCATCACCAGGAAGGGCTACGACGAGGTATTGGGTACCTTGCGTGGAGAGAGTTGATGCACGATGTACGTGGGAGCTTCTACTGACCGTAGAGGAAGGTCAGGTCGTAGTGACTGGGGGGCTACTTAGGAAGATGGTCAAGTCTGTCATTGGCAACCAACAAAGACGAACCTATCACTTCATGCAGTCCTGTCAAACTTCTTCAGTTGCACTTGGCATGGCAGTGGGGAGGTTTGGAGTGCTTGCTGATGCGCATATACAAACCATCACATATCTTGCACCTGAAGAGCAATTGGAACAGGTGAAAACAACAGTCAAGTTCCTCCATGCGCCATTCAAGTTATATGAGCAATTCCTTTCACGGAAGTTTCCATACGACTCATTGCAAGTTGCTTTTTTGCCCAGCGAAGTAGGTTTCATTGGAGGAATATTTGCTGGTGCAGGCTTCATCCTTGCCTCAACTGATACCTTGGTCGATAACAAAGTAGCAGAAGCAGCCATAGATGCTCGCATAGACTTGACTTTTGCGTTGGCTCAACAATGGTTTGGACCGATGGGCTGGGCTGTACCAGGCACTGCTGCTGATGCATGGATCACGGCTGGGCTAGCAGACTATTTGACTGACCTCTTTGTGACGAAATCCCTGGGGGGATTTGAGAGCCAGGTGCGGTCTTCAAAACGCCGCGAGGCTGTCTTGCAAGCTGATGATGGTGCTAGCCCTCCTCTTTGCCCTAAAGTTGTTCATCCAGCACTTGCGTCTGAACTACTCTCACCGACAAAGATCCGTATCTGGAGAGCAGGGGCTGTGCTGAGAATGCTACAAAGGAAGGTGGGGCAAGAGGCCTTTCGAAAACTAGTTTGCAAATTTCTTCAAACAGCAGGACCAAGTGAAACAGAGAGGCAAGCTGACGGCACAAGTCATGCCAGCCGATCTCCTACTGTGCTCACTTCAACTCTCACTCGAGAGTGCCATAAACTTTGTGGGATGGCGAAAGCAGAGGTTGAAGCATTCTTTCATAGATGGATATACAGTACAGGTCTTCCTAGAATACAGGCCGCTTTTGCGTATAGCAAGAAGAAGAATTTTCTAGAGGTCGCGATCAAGCAAGAGGGTTCTCCATCTGCACGTGCTGCTGCACAGGCAGCAGTCGATGCTGGAGGGGCGCTCGGGTTTGCCGGAAGTATTACCTTGCGCGTGGCTGAAGTTGATGGAACTTTTGACCACGTTCTCTCGTTGGCTGGTGAGGGCTTTGTCCTGTCAACCATTCAAGTCCACTCCAGGGTTGGTAGTAAGCGGGCAGGTTCCAAGCGAAAGCGTGCCAAAGATGAAAACGATCCTTTTCCCGACCCCGCAGATGATCTACCATACACAGTTCCAGTCCTGTGGGTGGACCTCGATCCCGAAGAGGACTGGCTAGCTACAGTCGAGATTACCCAGCCTCAGTCATTCTGGATCAACCAGGTTAGGAGGGACACGGGAGCTTCAAGTAGAATAAGAGCCCTCCACGGTCTTGAGAGAAGCATTCAAGAAAATGTTGCCAGTGGTCTTGAGGTTTCTCTGAGTGCCATCAATGCCCTGCGGTCCGTACTGCATGATAAACAAGTGTTCTACAGAGTGCGGATGGAGGCTGCATCTGCACTGACAAGCCTGGGCGTTCAAGGGCTGCAGTTTTTGATTGAATTTTACAAGGGCCTCAACTTTGATAGCATCACAAACAAGCCAAACCCAAACGATTTTCAGAATCTCTCAGACTATTTTGCGTCTGTTGCAGCAATTAGCGCAATTGGGAATGTGCACACTAGCAACAGAACGTCCCCGGTGGAAGCTATCAACTTTCTTCTGCAGCTTCTTGAAAGCAACGACAATTCCGTCAATACGTTTGATGATAGCTTCTTCTTGGCATCCATTGTTGAAGCACTGGGAAAAGTACGTGCTCCAAACAGCAGAACTCTGTTCCAGATACTCGAGGAGATCGATGGGCTCATGGTCCTGGATACTGTGTCATATTCGTACCAAAATGTGGTAACGTCTGCTTGCTTGACTGCATTAACCACGCTCGCCCTTGCTTTACCGAAAGAAAGAGGGCAGAGAATTGGTGCAAGTTTGCAGACATTGTTCAAAAACTACCTTGAAAGCGATTGCGTGCACCAAAGTGCAAGATTGACCGCAATGAAATGTGCACTGCAACTTCACTTTGGTATGGATCAGGGACTGTCCGCAGTTCAACTCCTTGCCTCCATCATAAAGCAAGAAAAAGCAGAAGGAATGGTCTATGCCATGGTTCAATGTCTCCTTTCTTTGCTACCTTCTTCACCGAAGATAGAGAAATCGTCAAGGAGGTTGATGCAACATTATTTCAACATGTTGGAGGGCAGGGATTGGGGAAGTTGTCCTGCTATCCAACGGCTGGTATTTGACATGTTGCAGAAGATTGCTGGTCAACCCTTGACTTTAAATGCGAGTTTTGTGAGTGGGAGTAAAATGCCGAGCCCGCAGCAGCCCTCGTTGAAAGTAAAGCTCTTCCATAGGACGCACTCGGACATTGGTACCCAGCCGAGTGCTGCAGGTCGCTCAGGCATCACTGTTCGTCAACCAAAGGAGGTTTTGGAAGAAGTGACGAAGCCGTTGCCAAGGCAGGAAGAGATAGCGCAAGACGTACACAAACCCCTTGAGGTAGCAAAGGAGGAATCGAAACCACATGTTGTCAAGACTGACACACGTAGCCCAAGAACCCAAGGAGCAGTCGGTGTTGCAGAGGGAGAACAGGGCAGTGTTGCAGGCACAGCATCACCGAAGGCCACTGAAAAACAACCTGAAACTGCCAGGACCGACATGCAACCAGCCATCTCAGGCTCACCGGTGGCTGCGCCCGTTGCCTCTCAAGCTGTAAATGGCAGTGCAAAAGCTAAATCTGCCACTGACGGAACAGACGTACCGCGCAAATCCTCTGGACTCAGTCTGAAGATCAAGTTGAAGCCATTCCCTGCACCACCATTCAGTGACTCCAAAGCACCTGCTCGTGAGCAACCTTCTACGGTATCTGATCCACGGGTATCATCGGTACCTGCTCCTTCAGGCACTGTCATGCCTAGCAATGACCTGGATTATGAAGCCCTGAAAAAAATTCCTAAAGATCAAATGACCAGGGAACAGCGACGTGCTTACAAGCTCTTGAAACGCAGCAAGAAGGAAATGAAAAGGGACAGAAAGACAGGCGATAAACAATAAGGAATAACTCGTAGCACATTTACACGATCTCCGGCCATTCACTCCTTGTCTCCGTGCATTAGCTTACCACGAAGCACGAGTTTATTTGACGGCCTGGGTTGTGTCTTTCTTCAAAATTGCTGCCATGGCGTCAAATATCGTTTTGTATTTGAAATCGAATCCAGCTTCAAGGGTTCTAGATGGCAGCACTTGCTGCCCTTCTAGGACGGTTGCTGCTCCTTCCCCCAAGACTGCTTGTAGCACCACGGATGGTACTGGCAACCAGGAAGAACGGCCCATGTTCCTTGCAATGGCTTCGCAAGTATCTTCCATTTTTACAGGGTTGGGTGCAGTACCGTTGTAGATGCCTTGATACTTCTCGTTGCGGGAGGCCTCCACTAGCAATCGTACCAAGTCCTCTCGGTGGATCCAACTGAACCATTGCTTTCCGGACCCTACAGGTCCCCCAGCAAACATCTGGAAGGCGGGCAGCATCCTTCCCAGTGCCCCTCCATCTCTCTCCAGCGTGACTCCGATTCGCACGATTGCAAGCCTCGTCTTCGGGTCCACCTTTTGCGCTTCTTTCTCCCAAGCTTGGCACACCTGTGCAAGGTAGTCGTTCCCTGGTGGGCTCTTTTCGTCGAAAGTGGCCGTGTCGGAAGTGCCGTAGTATCCCACTGCGGACGCGCTGACGAGCGTCGAGGGTCTTTTCCCGTCGGGACAGCCGTTGATGGCCTCGACTATGGATCTAGTGGCATTGACGCGGCTGTCCATGATTTCGGCTTTGATGTGTTCCGACCACCTCGAAGCCACAGGTTCACCCGCCAGGTTGATCACTGCGTCGCACGAACAGATGGCTTCTTTCCACTGCGCGGGGATTGCCACGCGCACCTCTTCATCTTGCAGTGCTTTTTTCGCCTTCTCTGCCTCTCTTGTGAGCACGCACACTTGGCATCCATTCCGCAAGAGTTCCTTCACCACTTCCTTTCCGATGAATCCCGTACCACCGGACACGCACACCCGTCGCGGCGTCTCTCCGTTCTCGGATCCTCCCATGGCGTGCAGTTGTTCCCTTCTGTCCTTTCTCTCCCTCCTGGACCCCCTCGGACGCGCCTGTTTCGACACGCAAGTGCGCATCTCGCGCGCCTCTTCGTCCTGACCTCCGCCGTCTCCCATCGACGCGTCGATCCACACCACGCTTCAATGACCGCAATAAGGGTCTGTCCATGCAGTCCCCGATGGACCGTCTCGTGGACCGCAAAGACCGCTGTCTTTGTTCGGGGGGGTCGAGGGGACCTACGTGTGGGGGGGGGGCGCATTCGGATGTGGGAAAGGACACGTGGAAGACATGGGCATGGCCGTGACACGGTCCTTTCGGGTGGGAAAGACGAGACACGTGAAGGGCAGATGCAATGGGAAGACCACAGGAAGCAGGGAAGGAAGGTGGAGGGCCGAAGACCTGGAACGGCTGGCGGAATCTGCCGCACTGGCCGGCGCTTCCAGAGGACATACGGCGCCGCACCCACACACCGGATGCGTGCTGGTCAGTGGAGACGGACGTGTGCTCGCCCAGACCCATCAGAGGGGACAAGGGACCCTGAGTGCACCTGCAGAAGCGATCGCTGCCGCACGTGAAGCCGCTAGAGGAGCGACCGCCTACCTGAACTTGGAACCGTGCGTCTGTGCTGGAGACAGGACCCAAGTGGAAGAACTCGTGACTGGTGGCGTGAAAAGAGTCGTACTGGGAATGAGACACCCGCTCGAATGTGCGAGAGAAGGGGCGATCGAAGAGTTGCAAAGGGCCGGAGTGCACGTGGACGTGCTGGAAGATCTCCTGGATGTTGCAGAAGAAGGGAGCCCGGAAGCTCAGACCTTGTCCGCGTGCCTGCATGTAAACGAAGACCTCCTACATCTGGCAGCCACAGGCAAACCCATGAGTACTCTCAAGTATGCCATGACAATGGATGGGAAGATCGCCACTACGAAAATGCACGCTGCGTGGGTCACTGCCCCGGAAGCACGGGGACTCGTGTTCCAGGAACGGGCTCTCTCCGATGCAGTCATTGTTGGCGGCAACACTGTACGCAGGGACGATCCGCAGCTTACTACCAGGCAGGAAGGGGGACACCATCCTGTACGAATCGTCATGTCCAGGACGCTTGCTCTGCCCGAAGATGCGAAGCTGTGGAATGTGAGTCAGGCACCAACCGTTGTGATGACCCAGAGGGGGGCACGCTCACAATTCCAGCAGCGTCTACGATCCATGGGCGTGCAGGTTGTGGAATTCGACTTCTTGAACCCCCTGTCTGTAGCAGACTACTGTGTCGAAAGAGGTTTCCTTCGCGTCCTCTGGGAATGTGGCGGTACGTTGGCCGCTCCAGCCATCGCATCTGGAGTGATCCACAAGACGATGGCTTTTGTAGCACCCAAGATAATCGGGGGCTCGGGCGCGCCCACGCCATGCGGTGATCTTGGGTACGTGGAGATGACACAAGCACTTCCCGTGGACGTGTCTGGGGTCCAGCAGGTCGGCCCGGACATCCTCATTTCAGGATACCTCCCTTCTTCAGGCGGTGTTCGCACACTTGCCAGGAGGATTGCCAAGTCTAGCGGCCAGCAGCATGCAAAGTCGAAGGATAGGACAGTTTCATTCTACAAAGCATGGAATTTGAACGGGTACCTGTCCAACTTCTCTCCGCATTCTATCACTCTGCCAATGGACAACGGGGAACCCGTCAGTTGGCTCACTGTTGAGCACTTTTATCAGGCGTCCAAATTTTTGGGTGTGGAAAATTCTGAAGCGAGAGAGACTGTGCAGAGGATTAAGGACGCTCCATCCCCAGAGGAGGCAGCAAGAATAGGTAGGCGTGCTGAGGTGCTTCATCCCGAGCTTGTTATCCCGAACTGGGACAAGACGAAACTTGAGGTGATGCACAAGGCAGTGAAGGCCAAGTTTTCCTCTCATGAGAACATCCGGGAGTTGTTGTTGGGGATCACTGGGGAGATTGTAGAGGCATCTCCCCACGACTTTTTTTGGGGATGTGGTTACGACAAGACAGGCAGCAACCACTTGGGTGAAGTTCTCCAGGCGGTGAGGCAGGAGCTGCTGGAAGAGCGAAACGTCATCAAGCAGGGTGGTGAAAATCAAGGAGTTGGCTGCATTTGAAAAGCCTTTTTTATGCAGTTTGAGCGAAAGAGGCATCGAAGAGCGACTGGATTGTCCCTTTTTCGGAGCTCCGCCAAACCTCTGCGTCACCATTGTTCCGTACATATCACCATCTGCCAGCAAAGAATAAAAGCGGTTCATGGTGTACATCTTAATGATCATTATCCACTGCAATTAGTTGATTGAATTCTGGGTCCTTTCCGTTGCTATGTTCTCGACCCTGCTCGTGGCGTTTAGCCACTGGGTATGGGAAGCCTAGGCTTTTACGGCATGACGTAGGCCTGCCAGAAGAATCCACGGACTTTCATCCGTCCAATTTGTCTTCTTTTGCTTCGAGTGCGAGGTCCCATTGTTCCACTTTCCCGTCCTCCGCCATTGGATCCTTGTTTTGCATCCACTCATGGCTCCTGGGTTTCCCTTGGGCTGCGAACCCGAGGGATCGTGAGGCCGGGTAACAAGGGGGTCGAAATCCCCTCCAGCACCGGACCGTCGCACCGAGCATTAATTCACGATGCATCTCATCTACCCTCGAAGACGGGGTGAAAAAGCTTCCCTTCTGACGTCCTCCCTGTCTCGCATCGATATCTCCTTCGAAAGATTGCGATTGTGGATCGAGATCTTTTTCCTGGTTCTGGTCCTCCGGGGTTCGGCGGGGGGGGAAGATCTCCAGGGATCAGATGACGAGCCGGATCGAAGTTAACCTCCCTTCTTTCGAATGAACCTCGCCTTCCTGGCCCCTCCTTTCCTGTCCTTTGGATCGGGCTCGATGGATGTAAGTCCGAGTTCAGGGAATGGATGGGGTCCAGGGCCCACACCACCTGGGAGACAGGAGACACGAATCGGACGTGTGGTGGTGCAGGCGGCGCAACGGGATGGCAACCGCAACGAATGCACGCGTGCAGAACGTCACCAAGGCCAACGGACGCCTGGAGGGACGGAACAGAACGAGGAACGTCGTGGCCGCACGAGCGACCTACGTGAGGAACCCAAGATCCAGCGCACGCGCCACGTGGAACCCGACGCAAGCGAGGACGGCCAGGCTTGCTGCTGCTGCTGTGGATGCTGGAAGCAAATCCGATGCACCCGAACCAGTGCCGGAGGTGCCGCTGGAATCGAAGGTACGCGTAGCTATGCTTCTCGTCCGAGACGAGACGCCTCGATGGATAGACGAGACGCGGATGATTGACACAGACGCTCTGGCTTCGGAAAACGTGTAGGTAGGTGTGGATTACACGACCTTGAGGGACTGTCTCAGTGCCGGAGAATGGGAAGAAGCCGACAATGAAACAAGGAGGCTATTGATCGTGCTGGTAAGTGTGTGCCCACGCGAACGGACGATTCCTTCGCGCCCATCCTTGTTCGAGACAATGGTGACAGCTCGCTGACGGATTATCTCGTAAAGGCTGGACCTGATGCGCAGAAGAGAGGCTGGGTGTATTTCACGGAAGTGAAAAACATCTCTGCAGTGGATTTGGGGACGATGGACAAGCTCTGGGTAGCATACAGCAAGGGAAACTATGGATACAGCGTGCAACGCAAAATCTGGTTGCAGTGCAAGAAGGAGTGGGGGCCCTTCTTCAAGAAGATTGACTGGACCACGGGAGAAAACAACTCCTATAGGAAATGGCCGGAAGATTTTCAGTGGAGGTCAGATGCAGCGAAAGGACATCTTCCGCTCACCAATGCCTTGCGCGGCACCCAACTGATCACTGCTGTTTTCGAGCACCCGGCAATCGCTGGGACCGATGAGGCCAAAGCTGCACCAAAGCAGAAGAAGAAGCTTTTCAACTTCTGAGCATATGTTCCCATGCTTCTTGGTTAGCAGACGTTCGTCTACCGTTGTGGCTTCAGATGGGGTTCGCGAAGCTCGCCCCTCGTCTTCACAGGAACGCCACCTGCATGTTTGTCCAGACTGTAAAGAGGCAAGCAATGTTTTTCTACCCACCCATGTTTCCCGTGGTCGTTGGCCTCCACCGTGCTGCATTCCTCGAATTCGTTTGTTTGTACGTGTAAATGGGCAATGGGGCACCCATCCATTGACCAGTTCGCCATTTCGTCATCCGCAGCATCACTTGGTGAGGCACATCGTTTGGAGTTGGAAGGGCGCACGTCTTGATTGTCCCTGGACGCCCTTTCGAAGACGTTCCCTTGCGTCCGAGAATGCTGAGCGCGTTCCAGCGACAAGGATGGACGAGAAAGCAAGGATACGAGAACTGGTGGAGAAAATCACCAGCCGAACCAAGGACGAATTGGAGCGGGAGAAGTTGCTGGTGCTCAAGCGACTGGTCAAGAAGTCGGACGAGAATGTCGAAGGAACCTACCAAGCCTTGCTCGTTAGATTGAGGATGAAGAACTGTCGAAACAGGTCCCTTTCCCTTGAAGTGATGGACGAATTCTTCTGCCGATCGAAAGTGTTTCGCCGGCTCGTCGTGGACAACCTGGATGAAATCATGGCTTTGTCCATTGGACATCTTCCGGAGCAACCCCTGCCCAAGCCTATTGAAGAGGCCAGACGTCTCCAACTGCTGGCGTTCCACACGATTCACAAGTGGAACGAAACGTTCGGCACTTTGTATAGGGAGCTTTCCCTCGCGGCAGACTTCTTGAACATGCATCCAGAGTACCACCAAATGTACGAGGTGGTCACACCTGGTTTGCGTGAAGCTAATGAACAACAGGAAAGGGAGAAGGCGTGGGACCTGCAGCAGTTTCATCAACTGGCTGATGATTTCGAAAACAACACGGCAGACATGAGATTGGTCCTGCGTCAGATTCACAACTGCTTTGAGATGATGGAGACAAAAGATCGCTTCGAACTAGCATTGCAGGGAACCAGGGATGCCAACCCAGGGATCGAGGTAGATGCGGATGGGAATGAATGGGAAGAAGTGGAAGCAACTCAAGGGAATTGCAACCGCAACGTAGATAGAGTGCCTGCAGGCGCAGCTTTCGAAGCAATCGAAATCAGCCTGGAGAACGAGGAGACAGGACTCGGGAAAGATTCAGATGTCTACGCATCTCTACAGGAGTGGAAGACATTTGCAGAACGGAAGCTTCTTCCACGAATCCAGAACTGGGTGGGCATCCTCACGCGGGTTCAGGAGTACGGGGAAGACACACATGTTCTGAGAAGGCACATTCAAGAATACGAGTCTCTCCTCAAAAGTGCGCTCTTGCGAATCGCACGAGCACGGGTGGACACTGCACGTGGCGAACCGTCAAAGAAGAGGGCCAGGACCGACCCGGTGTGATTTAAATTGTTTTTTTGAAGCTCGTCTTTGCCCCATGCGTTCATACAGCAGCGGGCTTGGCCACATCTCTCAAGAGCCAAAGCGACAGCAGGAGGCCAACGATATGGCAGGACAGCGAGTTTGCGCATGCTTGAACGAGGAAGACATCCAGTGCCATTACGGGGTTATACATCTTATTTGTCCCCATCCCCAGAAACGGGTTGACCGTAGCACTTGTCAGAGTTTTTGCCACAAGAAGTCCGACCGTGGATTGCAGGCCCAGGATTCCGGACAGGAGCCCTGCGCAGTTGATGGTGATCCCAGTGGCTAGGTTGCGCACGACCTGTGCCCTTGCGGGAGCTTCGCTGATCTGGAACGCTCCTTTCCTCAGCCTCCTGGAGATTCTCGTGTATCCAAACGACCAGAACATGCTAAAGAAGCCGGCCAGGATGCCGAAGAGGGTGAGGTACAGTCCCGGACCCGCCGAGGTCTGGGACGTCGTGGTGAAGGCCACGGAGAAGACCAGGATCACGGCCGAGACGACGCTGAGCACCAGTTGGGACCAGAATCCGAAGTATCCGAGTTTCCTGAACTGTTTGGACGCGTGTGCCATTTTTTTCTGCGCCGCGTCGAGGGTGTTTTTCCCGGACGTCGGTTCTCCGCCGGTCCCTTCCTTCTTCGCCGACGCGACCGCGAGGGCGTTCCTCCCGTCTCGTTTTCCGACCTTACTTTTCCTCCACCTTCCCACCACGTTCCTTCGGTTCCTGCATCCCGAGATCCCGCACGTGTTCGCGACGGCGGTCGCGACGAAGGCCATCGCCACGCCTGGTTCGACCGACAGAGGTCTCTCGTCTCCTCGCCTCTCCCCTCCCCCTGGACCCTCCAAAGACCGCAAAGACCGTCGGTCCACAGTTGGGGGGATGGGGGGGACCCCACTCCTCCCCCCCCCCATGCAGCAGCAGCAGCAGCAGCAGCAGGTCGGGGGAGGCCTTCCTGTCCGTTCACACCCACCCAGAGATCCCCCCCACACACCGGGATGGAGGGGGCATTGCTTGAGAGAGAAGGAGGGGGCATCGAGAGGGAGGGCATCGAGAGAGGAGGAGGGAGAGAGGGCATTGAGAGAGGGAGGGAGAGAGGGCATTGAGTGAGAGGGGGCATTGAGAGAGAGGGGGATGGAGAGACGTGGGTGTGGAGGTTTTTGGGTTTCGTGTTCGTGGTGCAGGTTCGGCCAAGCCAAAAGGACGTGCACACGAACGCGAAAAGGAGGAAGGTCGTCCTCGCAGGACCGCCGTGGATGGGAAAGGGAGGAAGGGAGGATCAGAAGAGGTGCACGTGCACGTGCGAGGGGCAGGAATTCCAAAGGGAAAGAACCACGGACGGTCCAGGGAACCGAACACGAAGCGTAGCACGAGCGGAAGAAAAAAGAACATGCCCTGCGCCTGAATTGGACCTCTGGGATCGAAATCCACGCGTTGGAAGGCGAAACAAGCAAGCAGAAACACCATGGATGCGCCGCGACCAGAAGGAAGGAAAGAAACCGAAAGCAACCGACAGGAACGTGGTTGGAGAGCACCCGCCAGTGCGCCAGAAGCACTGGCCGCACTGCGAGGAGAAACATCGGCCTTCTTCTCGACGAACACGTGCTCCCTAGATGAAACGACGACCTCGGGAATCTCCCGAACGGTGCGCAGAGGATCTTCGGTGCGTGAACGAACCAAGAAGAAGGGAAACGAAAAGCGCCTCGAGATCCGCGGAAAGAAGTCGCTGACTGATGAAATCGACGCTTCGTCCTGCAGACGCTGAGGTGCTCGACGGAAGGGCTTGTGCGAACGTTCGCCACGTGCAACCCCGCGTACACCTATTCCAGCAGCTTCAACCCGCGACGAGTCCTCTCCAAACCGGCCGAACCGGTGGGCAACAACGGATTCGACAATGAAAACGCGGATCTCATCCTGTCCGTGGGGATGAACTTGTGCTCTCCACAGGGTTACTCGTACAGGATCGTTGATCTCCTCGGACAAGGCACTTTTGGACAAGTGGTCAAGTGCGTACGTGAAGACAATGGAGACGTGGTTGCTGTAAAGGTGGTGAAGAACCTGCCAGCCTATTTCCATCAGGCTAGAGTAGAGGTGGGCATCCTACAAATGCTCAATGCACGGTGCGAAAGCGACAAGAACCACATCGTGAAGCTACTGGACTATTTTGTTTTCGAAAAACACCTGTGTATGAGCTTTGAGCTGCTGGGGATCAATCTGTACGAGCTGATACGCCACAACCACTACAAAGGACTTTCGATCAACCTTCTTCGACTCTTTGTGCGTCAGATCTTGGTGGCATTGATGGTACTCAGAGAGGCAAACGTCGTGCATTGCGATGTGAAGCCCGAGAACATTCTGCTGAAGAGCCTCAACTCGGGAGAGCTGAAGCTCATCGACTATGGATCTGCATGCTTCCACAATCGCACAGTGTACTCCTACATTCAGAGCAGGTTCTACCGGTGCCCTGAAGTGATGTTGGGACACCCTTATGGAATGGAGATAGATATGTGGTCTCTTGGCTGCGTAGCAGCAGAGCTCTTCTTCGGGCTACCATTGTTTCCGGGTACTTCAGAGTATGACATGATACTTAGGATTACACAGATGCTCGGACCAATGCCAGATGGTTTTCTGGAACGCTGTTCCAAGTTGGATAGGTACTTCAAGTACAACAACCATGTCGAGGCAAGCAAGCAGACACCGAAGAGGTATCTCTTGATCAGCGAAACAGAATTTGAACAGAGGCACAACACAAAGTATTTGCCTGGAAAGAGATACTTTAAGCAAGCGACGCTCCGAGAAATTGTCATGAACTATCCTTCCAGAAAGGGGTTGTCAGCCGAAGAATTGGAGCATGAGAAAATTCACCGAGAATGTTTTTTGGACTTTCTACTGGGAGTTCTACGTGTTGACCCAGAGGCGCGTTGGACACCCCGGCAAGCAGCCTCACACCCATTCATCACTGGGCAGAAGTATGCAGGTCCTTACATCCCTGTTCCTGAATCCAGACCAGCGCCGTATTCCATTCCACAGGCCATCGGGGTTCCTGGTGTACAAACGAACGGCATGGCGCCTCTTGGGGGGAGTGCCATCCACACCTTTGCATCCCATTTGCTTGGAGTGTCACCCATAGGAAATTATGGGCACACTGCGCCCAACATTGGTTTGCAATACGCAAGTGATCCGCTGGGTATGGCCAACCATGCGTTTTTGATGGCCGCCACACAGCACCAGTTGCATGCACAGGCTGGCTTCAACGCCAAACCCCTTCAGGCATTTCCAGGACAGCTTACTGGTGCTTCTGATTTTCAGCATATGGCGGGCACTTCGATGCCAGGCGGGGGAGCTTTCCTTGGTGGGAATCCCCATGGACTAATGACGGGCGGGGATAACCAGTTCATGCACTCTGGGAGTGCTTCTGTACCTATCAGAAGAGAGGTGAGCGTACCAAGTGGCCTTGCTAGTATGCACAGTCCGAATTTTCCTCAGCAGAGCTATGGCAGTCCCCCAGGTGGTGGACCAGGATCGCCGCATATGCAAGCAACAATGACGGCATCTGCGGCGATCGCTACCACGGGTGCGCCCGGCCAATCACACATCAAACCCCATGGGCCCCCGAGCCCAAGGAGGCGCGCTGCTAGGTTGGCAGATGCATCTTCATTCCCATATCCGCACGTTCCATCCAGGTTGAGTGTGGGCAGTGGTGGCGGAGGTGGCGGTATGCTTGCAGCTGAAGCTGAGAGATCCGATACTCCACCAACATCCTCAACTGACTGGAACCCGATGTTCACAGAAGAAGCTTTCTTGGACCAGCATAGCCCTCCAGGGAAAATTTCGGGTGGTTCTCAAACACGGACAATGTCAGGAAGTAGCAGTCATGGATCTTACTTGGATACATGCGGTTCGGGCTTCACTTATGGAGTGAATGCAAGAAATCAGGCAGAATGTTTAGGCTATCATCCTGGAGACTTTGATTCCTTACAACCTTCCGACCGGCAAAAGAGGGACAAACATCCAAGGCGTTAAAACCATCCTACTGTTCGTTTTGTGGGTCTGAAGCAAGAAAAATAAATGTTGCGAGATCTTGATGTACCAAGGTATTCTTCTTTTACAAGCAAATGGTGTTTCCCTAGTGCTAGAACTAGATTGTCATGATGTCCTACACGTGGTTGCCATTTGCAAAGGTGGCCAAGCAACAATGCCCTTGACTTTTTTCCCATCTGTATCTAGAAATGTTCCAGCGTGCAAGCTCTCACGTATCATTACGACCCTACGCAACGCATTTTCCATGTTGGTGGGGCAATGGTGAGAATCAACCATGTTCGAAGAAAGTGATCGTAGTTTTCCTCATGGCATATGTGTTGACTTGTATCACACCACGAGGCAGCTCTTTCAATGCTCACGAATGGGATAGCATTGCAAATTTGTTCCGTGTTCCGTTGTATGCTTCAAACTACCCATCATGAAATCGAATGAGTTGAAGGTTGCAAAACCTATTTGGTCGGAAACCTTTGGGCCCCTTGCCACTAGCAAAACTTACCTTGTTTTGGTGTTTGTTTTCCTAGCAGGTCTTCCAATCGCCCTGATTGGGGAGTCGCTCTACCTTCAACATCATTACCACAAGCCCGATTTAAGCCATCGCCAAACCGTTTCGAGTGCTTGTGCACGCTGATTGGATTTCTTTGTGACGTTGTTGCTGTACCTATGGGTCGTTGAGTTACTTGTATCGTCTATAGCTCCCGAGCATTGCAATGGCACATGCAACACGCCAAAAATGTAAAGCGTCATCACAGTGGAAAATGAATCGCGCAATTCAATGCACGAACCTCTTTCATAATGCGGGTCGGTTCACATTGGTGAGGACAGCAATGGGAAGGGGTAAAGCATTGCAACAATTCCTTAGCGAGCGAGAGCTTACAACTTACTTGGATGGTTCTAGCCCACGCGTATGTATGATCGCAACCATGTGTACCTAGCAAATCTAACTCCATAGAGTTGGTGTGCGCCCTTGCAAATGCGAATCATACTCATACTCTACGATGAAACAACCGTGCACGGCTTCCAATCAACGTAAACATGGTCAGTTTGCATTTCCCTTGCTCGTCCGTTCTATTCTCAATTGCAAAACTCCCCCATCCAATGGACCATGCCCTCCTCATGTGCTAGTACCCTCACGAACTAGCCTCCCCTCACGGTGTGTCTTGATGAGCGGGTGGATTCACACTGGAAGCAATCGAGTTTTGACCCTCAACCAACATCCTTAGGTTCGAACATTTCAAGCCGGAAGTCCTATCACACTCAAGGTCCCAATTGAAGCAAGGAGGAGCATGGAGAAGGAAGGGTCCCGAAGCTCTCCAATCCCACCCAACGTTGGTTAAACATCGCGACTCTTTCTCAGTCGGCGTGATCAAGAAGAACCAGAAAACAATGGACGTCGCTAGGCGTGTGGGGTAGGAAATGGTTGGTTATGAGAGAAAGTGAAGACAAGTCGTCCGCGTCGAGTGACCGAATTGAAGCAAGATTGTGTCACATCGTTCAATGCACGAGCATACTTCTATATCGAGCGTTTGAACCAAGCATTTCACGCTTGACGTTCCTCACGTACCACATCACACTGGATTGGATCCAACTTTGTTTGTGAGGACGAACAGTTGTCCATCGCGCCTTTTCAATTGAGGTGTACCCGTGGACACGAGGCCGGCTCTACCTGTACCTCTCTTCTACTGCGGCGATTGTCGCTTCGCGTTGTACTCGAGAGCCTACCAGATGAAATGTGGGTGGTGGGATGCATGTGTAGTTCAAACCTTCGTTGGTCCATGCCCCTCCCCCATCTGTCCACGTGGGATCGAGGGTTTCCACCTCAGATCCTCTTACGAATATCCCGATCCGTAGGGATCCCACTCGAAGAGGAACACGTGACTCATCCGAGGGACCGAAGGGGTGCCAGGGGAGCGACGTCGATCGAACCGATCCCGCAGAGGACGTTCGCTTCCACCTTTGCTCCTCTGCGCACCATGGCCCCAGCACCGGGGCGAATCGTCCTCGACAGGCATCGTATCCCAAAGGGGGACCGTCTCGACCGGTGTATCCTTTCTTCTTTCCGATTCGGAACAGGTTGCGTCGAGGATCTTCCTTCCAATCGTCCCTGGGTCCTTGGATCGGGATGACGGAGTCAGACCACGCCGCATCGCGGTTTCGTGCGCGCCAACACACGTGCTTGAAAAGGAAGAGAGAAGGACCGTTTCGGATCCGAAAGGGACCTCCAGGTGGTGCCAGGCGTCTGGTGTGGAGGTCGAGGTGGAGCGCCAAAGAGGCAACTGGACCCGTCGAAGGAGGCGCCGGTGGCCGTCTTTGGGAAGAGGGCTTCGTCTCTTCCTCGTACCAAAGGCTTGCGTCGACTCGCACAAACACGTTGGAGGTAGAGTAGACACGTGTAGAGCAGCACCGTGGCAGGCAGACGATCGACGCATCCAGCCCTTTGAGGACGCGCGTCGTAAGTTATCGCGACATCCGGTCCTCTGAAGGCGGGACGTCGCACGAAGCTCTTGTGGATTGCTGTGGAATGACGGAGCACGCGCACGGAACTGTGCGATCGAGGATGGGACAGCTGTCCGACAGTTCAGCAGTGGCCGCTCCATACCCGAACAGCACTTCGAAACCGTCCGCGTTGGTACGCAAGAGCTCCTTTCGCAGGATTGCCGAAGGGACGAAGAGCGGATCGGAGAACGACGTAGGAGTGGAAATCATGCAGATCATGTCGCAACACGAAGAGGAGACCGGCACACCTTTAGGATGCTCACCACCGGTGCGTTCCCTCAATCCAGTCACGAGAGACAGGAGGTTTGGCAATCGCTTCCATGTTGTGGAAAAGACGGTTTCCAGGGCTGCCATGGAAGCTGGCCTGGAAGGCGACGCACTCGTCCAGTCCATCTTCCCTCCGGCCTTCCATCAACGCGAGCTGTCTAGGAGTAAATGAAGGACTTGGACAACCGTCGGGCGTTTCTCAAGGGCCTCGTACAGACAGCATGTGCAGTATTTGTTGTATTATTCTTTGTACAGTATTGTTATCCACAAGGCGCCGTGTTACCATGAGTTTGCCTGGAGTGTTCGATACTCACGATCTGGCAGCGTGCTTTTGTAAATCACTTGCCACCAAGACAGAGCGGTGTCGATCCCTCTCTCCCTCCTCCTTCTCTCTTGCTCGATCCTCCTTCCATCCACAACCAGACGCTCCATCCTTCCCAAGTTGGATCTTGCTGTGGGTGGTGGTGCTTTGCATTTCCATTTCCCAGTCCATTCCGGATCCATCGCGCTCCAAACGCCGTCGAGGTCCACTCCGACGTCCATCGATCCGGAAGAGACGCTCGTCAACGTCGCTTCGAACACGAAGGTCCCACGTTCGAGGGTCGGAAGGACGAGGAAGCGAAGCAGGAAGGGCAGGAGTTCGCGCGAAACGCGCCATGAGACCGTCGGCGGAGACGAAGGTGGAACTGGACGAGGAACTCCGACGGCTGGAAGAGAGGCTTGCCGCACTCGAAGAGGCGTGCACGAAGCTGGAAGGATGCGAGAGCGAGGAAGAGAAGAACAAGGCCGCGTTGGACGGACGGCTGGCCCTCGTCGATCTGCGTGGGATCCACAGGAACGTCCTTCGCGGCACGAAGGACCAACAGGACCAGGCACAAGAAGCCATCCTGGCGGCCGACCGTGCGCACAGAGTCCTTCATGCCGCCAACTACGAGAAGGAATTCATCCAAAGCAAGCTCAACGCAGCGAAAGAAAAGTTAGGCCGTCGATTCGAAGCGGACCTGGGTCTCCTGCCGCTGGAGACGTTTCGAACAGAAGCACCTGAGGAGCTACAACGAAACACAGAGACCCAACACAGGCTGCTGATTGCACGGGTGAAGTTTGAAGAATCCAAGAGGAAGGACCTGGCGCTCCAGAAAGACGCTCAATTGCAAAAGAAACTGGAGAAAGAAAAACGGGTGGCCGAAAAGCGGAAGATGCTAGAGAGCCTGTACGGCGAAGCAAAGATTCTCAAGCGACAAACCACGCCTCTTTGGGACAAGCTCATGCTGAAAAGGCCGCCAGCAAGTGGGCCTGCGGCCCTCCTTCCAAAACCCTTGTACGTTCTTCACTCAAGGATCAAACATTTTTTTGAGAAAAACAAGCACTCTGTGCTTTTGGAGGTTTCTGAAGGTTTCGTCCAGGAAGCGCCAGCGCAAGCAGCATCCGTGTCTAGGATGGACACCTCAGGTCCAGGAGCTAATCATCGCGAGGGAGAAAGCATGGAGGTGGAGGAAGAAACTATGACAATGTCCTGCAGGCGGGCTGCGGAGCCAGACCGACATCCAAGCGTCATGCTCCACATCCTCCACGGCGATACCAAGGAAAAGTTGGTGTCCCTCACTTTCGATTACCATCGGAATATCAATGCTGTAATTGCAAGGTGCTTGTATCCATCCGGTAGTACAGTCCTAGATGATGTCATGCCGGCTCCTGGGAACATGGAAGAGGAGGAAGGAACCCTGCAAGAGTACAAAGTCCACAGGTGGGTGCAATACCTTGCTGGCTTGGAAGCGGCAGGCGTTGGAGATGAGACAGAATGGCTCAGTACAGAACACATCATGCAACAATTGCTTGAACACGCATCGGAAGCACCACGGGTCTAGATGGACAGCCCCGGGTCCACGTGAGGACACCTCACAAAGAAATTAAAGAAATAATCTGCACCAAAGGTCAATTACTGGCCAAAGATGAATGTGTTGTGGCTGCTGCAATTCACCCCTCCTCCCCAAACTCCTTTGTGAATCTCTCATGGATTTCCAGATCTTTCTTGGAGACAGTTGGCCTTGCCCTCACAAGCACTCTTTCGAAATCTACGCGATTGATCCTGGGTGGGTAAATTTTTTCGGACAAACCTTCACTGGCAAGACTCTCTAAGGTGGCAGGAAATCCCTCCGGCGAACCTGGCGAACAAGGTTCATACACTTCTTCCCCCTTCTCATTCGTGACTTTGCGGAAGTATGTTGCATCCTGAGTTTTCCTGATTGGTTCAAAGAGAACATCTTTGACCATTACAGCAATGTCCGAGCCTGTGAAACCTTCAGTCCTCTTTGCCAACTCTTCGAAGTCTGCCTTCCCAAGTGAGTGCGGTGTGTCTCCTAGGTGTACTTTGAACATGTGTGCACGAGCTGCCACGTCGGGCAGCGGGATGTAAATACGCTTGTCAAACCTACGGCGCATTGCTTGGTCGAGGTTGTAAGGCATATTCGTAGCAGCCAGAACAAGAACCTTGTTGTCCGAGGTATTCACGCCCTGCATTTGGACCAAGAACTCTGTTTTGATTCTTCTGGCTGCCTCACTTTCTCCTTCCCCTCGCTGACTGCACAGTGAGTCAACCTCATCGATGAAGATGATCGATGGTGCATTTTCCCGGGCCATCTGAAACAACTGGCTCACAAGCTTTTCACTTTCCCCCATCCATTTGGACACAAGATCAGACGAAGAGACAGCATAGAACGTAGAATCTGCTTCAGTAGCCACGGCTTTGGCCAGGTAAGATTTGCCTGTTCCGGGCGGGCCATACAGCAGGAAGCCCGACCATGCTTTCCGTTTCCCGGTGAAGAACTGTGGGAATTTCACGGGTAGGATGACTGCTTCTTGCAGGGCTGCCTTCGCACCATCTAGACCAGCCACGTCGCTCCATTTCACATTGGGTTTTTCGGTGATGACTGCGTTCCCCAACGCACCTCTGAGCCTTGCGACTTCGGCGTCTTCCTCGTGAGCCCCGTTGTCGTTCGATCCAGCCGTGGGTCTAGCTTTCGTGCCGATCCCTGCGTTTCCACTCCCATTGGTAGGACTGTGCACTTTCTTGTCGATGACACCTCGCAGCGTCTCGGCACGTTCCAAGTACTCCTTGAACTGCGTCGTCCACGTTCCATCCGACGGTCAGCCTGTTGTCGAGTGCCACGTGACACGCGTTTTCCTCGGGCCTCTTCCGGGATGACCGCACGTACCTTGTTTGTGATGGCTTCTTTGGCTTTGGGATTCTTCTCATATTTGAGGTGGGTCTTGAAGTATTCCAATGCATACATGTACAGCTTCAAAGCTTCGTCGTAGTTGCCGGCATTGTCCTCTTCCACGGCCTGTTTGACGTACTCGATCGCCTTCTCCTTGAAGTCCGTGTACATGGCGCGCTCCTCCCTTCGAGTGGAAGACAGAAGGATCGATTCGGACGCGATGCAGCCGCTCCCGTGCGTCTCACGCGCACACGCGGTGCGCTCGTTGGGCGGATGGCGTCGTCTTCGTGCTTCTCCCACGTCGGAAACGGTGTCGGTGCTCCTTCCGGTTCTATCCGGGATCGAAAGGGAGGTCTTGATCGGAAGGTCGTTTCAAAGGGTCCCTTCCAACCCAGGTGGAGAAGGGACGGGATCCTGGGGTTCAGGAAGGGACCAGGTCCAGACCCATGGACGAATGGCGCTCAAGGAGGATGGTGGACAGGCAACCATGGCGCATCTGGAACGGACATCGCACCTGCAGATGTGGAAGGAAGGGTAGAGAAAGAAGAATCTGGCGACCGATGGTTCGATCCAGGATAGGAAGGGACCCGCAAGGACCCGGAAGGATGGGAGGGGAGGAGGTAGGCCTAGGTCTGGAAGATCGATGCAGGTGGATGCTTGGACGCGCAAGCCACAGAAACGTAAGAAGGATGCCGTCCTCGATCACTTTCGAATGGAGACATTCGTCCGCGACTGTCTGGATTGGCGCACACGTCCTTCGTGGACCTGCAACCATACCATTTGGGTCACGGCACCGTCCATTGCCGAGTCGACACCGGTTCCAAAAGGACGCCAACATCCACCACAGATGTTTCACGCAGGTGACCAGTCTTCCCTCGTGTCGTTTACGAATCCTTCCTGTCGTGACCAACGAAACGTCAGGCCTGGGCCTGGGGACCATCCGCCTCTGCGATCCAGCCCGTCGGTTCTCCGAAACCGGGGCGACCCTGCTCAGGAACCCGGTCGTTCCGTCCCGGGGTCGCACCTCTCGCCGCAGAGGAATGAGACCGCCCCCATGCCCATCCAAACTTTCTGCCCGTTGGAAGACGCTCCCACCTCCCAGGAGGATCCTCACCACCAGGCGACGTCTCCACAACTGCAGCCGCACACCGGACCACTTCGCCGAGACGGCACGCGCTCGCAAGAAGCGAGCGCATCCGGAGACGAACAGCAGTCCGCAATCCTGCATGGTACAGGAAAACAACGGGTCATGTTCGGAGACTCGGGATACACCGACAGAGATCATTGGACCGACAGACAAGAGAACCACGAGAGACTTACCCCTTCCAATTCTCGCAGTCGGACAGCGACGCCAGTCAAGCTCGGTTGGACCACTCCCTTCGACAACGACCCTCCGACAGAAGAATACAATGTGAGAGAAAGCGCCGCATGGACGAAAAAACTAGCCGAAACATTCCGGAGGCCGCTGTTCGAAAACTTCCACTATCTGGGGGATGGCAAGGACAACGAGGATGTTGGTCAGGAAGAGGTACTGCCGGTGCCGCAAAGCTCGATTTCTCCGACTTTGATGCCGATGACAAACAAGCAGGATCCTGCACTTGCGGCCAACCTCAGAGGATCAACCAGTGATCGGCTCAAACTCAACGAAGGATACAAGCAGGACATGCAGAAGGAAGACTTGTACGATGATGTACTTCGTGTGCACTCTGTGGATGACGAGGGTTCCAAAGAGCATGAATTAAGCGAAGAAGTGGAACGTCGAACCAAAAACGAAGACGCTGCCGATCTCCACTCTGCTTGCTGCAAGGAGAAAAAGCAGGTGAGCAGCCACGCCATGCTGGTCGATCCTCCACCGGACGTCCCCCGAGGATCCGTCATTCCACCTCCAAAAAAAGATGAAATATGGCCGTACATGGTGGCATATGAATCCTGTCTACAAATCTGCATCAAAGCCGACAACAGCGATTCGAGGTATTTCTTGAAGGACAGTTGCAAGCACCTGAAGGAATCATTCAGTCTGATGCCTCACCTCCTAGGCAAAGATTCGGCTGAGCAGCAGAGCAACTCTGCCAGTTTAACGAAAGACCAGAAAGCCAATCACGAGGAAGCGCCATCCATTGGCAAAGCAACTGTTGCTCATCCAGACACGAGACCAATTGAGCGAGAGTCAGACTTCCCTTCTCCTAGACCAGACGAGGGAAAGGGGATGCTGGAAACAAGCTACATACTAGAGATTGCTAAAATACAAGATGCAAAGACCAAAAAGAAAGGATTGCTGAGTTTTGGGAGAAAGGACAGCCCCGCAATCTGCACTATCAGCTTCACAAGCTCTTCAGCTGGCAATAGTAAGCCAATCATTCCTGGTTCTGGGCAATGCGTGGAGTTCAACATCAACGGCGAAATGTTGGGGGACATCCTCACCACAGCAAGAAGAGATGGCAAGAGTACCAGCAGCGCAAGAATTCCGGTTCCTGTTTTAAGGGAGTCGGATAACTGGGTTGAATACTGGGCATCCTTGTATTCGCCATCTCAGGTATTGGAAGGTTCAGTTTTGATCCGCATCAAGTGCACACAATCGTTGTCAAGCTCCCTCGAGAAATTCTCCAGCTTCAATTTTCAGTCCACTCCGACGAGTATGAGGAGCTTAGGTCGGAGCAAGTCTGTCCCTTCTGCAACGTTCACTAGCCCAGCTAAAAAACAACGTTCTACCCTCATGTGTCCACAGAAAGGTTATGATCTGTGCTTGAAGGTTGCATTGCGGTACCTTGAGTTCCGTAGACGCAGGCTTTCCCTTCATGGCCCATGGTCTTGGCTCCTGGGGGAATATGCTGGGCGGCACCGAATCAGTGATGCGTACTGTCGATTGAGGTACTTGCTAGTCATCATGATGGAAGCAACACCGACGGTCGATTGTTTGGACCTGGTGTTAATGGAGCTGCGGCCTGTGCTCAAAGTCTTCGACGGAAACAAGCTGACGGACAAGGAACAAAAAATGTTAGCAGTTCTAAATGACAAGATGCATGCACTGCTTCAGATTTGCTTCGAAAATTATAACTGTCTGCATGAAGGCCAAGAGAAGGGAGTCTTGGAGGACGTTTTTCTACCACTGGAAGATGGCTGGCAGAAAAAGTGCCCCGCTCCTGCACTTCGCTGTGCAGTTGAGCTATTTCACGTTTTAAACACAGATGAAACTGGGGTTCCGACCAAACAGAGCATGAAGACAATGGAGAGCCAGTTCCGTGCAGCTGCCAGGCGACGTGCAAGAAAGTCTCTCAAACATGTGCAGCAGGCGTTCGCAAAAACAAACTTCAGCGATGACCATCACAAATCGACTATCTTCCAAGCCTATGCAAAGGTCTGCTTTTACATTATCGGTCTCCTCCAGCTTGATGCACACATTTACAAACAGGATGTTATTCCCAGAGGACTTGAACTGGTCTCCCTAGCAGGTGAAGAGTACAGCAAACAGCTTCGAGAGGGAATTGGGCTGTTCCTACAGAGAAATCCTCCAAGAGACTGCAACGATGCGGTGGTTTCCCTCATTCATGCCCTTAAAGACTTTGAGCACGAGCTGCATCTGCAAGACGTTGAGCAGCCCAAAGGTGGTGCCAAAGCGCGCACACTCTTGGGTGGCTTTGTCAGATCTTGGGTGGATGCCGATAGAACCAGGCTCGTGGAGCGCTTCAGTATTGAAAGGCAAAAAACCTCCATGGTTGAATACAGCTGCATGGTTCAAGACAAGCCTTCCGTGGCTCCGCCGGTCAATGAGATGGAGGTAGAAATCCGAAAGGTGATGGACAAGTACAAACCAATAGTTCAGACATGGCCAGATATGTCCGTCATGGTTGAGGCAGCATTGTGTGACATCATAAGGGCTGTGCACCACCTCCTCGAGCGGGGCTGTGCTGTTCACTTGCCGAGTAGGAGGGGGTCCCATTTGCATCAGCCACTTCAGAAGAAGACAGGACAAGAAAAGCCATTCGTTGTTCATAGGGTGGCTGGGTTGCATATGAATTCCATGAAACAGATTCTTCACATACTACCCTCTGTGGCCCTTGAGATGAGGAAGTGGACGGAATCAGCAGACCGTAGGGTTTCTATCGACGATGCTGGCAACCGCGTTGAGAAAAAACACGAGGGAGGAGCCCAGCCAGGAGATCTCTTCGAAAAACTTCTTGGCGAGCTTAGGGCATCCTATGCAAATTCACTGACACCTATTGTTGAGAGGATCCATGACAACTTTAGCTCCAATCCTTCAACTTCAATCAAAACATTGCTCGCTGGCTGCAAAGGTGTCACAAGTGATGTTGAAATGAGCGCAATTCTTAGGCCGCTTACAAAAAAGCTTGGTGAGGCACTTGAAGATCTCTCCACAATGTTTGTGCCACGTGCCTATGCTGGAATATGCCGTGGTATATGGGACCACACGTTCAAAGAGATCCTGGTTTATCTGGAGGAGTTGGACGAGCTCAAGGAGAACCGAGGCTGGGTGAAGCGTCAGTCCTGCACGGCTGCCACAGAGGTGCTGGTTAGTTTCTTCTCGGAGAAAATTGCTCGAGGTTTGGGCGATGAGTTTTTGGAGAAAGACGTAGATTTGCCATATCATGTGAGCCGGGTGCGTCAAATGCTCGCAAAAGCCTTGCCCACAAGCTTGACCCATTCTTTTTCTGTTTACTAGTTTGGAATGTGCTAGGAATAGATGGACGTTCCGTCTTCAATAATGTGTTGTTTGCCTTCACCATCTCCTCCCCCTTTTGATGCAATTCATGAACATCTGCGTGGCCTTTTCCTACGGCCCACTTCTGACTGATACTTCTAGTGGCACCGCCACATCGTGTGATCCAGCCTTACCACGGCCTTGCATTGTCCTTGCTTCTACCTCCTTCACTCGTGTGCCTTGGTGGGCTGCTTCTGATCCTTGATGTAGGATTCCTTTCCCATCCTACACCGGGTCCACCTTCCCATGTGGGTTGGGGAGCCGTTTGGTCGCCTTTCCCATCCGTTCCATTCGTTTGTGTGGAATGGGGACAGTTCGTTGGCCTCCCGGATCGAGGGTTGGTGGTGTGGGTTCTCCACCCTTGGTTCCGATTGGTGGGAGTCCGGTCTGGATGGATCTGGAACCGGGGTGGGCACCCAGGTGGGTGGGTGGGGTCGATCGTTCACTCCTGAACCCTAGTCCCTTTTTCGTAGGGTTGAGGAGGGCCGGGACCAGGGGATCGAGGGTGAAGAAGGAGATCTGGAGCAGGATGAGGGGATTCCCTCGAGCCTTGGAAAGATCGGGGATGCCCGATCGCACACCCTCCCCATCCGAACGAGCGATCGAGCCTCGCGACCGTGGAGGAATGCATCCTCGACACCATCGGTTCCCATCCGCCCCCGATTCCCGACTTTTCCCTTTCGCTTTTTCCCCCTCTCTTCCGTGGCTCGAAGGGTCTCCCCTCCCCTTGGGTCTCTGGGCGTCCCGTACCCCCTCCCCTTGGGGATCGGATGGGATGGATCCACCTGGGCCTCTCCTCTCCTCCCCACACTTCTCGTCCAGTCCACTCGAACACCACACGCGATGGCCACCGCCGCAGCCACGAGGACCGCGATCTCCGCCTCTGCAGGGACCAGGAAGGGACACGTGCGCACTGCCAAGCGCGTGCAGGTCGCGAGAAACGTGCAGGCGAAAGCGTCCCCCGCCCAAAGAACCCCGGACGTGCGAAAGGTGCGAGGAAAAGAGCGTAGGAACGAAGCGAGGAGAAGGCAACCTCCAACGCAACGAAAAGGATGTACGACTCCGATCGATCAAGAGGAGACGAAAGAAGGCGGGATCGATGAGATGGAGGGAAGCGGGCGAACATGTGCTTGTGCAGAGAGAATAATCGCTGACGACAGAACACGTCCGTCCTTCCACGACGATGGACAATGCGTTTCTCCTGCTCCAGACGATAGACTTTGCTGGAATTTCCCTTGCCACGCTCGGATCGTCGGCACTGGTGGCCGGGCAGGCCGATGCCGCACAGCAAATGGCAGACTTGGCCAGCGACAACCGCCTGGGTTCGATCCTCTTCTTGCTTGCACCTGCTCTCGGATGGGTTGGATTCAACATCCTAGGACCCTTCCAGAACCAGCTCAACAACATGCAGAACAAGAAGGCGCTTGCTGCGGGACTCGGCATTTCTGCTGCAGCAATGCTCGCCATGCCCGAGACAGCTGATGCCGCCCAAGAAGTCATGGCCATTGCAGCGGACAAGCGCTTTGCGACCATCTTGGTTCTCCTCTTCCCTGCCATTGGTTGGGTACTCTTCAATATCGCAGGGCCCTTTTTGAATCAGCTAAACAACATGCAGAACAAGAAGGCTCTAGCCGCTGGACTCGGCCTTTCTGCGGCAGCCCTTTTGTCGATGCCCGAGACGGCTGACGCGGCCCAGGAGGTCATGACTGTGGCTGGCGACAACCGCCTGGGTTCGATCCTCTTCTTGCTTGCACCTGCTCTCGGATGGGTTGGATTCAACATCCTAGGACCCTTCCAGAACCAGCTCAACAACATGCAGGACAAGAAGGCTCTTGCTGGGGGACTTGGCATTTCTGCTGCAGCGATGCTGGCCATGCCTGAGACGGCCGATGCGGCTCAGGAAGTCATGGCCGTGGCGGCTGACAATCGCCTTGGGTCTATTCTGTTCCTCCTTTTCCCTGCCATTGGTTGGGTGCTCTTCAACATCCTGGGCCCGTTCCAGAATCAACTGAAGAACATGCAGAAGTGATTGGAGAGCAGGAACTTCGAATAACGTGTAATGAATCTTGGCCTTCCAATGAAACTTTGGTCGGCTCTGCATCTCAAACAGAAGCAAGGTTGTACCAGTCTTTCAAGTACGTTTCATAGTTCAAGGATGCTGACCACTCAAGCATCGGATCAACACCACCAAGCGTCACTGCTACTGTGTCGGGGTCGTTGGTGACGTGATGGCCAGGCTGTGCGACGCTGAGGTTGGCATCTCCCAGCTTCTCCAGCTTGGCCATCCATGCATACTTACGGTGTGTGCGTTTGCGTGTCCTAGCCTGCCGGAAGCTCTTGTTTGAGAGCATCTGCTTGGTATCTGAGGCACGCTTAGCACCCCCCAAGAGCTCACAGCTGCAGGCTCCATTTTCAAGACTGCCACCCGAAAAGCCAAGTCGTTCCAGATAGGACTGATAAATCTTTGCTTCCACCGGGGTCCATGGCAATCGCTCTTCTACATGCCACTGTTTCTTCTTGCTTGCCTCCTCTCGCACTGCACCAACATCTGCATTTGCACAGCGGACAAATATTTTGTACACCAAGGAAGGTGGGTATTCACTTCCAGAGAAGCGTAGTCGCAGCTTCGCCCCTACGGCGTTGTCCGACAGAATCTCCACCTCTTCTTTGCGAATTAGACGTGATTTGGCGTGCTTTTCCAGGAAAGAGGCTATTTCTTTTAACTTGAGGAATGTCTTGCGGTCTTTCCATCTGCGCCAACAGCGCTGAATTTTGGCCGCTGCTTTCTCACGGCGCTTCCTGCAATCCAGAGCCGTTTTCACCGGTCCTTTCCACCACTTCTGTATCGCGATGGCGGCTTCCCTTTTCTTCAGGAATTCTCTCCTGTGTCTTTTCGTCAAGAAGGAGGCCTGAATTTTTCTCGCGCACCAGTCCTTGAACGCTTCGTCCACGGTTTGGCAAGCGAATCCACGCACCGGCGCCTTCCACACCCATCCGTGGGTCGGCGTGGGTAGCTTGGCCGTCTTTTCCAGGAACTCTCGAAGCACCACCTCGAAGGTTTCCATCGTGGATCGCCACCTCGGTGTTGTTCCAGCGGTCGTGTGGTGGTGGTCGCGACGGAGGTGTCGGAGGACATGCGAGTCGGTCCCATGCCGACCCCCAAAAACGAAAACCGACACAGGCGGTGTCGGTCCGACCCGAGGAGGGGATGGACGGGGCAAGACCGGGTCCGTGGTACGTGTCGTGCAGAAGAAAAATGTATTGATGTGGTGGAAAGTTTCTCTCACGAATTAAAGTTCCTCGTTCGGTACAGAAGATTCTCCAGCAGCGGGACCACCGGGGGTGGCGGATGCCCCTTCTGCAGACCCCGTCTGGTTCGCCGACAGCTGCTTGGGGGCGGCCAAGTTGAAGAACTCCAGCAGATCGTCATGTGCTCTCTGTGTAGCTTGGCGGACGGATGTTCCGTCCGGGCCTGTCCTGTAAAGGGCCCAGAACACCATTCCAGCGCCGCCAAGCGCAACTAGTCTTGATAGCATGTCTGGCTTCTTGGCATCCTTGTCCAAGCTATACAATGGCTTGAAGGCTTCCACCACCGGTAGTTCGTCCGACATGACGTTTGGAAGGAGCCAGAAGTGAAGTCCCAGCACTAGCCAACCAATCCCAAACAAAACCAGCCGCACCACCAGCAAACCTATCAAGAGGGAAAACATGGTCAAACTGGCATAGAAAACTATGATTTTGACGATGTTCGGAGCCACTGGGAGCAGGCAGCAGGAGATAGTGAAAACAACCAAACCAATGGAGAGTATCGCAT
The DNA here is from genome assembly GCA_020975725.1 of Picocystis sp. L7. NCBI lineage: Eukaryota > Viridiplantae > Chlorophyta > Picocystophyceae > Picocystales > Picocystaceae > Picocystis > Picocystis sp. L7. The sequence goes on from QXJR01000004.1 coordinate 494,512, forward strand.
TCAGCACTTTCCTTGGCTTTTCGTAGATCCAGGTGTAGAATCCATCTTCGACAAATTCTTGCACAGGGTGCATGACTGTCTTCTTGGGAAATTTAAGTAGCTTTCTTCCTGGCTTGGGCTTGGTATTGAGCCTGTCACAACGGTAAATGTAGTGGTACCGTAGCAATGCACTTCCTGCAACCTTGATTCTTTCTTCGATGTCCTGATTTGGCTTTGGAGGGGCTACTCCATCGAGCTTCTCGGGATGGGCCCGAAAATTCCGAAAGAAATCTTTCCCCCTGCGCAACTACGCCGTCAGTACATTCCGTGTGATTCTATTCGCTCGCACCGGTCACGCATTGCTTTTTTCGCACCTGAAGAAGGCCACCCTTTTGTCGCCTTCGACGGCCTCTCTGGTCTCGATCCCTCCTTTACCTTGCAGGCCATCTGCGAGAACCGTCAAGGGGTTCTTGTTCTGTCCCTTTGAAGTCCACGTTCCGCAGGTCAGTCACGCGATCGATTCCAAAGACGTGCTTCTTCCACTCCTCCTCTCGTGGTTGGTTCCCACGATGCGCGAGCACCTGTCCTTCGAGCACCTTTCCTCTCCGCCTGGGGCAGTCGCACTGCGTCGTGAACGAGTCTTCACGTGTTCCATGCACACGCATTCTTCGCGTTCTATCCTTCCAACCGTCTCACCTTGTCGTCCTTCGGTTTGCTCCACTGCATCGCGTCCTTCTTCGTGTGGGACCTACTGGCGGCCATTCCTCCTTTCGAACCTGGACGACCCCCTTTCTATCCGCCTTGATCCGGGTTCAAGACCAGCTTTCACCCGACGTTCGAAAGGGGAGGAACGAGACCGATTGGACCGGGATGTCTGGATCGTCGCATTCGAGGTTGGAGGAGGACCACCGTGGTTGGACGGGCTGGGTCCAGATGATCCAATGAGAAAGGGCAGGGGAAGAACAGAGTGCTTAGGATGCATGCACACAACAGAGGAAGAGGACGAGTGACCCACAAGGAGCCAACTGCAAGAAGCAATCGACACCAGCAGGCGACCCTGACACCCCAAGGGTGCGTTCCACCATGCATTCGCAGGAGAAGGAACTGGCACATGCCGGTCGAGGTGAGATGCCAACACCGCCAGCACACGATGTGAAGGCAAACCGTTGCACGCTTCGAGAGTGGAACTCCTTGCGAGGGAACTTGACGCATGCATGGCGTTGGCACGCTTACTACGAGAGGGCAAGGTGTGGCGTGGGAGATCGCAACTCTCTTGAGCCGTGCAAGGTACTGGACCGGATATGAAAGAGCGCAGAAAGCGAATTTTGCAACCGATTCCCTCCAAAAATTGACTCATCCCTGCCGGAGCGTCCTATCTACACGTTCGTCTTGAATGACTCAATCGAAGATTTCAGAGCAGGACGCCATTGATCAACATCGGACTGCACACACTGCGATGACGAACGACCATTCAATCTCAGTCAGCGCAAGCCCCATACCAGATCATAAATTCAAGCGAAATTTGTCAGCAGCTGCGTACCGTTCCTGTTGCTGTGTAAAGTCGGTTGTACTTCCCATCGAATGCCATGCAAACGCTCGAATAGAAGTACTTCACCACGTCGTTGGGCTTCTTAAGCGTGTACTCGATGATGTAGGCGCCATTCTTTTCCTTTGCATCGATGAGCTTCGCTTCTTGCACGTCTTCTCCCCCGTTTTTCTTCTTCATGAACCCCCTGTCCAGCGAGTTCACCAATGCGGACCCAAAGTCAAACGGAGTCCCGAACGATCCCATTTTTGTGAAATCCGCAGCAGCAGGCGTCACGAGGATGCTGATATTCGTATCCGTCATTCCATCGGGATAGAACACGAAGACGTTTCTTTCGGATTCCTCAGCTTTGGTGGAGCCCGAAGCTTTGCCAGTGCCCATTTTCCACTCCGCTGGGACCACGATCTCGAACTTTTCATCCTGGCTGACGAACTTGGTCGTTTCTTCGGCCCACGCCCACGGAGTTCCCCAAACACCTGCACTAAGGGACGAGATAGACACGAGAGCAGCACGTCTGCCTTCACCCACGAGCTTCGAAGCCTTTGTTCCGGGAACTGTACGGTCGTTGGGCAGCGCCTCTGTCGTTCTCTGCACCACGCCGCTGGGTTTGGCACGAGCCTCCGAGGCCACGCATACCTTCGTGCGGACCTTTTGGATCGGTTTCGGTAGCTGCAAGTGCGCCATGCTGTTGTTCAGGACTCGTCTCGGCGTGCTTTGCCGTTGCAGCGCACGTCGGTCCAAGTGCCTCATCTTCTGGGATCGCGATGTTTTCGCTGCTTGGATCGAGATTTAGGTCCAAGATATCGATTGGACCCATCGATATTCTCCATGGAGGTGGATCGGACGGTTCCTGCGGGTTCGAGCCGGTCACTGGATTGGAAGGATTGGAAGGGTCCTTCCTACGCCCAACCGGTTGGGATGGGTGCCCCCACCCCCCCATGGACCGCAAAAAGACCGATGATGGACCGCAAAAGGACCGACCGGGGACCGTCGGCGGCATGGTCGGGGACCGAGGATGGACCGCTTCCAAAAGGGGAAAAGACCGTATGGACAGGTGGTCTTCGATCGGATGAGGGTGTGTTGGCCCAGGTTGGCCGACGTGTGTCCACCACCTCTCGCAACTCACACATTCATTTGGACATCGCCATGAGAGCAGCTGCGGCGAGAAAGGGAGCACGTGCCTGGCTTCCTTCGCGGGAATGGGCGTGCAAGGTCGTGAAGGCACGGACTGGGTCTGTTTCGGATGCAGGAGTGGAGGAAGGGAAGCGTTGGAAGGCAAACATCGACTACAGGGCCATACGAGACAATCTGCAACGCGTGGAAGAGAACTGTAGGAAGAGAAACAGCAGCGCGGATCCAGGTCTTGTAGTACGACTGTACGATGAGTACACCGCCCTGCAACAACAAGCAGATGCGGTCAGAAACGCGAGGAACGAAAACGCCAAGGCAATGAAGGGCAAGTTGGAGGAAGAAAAGAGGAAGGGTCTCATCGAGGAGGGAAAGATACTGAAAGAAAAACTAGCGCAATACGAAGAAGATTTGGCAGCGGTTGAGAATCGACTCCAAACCGAAGGCAGAAAAATCCCAAATGAAACGCATCCGGATGTACCATCAGGAGGAGAAGATGCGTCCACACTCTTCCGAGAAGTGGGTCACAAAGTTCAAACAGACTTCGAAATAAAGGATCATGTCCAGATAGGGGTTGGGCTAGATATCGTTGACTTTGATACTGGTGCAAAAGTGTCTGGGAACAAATTTTACTACATGAAAAATGCTGGTGCGTTGTTGGAGCTTGCGCTGGTGAACTGGGCTTTGTCCAAGGTCGTTGCAAAAGGGTATCAAACCTACACCACCCCAGATCTAGTCAGGGAAAACGTCGTCGAACGGTGTGGCTTCCAACCGCGCGGTGAAAACACGCAAGTATACAGTGTAGAAAATTCGGATTTGTGCCTTGCGGGCACGTCAGAAATTCTTTTGGGAGGGGTTTACATGGACGAAATCATTCCCGAAACTGAACTCCCGATACGGATGGCTGCCTTCAGCCATTGCTTTCGAACAGAAGCAGGGGCAGCAGGAGCAGCCACAAGGGGTTTGTACCGTGTCCACCAATTTAGTAAGGTGGAAATGTTCATTGTTTGCACACCTGAACAAAGTGAAGCGCTCCACCAAGAGCTGATCGAAATCGAGGAAGAATTATTCACGGAGCTCGGGCTTCACTTCAAAATCCTAGACATGTCAAGCGAAGATCTTGGGGCGCCGGCATACCGCAAATTCGACGTGGAAGCTTGGATGCCAGGGCTGCAGAGATATGGAGAGATATCAAGCGCGTCAAACTGCACAGATTACCAGTCCAGGCGCTTAAACATCAGATATCGAGCTCACAGTAAGCAGGCTGGGAAGAAAAAACCGCCGAACCTCCATGTTCACACGCTCAACGCAACTGCGTGCGCTGTCCCAAGAATGATCGTAGCTATTCTTGAGAACTTTCAACAGGTTGACGGCTCTGTGATTGTCCCCGAGCCCCTCCGCCCTTTCATGGGTGGTATCGAGGTCCTTGTCCCACCCTCCTGAGAGCAATAAAAAGGTACTACATCTGCAGATTATTCATTTTTATTTCAAATCAGCACACCAAATTTCTCAGGCTTACAGCTCTGAAGCATCATGCCCTTCCTCGGCAATGTCATCTTCCACATCGTCAAAATTCAATTCCTCGGCTTCAGTCTCTTCCTTTTCTGCCTCCTCGGCGATCTTTTCTGCTTCGATCTCAATATCCAGTGCCTCCTTCTGTTTTTCAATCTCTTCATCAGTCAAGCCGGCTTCCGCCTCGATGTTGAGAGACTGCTTCATGACACCGAGCACCCGGTTCGCAAATGACTTTGTATCCTCAGGTACGAAGCCAGACTCAAGCAGTGCAGTGTCCCACAGGAGACGAGCAGTTGCTTTTGCGCTTTCATCATCGTTATCCTGGTCTATCCTCGACCTGAGCTCCTTCACAAGTGGGTGAAACGGATTGATTTCCAGTGTCTTCCTTCCAAACATGTGAGCGTCTACACCGCCGGCCATTGCTTGAGCTTGCATAATCCTCTGCATATTCGCAGAGTAACCATACCTGGAAGTTACAACGACGCACGGAGAGGTGGACAACCTCTTGCTAATCTTGACACCATCGATATCACTGGCTCCAATCAGGTCCTTCCACCACTTAGTCAATTTTTTGTACATCTGTTTGAGCTTTTTGTCACGAGCTTTCTCCTTATCTCCTTGGTCTCCCAGAGTGAGGTCTTCCTTGGACGCATTCATCAGCTTCAAGTCATCGAATTCCTGAAGGCTCTGGGCTATGTACTCATCAAGTGGATCTGTGAAGTAAATCACCTCGTAACCTTTCTTCAAGAGGTTCTCCACAAAGGGGGACCTGGCCAATTCCTCCTGAGATGTCCCTGCTACGAAGTAAATGTTCTTCTGCCCCTCTTTCATTCTTTCAACATAGTCTTCAAAGCCAGTCAACTTGTCAGGCGACTTGGACGTGTAGAAACGAAGCAGCTTTGCGAGTCTTACTCTGTTGGCAGTATCTTCCATCACCCCCATTTTCAGGGCCTTGCCAAATTCCTTCCAGATCTTTTCATACTGGCTTTCCTTCTCTTTGCTGGCACCTTCGCCCTCTGCAGCTTCTTCCGTGACTTCTTCTTGATCGGCCTCCACCTTCTTGTCAGCATCAGCAATCTTTTTCAGCAAATCGAGGAACTTCCTAACAAGCTTCTTCTTTATGGTCTTAAGGGCACTGTGTTGCTGAAGAAGTTCGCGTGACACGTTGAGCGGTAGAGTGTCAGAATCGACCAGGCCCTTCAAGAAATTCAGGTACCTAGGAAGAAGGTCGGGGAAGTCATCCGAGATAAAGACTCGGCGCACATACAGCTTCAAGCCTTGACGGGACTGGAAATAGTCGTCCCTCATTGTCTCAGGCATCCTTTGGGGGAGGTACACCAGGGCCCTAAATTCCACATCTCCCTCAGCTTTAAAGTGCACCTGGGCAAGTGGGTCTTCAAAATCTCCGGACAAGGATTTGTAGAAACGATTGTACTCATCCTGCTCCACCTCACCGGGGCTACGGAGCCAGACTGCAACATTATCATTCTGGCGTTCCCAGTCCCACACTGTTTCTGTCTTTTTCTCCTCACTAGAAGACTCCTCTTCATCTACGTCGACATCCTCATCCTCCGCACTGTCTTCGCTCTCATCAGAGGAAGGGACATCCACAGTTTTACTGGTATACAGATAAATAGGGAAGTTGATGAACTCGCTGTACTTCTTAATGAGATCCTTCACCTTCTGCTCCTGAGCATATTCCTGGACATCATCCTTCAGAAAGATGTTCACCTGCGTTCCACGTCCAATTGGCTCGCCATCGGTATCTTCTGAGATGACAAAGTTTCCGTCTGCTTTGGAGGCCCATATGTATTGCTTGTCATCATTGTGTTTCGTCACCACCTCGACATAGTCAGCAACGAGATAGACTGAATAGAAACCGACCCCGAACTGTCCAATCAGGTTCATGTCTCCACCCTTCTGCATTTGTTCCAGGAAGGAGGACGTCCCAGACTTGGCAATGGTTCCCAGGTTGTTGACGAGGTCCTCCTTGGTCATCCCAATACCAGTATCCCGAATGGACAACACGTTCTTTTCCTTGTCCAAGGAGATCTTGATTTCTAGCTTGGCTTGATCCCCCTCTCCGAGCATCTCTGGGTTGGTGAGGGCCAGGAACCTGATTTTGTCCAATGCATCGGATGCATTCGAGATGAGTTCTCGCAGGAAGATGTCCTTCTTGCTGTAGAGGGAATGGATGATGATATCCATCAGCCTTGCCACTTCGGCTTGGAAGGAGAACTTCTCTCCCTTCTTCATCTGTTCTTCGTAGTGCATCTCCGCCGCCTCGTTGGTGGGATCGACTGTTGTCTCGAGGTGTTCTCCCACTCCGACCGGTTCTGCTTCTTCTGCCTTGACGATCTGCAGGGTTCCAGCGGGGGCCATGGCGAGGGCGATCAGGGCACAGATCGCCGCCATCATCCACCATCTTCCGGCGTGCGCCATGGATCCTGTTGGACGCGAAACGTGCAGGATCCTTGCCGTGTGCGCGATGTGGTTGCGAACCTTCTGGAGGATCGAACAGGACGCGTCCCAGTTCCCCTTCGATTGAAAGGAGTTTTCCCCCCCTTTGTGGATCGGGTGGAGATGGGAAGCAGACCAGGCTGGAACCGATCCCAGAAGGGGGGGAGGAAAGGGAAGGGGCGCCGCCAGCCCAGCCGAGTTGGGATCTCCCATCCCCACCCACGGGGAACGATCGATGGAATTGCGGGTTCGAAAGGGAAAGATGGACGGGTTCGAAACCAGGATCCACCCCCCGTTGGAAGGATCCGAGCGATCTCGAACCACCAGGCCAGGGAGAGGGTGGGGCGATCCATCGGCAGACCCGAGGGTAGGGTCGATCTGTGTTCTGATTGGTCGAAACGCGTGGCCACACGTCGACGCGCGTCATCGACCCCTTCCCCGAACGGTCCACACGTCCAACCAGGAACGCGACCACGTTCGATGCCTGAACCGAAGAGCAAGGAAAGGGACACACCACCACGACGTCGACGAAGGTGCGGGTGCCCATGCATTCGACCTGCCCTTTCCAAGGACGCAAGGATCCGATCGCGAACGCACGGATGGGTCCGTCCCACGCTGCAGGCGTTCGATCCCGGTTCGTCGATTGGATCCCGACGTGCGAGGCTTCCGTTCCGAAGCTCGCCTCCCCTCTCCTTCCGAGGACGCGGAATCCATCGGAACCGCCTCGTCCACGTCTTCCTACGTCCCCTCCGCCTCCGCCGTCTCTCGCGCCATGGAGGAAGGCGTCCGTTCGTCTTCTTGGACCGCCCGATCCACGTGATCCTTCTCCCCCCGGTGCTCGTGCCTGTCACCTCGGGGGTGCCAACCCGCACCCTCTTCTCCCCCCCCGAAGTCCGAGTTGGACCTTCCAGGAGGTTCGGACGCCCCTGAACCCATCCCAAGGGAAGGCCAAGACAGACCCAGAAGAACGTTGACTGCAGAGGAAAGGACCCCCCCGCGACAGGGGGAGACCCCTCGTCTCCCTCGCGTCCTCGGCGGTACGTGATTTGCTTCGGGGGTGACGATGGATCGGGACGCGTCCGGAGCGTCGGGCCCGTGGAGGATCGCGTACGTCGCCTCTCGTCCTCTGCGGCATGTGCCATTTTGGGGGCATCTCGTCTCGGTTCCAAGAGGTTCGCTGGGCGTCCGTCGCGATCAGATCATCCGCCGTCGGCCGCGGACAACGCCACGTCCAGGCGCGCGCTCGGCACGGTATGGCGAACCTCAAAACAATGATCCCTTACCTCGTAGGTGCGTGCCAAATCCACAGAAGGATCGACAGGAGCGAAGGATACGGGTGGAGGGAGAAAACTGACCGAAGGACGAACGTCGTCGACCTGCGCTCGCGTTGCTGGAACGACCAACAGGACTACTTGTCGTGCTCTGCGGAGTCTTCCACCTGGCTCATGCCGAAGAAGAGACCCAGAGCATGGGAACGGTGATTGGGATCGATCTGGGAACCACCTACTCCTGCGTGGGTGTGTACAAGAACGGTCGCGTGGAGATCATCGCGAACGATCAAGGGAACCGAATCACTCCTTCCTATGTGGCCTTCACCGACACCGAAAGGCTCATCGGGGATGCCGCCAAAAACCAGGCGACAACCAATCCGAGGGGGACCGTTTACGACGTGAAGCGCCTCATTGGCAGGAAATTCAGCGATAAAGAAGTCCAGCGGGACATGAAGCTTGTGCCCTTCACCATTGTCAATAAGGAGACCAAACCGTACATCGAGGTCGAAACCAAGGGAGAAAAGAAACAATTCTCCCCCGAGGAGATCAGTGCGATGGTGCTCACGAAGATGAAGGAGACAGCTGAAGGCTTTCTTGGAAAGACCATTAAGAATGCAGTGGTCACTGTCCCTGCCTACTTCAACGATGCCCAGCGCCAAGCCACCAAGGACGCAGGGACGATTGCTGGCCTGAACGTTGCACGTATCATCAACGAGCCCACGGCCGCGGCCATTGCTTATGGCCTGGACAAGAAGGGTGGGGAAAAGAACATTCTGGTCTTCGACCTGGGTGGTGGAACCTTTGATGTATCCATCCTCACCATCGACAATGGCGTTTTTGAAGTGGTCTCCACCAACGGGGACACCCATCTAGGAGGAGAGGACTTCGACCAACGCGTGATGGAGTACTTCATCAAGCTTGTCAAGCGCAAGTATAGCAAGGATGTATCTGGCGACAAGCGTGCCATCCAGAAGCTTCGCAGGGAATGCGAGCGTGCTAAGAGGACACTCTCATCTCAGCATCAGGCCCGCGTCGAAATTGAGTCCTTGGTGGATGGCATTGACCTGTCCGAGCCTCTTACCCGTGCTCGTTTCGAGGAGTTGAACAACGATCTTTTCAGGATGACCATGGGTCCGGTGAAGAAGGCAATGGAAGATGCTGGCTTCAAGAAGAGCGAAATCGATGAAATTGTTTTGGTGGGTGGTTCTACCAGGATTCCGAAAATCCAACAGATGATCAAGGAATATTTTGATGGAAAGGAGCCCAACAAAGGAGTGAACCCAGATGAAGCTGTTGCATACGGTGCTGCAGTGCAGGGTGGAATCCTCAGCGGGGAGGGCGGGGACGAGACGAAGGACATCCTGCTTTTGGACGTTGCTCCTCTCTCCCAGGGCATTGAGACAGTCGGTGGAGTGATGACCAAACTGATTCCGCGCAACACCGTCATTCCCACAAAGAAGTCGCAGACATTCACGACCTACCAGGATAACCAGCAGACGGTTTCGATTCAGGTGTTTGAAGGCGAACGTCCCATGACAAAGGACAACCATCTGCTAGGGAAGTTTGACCTCACTGGCATCCCACCTGCACCTCGTGGGACGCCACAGATCGAAGTCACATTTGAGATTGATGCCAATGGCATCCTCAACGTAGCTGCAGAGGACAAGGGCACGGGAAAGAACGAGAAGATCACGATCACGAACGACAAAGGCCGCTTGAGCCAGGAGGAGATCGACAGGATGGTCCGCGAGGCTGAAGAGTTTGCAGAGGAGGATAAGCTTGTAAAGGAGCGGATTGACGCCCGCAACTCTCTGGAAACTTACTGCTACAACATGAAGAACACTGTGACCGACTCGGACAAGGTCGGGGACAAGATTGACCCAGAGGAGAAGACCACGATTGAGGACGCTGTGAAGGAGACCCTGGAGTGGCTGGACGACAACCAGGAAGCTTCCAAGGAGGATTACGAAGATAAATTGAAGGAGATCGAGGGCATCTGCAACCCCATCATCCAGAAGCTGTATGCTGCTGGCGGTGGCCCAGGCGCAGGTGGCTCTAGCGAGGACGATGAGGATCTCGACCACGACGAGCTGTAAACTGCAGTTTGTCCCAGTGTTATTGAATTTTGGGTTCTTTTTTATTCCACCAACCTTACTGTGAGCAGTTGTGAATGTTCGGCGCTCCCGTTAGGGGATTCTATCGAAAGGTTCTGTATACTTGAAGCATTTCCGGAATGCCTCTTCCACGGCGTGTTCTGCCTTTTCTCCCGTGCATGCTTGGTTCATGTTCACGGAGAGGAGTGCTCTTCTTTTCACGCAGGTTTGGAACTGTTTGTTGATTCCGAAGTTTCCACGCAGTACTTCCTGCTTGAAGTCGCAGTCTCCACTGAGTGCTGCCGCCCTGATTTCGCTGCAGGCATGGTGCACGCAGTTGTTCCAATCCAAGGTCTTGGCTCTGCAATGATCGTATGCGTGGATGAGTTCGTGGGTGACAGCATGATCTACGTCTTCTTGCGTGTGTAGGTGGTTGGCACAGACCACGACACCGTCGTCCGGTCGGAATCCACCTCCTGCTTTGATGTCGCACACTTCCACGTGGAAGAACTCCTGTTGCACCGGACATCCTGCTTGGTCCATCTTTTCTCGCATGAACCGGACGTATGCATCTTCGTTCGATGCGTTCGATGGGTCAGTCCTTTGTTCACCTTTCCTTTCCACCCCCACGTGTCTCTCCTTCCATCGCTCACTTTCTCTCAGGGATCGTTCCAGCTGCGCTTGGCAGGTGCCGACGCGTCCGTCCCCTTCGGTCGGGTTCATTTCTCCTTCCTTTCGCTGGGGACGTACCTCCCTTTCTACCCCCAGTTGGATCCGGGTCTAGACCCGGGACGTCCCGCCTTTCCCTCCGGGTTCCTCCTCCCCCCCCTCCCACGGGAGAGAAGAAACTCCCACGAGCGGGGTTCGTCCCGGTTCGTCGGTTCTCGTTTCCCTTTCGTCTTCCGATGGATCCTGGGTTGAAAGGACCGATCGAAAGGGAACGAAAGGACGAGACGAAACGGTGCGACCTTCGACCACGCGGTGAATCGCGCCTCGCACGCAAGATGGAAGCCAAGCTGCAGAAGAGACGGGAGAGGAAGATGGCAGAGAGGAGAGGAGTTGGGACGGATCGAAAGGAAAGGGACAGAAACAACACCACGGCCGATCCAGACGAAGACGAAACGGTCGAGGTCCGGATCAAGTGGGATTCCGGTCGTAAACACGGAGCGAATGAACACGAAACGAACGAGAGTGTAGAGGATGGACAAGTCAAAGCGTTCCGATTGGAAGGAAACGAGTACCTTCAGGTAGAAGAACCGGAAATGGCCGCCACGTGCTACCTCAAAGCGCTCGATATCGCCGAAAGAAGAGGAACCGACACACCCCGAGGCCTCGCCAAGCTGCACTCCAACCTTGCTGCTGCATACATGAAGATGAAGAAATTCGAAGATGCTGCCGAGCACAGCGAAAGGGCGGCGAAATTGGATCCCGAGTGGCCCAAACCACTGTATCGGCTCGCACAGGCTCAGATGGAACTGGGCCTCTATCGTGGAGCCATGATGACATGCAGAAAGGGAGAAGCCGTGCTCGATGCGAAGAAGGACAATTCCCGGGAATTCGCACCTCTCATGGACAAAATTGCTTATGTTGCCGCCCTCAACGGTTCATTGGCTGGTTTCGATGGACGCATCCTGGAAGTGAGGAGTGCTGGGGAAGAAGCTTGGCTAGGTCGCGAGGCACCGGAAGACCCTGTCTTGGACCGCAAAAAGGAAACCCTCGCCATCGATGCCATGGGCCTACCGGTCAAACATTCGGAGAACGTGGACAATGGGAATGGGTGCACCGAAATCGAAGAACGGTTCAGTTTTCGATCGTTGAAAGAAGCCATGGAAGCCGCGAAGGATGGGGACAGGATCCTGCTCCTTCGTGGCATCCACAATGGTTCCGGAAGGACTGTGAAGGTCAACAAAAGAGTTCTGATTAGGGGCGAGGGCACGATGACCGAGACCAAGTACGATCAAAGGGCAAATACTCCTACCTTACGAATTACATGTACTTCACTCGTGCAGAACGTTGATTTCGATATGTCTGGATTCCGCGAGTGCATCCTAGTGGATGGTGACCAGACAGTGAGGCCCATTATTGAGCACTGCTCTATCAAATGCTCTGGAGACAACGGGATATACACGTGTGGGAATTCCCATGCGGTCTTCCGACACTGCAAAATTGGTGGCCGTAAGTCAGGTTGCTGTGCTATCGAGAACTCTTGTCCGGCTCTTTACAACTGCACTTTATCCAACAGCGGTTTCCAAGCCCTCTTGTGTATGGACGAATCCCATCCAACGCTGAATCGGTGCTTGCTGAGTGACAATGAAGAAGAAGGCGTAGTTGTGATGGATGATGCCCAGGCGAGCATCTTTTCCACCGAGATTAGAGGCAACAAGGGCCCTGGGATTGATGTAAGTCAAGGGGGGCGTGCACTGCTCGACGACTGCACAGTAGCTGGCAATATTGGGGGTGTCTGGATTTGGGAATCTGGATTTGTCAACGCGCAGAATGCAAAGATAAACGGTGGAAAGTCTCACGCCATACTAGTTGATGGCAGCGGCATCCTTCATGCTCATCACACCACAGTTGATGGGGTCGTGCATGCGTCAGAACCAACTTGGAGAAGCTTGACAAGAGGAGACAATCAACTACTGGAGCCTGAGCACCCAACAGAGCTACCACTGGAGGAGGGCTGTTTTAAGTTTGAACCAGACCGATTCACCCGCAAACAGTGATATCAGATGGCATTTATTGACTTGGTTTGGAAACATACCCATCTCCACTGCTTATGGTTCTACACTTACCTAGCGATCTTGAGTGTTGGAATGCATTTCACGAGGATGCCTACTGATGCCTGCTGTCATCCTGCCTGAGGGAACTTCCCACCTGCTGGCCCGCTGGTCAGCTGTAGGACCCTGCCGATCTAATCTACGCCGGTCATATCCTGTACTTCTTCCAACGTCGCTGAAGTATCTTCTCCTCCTCTCCTCGTCAATGTCACCAATGGTGTACAGCTTTGGAATTCCTCGAGAAACTCCATGTGCATGGTGTGGAACGCGATACATCGGAGGCCCACGAGAATCTTCATCCCTTGACCTGGATGAAGGTGAGAATTTGGGGAGACCCTCGCTGCCTGTAGGCCTTGCCGCTTCTCTCGGGAGATACCCGGTACCAGGGCGCCGATTCAACCCAGATTGCCCGTCAGAGTTGAACACTGCAGCAGTTGCCTGTGAACGGATTCTCTCTTCAGGATCTGTCGCATGGCGCTCCTGAGGAGTGACCGCGGATGAAATAGAACCACCAGCTTCGAACCTCTCTTGAGAGGGTTTAAACTTCTCCGTACTAGGTGATGCTTCCCTTTTGGGGAACCTACTACCTATATTTTTCTTGCTAGAAATTGGCGCCTGGTGACAAGTCTCCGAATCCGCAGGTTTGCCGGTTGATACACTGCCCTGCATTTTTCCGGCGCCGTTCAAAGGAAAATCAACCACCTGGGCTTCTCTGTTGGGTTGAAGTTGCGGGGATGATGGTCCTGCATCGTCGTTGCCTGGGAAAGTCACTTGTGCATCTGTCCTGATGCCATCTTGCTCTTCCGTAATCATACTGCTGAAGTCCACACTAGGTGTTTTGAGACCAAGTCCGTTCAGTCCCTGCATGGAAAAGACACTGCCATAGCCATCAATACCAGCCAGTAGGTTCCTGTCCGCCCCTTCAACATTGCCGGCTGTCGGATTAACTAGCCCTTTGTGATAGTCCAAGCTACGTTGCTCCCGATTTGGGTTAAAGGACAAAGCGTTTTTGTCAGCACGTATTAGTTCAAAAACTGTCGCAATCCCTTTCTCAACGCTGGAGTGATTTAAGTAATTGCGATCTTTCCAAGTGGTCAAAAATCGATGCAAAGTAGCGCGATTCTCACGCGTTTCCCGACCAGGCGGAGCTGCTGCATCCACTATTCTAGAAAGATTTTTTGAGAAACCTTCGGATAGAAGATTCGCTGCCGTTATACTTTTGTTGTCCTTCTTTGACCATGCCTTTTGCAGAACGTTGTCCATCAAGTACATCAGGGTGTTCTTCTGTTGAAACTTCTTCTCTGTTTCAATGTGCTGAGTGAAATTTTCAACCAGTTTACCTGCCATGCCTCCGCTAGCATTATCTACCATAAACTGAGCGGTTTCCATCAATGATTCTTGTTCTCTATCAGAGAGATTGGCGAGGCGTCCAAGGAACTCGTACAGGATGGATGCCTTCTGCTTTTCGTCTACCTTGGGTTCGCTCTGCATCGGCTTGCGTTCCTTCTCTGGGCCATCGGCTTCTAAGTTCTTCAGAACGTTCCCCAAACTGAACGCTGGCTTTTTAATTCTGGCACTTGGTGCAACAGCTTGTGCTTTGTCGGTGACAACCTCCGATACCTTTTTATGCGAGTCAAGGCCGGGCGGATTTGCTTTTCTGGATGAAAGGTCCCCATCTTTCTGTGCAGGGCGGACTGGCTTCTTAATTTTGGATACTTTTGCAGACTTCCCAGTTTCTGTTGCAGGAGTGAAGAGAGCGTCTTTTCGTGCAGGCGTGTTTCCTTGCGTATCTGGCTGCATGGATCCATGTTCCTTTTTAGATTTCTTCTTGGGAACAACAGTCTTCCATTCCGGTGAGCTTGAGCTTGGCTGCCTGTCGGACTCACCATCGCTGCGTGGAGAGGTTCTGACACTGCCAGCTCGCATTGTTGGACTTGCATCGCGTTTTTTTTGCGCGTTTGATGGGTTCAACCACGGTACTGTCTTCAGCGACTGCGTAGTCGCGGATTCGGTTTTCACCTGTGCTTTTAAACACACCCTTGTTCTTTGTCTTTCCTATTTCCCTTTCAGACGCTTTCTTGTTGCGTTTACTCTCTTCTACGGGACGAGTCCGCTCTATTCTTTCATGCACTTTTCTACTATCTATCCGTTCCACATCCAGTCCTGCTCTCTTGCCTGGATCGTCTTCATTCCCCTTGTGCTGTCCCATTCCATTTGCTTCATCAGTGGGGGCAGTGATGGGACCCTTCTGTCTTTCCTCGTAGCGTTCAAGCCACTCGGCGTAGATGCGTTGCGCTTGGATGGACGGTTGGTTGATTTTCCCAGGTCCCGCAAGCAGTTCCTCGACTTCCCTCCACTTCTTCTGTTGGGTCACTGCTTGACAGCCTCCTCTTGTTTGCACCATTCGATAGAGTTTCTTCAGGTCCACTGGTTTCCCACCCAATTCTGGTGCCGAGAAGTCCGCTCCTTCCCCCCCATGGTTTGGTTTCAAGACCAGCCATGGCGCAGGACCGTCTCTCTCAAGGTGCGAAGCAACGGCATCCGTTCGTTCGCGTTCCCGTTCGTCCTGACCTCGTTCTCGTCGGCTTTCATCCACGTGGTCGGTGGCTTCGGCGTACGTTTCTTTGGGTTTCTTCTTCTTCTTCTTCTTCTTGCTGTTCGGACGCGTTTGCTCCTCTTCTTGGCCGTCCACGTGCACGGTTTCTTCCTCCATCTCTCCTGTTTCTTCCCGTTTCTTCCTCTTCTTCGTTGCTTTCTCCTCGCGTTCTGCTTTCGCGTTCGAAGCGGCGTGTCCTTCCCGTCCACCTGTGCTCCGTTTCGCGGCTTCCCCTACGCGTTTCGGATCCTTCTTTTTCGCACCGCCGTGGCCTTGGTCGATCCACTTGAACTTTCGCACGCCGTGCACTTCGTCATCTCCTGGTTCGGTGAGCACTTTCCCGCGGCTGGCCAGTTCCTTTTCGCGGAAGGAGATGCCTTCTTCGTCTCCGTCGTCGTACTGGACGTGGTACTCGTAGAAGGAACCGGCGTCGAAGTGCACCAGGGTGCCGAGGAACCATTCCTGCTCGTCCTCCCAGAACGTGGCGATGCGTCGTCCCACGTATGCGCCTTCTGTGTCCGCCATCGTCGCGGCATGCGCACCACCACCGCCGACGCGATCCCGTTCCACCCGACATGGACGGGTTCGAAAGGGAAACCGGTCCCTTTCGAACCCGGGGTCGGTCGGGTGGAGGTCCCCTTTCGACCGATCCACGAACCCGATGGATCGAGGGATGGGATCGACCCTTCCTGCTCCACCAGCACCATCACCGCCACACCCGCCTCCAGTCCAAGGAAAAAGGGAGGGGAGGGGGGTGTGCAGTCCAAGGTACACACCCTCCATCCACCCCAGCGACACAGGGTGGGTCCTACCACACCCGTGCGTCCACCTGGGGGTCGATCGATGGACAGGACAGACCTTGCAAGGGGAGGGGCGGTCTGCACGCGGATCCCGTGGAACCAGAGGGAGGCCAAACATGCGCATCCGTGTCCGAAAGATCCATGGAAAAGGGAAAAAGAGGGTGGGGATCCCGAGGACCCACCGAAGATTTCGGGGTCTACTACCAAAGGAACGTCCTGAAGCATACACCCAAGACACGGTAGGAATGCAGACGAACAGTAAGCAACGTTTCATCCCTTCCTCCCATGGCGGAAAGGGAGCGGCCCCACCCGCAGGTGGAAGGATCCACCGCCAACGACAGAACCAAAACAAAACGCAACTCAGACACACGCAGGGCAAACGTCACCCAAGAAACCATGCCTCGAGCCAAAGCACAACGCACCAATCCTCTATAACACAGGCCACAAACAAAAGAGCGACACTCGTCCAAAATCAGGTCCTCAAAAAAGAACTGGATGCGAAGTGGTAGATGACGGGGCCCTTCTCGGTGGTCGAAAAACAGTCTGCATTCGCTCGAGAAAAACGATGAGGATACATCAGAACCAAAAAAGCAAGAAAAGGACTGGTCAGTGCTTCCACGCTAGTACCATTGCCTGAAGGAAGGTCCTCTTCGTGTTGCAAAAACGTGGAAAGCTAGCAACCCCTGCCACCTTTCAAACACCTTGTCTCGGATTACTACACTTTTAGTGCTTATGGCCAGAAATGGGCACGGATGCCTTTGCTTCTCAATCTGTAAAAGAGACGAAGAGCATGACCTAGACCTTTTTCTTTGGTGTGCCCCCACCACTGTGCCATGATGGGCGACTCGTAGTGATACTCAAAGAACAATTCGTCGATCAATTCGGAGAGTGCAGGGTTGTTCAATATGCTTTGCACGATGTTCATCTCTATCTCGGGGCTGTCGATATCCAGCTTGAACGCAACGAAATCGTCCCTCTCTGTCTTGTTCAGGACCAATGCGAGCGGTTCACCGGTATTCATCGGGTCCGCAGACACAGGAATGTTATAGAAGTGGAGTCGTCGATGCAACTCCTTCGGCACATTGTCCCAATACAACTGCCGGTTGACTGCCCCTGCTTCCCACGCGTATATTTCGTCAAACTCTACACCGGCCATGGAATACTTGCACAGCAACGCGCCAAGACCAGTTCGGAAGTAGTTGGTTCCCAGGTCGAACAGAAATTTCTTCCCACCGTGTCGCCCCCTGGAAGCGATACTTTCCTTGCCGTCCGGTTGCAGTAGGAGGTAATCAATATTGAAAATGCTGGCAATCAAGTTCTTTGGTATGGAAACGTTCAGTGGATGACACAAACTGAAAGGGTGTCTTGTAATACCCACCAAGGGCTCGATCCACTCGGTCCACTGCTCCGTAGTTCTGTTGGTACCACGCTTGTAGGATCTGTAGAAAACGAACTTGGAGAGATTGCTTTCGTCCGGAGTGTCCATCAGTTCTTCGTCGGCTTTCAAGTTCGAGAGTGACTGGACCGCATTCATCCATTTCAAGTTCGCTTCTGCTTCTTCAGGATGCGCGCGATGGTGCTCACACGTGTCGACTTCAGGATCCTTAGCCTTGTCGAGCCACGCTAGTTCTATCTCGTGAGGCACGTACTTGGAGTGCTCGTGGTACAGTGCACTCCTCCCATGCCGCTCGTGGGGAAGCTTCGATCCACGTTTACGATGGACCAAGCACTTGCCACCAACGTAGGCCGCGGTCTGTGCAGCCGTGGTCACTTCCCCGGGAAAAACCTTCGACGCATGGCAGAAAGCTAGGTGTGAAGCGATGATGGAGTGCGCCCACGCCTTCCTCTTCTCCTTCGTGCGTCTCTCCTTCATGTTTGGCTCCCATGTAAGAAGACGAGCGCGTGCAAAGATGCCAGCGGTTGCGACGCTCGATTTCCGACACTTGTTACGTCTTGGGGTCGCCCCATTCGGAAGCTGGATCGGATATCTCCAACAACGGATCCCACGGTCACGGATGTGGCTCATGTGCATGGCCAAGGTGCAATCCACGGGAAGAGGATGGAGTCACCTATCCTGCCAGCGTCAGAAAGAAGGTCCGACGAGGCAGGATACGTGCTGCACTCCTACTTGAACAGGAGGTAGACTGCCCGGCAGGTACGTCCGGACAGGCGTTGATGAAATGTTGGAATGATCGACGTGGTTGCGGTATCCCACCCAATGCTGCTGCAGTGCCCATCTGCACCGAATCTTGATGGCTTCTCAACGGGCACACCTGCTCCGGATCCAAAGTAAAGAGGAAGCATTTGTTTCCTGCCGCACCTGTAGATGGGAGCATTACCTAACGGTTGCAAAACAACGTCCTCTCGTCCAACATCGTGGCCGTTGCACTCCGAGCTGTGCAGCTTCAGGGGTGCAATGGTGCATGTAAATTGGGCAATGGCAGCTGCAATAAGAAATTGCATTACTTCTCGACCATTAGAATGTTGTTTTCTTGCCCTGGCTAGCAACACTTTAGCAAGGAACAAGACACCTGGGTAGCGAAACAAGGCGAAGATCACCCACGGTCATATCATGGCTCAAAGAAGAGCCGAACGCTTGTGACGAGGATGGAAAATCTAACAACCACGCTGCGTACGAGACGATGACCGATCCTTAAGCTTTGAGGAACGCATGCTTGTGCCAAGAACGAGGCCTTACATTTAGCAAGCACCTTACGCAGATCCAAGCAAATACGAACTTGACTACTTGGGTACCAGGTGCAGTATGACTTCGTTGGTAACATTGTAGTACGCCAGAGAGATATTGTCTCTGAGGGCACCCAACCCAGTAATCTCCAGCTTTTGCTTGGATGGAGGGATGTCTATTTGTGACGAAATAGAGCGTTTCAGAGATGAAACAAGGGCTGCAAGAGAATCCACGTGGACTTGAAGCGACTGACCCTCAAATCCAGGCACCTCAGCAACTTCTGCCACTTGCACATGCAGATCGTGCGGACCTGGATGAGAAGCAAGAAAGTCAGACTTGGAAACAAGTTCATCTTTCTCGATGCGAACGCGTTTAGGTGAGTGTTTAGTCTCTTCGACTTGGGCTGCTGAAGCACTGCGCTTCTTCCCATTGTCAAGTCTTGCACTGTCCTCTGGTTCCAAGTTTTGATCTGAGGATGGTGCAAATGATGTTCCAGAGGCTGGTATCGAGGTAGAAGGATGGCCAATTCTTTCAGGAGTCTGCTGCGAAGATGGTGGTGGAGGTGGGGACCGATGCACGGAAGGTGGTGGAGGTGGCACGGAAGGTGGTGGAGGTGGTGGTGGAGGCTTCGATGCAGGCGCAGGGGGGGGCAAAGGGCCTACTTGTGGTAGAGGTGCAGGCGCAGGATGCGAGGGTCGTCCAGGTGCTTGGGACTTTTCCATCTCCTTCTGCAAAGCATCAGATATTTCGCTATCTTGAGTAGAAAAAATGTCTGGTCGCGTGCCTGCTAAAAGCACAATGTTCTTCGCGATCTCATCATCTGATGCTTGTATGTTTCCCTTTATTTTAGAGAGCATGGACTGCCTCTGTTCCCGGAACTTGGGATCGATCAACGAGTACCTCATATGTTCCGCCATTTCGTTTATAGGAATCATCTCCCCTGTTATCGGAGAGACCGCATACTTCAGCGCGCTTGCACTCTTCGAGGTTCTCCCTCCGTACGCTGCCGGAGGCTTGTAGTCCTTCACTATCTTCATGCCCGGTTCAGGCAGCTTTGGGGTGACACGGGTAGCGGATGCTTCTTCCACCATTTCGCGCTCCTCTGCATCCATGAATGGCTTTTCTGTTGAGCCATCTTCAAGCTTAAGAACCGCTTGCTGAGATCGCAAGACATCCTCCAATGTGGATGGAAGGGGTAGGTCCTCATCTTCCTCCGCTTCAAAGTCTACCGTTGCCACTACTGCGAAATCAAGCCAGTCAATCTCCGCCATAGCTATCCTTTCCTGCTCGGCCTCTTGTTCAGCAGCTTTGTTCTCCTTTTTCTTCTGGATGTTCCATTCTAGCCGCTTCAAGATCCTATCCAGCACACGATCTCTATCTTTTCCATCTTCCTGCAGCTTTTTCCGGATGCTATCTCCGGGGTTCAGCGCATAACCGTAGGCTTGTTTGAACTTCGAATAGATTGGATGCAAGCTGTGCGAAGGCTTCAGGAAGGAGAACAGCGGATTCGCCTGTTCTCTCTGGTTGAGCCCATTGAGGAAGCTATTCCCGTTGCAGGCGACGTACTGTGCTGTGAGTTTGATGACGTCCAACTCGAGCGCAGCCATTTCTTCCGGGATGTGAACCGTGAACAGCTCTTCTTCTGGCTTTTCCAGGTCGTCCTTGGGCGGTGGCACATGTGTTGGCGCGACGGCTGCGCTGGTTCTCCCTTGTGGCCCTTGGCTGGTACCTCCTGGTTTCTCTCGGAATTCCGCGAGCTTGTGCTGATAGTACGCATTGTAGGGATCGCTGGACGTCAAGAAGCGAAACTTCGGGTTCTTCTTTTCGTTGGCCAGGATTTTCTTCTCGAATTCGGCTCCATTCTTGGCCACGAACTGGGCAGTCTTCTTGGCGATGGCTCGGATGTCTGGAGGCGGCACGATCACGCCCACCGGCAAAGCATGGCTCTGGACGACGCGCGTTCCTTGCTCCGACGTCGGGATCGCCTTGGCCTTGCCCACAGGCACGATTTCTCCCGGCATGCTCGCTTTCGGCGCCCTTCGACTCGGCTTGCGACGCCGCCAAAGGTTGGTCCGACACCGACGTAGGGTTGAAAGTGACCGACAGTCGGTTGTGATGGTGGAAACCATGATGGGAAGCCAGACCGGATGCAGGACCCAAGGATGATGGTACAATCGGACACAAACGGAGAACGAAGGAGGAAACACTGGTGCGGGAGAGGAAAGAGGTGGATGTTGGTGATGACAAAGGCGTGGGAGATGGACTAGCTCTCGGGAGAATGGGTGCCCATGGCAAGGCTCTCCCACACGCTGGCGCTGTACTTGGACAGCTTGGCATTGCTGGACGCAAACTCCTTCAGAAGATGCTGCAGGTCAGTGGACTTCTCCATCTGCCACCTAGACATCTCCGAACGCATGCGCTCCACAATGAGCTGGTACTGCTCGTTGGCTTCTGTCAGTAGCTGATGCAGGTCCTCGAGCTCCCGTTGACATTGGGGCACCCGATCGGACTTGAGAGGGTCCGCTCTCAGCTTGCCCAGCCGCAGTTTCTTCGCATTGATGGAGCTCTCCAAGTGAGAGATGCGGGCCAGCGCGTCGGAACGATCGCTCATCACCGCCTTCACGGAATCCACCGATTGAAGTAAACCTTTCAGGGGTTGCTCAAAATTGGCATGGAGCTCCGTCACCAGCTTCTGCGAGGCCTTGGATAGCTCGGCTGCCTTGTCCCCAGCCCTGCGAAAGGACTCCGTCAATTCTCCGCTTTCGCATTCACCGAGGAGGATCATACCAGTTCCAACATCATTCATCGCTTTTGCGTACGAAAGCTGCTTCTTGAGAACACGTGCGCTCTGGCGATGGAGTTCTCCTAGGTGTCCCTCTAAATCACTGATGTACTGCTTCAGCTTCAAGTACTCTTCCGGTTCTAATTCTTCGTCCTTCCGTCCGGAGATGAATGCTTTTGCAGACTCCTGCCATCCACGGATGAGTTGCATGGGGCTGTGGGATTTCTTCTTGGTCAACGCCATGGCGTATTTGGTCTCGGTCAGCCACACCTCTTCACTGGCTTCCAGGAAGAGTTGCAGGTCCGTGCTCGTTTTCAGGGCAGGGTGCTTGGCAACACGATTGATGAATTCGTTGAGGGATCTGCGCCTGTCCTCGATGAATCCAGGACTGAAGCGGAACTTTTCCACCGCGCTTTTCTCGGGGATGGGCGGGACGATGATGCCGGCGTTTTTTTCCGCCAGCCTTCCGCTGAGCCATTCGAAATCGCTGTACCTTCGGATGACGGAGAATTGGTTGTACTTGTACTGGGAGAGGTTGGTTTTCGTCGTGACGCGGTACGAGATGTACGCGTGGACCCCTTCTCCTTGCTTGACCGGATCCGACACCGACACTTCGAGTTCTCTTCCATCCGTCGCCTCGTCGTCACCTGCGCGCGGTGGTGGTGCGTCGACCTGTCATCCTTGGCGTCAGTATTACGGGATCGTTTCGAAGGCGGAACGCAGGCTTGTTCGTTTACCACCACCTTCGCTTCCTTCGTGTGTTTCTCTCCGTTCTCAGGCCACTCGTTTTCCCCTTTGGATTCGCGGGTCGCGTTGTCCCCTCTCCATCCAACCTAGGAATTCTCCACCCCGCCATTTCCCCTCCCGTCTCCTGCTTCGCTCCCTTCCTCCTTACGCTCGCGGTGGGCGACGCTTACGGGTTGCGAAAGGGTGTCCATGCTCGTCCGGTTCCAGCGTCGATGCGACCTTTCTCCCGTGTCCTTTCCTGTCCGGACTGGTCCTGGTTCTCGTCCCCATCCGAGCCCGATCCCCTCCCTTTGAATGGAAGGGTTGAACCCGGTTCGGTTCCCGGACAGACCCGAAGGTTGGGGAGGTGGACCTTTCTCCCCTCCTCGCCCCAGCGGGGAAGGAGGGATCGACGGTCCATGCGGTCTCTGGGACGGTCCACGAGACGGGAGGGGGGAGGACGCGAATCCTCCACGGCACGCGGTCGTCGGATCCCCCTCCCGCCGCATTCCTCCCCTCCCCTTTCGGAGCGATTCGATCCGACACCGAACCCCCCGGTTCCTCGACGCCAACTCCTCCCTTCCCCCGCCCTTCCCCGTCCACCCCTTCCACCCGGCGTCCCTCCCGGCCGCGTGCCGACGAGGTCCCACCCCCCGCGGTCCCCCTCCCGTCCGTCCTTGGAGTTTACGATCGAGTTAACCTGGTGCAGTCGGATCGGACGCGCTCAGGCGCGCCGAAGCGCGCGCCTGCTCCTGCTTGCGATGCTGACCAAGGTGCGTTCGTGGGAGGAGGGGAGGGAAGGAGGAGGTGGAGAGGACGTGGAAGGACGCGGCAGTGGAAGGGAAGAGACGCACGCGACGTGGAGGGGGGAGGAAGGGAGGGATCCGATCGGAACGTGGGGATGGACCGACACCAAAGCACGAAAGAAGGGTTTGAAGAGAGAAGCGACACGGCGAGAACCACGTCGCGAAAAAAACGACGTGGTGGAACGGAAGATACGCCAACCACGCGTCTCGAAGGAAAAAAAACGTCAATGACAGTAACAGCGAGGAGAGAGGGGAGACGGAGGTCGGAGGAGACGGGACGACGAAGTTGGGCCTGGACGGAGGCGGAAACGAACGTCGATGCAAAGAAGCAGTCGCTGACGATACACGCCGCAAACATGGACATCGAACACGTCAAGTTCGAGACCAAGTCGAATCGTGTGAAAGGCTTGGCGTACGTAGCGATGCGACGGACGTCCCGCTCGTTCGTCCCCGACCGTT
Organism: Picocystis sp. L7; assembly: GCA_020975725.1. Taxonomy (NCBI): domain Eukaryota; kingdom Viridiplantae; phylum Chlorophyta; class Picocystophyceae; order Picocystales; family Picocystaceae; genus Picocystis; species Picocystis sp. L7. Next base: position 518,136 of record QXJR01000004.1, read on the forward strand.
CCAACAACACCCGACTTGGAAAGCCCAGGGAACTGACGCGAAGTCGATCTCGTTCGCTGCAGCTTTCATCCAAGGAGACCATGGATCCTCGCAAGCTTGCACAGTGGAGTGATCCAGCTGTGGGACTACCGCATGGGAACGCTCATCGATCGATTCGACGAGCACGATGGCCCTGTGCGGGGGGTCGACTTTCATAGAACCCAGCCGTTGTTCGTGTCTGGTGGAGACGATTATAAGATCAAAGTCTGGAACTACAAACTTAGACGCTGCCTGTTTACCTTGCTTGGCCACCTGGATTACATCAGAACCGTGCAGTTCCATCACGAGTCTCCGTGGATTGTTTCAGCATCGGATGACCAGACTATTCGGCTCTGGAACTGGCAAAGTCGCACTTGCCTTGCCGTGCTCACGGGACACAACCACTATGTGATGTCAGCCAGCTTCCATCCGAAGGAGGACCTCGTCGTTTCTGCTTCCCTCGATCAGACTGTACGTGTCTGGGATATTGGCGGCCTGCGGAAGAAGAGCGTGGCCCCGATGGAAGACATTCTAAGGATCCCACAGATGAACGCAGATCTCTTCGGCGGCGGAGACACCTCGGTGAAGTACGTGCTAGAAGGGCATGATCGCGGTGTGAACTGGGCATCCTTTCACCCCACCCTCCCTCTGATCGTCTCAGGGGCTGATGACAGACAAGTCAAGCTCTGGCGCATGAATGATACTAAAGCATGGGAAGTGGACACACTGAGGGGTCACGTCAACAACGTCTCATGCGTCATTTTCCATGCAAAGCAAGACATTATAGTATCAAACTCGGAGGACAAGAGCATTCGGGTTTGGGACATGTCCAAGAGATCTGGCGTGCAGACCTTTAAACGGGAGCATGATCGTTTCTGGGTCCTTGCAAGCCATCCAGAACTGAATGTTTTGGCTGCAGGTCATGATAGCGGAATGATTGTCTTCAAACTGGAACGGGAGCGGCCCGCATATGCATCCTACGGGAATTGCCTGTACTACATCAAAGACCGCTACCTGCGCTGCTTCGAGTATTCCACTGGCAGAGATAATCCGCTCATAAGCATCAAGCGGGCAGGACCGGGCGTAAATCAAGGGCCAAGGAGCTTGACCTATAATCCAGCGGAGAATGCGATTTTGGTATGCTCAGATGCCGAGGGTGGTATATATGAGCTATACAACATCCCCAAGGACAGCAATGGTCGAGGAGACGTTCAGCCCGATGCTATGAAAGGCTCTGCTAGTTCCGCAGTTTTTGTTGCCAGAAATCGCTTCGCTGTCTTGGACAGAAACTCATCCCAGATCCTCATCAAGAATCTGCAAAATGAGGTGACTAAAAAATGCTCCCTCCCTGGTTCTTCAGTGGACACCATTTTCTACGCTGGAACAGGAATGCTCCTTTGCAAGTCTGAAGATAAGATGATTCTCTTCGATGTTCAACAGCGTAAGTCGATTGGTGAAGTATCGGCACCAATGGTCAAATATGTGGTGTGGAGCGCTGATATGAGCAATGTTGCACTTCTTAGCAAGCATGCCATTGTCCTTTGCAACAAGCAGCTGCAGCAAACCTGCACTGTGCATGAAACTATCAGGGTCAAGAGTGGAGCATGGGACGATAATGGGGTATTTGTGTACACCACCTTGAACCACATCAAGTATTGCCTTCCCAACGGTGACAATGGGATCATCAAGACTTTGGATGTCCCTCTTTATGTCACAAGAGTATTTGGGAGTATTTTATTCTGCCTGGATAGAGAAGGGAAGAACCTGCAGATTCCATTGGATTCCACGGAATACCTCTTCAAGCTGGCCCTCTTGAAACGCCAGTTTGACCAAGTACTTGGAATGGTGAGGAGTGGTCAGCTATGTGGTCAGAGTATCATTGCGTATTTGAAGGACAAGGGCTTCCCAGAAGTTGCCCTTCACTTTGTTCAGGATGAAGCATCAAGGTTTGATCTGGCCGTTGAATGTGGGAATATTGAGGTGGCTCTTCAAGCAGCTCAGGCCATCGATAAGAAAGAGACATGGCACAGACTTGGTGTTGAGGCGTTGCGACAAGGGAACTACCAGATCGTAGAATTCAGTTACCAGAAAACGAAGAACTTTGAACGTCTTAGTTTTCTGTATCTAATCACAGGCAACCTCGAAAAGCTCAGCAAAATGCTCAAGATCGCAGAGATGCGGGGTGATGTGATGAGCTGCTTTCACAATTCCCTCTACCTCGGTGATGTGCGAGCACGAGTACGTGTGCTGGAAGATGCCGGCCTGCTGCAGTTAGCATATTTGACGGCCAAAACGCACGGGCTGGTCGAAGAGGCCGAGAAGATAGCTCCTGAATTGGAAGGAAACGTCCCGGAGGTGCCAGGAGGAAAGCTAATGCTTCCACCGCAGCCCATAGTGAAGGAAGAAAATTGGCCCCTTCTGTCAGTCAGCAAAGGAATGCTTGATGGTATATTGGCAGAGGATAGTGCAGCCTATGAAATTGATGAGGAGGAAGTGGACGCCGCTGGTGCTGCATGGGGTGAAGACCTTGACCTACCTGGCCTGGCAGACGATGGTGAAGACGAAAGCCAAGATATGGCAGATGCAGAGGAGGGTGACGAGGATGAGGACGATGGGTGGGACATGGAAGATTTGGAGCTTCCTGCAGATATAGCCAGTGGAGAGACCGACATGGCAGTAGATGTAGGCAGGGACCAAGGTCCTTATGTTGCTCCATCGCCTGGTGTCCCAGCTGTGCAAAAGTGGGTTCAAAAATGCTCCGTTGCTGGCGAATTGGCCGCAGCTGGCGATTTTGACAACACGATGAAGCTTTTGAACCGTCAGCTCGGTATTTCACACTTTGAACCATTGAAGCCATACTTTCTGGACGCTGCCAACGGCTCCCATGTTTCGTTGCCGACAGTGTCGGGCATCCCTTCACTAGTTCTTGGTATGGAACGCAACTGGGACGCGGAGGCACCTGCGGGGAGAATCCAGCGCCCGTCCATCCTTTATTCTTTAGATGTTTTGGAAGAGCAGCTAAAGAAAGGCTACAAACTAGTCACGGAAGGCAAGTTTGCGGAGGCACAAAAGGTATTCACAACCATCATCCATACCATCCCCTTGCTGGTTGTTGAGACACGCAAGGAGGTAGATGATGCAAAGGAGCTGTTGCGAATATCTAGGGACTACCTGATTGCGCTGCGGGTGGAGCTGAAGAGGAAGGAGGTGAAGGACGACCCCAAGCTGGTAGCCGAACTGGCCGCCTACTTCACTCACTGCAACCTCCAACCGATTCACTCTTCACTGTCGCTGAGATCTGCCATGTCGATCTTCTACAAGCTGAAGAACTACAACACAGCGGCAACGTTTTGCAGAAGGTTGCTGGAGCTGAATCCTCCGTCCAAGATTGCACAGCAGGCCCGTCAGGTGCTCCTGGCCTGCGAGAAGACCCCCAGCGACGCAGTTGCGGTGGATTACGATGCCCGCAACCCGTTTGACATCTGCACCTTGACGTACAAGCCCATTTACCGTGGCAACAAGTATGCGGAGTGTCCGTTCACGGGTGCTCGTTTTGCTCCCGAGTGCAAGGGTCAGGTTTGTCCATTGGGTGGCCTGACCCGCATCGGTGACGAGGGAACCGGTCTCGTCTGCAGTGCATCTCAGGTCCGTTGACCGTGTGTAGTCTACTACCCATGTCTTCGTCGTTTCCCAACTGTCCCTCTCCTACCCCCCCCCCCCTGTCCCTGTCCCTCTCCCACCTCCCATCCCAACTGTCCCTCTCCTACCCTCTCCCCACCTGTCCCCATCCCTCTCCCACCTCCCACCCCACCCGTCCCGTGGCGATCGAATCCGCCCCTGTAGCACCCATCTCTTCGTCCACCCCCCATGGAACTGGGTGGGTCGGACCTTTCGAGGGTGCGGTTCGTACGAGGTCGGAGGCGGTAGCAGGACGCTTCCAGCGCAACACACGAGAAGACGCGTCCACACGTCGGATTCGGGGTCCAGAAGCGACACAGAAGAGACCAAGGAACCCACCGCGAAGGGGCCTGGAAAAAAGGGAAGGAAGGATGGAGGGACGCGACCGACGGAACGGTGAGAGAACTTACGCACGACGGTTCGGAAAACGAGACATGGTGTCCGCCGCTGCTGGCGTGGCGATGGCCGTCGTCACCGCCATGATTTGGAGACCGGCCGAAGCACTCCTGGGAGCAAGAGCACCCAACGATCCCATCGAAGCCGACGAGGGAGATCGACGCCTGCTGGTGATGTCTGCGAGGATCATGGACGACTCCTACCTCGACGGGAACGAAACCACGTTCGACCGTCTCTTTGGGGACAGCGGACTCGCCTCGTCCGCAGAGATGGTGATGTATTGCCCCTCTCCGAACAGCCCGGACTTCATGTTCGCCTCTCTGTCGCGGGTGATATGGCCGTACGTGTGGTATGACAACCTGGCGTACCCGCTGGGGGTTTGGGATACGGACGTATACTCCGAGCAGCTCTTCTGCATGGCGTGGGAATGCGACTTCCTGTGTGGATTCATGAGATCCGTGCCAGACCCAGATCGAGACGATTACATGGGCGGTACCATCATTCGGCTGCAAGATTTTGCATCGTCTAGGGATGCAATGTACGAATTCGTGGGAAGAGGAGGCGACGTCCATTTCAAAGCTTCCATACGTTGTGACGAGTGCCATCTACAAGCTAGGGGACTTCCACCACCGGATGAAGACGAGTCCGACTTTCCGCCCACACCCCCTGCAGGAGGTGTAGTCGATGAGCCCACCATGCCCCCGTCAGGAGACGAAGAAGAACAACTGGCTTCTCGATGCGAAGAGTTGTGCACTCAAAACTTGTCAGGTTCGTTGGAACAATTCATGCTCCAGTGCATAAGAGCATGCATAGAAAATGGTGCCAGCTTGGAAAACTTGCAGGAGTTCATGTCTCTATTACCCCCAGAACAAGAGGACATAAGCAACACCCCATCAGTTGAGGCACCTGCCTTACCCCCTCAAAGTGAAGAAGAGCTGGAAGACGCTTGCGAGGAGTTCTGCAGGGAAAATTTGCCCGGCTTTACCCTGGAAGTGCTACTGCAAAGATGCATCGAGGAATGTGTCAGCAGGGGTGGGGATATAGAACTTGCAGATATACTTGATTCAGGTTTTCAACCATCCCCACAGTCTGGCATGATGCCAGAGCCCCCGATCTTACCTCCAAACCCTCCCAATTTGCCACCGGTTGAAGATGAAGCGCCAGACTCAGAGGTGCTGGAAAGCTACCCTGAACCAGCACCAGTAGAGGAAGAGCCAGACATGGATTTTTTCGATGATGCTCTTGCACCACAGGTAGAAGTTCCTGCCCCAGCACCTCTGGAAATGCAGCCAGACATGGAACCGCCGCTTATGGATGCAGACGCATTTCCTCCTGCTCCTTCCGCAGAGGAACCAGAATTCGAATGGGATGCGGTAGATGCTCCTCAGTTGGGCGAAACGGATGGTGAAGCTACTGCACCACAGCCGCAAGATATTGACGACTCCCCTCAAGATGAACCTGCTGCAGAGTTTGAAGGCCCTAGCATGGAATGGGACGAAGTGCCCCAACCAGAAGCAATTTCATCCGAGATGGAGTCTGCACCATCTGTTTCTGAGAACGAACCTGTTGAATTAGAAGAGCCTCAGGCTGATATGTATTGGCCTCCAACTGCTGCACCCTATGAGGAAGTTGAAGAGCAAATGCCTGAGCCACAGGCAGATGTCTACTTGCCTCCAACCGCTGCTCCCCATGTTGAAGACGAGGAGAGCTCGCCAGAGCCACAGGCTTCAGCATTAGGATCTGGGGGGCAAGAGGAGGTCTCTGCCCAAGATAGGGATCAAAACGACTCACAAGATACTCCGACAGAAGACAGTTCTTCAGCAGAAGATGAAAATGGATCTGCACCTTCGGCCCCTGAAACGGGCGATGCAAACATTGACACATCTCCGCCCGTTGGAACTTCTGTTCCGGGGGAGAGTGAAGAAGGATCAAGCAATTTCCCAATTTGGGCACTCGTATTGATCGGGGTGGCTGTCCTTTCTGTCTTGGCAGTGGGTACTTTCTTTGTGGTTCGTCACATGAAGAGAAGGAGGGAAAGTCCTCCCAAGAATATTTCTGTGGAGAGTTTGGCTGCACGACTTGCTCGGGTGGGCAAGGAGGGACGTCCTGTTGCTGTACATGCCAGCGATACGTGGTCCCCATACTCTCGCAAGAAGATAGACACCCCGTTCGGTCCAACTGATGTGTAAATGCTCCCCTTGTACTCACCCTGTCTCAGCCATGCCCACATCCTGTTTCAATCCCCTCCTTGCTGATGGGAGCTGTTGGAACGTTGTTACACCAATCTCTATTGGTACTTTGATTGCACGGCCTGGTGTCTGTCAGGTATCGCTGCACACGTTTCCGGCATATCAAGGCTGCTGATCCTTCGGGGCATGAATGACGTCACGGTGACGTTGGATCGAAACTTTTCACTCGATCGACCCTTCGAGAATCATCTCGGCAGGACAAGTGTCGCTGGCAATCCACACGAGTCGCAACGGGAAGGGAAGCGCTCGCAGCAATGTCTGCCATTGCACGGAGCGTCGTAACCGTCCTCTCCAACACCCATCGATGCGCACGTGTGGGTACGGCGCGAAATATGCTTGACCTTCCAGCCAGTCGTGTGGCACATCCATGCAGGCGGAATCCCAGGGTCTCGACGGTGCGCTTGGGAATGATACGCTCGTCTACCAGGATGAATTTTCAACATGCTCGTGCCTCCGCCTCATCCACCGTGGAAAACAAAGTCACCAAAGTGAGTCGGAGCTGCGGCGGCCAAGCGCATTCCTACGTAGAAAGTGATCGATATTCCTCACTTGTCAGAATGTAGATGAAAGGCGATGACGCTAGAGAGCGAAGAGTTCATCTTCTGGCATAGAGCCACTGAAAGCAATCATGGAAAGTGTAGTCCTCTCCATCGATTGTACCCAAAGCTGACCGGTCACACTGCAGGTATTCATTGTGATTTACACCACGTACGGACACACATACCAAATGGCCACGAAGGTGAAGGAAGGTGTGAATGCTGTGGATGGGTGTGAAGCAGTACTTTACCAGGTACAGGAGACCCTACCCCCAGAAGTTTTGGAAAAGATGGGTGCTCCTCCCAAACCCGACCTCCCAATTATCGCGGCAAATGATTTACTTGACGCAGATGGCATCCTCTTTGGCGCTCCCACGCGCTTTGGCATGATCCCAGCCCAGGTGAAGAGCTTCCTTGATACAACAGGAGGGTTGTGGGCGCAGGGTTCCTTGGTAGGAAAACCTGCAGGTATATTCTTTTCCACAGCAACGCAAGGCGCAGGACAAGAGACAACTGCCCTAACCTTTGTGACCCAGTTGGCCCACCATGGGATGATCTTTGTCCCCACAGGTTACATTTCTCCTGCACAGCAGTCCCGTTTGGATGTTGTGGTGGGGGGGTCTGCGTATGGTGCTGGTACATTCGCAGGCAGCGATGGCTCCCGTCAACCTAGCGAAGACGAGCTGATCCGCGCCTACGACCAAGGAAAGTCTTTCGCAGCTATTGCCAAGAAGCTCTCGGTTTGACATCCTTGCTTTCCATGTCATGTACATGGACCTGGTCCTTCTGCTCTCTCCCTCTCCCCCAGTTCTCCCCTGTCCTACCCTCTCCCCCCTCCCATTCTCCCCTGTCCTACCCTCTCCCCCCCCATTCTCCCCTGTCCCACTATCCCCTGTGTTCACTCACTCGTTCCCCCTCCCTTACTCGAGGGTTCTCTCTGGTTCTGTCTGTGGTTCGGGATTGGGTCACGTGGGAGGAAGGGGGGAAGGAGGGGAACACGTCAGCATATGGGGTGGATACGACGTATCTTCTCGTGTCGGAAATGGGACGGGCAGAAACGCTCGAGTCGAACGCCACACGCCGTGCAAGCGCCATGGAAGCCGCCAAACGCATCCTCAACCCCACCAAGTGGAGCCCCCCCGCCTCGCCCAGAAGCTCCGAAGAGTCGCTGGAAGACGCGACGGAATGGGCCAGGAAAGGACAAGAAATGAAAGCCATGCACACCCCCAAAGGACCACACGAGGAAGCCGCGGCGCAGGAGAAGGCAGTCAGGAAGAAAAAGAAATTCCAGCAGTACCTCAAGGAAATGCTGTACGTTGCTGCAACTCAAGATTAGTCGGGATTTCATCCGACAGGGATGCGTTTGTGGTACAAGGTAGCCCGTGATTGCGTCTGGCAAAAGGGAAGTTTATCGCACTCTCTGCCCTTCAAGACATGGTATGTACATTCAAGATATCTCTAAGAATACAGGATTGCCTGCGGATGCCCATTTCAAGCATTACTTTCTGTTCGCAAGCAACTCCTCTGCCTCATGGCTAGAGGATGGAGCTGCTGGCCCAGTCCATCAGCCAAGCCTTGAAGCAGTTGCAACTTGTGTTTAGTCGGTCCCCGGTTGTTGTCTTGTACAGTAGATGGCGGTGCTTGCCTGCATGCTCTTCAGCTCGGAGCTTTGTTCGAACAGGTTGAAAAGAACACCACTTGTAAGTTTGTACCCATACATCCCTCAAGGTCTGCCTTTGGAGAGGAAATGCCCGTGCCATGCGGTCATGTTCCATCCTCGCCTTACTTTGGGGTTGTTTGGTTTCCTGGTACACAAAGACTCCCTAGTTTGCGATGCGTGACTCAGATATCGCATGGTCGATCATGCTGGTTCCCGGTCCCGTTCTACGGTCGTTTCATGGCTCAGTGCCTTCTCTTCCCCATCCACCCAATCGTGTTGCCACTCGCCACCGTTCGACTGGGCTGGTTCAGATCCTCTTCGATTTCGTGTGTCTCCTCCTTCCTTTTCAAATCACCACCGTCCTCTTGCGTCTTGTGATATTTGCAACCATCCATTCAACCATGTCCAGTTTCTCCCTTGCGTCCTCTTCCCATGAGAGAAAGGGGTTTATTTCCCTTTCTTCAGGAGGGCGAGACGGGCTCCCCTTCCTCTTCGGCGAAGGGTTATTCGTACCGGATCGGTCGGAGGACGTCGGTTGTTGTGCCTCGACCCAGGCCACGTACCGACGGTCAGGCATCGAGGCGTCGGACCGACGTTCATGGCGGTGATGGACGACGAGGCGGACTTGGAACAGCGATTGGATCACATCCTCTTGGACGCAGTGGAAGAGGAAGGACGAGTGATCGATCCAGATGAAGGTTTTGGTGGGAAAGGAGACGCGCCTGAAGCTGTTTCGCCATCCACGTCGACCGACGGCAACCAACGGCCAGGACTGCAGGACACCGTCACGGAAGAGGGAATATGCAGCGTAGAACACCGTCAATTGATCCACCAGATGTTCGGAGACGTCAAAATAAAGACGAGGAGTCGTAATGCAGAACAGCAGGAGAAACAGGAAGCTCGATCCAACCCTCCAGAAAGAGACAAGGAGGATGTGCTGGTTGGACTGTCCAAAAGCGTGAAAGAGCTCCAGGAAATGGTGGACGCAGAGGCGATCAAACCTCGCCTGGATGACGGGGAATATTGGAACATACCTGAATCATTTGAAGACTGTTCAGGTCGTTTAGAGGACAGAGAGAGCGGTGTGCATGGCCAGCGGGTTGGCGAACAGGTGCTCGAAGAATGGCTGGGTCTTCATCATGTTTGCAATCTCCCATCTGTGCGACAGGTGTTCCACGGAGAGGTATCCTCACTTGCTGTGCAAGGAAGATTCGCAGTTGTGGGTACTACGCAAGGGTACATCACTCTCGCATTTGAGAAACAAAAGAGAGACGAGGAGGATCCTCTAGTGATCGAGAAAAGCCTCGTTGGCCAAAACCCAGCTTTGAGGTTCTACCCTTGCAAACTTCCCGTCACAGCAGTGGATGTCAGCATAGAATTGAACATGATTGTCACTGGTCACTCTGATGGAAGTTTGAATATCTGGGATCCTCATCGAGGAAATAGTGTGAAGGAGATAAAAAAGGAACACGATCATGCCATCCTCTACTGCAAGTTCATCACAGGCCCAGTTTGTCAATTGGTTACCGTTTGCACGACTGGAGTTATGCATCTCCATACCATTGTTCACATACCTTTCATTAAAAAGATTACAGTGAATTCACGTTGCTTATTGGACGGGAAGAGACTGGGTGCGATTTTCAGCCTAGATGTGTTGTCACGGCCAAACTCTCAGCAAGAGCCCCAAAATCAGGAGGAAACTAGATCGATGCGCACACTGACCGATCGCACCCAGCACAGGGGACCTTCCACGCTTCTTTCTTTGCTTACTTGCGATAAGATTATCATTGTGCAGATATCCCCGAACATCAGCATAGTAAAGGAATTGCCATATGCTGGTGGCTTCAAAGTTTGCGCCGAGGGCCCCCTGCCATCGTGTTCTTGGAAGCCCTTTGATAAGACAAGTCGGTTCCCTATTCTTGCTGTTGTACTGGAGAAGAGGATGCAATTCGTCTACTTTTGCGAGGCTTTGGCATCAAAAGAGCATTCAAAATCTATCGATTCGCTGTGGTCCGACTCATTGGCATGGGCTGCCACTGAAGTTCAATATTTAACGAACGTGGCACTTCTGGTCGGGTGGGTTTCACATGGTAGGTGTTGTGTTTTAGATGGTGATGGTAGAATTATGATCTATGCACCTTTGATCGCAGATGATCCTAGCACAAGTACACTTCAAATGCCGCTTTGCATAAGCCAGAATATTTCAACATTGAAGGCGTTACCTGTCTATCATCAGTGCTTTCTGAAAGAGCTTGGGTATGCTGGTAAATGGTATGGAGGGTGTTGTGTAAGCTGGGACAATGGGATTTTCCTGGGTTCAGGACAAGGTGACGTGCATCTGTTGAAGGCTTTCAGCCTGGAAGAGCATATGGTCATTTTGGGAGGGCAAGGCAGGTGGGCAGATGCTCTTCATCAGGGTGCACGTGCACTGAAAACCAGACATGCGAGTGCTGATGTCGTTCCACCTTCAAAGGCTTTGGTTCAAATTACCTTGTTTATTATGAATCGTTTCATCGATGAACAATTTGAAAACCATGGACCTAACAACATGGCAATGCTACAGCTTGGGCAGGTCTGTTTGCAGGTCATTGTTTCAGTAGGGCGTGGTGCTGATTTAATCAGCATCCTTTTTGATAGATTCAAAGGTGAAGGGAAAATGTCTGCTTTTTTATCGTCATTGGAACACTTTGTCTTGAACGATAGACTGCAAGAACTACCGCCTGAAATCGTGCAACATCTGATTGAGGAGCTGTCATCTAGGGACCAACCATGGCGTATAGAGGAATGTGTCATGCACTTAGAAATTACTTCGTTGGATCTCAACCAACTGTTTGGGCTATGCAAAAAGCACAAGCTCTACAACACAATGATATACCTTTATCAGGAGGCCCTTAACGACATTCTGACCCCGTTGGTGACCCTATTTCTTGAAACGACCCATGCTTTTGGAGAGACCAAGGCAACCTTGCAAGGTAAAATGTACAGTTATCTTGCTTGCTGTTTGTATGGTCAATTATACCCTGCATGGAGAGGCCCCATAGCCAATGTTCCATGGGCCAAGGCCGAAATCATTGCCCTTTGTCTTTACTGCAGGATCGCTGGCTCAGAGAGTAGGATTCTTGAAGAGCTTATCCACTTAAACAGCCCCTGGACCATCGGGCTGTTGTATGTTGCGTTTGATAGCTGGGACAGTACTGAGCCTGAGCTAGTTGGCGTCCTGCGAAAAGCACATTTGGCAAGTTCAGTAGAGCTACATGGGAACTTGGAAGGACAGAAATCTGTTTGCCAAGCAGTGTCAAACATCGTTGCTGAAACACTTACAGACTTTGGTGGTGAGATTGCGGACCTGGACCTGGAGCTATGTAAGATCGAGTTTCTTCTTTCCTTGCGGGCTTCAGAGAGGATTGTTATCTCGCAGGCCGCATACAAGCATATGGAGACGCTTTTGAGACAGCTAATAATGCGCAGAATCCACAACACAGGCTGTCTTCTTGAGCAATTACTTGTGCAAGTCTTGCGCTTCTGGGAACCAGATCACGATACCACTGTTAGAATTGCTGAGTTTGCAAATTTGAACCATCTCTACATTCTTGGGGCATACATGTCTTCCGCAGAAAAAAAGTATGCTGAGTCACTGCTGCAATTGCTGCAGTCTTCTGATCAGGATGCTGTCTTTTCGTATCTAGAGGACACTCTTTCTGGAGCAAAAGAGCACCCAAATAGTGTCGCCGTAACCCCTGTTAGCAATGAGGATAAAGATACTTTTATGGACGCTGTATTCAGTGTTGCAGAGCCACTTGTCAACAGGAACATCTACAGGACTGTGAAACTGGTTTGTGCTTACCTACCTGACCAAATTCTCGGGATGATCCACGCCCTCTCTGATGCACAGCTCTTGCAGTTCCGATTCCTGGATACTTTGATGAAGGAAGAAATTGTTCTGGCTTCTGAGCTACTAAGAGGCAATGTACAGAGCGGCCTAAACATTCTGATGCTCTACATGAATCTTTTGTGCAAGTTTCAACCTGATGCAGTCTTGGGGTTTTTGCAATCGAATGAGGCGGTTCAGATTGATGACTGCCTAAATGTTTGTCGTGAATATCAAATCAAGGATGCCGAGGCTTTCATTTTGGAAAGGATGGGGCAGATGATGGACTCCCTGCTTATTCTTCTTGCTTTTCTACGGGAAGCTAATTGCATCTTTGTGTCAACCGTTCTAAAATCCTCCACTGCCATAAGTGTGTGCCATTGGCTCCCCCCTGAGGATAAGGAAGACCACATGGCCCTTCTGGTTCAAGTTGATGCATATGGAGCATCAAACGACCTTCTCAATGTCAATAATGCCTTGGATCAATGTATATCGTTTTGCCAACGTAACGTTGGGAAAGTTCAGAAGGAAGAAGGAACCATGCTTTGGTTCACTCTTCTCGAGAGTCTTATTGTTCCCATGCAACATCTCAAGCATGCCAAATGCAAGATAAGACAAGACGACGAAGAAGAGATCAGCAAATTATCATTGCTTCACTTTACTCATACAACACTAGTTTCAAGAGTAATGGTTCACATGGCAGGATATGTACCACTTCAGCAGATATTGCAAGGAATTCTCAGTAGGTATCGTTCGAGTGAAGTAGGAGACTTCAGGTCTACTTTGGTTTCATTGTTGGAGGCATGTAGTTATGAGCACGCGATACTAAGGCAAGCGAATAGGCTGGTTCTTGACAATGCGTTTGAAGAGGTATTGGAGCTTCTCAGACTCAAGTCGTGCGGGCTCCCTGGACGAATAGTGGGTGGAAACTCTACAGGAACTATTGAAAGTTCTCGATCTCCAGGACCCTCCTCTTTACAATTGTTTGATGAGCTTTGGCAGTGGAACAGTCCCCAAAACACAAACTTTTCACTCCGTCAACCTGGTATTCTACCACCAGAGCCTCGCTTTTGCGGGAGGATCAAGGAGCGCCTGGCGCAGAACAATGCAATGTCCTGATATGTTGCCCCAGACTCCATTGTAAATTTATGTCAAATAATACTTTGGACCTTGTACCAAACCACGATCGTATGCTGTTGCAGTACTGCGCTCAAGAATCTTCTTGAGCTCTGCCTTGGCCTCTCTGACCGCTTGCTCTGTCTTGCCTTCTATGAGTAAATGCAACTTTTTGTTGTGGAAATTCGCACCAGGCGGAGGGGTTTTACCAGGTGGATAAAACTTGCCTCTTGTTGTGATAGCTGCACCAGTAAAATCACAGATCTGCCGGATAGACTCCTTGTGAGTGACCTTCCACCTCGCATGCTGCGGGAAATCATTGATCTCCAGCTCTACTTCGAAGCCTTTCATCTTGCCATCCATGGTAGGTTTATCTGTGACTGCCGACATGGCAGGTGCCTGCAAGGCAGCCTGACGTTGTGCAACTGCGGCTGCAGCAACCGCCGCAGCACGTCGGACAGCATCAGCAGTCGAAGGTGGAGGTGGCTTTTTCGAGTCAGTCTCGGCCCTAGGAAGCTTTGGTTCGTGCACTTGTGCTGGTGCTTTCGGCTCAGCAATTGCTGTAGTGCTCGCATCATGCGATGAATCTTGAGCTCTTTTGTTATTTTCTGCCATCTCCTCAGGGGCAGTTCTTGCACTTTCAGGTGGATGTGATTGAACACCAACAGCTCGGATGGCATTGTCATCTTGAGAATCATCATCACTGCCTTCGAATTCATCATATCCCCTGGCTTGGGCTTTCCGCGCAGCCCGAGTTTTCTCGTCTTCCTCATCATCAAATTTGTACCCTGATCCTCCAAAACCACTGCCGTGTCCTTCCACGGTACCTGCTTTCTTTTTCTGCCAGAAGGTAGTGGCCAAAGCTTGTAAATCTTCAGGTATAGTCTGATGAGACTCCTTCAAGGCCTTCACTAAGTCTGGCGCATATTGTTCCTCATCAGGGGCTATGAATGTAACCGCCAATCCTTTGTTGCCCGCTCTACCAGTGCGACCAACCCGGTGCACATAGTCTTCATGGTGGTTGGGAACATCATAGTTCACTACCAACTTCAAATCTTTCACATCCAAGCCACGTGCTGCAACACTTGTAGCCACCATAATGTTGCACACATCACCTTTGAAGTCTGCAATAGTACTTTGACGGTCGGTCTGTTCCTTGCCACCATGCAAGCTCATGCAGGGGTACCCAGCTTTGAGCAAATCCTTGAAGAGAGAGTCACAACTATCTTGCGTATGCACGAAGATGAGGATCTTGCCTTTTTCGTACCATTCGCCAAGAAGCTCCAACAACCGTAAGTATCGTTCCTGCACTGGTCTCAATTCTACCCGCTGCTCAATGTCTGCATTCACGATGCTTCTTCCACCCACCATGATTTCTACTGGATTTGTGAGTACATTCCGGGCCAGAACTTCCACTTGCCGAGGAAATGTTGCACTGAACATCACTGTCTGTCGATCTGGACGTATGTTCCTGATGATCTTCATGATCTGGGGTTCGAACCCCATGTCAAACATCCTGTCTGCCTCATCTAGCACAAGATATGTGATCCTACGCAAGTTCGTGATCTTCCTGGAAGTTGCCAAGATATCAATCATACGGCCTGGTGTGCACACGACCACCTCTGTCCCCCTTCTTAGGTCGCTGATTTGGTTTGCGACACCACTACCACCAAATACACAAACGCAAGTCAACCCCAAGTGTTTCACAAACATTTTGATCTCCTTCCCGATCTGCTGTACCAGCTCCCTGGTGGGTGCCATGATGAGACCAATGGGCCCGTCTCCGTTAGCAAGTGGTGGCTGGTCCCGTATATGCCTCAGCATGGGAAGCACAAATGCCAGTGTTTTTCCAGACCCGGTCTTGGCAATACCGATGCAATCCCTTCCACTCATGATGACAGGCAGTGCTTGGGCTTGGATAGGCATGGGTTTGTGGTATTTTTGATCCTTGATGATGTCCATAACCTTTGTGGAAAGGCCGCATTGCGACCATGTTCTAACCGGTCTGCAGACGTCTTTCCCTCTCACTTTGATGTTGTCCAATTCTTGTCTCATGAATTCGACTGCCTCTTCGCTGGCCCGTTTCAGTTCCGGCACTTCCCTGTAGAAGTCCTTTCGGAATGATGGATATTCGATCTGGTCGTGATCTACATTCATGAGTTTCTCTATTTTGGAGGACTTTCCAGCCTGCACCTGCCTGGCCCATTCTTCGTCGTCGGAGCTCCCTTGTTCGTTTCCTTCGTCTTCGTCCTCGTCTGCGATGACCGCGAGCGCCTCTTCCTCTTCCATGTTACCAACGTCCTTCGAACGTGCAGCTTTTTTTTCGTCTTCCTTCTTGATCCTCTCCACTTCAGGCATCACTTCCTGCATCATATACTTGTCCAGTGGATCCACATCATCCATCACTTCGGTAGCTTGGTTCCTGTCTCCGACCGTCGTTTTCCGGATTTTCTTGGATCCCGCCACATCCATCCCTTCGTCTTCCGAGTCCACTGCCCATGGCACGTGTCGCTTCTCGGTTCGCGAAACGTTCCGCTTCGCTCTCTTCCACTGCATGGCATGTGCTCGTTGCAACTGCGCCGACGTTGATGTCGTTCGGAAGGGGATCCGTGCCGACGTCGAGATGGAGATGGCCAACCGATGGGAAAGGGAAGTCCTTCCTTTCAACCTACTGGTTCGAACCCGAAAGAACGCCCTTTCGAACCCGTGGAAGGCGAACCCAGAAGCGCGATCACCAGGCCGGGGCGTCCGATGCCCGAACCCGACAGACCCGCGGTTGTTCGCCTTTCGAACCGGGTCTCGATCCCGAACTTTGAAAGGGAACGTCTGGGTCTGTTCCGACCCTTCCCTTCCACCCAACTCGAGGGTGTGTCTGTTCTCGAATGGGGTGTGGTTCAGGTTTCCTCAGCCAGAGCAAGGGGAGGTTGGGGTGTGGAAGGCACCGAAAAAAGGGGTGTGAAGGGGAACGTCCTTCGGACCGACACCGACGACGGCATGGACCACGCCTTAAAGGTGGTGGGAGGATGCACGTGGCCAGGAGATGTCCGACCCATCTGCATGGCCCATCAGAGCAGGAAACAGGAGGTTCTGGTGGGGGATGCCACCGGTAATGTGCAACGGATCCGATGGCAATGGGAAGGGGATGGAGAACTGCACGTCCACCGGAGAGAAGAAAACAAAAACGTAGGAGGGAAGAAAATACAGCACATACTGGTGCTCGATGGAGCACGTGCTGTAGCCATCATGATTAATGGGGAAGTGAATATCTACGACGAAGACATGCTGGAGTCGTACGCACTGCAGGGGGTTCGCAACGCCGCCTCCATGAACGCCACAGAAATGGGGAGAAACAGCACCAGGCTAGCCGTCGTGTGCAAGAAGACCTTGCTTGTTTTTCAAGTGAAAAGAGACAGAGAATTCAAACTGGAATACTCCTCCGAACTTCTGGAAAATGTAGAAAGCGTGGCATGCATTCAAGACGCTGTCTTTGTCGCCACCAAACAGAACTATCTCTTGTGCCAGATCAGAGAGAAAGTTTGCAAAGAACTCATGGCTTTACCATCCGGTAAAGTTGGAAAAGCAATGTTGCATGCCAACAAGACTCTGGAGAGGGCAGTGCTCGTGTCAGAAAGTGTTGGTATACTCACGGACAAGGAAGGACTGCCCATCGGAAGCACACTGCCATTCCCCGTGAATCCAATAGCGATGGCAGACAGCTCGATCTTTTTGTGTGCCGCAGACGAAGCAGGCGTACGGGTGTACGACTGCATAAATTCAAGGTTGGCTCAAAACATTGAATTGCCCATGGGAAAATCTGTGCTCATGGCTACAGACCGGAACAGTGGGATGGTGACTTTGTGTAACCATGAACGTGTGGTGTTTTTGGCTCCTTTGGCACTGGAGGACCAAGTCTGCGACCTTATTGCTCGGCAAGAATTCGAATCAGCACTTTCTATCGCGAAGGTGATGGATGACAGGGCACTTTGTTCATCCTCTTGCTGGCTTGCCGACGTTCAGGCTGAGATTGGGTTGTCTAAATTGGTAGAGCTGGAATTTGAGCAAGCGATGGAACTGTTCAAGGAAAGCACAACTTTTCGTCCCTCCTCTTTATTCCCTCTATTCCCAGAATACACAGATTCTTGGAAATCTTCTGTGGAAAGAATGGCGTACCTGGGGCTTCACAGTCCAGTCTGTGCTTTGGAAGATCTGCTGACGGAGGCTCTGTACTCAAGTGCTGCGCCTTCCATTATCCAAAAGATGATACAGAACAAGTATGCTTCAATGGTAGATATTCAGGTTGAGTTGTTTGATTTAGGACCGGAGGTTGTGAAGCAGAGCTATGCAGTGCACAGCAAGCAGGCAATCGCAAAGTATCTGGAGCATGTCAGGACGTCCATCAATCTTGAGCACAATGAATCCGAGTGTGTCCACACCCTTCTTGCATATCTTTACCTTGATACTGGTGATGTGGCTGGTTTGGAGCACCTGTTCACTGCGGAAAATACCTGCAGTGAGATTCTTTCCACCCGTCTGGCCGAGGAGCGACGCTTTCATGCCCTCGCTTTGCTCCTTCGTTCAAAAGGTAAGCATAGTGATGCAGCAGAACTGTGGGTCAAGCTTGCGGATGGCAAATTGGAAGAAGCCATAGCAGATAATGGTGCGTTTGCGGAGACAGGCACATCTGGGTTCCGTACTATTGCAGCAGAATTTGTTGCGGGGTATTTGGCAGAATCCGGTTCAAAAGAAACAGTCAGAAGTTTGCTGCCTTGGGTCTTAGATGCGGATTGGGAGTCAGGAATGAAATTACTTTTGGAGGATTTATCGATAGAAAGTTTTAGCAGGGAGGAGATCATGACTTTGCTCGAGTGCAGGAATGAAAAACTTGTGTGCCAGTACATGTGTCACCTGGTTGAAGTGGAAAATGTGGATGATCCAGCCCTTCATACAAAGTTGGCCTTGATGCTTGCCAAACTTTCGCAGGAGCCCACTACCAGAGACGAACACATTGGGTCCCCTGACAAGGACAGTGAAAGCCGGTGGGCGAAGGCAAAACTATCGACTCTTCTTGAAAAATCTACCTGCTATGATGTCAAGCAAGTTCTTGAAGTCATACAAGCAATGCAGCTAAAACAAATTGAGGTCATACTGCTAAAAAAGCTGAAAAAGCATAGTAAAGCCCTCCGAATCATCGCACTGGAGCTCTTGGACTGCTCTGCAGCAGAAAAATATTGCAGAGAGCATGGTGGGAGAAATCTTCTCCTGGAGCTCTTTCACCTCTATCTTCACCCAGGGGATCAGCGACATCCAATGTACGAAGCTGCAGCAGGTTTACTGGAACAGTCGGAGCTACAATTCGATCCCAAGGAGTTGTTAGCCGCGTTTCCGCGTTGTTTTCCTGTACAGCAAGCTGCACACATCTTGCACAGAATCTTGCACTCACAGATCTTTTCCTACCACCAAGAGCAGATCGCGTTCAACCTGGCTAAAGCTGAACACCTCAGAAGTTCTTCGGAGAAGTTCCAGGAGGTCTCGCAAAGTATTTCTGTCACAACCAGCAGCAGCTGTAGTTTCTGTTGCAGTAGAATAGACACGAGCATTTTTGCCCTTCTTCCCGGAAACAAGGTTGTTTGCTACAGGTGTTACTCGTCTTTCATGGCAAACTCAGATAGTAAGTGATTTCTAGGCATGCCACATCTGTATATTTGTATTCTGTAGACCACAAGCTCAAGAAAGAGAAGGGTTCAAGGCCTGGATAAGTAGTTCGGAGGTTAGTACACTTTGCAAGGGAGTTGTCAGGACTCTCCACATAGTATGCAAGCCCAGGGCTTCCAAACGTTCCAACACATCCCCTTTGCTACAGTAGAGTTTTAGGATACGCTCGGTGAGGTGGCAAGTATTTCTGTCTGCAAAACCGTGTCTAAATAAAAGATTCCAGTCGGAGGATTGGAGAGATTGGTCCACCACAGTAAAGTCCAATTTGCTGAAAGCTAGCATTGCTGTGCATCTTATATCTATGTCCTTGTCTCTAGCTTTCAGAAACATGACCTGAAGGATTTCCTGCACCACTTTTCGAGAGGCGGTCACTAACCGAGGTTGCTCAAGCATGATCTCGCAACAGGACATGGCCGCACGGCGAACGCGGATAGAAGGATTGTATAGGAGTACCTGTAGGACATGCCTGATGGCCTCATCCCAACAAACTTGCTCTAGATTTTCACAGAGGGGAGCTAATTTTTTCAAGACATCAACCCTGATCGCAAATGGCAATGGTCTCTCCTCCTTAAACAATTGAAGCAACTGCTGAACACCCTGTGCTTTCAATTCTTTATCCTTCGTTGCATCAAGCACAGCAAAGCACACTAGCAGGTTTTTCTTCATATGTTGACTAGACACTTGAGACTGGCTGCTGTATTTGGCTAGCCGTTGTATGAGAAGCGCCCATAGGCCTGTTTCAATGCCTCCGTTTAGGAGGAGCATGAAAATCTTGGAGGAGGAAAGCTGTCCATATTCTACTTCATCGACGAGGAAGTTGACCAAGCTGTGAAGCAATTTGACGCTTGCCAACCGCGAACCTTCCTCTGTGTCAATGGAGTAGACACATGAGTAAACAGAAGCACAAAGAAGGGGAAAGGTAGCTTGGTGGTATTCGTTGGCATCGGTGATTGCTTCAATTGCTGCAACCATCGAGAAAACAACTTCTCTCTGAAACCAGATTCCCGCTCTCCGAATACAAAAGTATAATATTTCTAGCAGCCTGTGCAACTGCTCATCGTTCGATTCTTGCGAAGATAGGTGGTGATAGATGGTTATGCGTAGAACTCCTAGCACTACCATCTTGTCCGCTGTTTCTAGGAGGCTTGGGAATGCGCATGCAACCCTCAGCAGCTCGTTCAAATGTCTTTTAGTACCACGAATATGGATAAGAGGGGCATTCATAGCTGCAGAAGCAAGCTTTTCGAACACCATCCTCCAGGAGCGGACACAAACTTGCCGCAGCTCTTCCTTTTTGTAATCAGACTTACTTGCGGAACAGATCAACTGCATCGCTTTCCACGCCGTATACCATGCGGTAGACACGGACATGCATTTTCCATTCGATCCGGGTTCTAGAATGGCTTGGAGTGCCTCTACGAGCCTGGTCTCGAGCTCTACCATGGTATCTTTCCAGAAGTGGTGGGATACCTCCTTCAACATTTCTGGTTCGTACTTTCCCATGGCATCCCAGATCATGTGCCAATCCACCTTCCCTCCACGCATGATTTCCAGGGCTCTATTCAGGCCACGCACCGCCTCGTTCGTTCTTTCTTGTCCCGCTTCCATCGTCTCTTCTGCCATCGTTCATTTGTTCGTCTGTTGGAGTTCGTTTCGAGTTCCACCACTCCCCCCACGTCCAAGGAAGAAAGGGGGCATTGGTTCCCGGGTGGGAATTCCTCGGACGGACCAAAGCACGGCAGAGCACGGCGAACGTTGGTCATGGAAGCGCATGCAGAGGACGAAGGGAGGGAAAACGCGGATGCATTGGTGCGTGGCGGATCAAGGGAGGTGGAGGATGTGCAAGAAGAGATGAAACGCGTTCGAGTCGGATTGGGTGGCGCGAGGAAGACAAGGAATGGAACGACTGACCAGGAGAGGGGTGGCAGAGGATCAACTTCAAGCTGCACCAAGAAATGGTGAAGAGCAACCTCTTCCGTTCGGAAAACCTGTACACCTCCTCGCACATGATGGAAGAAAAACAAAAGAGCGTCGTCATCCATGAAGGGACGATGTGCCAATTGTGCCACTCTCGGATCGGAAACAGCGTCTTCGCCGTTCTGCCGGACGAACACGTTGTCTGTTACCGCTGCTACGCCGGACACATCAGCAAGCGGAGGTAAACGAGACTGCCTTTCTCCGCTTCCGGTATCGGGAACTCGCACGTCCTGCGAGGAAATGAAGCCAGCTGAGAAACAAACAATGTGGAGGAATCCCTTTATTATCATATCTAGGCTACGACAACCCGTCAAGCCTGCTCAACCACCATCGTTGGCACGATTCTCCTTGGTTCTGTCTTCCGTGGTATCTCTGGATCACCTGCCTTGGAAGCTGACTTTTCTATGTTTTCTGCTACTTTGGATGTACCAGGCACCGGGACGGGTGCAGGAACTGTTGCAATATGCTGAACTGCTGCTTGGTTGATCTCACTTTCGGGAGTGGCTGCATCTTCCTGAAGTTGCTGATCTTTGAGTTCGGCCTTGTCTTCTTCCCTCCCGTTTTCTTTTCTTCCAATTGTCTTTTGGCTAGCCTCATAGAGAGACATAGGGATTCTCTCCAGAACTTGCTCTGGTATATCCTCTGGGGACATCGCTTCGCCCAGTTCACCAGATTTAAAGGTCACAATGGAGCAATATCCATCGTGTGAAGAGAAGGCTAGGCATCGTCCATCTGGAGACCATGCCAGGTCAGTGATTGGAGCATAGTGCATGGCTGAGAGCATGGCAAGCGGTGAGCTTTGTTGGGTGTCGTATAGAAGGATGGTGTCGAGTGTTGCAGCAGCAAAGACAATGCGATACGGCAAGTCAAAATTTGGACTTGGGGGCTGATCCTCCTGCAATTTGAAAAGAACTGGGCAAAACTTAACTCCTGTCACAGGCTTTCCAATCCCTGGCAAGTGTACCACTGGGCGTTTCCACTGACCTCTTCCGTAAATAAAAACTGTACTTGACTGCGCGTTTGTATTTGGTGCTCGAATGATACCTGTCGGCACTGCTAGAAAAGACCCTTCCGGTGACCACGCAAGTCTTCTAAAGAAACTGGAAAGGGAATCCCCATGGAAGAGATTCTGACGCGGCTTCTTTCGCACATGCTCTGAGCTTTCCTCTTTGCCTCCCTCGCCATTGTCCTCTTCTTCCAGTTTGTTCATCACCTGCTGGCAGAAGAAGTCCGGAGCCCCCCCTTTGTCCCCCTTCCTCCCAGTCTTCCTACAGTAGATTCGGCATGTCCTGTCCCCACTCAGCGAGGCGAAAAACTTCCCACATGGATCCCAACTCACTCCCTGCACATAGTGGGTGTGGTCCTCGTAGATTCGCTCCATTTTCCCACCAGGTACATTCCACACAATGTTGTAGTGGTCCACGGATCCAGACACTAACCGAGTCGAATCTGGGGACCAAGATAAGTCCTGCACGTCTTCTTTGTGTCCCCTCAAGACAGAGGCAACCTTCCAGTTTCCAGAGTCTTCTTCTCCGGGTCCTGCTGCTGTGCTTTGTTCGCACGGTCTCCAGAGGAGGATTTCGCCTTGGTCGTCCCCTGAGGCGACTCGTTGTCCAGACGGCGAGAACCTCACCACGTTCACGCTCTTGCTGTGTGCACTGAGGCTCCCAACATGCCTCACCGTCGGTTCTCCATCGTCTTGATCTACACTCACTTCCCACATCCTCACATCGTTGTCTCCTCCTCCAGTGGCTAGGAGGTACTTGTCTCCTTCCTCTGGTTTCACTCCAGCGGCGGGATGAAAATCTAGCGAAAACACCGGCTCTTTCCCATGCCACACGATCTGCACCGTCTTCACCTTCATCCGGATCCTTTCTTTCCGTCCCTGCCGCAACTAATGCTGATCCCTCTCTGAACGACTACGTGGTGCCGACAGGCGTAGGACTCGCACAAACTTGAACGAAAAAAAAACGCGCCAGGGGGAGGATTTCCCGCGACAAATGAGGGGGGGAGGGGACAAAGGTGTGTCTGGCCCCGATGACGGGTACCCTCGGAAAGGGAAATGTGGGGGTGATAGAAGGGGCTGATAGTTGGGCATTCAACCGGGCAGTGGGACAAGTAGCGGGTCGATGTGGCAGGATTCACCGGAGAGCACCATGAACTTGCTTTGCTTGTGGGTTGCACCCAACTGTCCTCCATGACTTCCGGCCGAAGCCTCCTGGGTGCTGCACTCGGCAGGGGCCATTTGCATCGACCAGAGGCGTTCCTCTGCATGCGTGGGGATACCATGGCAACTTCACAAGCCTTCGAGTCGCGGGGCAACTTGCATCGGTACGAGGCCGATCACCAGTACGTTATGTGGGCGTTGCAATGGCAGTCTAGATTCGCGTTGCAACAACCCTTCTTTCGCGTCCATCCCAATCGTGGTCGTCGTTGACGAGCACATTGCTCTTTGCCACGTCCATCTACCTAAACCCTCCAGTTGGGAGACGAGATTGGGCAGGCGCCACATTCTCGATGTCCATGTTTATGGGCCTCGATGCGGTACATTGGCGGACCACCCGAAGGTCGGGGATTTCCATGTCCCGAAGAGGACAACCGACGATCAAGGACACGAACCGTCGAGGGAAGGGACCCCCTCTCGATCCTCTGCGAGGTACGCCTTCGCCACCCCACCCGTCCCCGACCTGGGGAGGCATGTCCCGCAGAGTCCCTCTACCGACTTCCTTCTGCTCCCTGCGTCGGGTCCGTTTTCCTCTGCGGTTCGTGTATCTCGGGGGATGGTATTTCTCGGTTCGTGGGATCGGCGTTCTCGGAGGTGTCGCAAACTCGACACGAACCGACGCCGACGACGGCCAAGGCGAGCAAGGCAGCGACCACGTTCCATTTTGCGACGTCGGAAGGATGGCCACGGCGCTGCATTGGATGGGAAGACTGCTGGTGGCATTGCTGTGGACGTGCTGGATAGCTGGGACGCGAGGAGATGCACCCGCACATACGAACTGGCTGCGACAGCGAATCGACGAGGCGCGGCAAACTCCGCGCAGCAGAACGAATCCGGAAGACGAGGACAGTGGAAGGGCGATGAACATCGAACTGCCGAGCAACGTTACGGAGGACGTGCCGTTCTACTTCGAAATCATCAACTCCTGCGGGCATACGGGACGAAACTTCTTCGCAGCCGTGGCCTACAGACAGTACGTCGACGCACCGGATGGGAAAGCGTACGTGTGGCGTGCGCGGGGCTACTTTCCCATCCCGAGTGGAGACGTGCAGCAACTGCCGTATATGGGATACAATGACATCGCGTACTTGAGTGTCCACTACTTCGAAGGAGGGCAGAAGCAAAAAGTGCGGTGGTCAGGAGAGGTTGCCGTAGAAGAAAACGTGTCCTTCTGTGTGCACAGGGCAGAGAGCTTCGTCAGTGATGAATACGATTTCGGGAGTGTCAAGACTGCAGAAGGTGGACAAACCACCCCTCGCTTATGGCAGCAATGTGAAGGGGTCTATCACTGGGAAAGCTTTCAGGGGTTCAAATTTCCGACCTCCACAGGATCGCACCAAAGACTGCTTGCAGTCACTACCAGCTGCTAGAGCTCCACTCGTCACTCTCAATAATTGCGCTTTACGTTCTGTGGACGCGAAGCAGCGCATTAAACAATAAAGATGCTGGTAATACTTTGCAAAGTTTATTTCTCTTGAAACGTCAGAAGTCCAATTCAACCCAGCTCCTCTGCAACGAGCTTGCCCATCCTTCCTACCAAAACCTCACTGACCGCCTTCGTCACCTCAGAGGGGGAGTATTCTGCTTCAATCAAATGAGTGAGGATGGGCATAAGTTCTGATAGATGCATTTTGAACTCTTCCTCTGCAAAAGATAGCAGGGCACGAAGTACCGCAACCACTAGAGGGGTTCTTGCCGTCACAGTGGCCACTTCCAAACCCTTCTCCTCCTCCTTCGGTAAAAAGTTATCGAGCACCAGCATCGAGAACTGTACAAGACGTTCCTCCACATTGGCATCCTTCCAAATGCTTGAAGCACCTTCTGTCTTCTCGATTGCAAGAGCATGCATGAGGATAGAAAGGTATGCATGAGAAGCCTCGTCTTCAAGCTGTTGCAGCGGAGGTTCAGGAAGCCTCTCTGCATTTGGCAGTTCGGATTCTTCCTCAGCTTCAATGACTCTCGCTCGGAGCACAGCATCTGAATTTACCTTTCTGGCATGTGCTGCGCAGCTGTTGACCACGTCAAGGAGAATATCTACATACTTAGAAGGTATTTCTAGAAAGCTGCCGCCGTAAATCTGACTGATAGTGCTCACAACAAGAAGCTGCGTCTTCGTCCTTGTCTTAACTTCTGCAAGCTTTCGCGCACCTGCACCCAACTTGAGATCCCTGTACTTAGCGCAATTTTCTGTGCCCGATTCGGTTTCTAAGGAGATCCTCCTTGTTCGTGGTTCTGTGAGTATTGCAATGTCTGGAAGTGTATCTGCAGCGGCCTCCTGGAGGGAAGTAAGGACCATTCGCCACTCCTTTTCGTCAAACTGGGAGCTGGATTGCTGCAAAAGCGAAAGATACGAATGCATCCCTATTGCTGCTAATCTCTCATGTGGGCGGCGCACAAAACCAACCAGAAGACTGATCAGTTGCGGAAAGACTTGCTTCAAATAGGGCTGGAACTTGCGATAAAGACTTAACACGTGGTCAAGGCAGTCATTGCAAGTTTCATAGAGCCAAGCATCGATTTCGGCTCGACGCGCAGAGTCTTCAAATGTTGTTGCATCTGTTATTTCTGCTCTCACATGGTCAAACATGGGCAAAAGCACACTGCTAAAAACACGTTCCCAGAAGCCTTCAGTGAAATGAAGACCATGATAGTTCAGGATATCAAAAAGAACTTCAAGGGCACTGTGTCTGATTTCTGGCCGTGGATCGAATGTAAGCTCAGACAATCCAGCAAGGAGAGGAAACCAAAAGAACATGTGAGCTTCTTTTTCGCTGAAAAGAGGACCAGATGCTGCAGCTCTTTCAGGCATCCCGCTCTGTTCCCCATGTTCTATGTTACCAATCTCCCCTTCTGCAAGCTTAAGCGCACAGAATCTCAGGAACGCAATTGCATTCAAGGAAACATCTGGACTGTACCTTGTACTAGTGAAAGCAATCAGACAATTGACGCAGTCCGTGAAAGTATTGACCTCGGTTTCCGTCACATACATGAAGTACTCCCGCACGACTTTTTCAATAGTCTCAAATGCTAGCTGTACGATAGCCTTCTCGCTATCGGCAGCAGCAGTCGTAAACACCATGAACATGCTCTTCCAACCTGATTTAATATTCGACACTCTCGCAAGAACCATTTGGCTGACACAGCGAATCACTAACTCTCTGATCTCAACACTTTTGCTCTTCCTCATCACCAACACAAAGGGGCGAAGGAAGTCATCCTGGAAAGTATAATTAGCAAGCTCGTCCCTCTCTAGAAATTTCATCGCAAGCTGTCGAAGAGAATCAACTGCATACAATGCCACCGACAGATTTGGGTGACATCCAACTTCTGCAAAGTACGGTCCAAGAACTGTCCAAACACGAGACCATACAATGCGAATCCTGTTCATGTTGAATTGAGATATCTCCACAATTTTTGTCAAGCTAAACACACGAGGTGTGTGATGAGATGCTATTTCACGTTGAGATATCATGCACAGTGCTTGAACAAAACGCACGATAGCATCACTGCTGAGATTTCCACTTGAAGCAAACAGACGATCCACCTCAGACGCATCTACAAGATCCAGAATTCCAGGTGGAGGAAGGCCTTGGGAGATGATGCCACTATTCACTCTATCCGGATCGAGTGAATCAAGTGTTGCAACCGCAATGCCAGGAGCTACATGTGACGTATTGGAGCTACCCTTCCTGCTAAGAAGTTTGAAGTACTTCGACCCTCCATTTACCTCTTCTTTAGGGCTTGCAGTCTCAAGATGGTCTGGGGAAAACAGAAAGGCATCCGACATGCCATGTACCTGCTGATGGATGTACTCGAAATAACTCACACTCTCTAGAACATACATCCAAGAGTCTTCAAGCAGGTTACCGTACTCTTCTGCTACCCCCAGGAGTGCCCTAAAGACACCCACATGTTTTGGCAACATCATTTCAGGTGTCCTCATATATGTGAACCTAGAGAGGGCGCTAACAAAGGTGTCTCGTACAGTTTGCATGTAAAGTGTTGCGCTCAGACCAATCACAGCTCGGAAACCTTGGAGGCAGTTCTTCACGACAAAATCGTCCATGCTGTCCTCGAGCAGCATGCTGAATGCAGCCAGAAGAGGGGCCCAGACTGCTTCAAGCATGGGCTTCATATTCTCATAGTTGGTAGCAACATAGAACATAGAATCACTTTTCCCTTCCATCTTGTCCCGAATACTACGAATCACATCATCGGGCATTGCTTCAAAAGATGGGTGCGCGCGCCTACCTGGCAGCAGATTCAAGATTGCATCTACCCCAGCAGGTCCTGGACGCTTCCCTGCCTCAAGATGAGGCCTATATGAGTCTGAGCTCATCTTTATTTCGTATCTGACAATTTGATTGTATAAGTTCTCCAGAAAGTCTTGATTCAAGTCTTCTCCATCATCTATTCCTCTATTGTTTTTGATGAAATCCTCCCTCGACATTTTATGTTTAACCTGTGGATTATGAGCATCAGTGTTCAGCATTATAACACTGTATGAGAGTACATATGCCACATCTGCACTTCTGAATGACCCAGGGTTGCAAGCATAATACCTTTCAGCAAATTTTTCCATCAATCTATCAATCTTCTGAGCTTCTCCTGGCAAACGAAAGCCAGAGAGGAAGTTCCTAATAGCAACATCAAAAGAGATTCCCATGAAGTCAAAGGAGTCCACGTAGGCGTGCATGACAGCTACACATTCATCTGTATGCCCTCCAAGGTACTCGCCTATTTTTGACTTCTCTAGTCCAGGTGTGGCTTGTAGAAAGACTGCAACTTCTGTCGGGCTGTGGCCAACATAGCCTGATTCTTGGAGGGATATCATACCCCTAAGGGGCATATTATTGAAGAGGGAGATACCAGCTTGGTAGCCGAGTTTGTGTGCTCGCCGTTTTTCGATCTCTCTGGTTTCTAGATTTGATGTGCTTCTATGAAGGGGAAAGCCAGCATCTTCTTTGGGTGGGGCACTCCCACCATTTTCACCCGCCTGGAGGAGTTCTGATGCACCTTGGCTTGATTCACTGTCAGGACTTATTTCACTTATTACGGAACCTCTGTCTGCATCCTGCGAAGGTTTCTCTCCGCCTCCATCTTCAGAAGGCCAAGCAAGAAGGCTCTGTAGAATAAGAACCAGGCAGTTCATGGCTTCGTTTCTCAATGCCTTTGCTTGCACTGGCATCATCTCGGCAACTTCAGCAGAATAAGAAAGCCCTTGCACAAGCTGAATAAGGGACAAGACAGTGCGGTCAAACAAGTTGACGGATTCAAGGTCACAGTCATAGTTGACAAAAAAATCCACCAAGGTTTGAGCGTTAGAGCAGACCTTTTGCAGGCAATGGACAACCACTGCTCTGTGCCAGTAAGGTACTCTGGTGCCTGAAAAGTCTTCTAGCTGCTTAAGCACTATGAGCGGGTAAAAGACTCCGATTTCACTCTTTAATTTGGCTCTGAACTTCAGGCAGATCGTAGCAAAAATGTAGTTTAAGACCTTGACCACATCTTTCGAATCTGTTGAGCAGTTTTTAAGAAGAGCCAGGCAAAGGTGCTCCTTCATAGCTTGCACGAATATTTCACTCTCAATGAATTCACGCCCAGCATTCTCAAGAAGGATCCTCAGGAGTTCAAGAGCCAATATTTTACCCTTCATCAAATACGGATCAGTTGGCGTGCTCGGATCTCTGGTCGCCAACTTACACAAGGACCGGAACACGAGAAAGGCATCACGCTGGAGTTCGGTTGCACTGCTTAGATCAACAGGCTCTGGTTCAGAGTCGGCAACTTTCCTCTCTTCCTTATCTTCAAGCCCTTCAAGCGCTCCGTCCTCGTTCAGCACAGGGTTCTGAACCACTTTTCCGCTTATAAACGCATCGTCGTGGATTGTGGCAGGAGGCGCAGCATAAAACGTAGCTTCTGCGTCTGCTACTATGCGATTGATGAAGTTCTGTACAAAGTTTGTGAAA
Source organism: Picocystis sp. L7 (assembly GCA_020975725.1). Taxonomy (NCBI): domain Eukaryota; kingdom Viridiplantae; phylum Chlorophyta; class Picocystophyceae; order Picocystales; family Picocystaceae; genus Picocystis; species Picocystis sp. L7. The sequence continues at coordinate 547,539 of QXJR01000004.1, forward strand.
GGCTGTCTCTCGTCCCCAAAATCTTCCGGGGGCAGCATTTTGGCCACGACCACCGTCTCAATCGGAATCGATGATGAATCAGCTTCCATTCTCTTGAAGACAATGGTGATCATCTGTATTAGAGATGCTTTGGCGGTACTTCGATTGACCTCGCTCTTGGATCCAAGATATACATTGTAGCACGTACGGATAACTTTCAGCAATGCCTCGTCGTGGACTTGAAATGTAGAAGAAGTAACAAGCGTCAAAAGAACTCGCAGGACCTTCAGTTCAATGGCTTCGTCTGGAACGTCGTAACACTGGCATACCAGGTTGATGGTTTCGAAGCATAGGCCATCCTCTTTCAATCCATTGGTCGATCCTCGAAGGTACCCATGTGCTATCAATCTCTGCAACGTATCGAGTGCAGGCTCCATGATTTGCGTTTGACGAGTTTTGCAGGCCAGGCGCAGAGGTACAAAGGCAGAGGATACCATTCCGTCCGGGCTTTCAGGTGGCGCTTGCAGGTCGAGACCTTGATCCTCCCCGCGATCATTGGTTGCGCTGGATGAGTTCACCGACAGCGACTCCATGCTTCCCGGGGTCGATACCTTTCGATTTTCCTCTTCTTCTCCTATTTCGTCCTCCTTTGTTGTCGGGTCGTGTTGGGGATCCTTTCTTGATTCTTCGACGGGTTCTTCTTCTGCTGCGAGAGAATGCGGGAGTTTTGGTTCCTCGACCTCGGCGTGGGTACCTACAACCTCCTGCTTTTCTCTTTTCTCCTCTCCGCGTCCGTCTTGGAAATCCGCTTGAACTCGTTCCATTTCCGACTGGTCGACGTTCTCCTCTTTGCTCGCTTCCATTGGACGCGGAGTTCGTGGCTCGAACGTTCGCGTCTCAAAGCTTGTCTCCCATTCCGCAGCGGTTTCGGTCCTACAGGTGTCCTCCACGACGCGTTTTTTTCCGTCAGGATCGACCCCTAATTCTTCCCTCCATTCACACGTCCCCGAAACGTCCGCTTGGCCTCGAACATCTCCGATTCGCTCGCGTGACGCACCGTGCTTCGTGCTCGAGGTCCAGCCGTTGTGGGACCAAAGCACGATCTCCAGGGAAGGAAACCGACCTCCCCACGCGTCCTCCCTCCCTGTCCCCCCATCCCCACACGAAGACCGATCCATGACCGCGATATTCGCGATCCACGAACGGTCCCCGGAGACCGCGAAAAGACAGGAAGATGGGCGGTCCACGAACGGTCCCTGGAGACCGCGAAAAGACAGGAAAGACCGTCGGGAAGAGGAGGGAATGGGCGAGGGAAGGGACAGGCGGAGAGATGGGAGATGGCGCGTCTCGATTTGGAAGCCGTGCGCACGTGGCCCTGCACGCCCAGCACGGAAAGAGGTGTGTGAGAACGAGGCAGACGAAAGGAAGACATCCGCGGTCGAGAAAGGGGGACTGACCTCGGACAGGACCGATGCGGAACAGGACGTGGGATCCTCATCGACGGACGAGAGGAAGGCGGACTCGTGACGTATACGTGCGGGAGGTCGGTGGTGATTCGGAGTATCGAAGATGACTGTTGGTGCGTGATCTACCAAGAGCATCGTGCAGCACCGACGGTGGCGAGGTTTGCACCCAGCGGAAACCTGGTCGCATCGGGAGACGCGAACGGGAACCTACACATCTGGTCCTGGGAGAGAAACGGAAAAGTCAAGCCCAGAAAGGAGCTGCAAGCCTTGCAAGGGTCTATAAAAGATATAAGATGGTCTCCTGATGGACAGAGGGTTGTGTGCTGCGGGGAAGGGAAACGAACAAGGGCAAGGTGCCTGTTGTGGGAATCTGGTGCCAACCTTGGTGAATTTGATGGGCTATCCAAAATTGCCAACACCTGCGACTTCCGACCAGTGAAGCCATTTTTGATTGTCACTGGTAGCGAGGATTTCCAAATTAACGTGTATGCCGGACCTCCCTTCAAATTCAAGTCGTCCAATAGAGGACATTCGAACTTTGTGAACTGTGTTCGTTTCTCTCCCGATGGAAAATGCTTTGTATCTTGCAGCTCGGACTCCAAGATAATTGTGCATTCTGCAGAGGAGGACCTTGTACTGGGTGAATGCAAGGACGGTGAGAAAGCGCACGGTGCTAGCGTTTACGCAGTGGATTGGTCGAATGATGGACAACGCCTGCTGTCTGCCTCTGCGGATAAGACGGCGAAACTATGGGACATGCGTGAAATAACCGACCCAAGACTGATCCAGACCTTCACCTTCGGTATGGACCCAAGCTTGAATCAAATGCAAGTTGGATGTATCTGCGTCTCCAAGTCGCTGGTCACCGTTTCCCTTGGCGGTACACTGAATGTGTTGGATCCAGGCCAACCTAACGCACCTTGCAAGCAAATAAGAGGACACTGTCGATCAATCACTGCAATTGCTGGGAGCTTGGAGGGGGAATTCTTCTCAGGAAGTTATGATGGACAGGTCTCTGTATGGGCAAACGAAAAAGTGAAGAGCCAGGTGAAGCTCCATACCAACGGAGTTGTGGGCCTGCAAATGCTTGAAGGTACACTGGTGTCATGTGGACTTGATAACGTCCTGGTGTTTAGTAATCACGGATCCAGGGAACTTTCTATTTCATTGGAAGCGGCACCTGTGGGCATGTGCACCTGCCCTAATCAAGAAAACTTGTTTGTACTCACTACCGAAGGGATGGTGTTTGTGCGTGGAAGATCAATAGTTTCTTCCACTCCACTAGGCTTTGATGCTTCTTCTATTGCTGCTTCTCCTGGCGCCAAGGTCGTGGCAGTTGGTGGCAAGGACGGGAAAATACGATTGTTTACACATGAGGATGGCGAATTGACTGGGGAGCCTGTTCTACTAGAAAGACACCGTGGCCAGGTCACGTGCTTGCAATTCTCTACGGATGGAGAAATGCTTGCTAGCGCATGTAGCAATAGGGAAACGTTGGTTTGGGACATGCCTTCCAAATCCATAAAAAAAAGCAGGATGGTTTACCACTCTGCAAGGATCGACTGCCTATCGTTTTCCCCTTCGAACTCGCACTTGGCCACCGGCTCTCTTGATGAGTCCATCATTGTGTATGATCTTGGAAAACCGGCCTCTGCGAAAATGGAGTACAAGCATGCCCATGCCAGCGGTTCGAGTGGTATGGTATGGCAGGAAGACGGTTTGCTCGTCACTGCTGGGCGCGATGGCACGATCCGAGCGTGGAGAGTCCCCATGAGTAGAAAGGAACCATCCTTACAAATTCATTTAGACTCCGGCTGGTGCTTTGTCCCATGACCAGGCCCTATTGACGTCAAAGAAGTGCCCAACATTCTCTTCCGGAGTCCCGACTAAAACTCCATGTCCAAGATTCAAAATGTGCCCAGCAGGGCCAGCCTTCAAAATGCATTCATGCACTGCCTCCTTAATCGACTCTGGCTCTGAAAACAGCATACAAGGATCGACGTTGCCTTGGACTGCACTTTTCCCGATCCTTTTCCGTGCGTCAGCCATATCCACAGTCCAATCTAGACCTATGACATTTGCACCCACAGTGGCCATACGCTCCAACAAGCCACCGCTTCCATTCACATACAACACAATAGGCGTCTCTGGGTGGGATTGGCTCACCTTGTTGACAATTTTCTCGATGTAGGGTCGAGAGATCTTGTCCCAGTCGGCGGGTGTAAGTTGCCCTCCCCAAGAATCAAACAGTTGCAGGCACTGTGCACCTGAGTCGATCTGGAACTGGCAGTAGGTAGCGATTTGTTCCGCAAGATGATCCAGTAAATGGTGGAGGATTTCCGGATCGCTCCTTGCCATACACTTGATAGTCTTGTAGATGGACGTGCTTTTCCCTTCTACAATGTACGTTGCTAGTGTCCAAGGACTGCCTACAAAGCCTAACACCGCTGCAGCATCGCCAACCTCGCGTCGAAGTGTTGCGAGAGCCTCGCCGACGAAAGACAACTGTTCGAGGTCGATTTCACGCAGCTTGGAAAGCTGGTCGGCGCTCCTGATTGGGTCTTCGATGAGCGGTCCCTTGTTGTCGTCTATCTCGAAATGGACGCCGAAAGCGTCCAGGGGTGTGAGTATGTCACTGAAGAGGATGACCCCATCTGGTTGGAAGGACTTGAACGGTTGGAGGGAGATCTCTACAATGAGATCGGTCGTCTCGGATCTGACTCGAAAGGACGGGTATTTTAGCGCGACATCCCGATACGCTTTCTGATACCTTCCTGCTTGCCTCATCATCCACGCGGCAGGCCTCTCCACGGCTTCCCCCCTCGCGCATCGCACGAGCAGAGGTTCCGGACTAGCATCTGAAGCCGCCTGACACCTCACGCTCGCGTTCCTCACGGTCGGGCGCAGCACAGTTCGCGCCATCGCCGCGCCGAGGCGCAGCAGCTGCGCCCACTGCAGATAAGCCTAAATGCGAGCAGATCTGGTGTGCGCTGAACCCGTACTGACCCCATGACATCTCCTTTGCGATCTAGGACTGAAACCGAGACCGATCGGCTTTCAACCATCGAGGAACCCGGTCGGAGGGCCCGGTCCTCGGCTCTGGTTCTGCCCGATGGCAAACTTCCCTTCGACCGGGGCGAGAAGGGGACACGATCCTCTGCGGGTCAGAGAAAATCTGTCGGACTGCGCGCGGTATAGATCAAGAATCGTGAGTCTAATGCCCTGTACGAACGACATTGCGCGTTGAGGAAGATCCCGTGGGAGAAGGTGGCCATTACGACACGGCCTACCACCGCTGACGGTACAGCGAACCAGTGCAAATCGAAGTAGCTATGGGGACAGAAAGTGCGAAAGCACGTTATTTGTATTCAATCGGAAAAATGAATGTCTGGTATCGCTGTCGTCTTTCATCCATCTGTCTGCCAACGCTGATCCAAAGATGCACGGTACACAGTCAAGAGAGCCAGAAGAGTAGAGGCCAGCAAAAGCTAGAAAGAGAACAGTGCTGTTCGCAACTCCGTTATTTCTTCTTCTTCCCTTTCACACCAGGTTGTGCATTGCCCGCACTGCCGGTCCCTTTCTGAGCTGCAGGATGCCCTTGACGACCGGCGTGTTTGGGTATCAATGCACATATCTCCTGCATGAGTACCTTCTTGTTTGGGATGTTACCACTGATTGGGTTTCCATCACCATCCTTCAACTCAACACGTATTCTCCCATTCCTTGTGCAGCTCCTGGGGAACATCTTCTCTTGAATTTCCACTGGAAGCTTCAGGTGGCGACAGCAGTCCGCCATCTCCTTCGCCGTCGGGTGTTCACATGCCACTTTCTTCGGCACGCGCCTGCCTTCCTGTATCGTCAGACCAGCATCCAAGTACTCTGGATACAGAATGATCCTCCTGTCTTTGTGATACTCGAAAGTGGCCATCACTCCACGTCCCAAACCCTCAGCGAGGCTTCCGGATTGCACGTCGCTACACCGTCGATTTTTCTCCGAGACGATCGACCGTTCGTTTCCAGCGAAGCACGCGGGAAGAGCCTCGATCGCTCGCAGCTCTCGGCCGCTGGTGCTGCAAGAACCCCTCGTGCACGCTCTTTGCCGAGCCTTGAACCCGACTCGGCCAACTTGTCGAAGATCTGGCAGAAGGAGCGATCCCGCCCCTGGAGCAAATCCTCCAGACAAACCGAAGGGGTTCGTCGACCGACACCATCGCACTCCGCCAAGCACCGTCGGAATTCTGCTGCGCTCGAGAGCCGAACCGAACGTCGATAGGAGGGGGATCCAGAAGAAGATCAAGAGAGGAATCAGCCCTGAAGTGTACGCATCGACTGTGGATCCGGTGGAGGAGAGGAGCCGGTACATCTACGGGAGGACCCCGTGCGGTTCATAAACACCGTTTTGCAGCCGTGCCTACCAGCTGGATACCGTCTCGGGCGTCGAACGAGAACAACTTGTAATGAAGGACGAGGGGAAAAGGTTGCAGGAAGATAGCTTTGGGGAATGCGTTCTGAACAATTCCTGGATGTTCTCTGTGATTGCTGTGGCCTTGGCAGTTCCCGTGGGGATCAGACTCAAGAGCTACGTGCCATTGATACATTTCGGCATTGTGGGTACAGGTGTAGATATCTTCGTGGGTGTGAGGAGATGCAGGGAGATGTCCGAAAGTCCTCCTGCCTGATAAAGTACCGCTGTGCAAGCTTTGATGGATGCTAGCTTCAGTTCCACGTTCGATGCCCGTCCTCCGCAAGGGAGACAGTATAGACACGAAACATTAGGAGGTATGGGGCTCCTTCGCGTGCAAGAAGATTGTTCTAGAATGGACCAAGTTCGATTCCTTCTTCTTCCGCCCTTTGACCAAGTGGAATAGAAATGTATGCGCTGCAAATCTGCTTTGTGTGAAATTCCACATTGCTAGAGCCGTGTGTCAGCCGATGAACACGAAAAGTCTTGGGATCCGTCTGGCTCCAAAGACTCCTAGGTGTTCCATGACGTCTGTCATGCTTATCTCCCCTCTCTTGGTCTTTCATCTCTTTTTCTGCTTGAGCTTGTCCAGCACGGCCAATCTTTTCAACTTGCATGTTGAAGGGGTCTTGCTCATTGCATCCATCCACGTCACTTCCACCGAAAAGGGGAAGCTATTCTAGCAGGTTGCTTGCATTTCTACCGATTCTCTTGACTTGAAGACCACTGGCAGACAGAGAATTCTGACGTTTACCATGGAATGTTTCTTTCAGATCGTGCATATTGCAGCGTTGTACCACTGCAATGGAGGTTGGCGTTTCCGGAGGGTCCCCATTTACGCGGTGAACTTTGCTCCCCTCTTTCTCGGGCTTCCCAATCCACCCCCAAGGAAACCCCCGTCGGTTCTGGGTCGAACCGGGATCTATCGTATGGTTCCAGCGAAAGGGGGTAAAGTTCACCCCGAGGGGGACCGGTTTCGGTCCAGGGTCGGGTGGTCTGGGTCAAGTGCTCGAGTGCGTCGGTTCCCGCGCTGCCTTGTGCACGGCGTCGTCTGCACCTGCGCCGCTTGCGGTTCGCTCAAGATGGGGATCCAAGCCGTTCCCGAAGCAGATGGAGGAGAAGAGCGTCCAGAGGTGCTGGAGAGGTGCGTGGGGTAGACGCAGCGGCCGAGCCGTGGACGAAACGTTGGAGCTTGGGATAGACCAGATCCTGACCGACGACCTTGCAACGCACGCACGGATGCGATACGTAGTCACCCGAAAGCCCACGTGCTACTGGAAGGAAAGCAAAGGTGTAATGAAGGGGTCGAAGGTCGAGTCGGTCACGTGTATGCAGACCTCGGTGAACGTTTCTCACTCAAGGGGAGAAGGCATACCAACCAGTATGCCCAGTTGTACTTTCAAAGGCTTATGAACGTCAGCCCCAGGCTATCAGAACTGGCGAAGGAAAGGTGGGAAGCTGTTAAACAATCGACGATTCTTGATGTCCAGAAGGGACAAGAGTGCTGGGTATTGGGCACCATTTACAAGCATATGAAGATGAAGCCATGTGTGTTGGATGAGTACAACATCGACTTTGATCCTGACCAGGAGAAACCAGAAAAGTACACAACCGAAGATGATTACCTGATCATGGAGGACGAAGGAGCAAGGATGAAACTGGTCGGCGAAGCGCTGCCTACATCCTTGTTGGTTACGGGGGTGGTGATAGCTGTTCGTGGAAAAGAAGTGGAGGGTGGCGACTTCCATGTGAGCGATGTGTGTTTTTTGACCCCACGACTCCATGAAGCAGTACCTAAAGTTCTGGAAGACAAGTATATTGCCCTTGTTTCCGGCCTTGATGTAGGTGATGCTAAAGACCCATTGAAAGCTTTGCTGCTGATTCAATATCTGAATGGAAGCCTTGGAAGCGAATATGACCAGGTGCTTAGCAGAAAAATTACTCGACTTGTCATTGCAGGCAATGCAATGGCTCATGTGGAGCCTCCTTCGCAGAAACTGGGTGAGAAGCAACAAAAATCTAGATTGACCGAGCCGTTGAAGGAGTTGGAAGTGTACCTGTCGCAGCTAGCAGCTTCGGTGCCACTAGATATCATGCCTGGAACGCAAGATCCAGCCAACCTGTCCTTGCCTCAACAGCCCCTGCATCCTTGCATGTGCGGTGACGCAGGCAAACTGGACACGCTGCACAGGGTGTACAACCCACACAACTTCACGGTAGATGGAGTCGAATTTTTGGGAACATCTGGACAGAATATAGATGACATGTACAGGTTTTCATCGGAGGAGGATAGATTACGGTTGTTGGAACTGTCGCTAACATGGGGACACATGGTTCCAACCGCACCAGACACTCTGCCATGTTTTCCATTCTCCGACAAGGACCCATTCATCATCCAATCGTGCCCTCACGTCTACTTTGTGGGGAATCAGCCAGAGTACTCACAAAAACTTGTGCAGTGCAGAGAGGGCACAAGCACAAGGCTTATCACTGTGCCCAGTTTTGCACAGACAGGCACAGTTGTGTTGGTGAACGCTAGGACGCTGAAGTGCCACCCAATAACGTTTGATGTCGCAGCGATTGGTGCCTAGGTCTTCCTTTCACACCCGCAACGGTGTGTGAAGAGAGTGCAATCCATATGTGCATCGTTCAGAACCCTCGAGACTGTTTTTTGAGGACGAAATCGAGCTTCTTCTTGAATTCCCGTCGAAGCTGCCTCCTTCTTTGCTCGTTTTCCTTCAGCACCCTCACTTTGGAAGGGCGGACGTACTGTTCTTTCGCCCTCAGTTCTTTCAACACCCCTTCTTGGATCATTTTCCGTTTCAGCTTCTTCATCGCTTGCTCCACGTTGTTGTTGGCTACTTCTATGTGCATCCCTCTCGGTTGCTCCACCCCGCGGTGGGCGCTTCGTTCGAGCCCACCTCGCGTCGCGGCGGAGCTCCACCACGTTTTTGCATTTCCTGCGTTCCACACGGCTCCCTTGGCCAGGTTCACGGCTTCTTGGACGGTCCTTCGGAGCGCCATCGCCAGTGCGTTCCGCGTGGGTCCGCGTCCACCAGGTCGATCTGCGAAGACGACTGGGACCGTCCTCTCCATGGGATTGGACAAACCCTAATCGATCAAGGGGATAGCCGATCCAATGGAAAGGAGGGGAGGAAAGGGAGAAGGGCGATCCCAGGACCAGACAAGGTCCAACACGAAGCGAATGGGACTGGAACCCAAGGAGCAGCGAGGCGGACGTGTGGATGGATCAGACGTACGATGGGCGTGATGCCGCAGAAGTTCCCATTACATCGCAACAAAAGCATACACCCGCTTAGAACAGAGAAGTGCTCTTGCCCTTCTTGTCACCGCCAATCTCGAAGTGCTTGCAACGCTTGATCGGGTGAAGGTGCACTGCCTTGCAGTTGGGATCCGTGCACGACAACCTAAGCACAATCTTCTTCGTGGTCTTCGCCTTCTTCCTGAAGATGGGCTTCGTCTGACCGCCGAATCCACTCTGCTTGCGATCGTAGCGCCTCTTTCCCTGAGCGTACAAAGAAGCCTTTCCGGTCTTGTACTGAGTAACCTTGTGAACACAATGCTTGTTGCATCTCTGAGAGGATGAACGGATCGATGCACCCAAACTGCGTCAGCACTTCGAATCACCGTCGTCTTCTTCGTACACGAAGTTTCCGTGGTGACTCGCACTCCCCAAGGGTTCGACGGAAAACCCTGACGCGCGTCTGGACGTACCTTGCAGAAGGTGCGCTTGGTCTTTGGAATGTTCACCTGGACATCACGAAGGCGAAAAATTCCTCGTCAGTGTCCTGTACATCGGTGGTGGGCTCGTTCTTTCGTTCCTCTCTCCGGCTCCACGGACGCCGTGTTTCCAAGACACGCAGGGTTGGTTCTCGTTCCTTCCGTTCCGCGTGTTCCTCCTCGCGGCCTCCCTCCCGTCTCCTCTCCTCCGCCTTTCGTCCACCATTCCGTTCCCGCGGACGCATGGACCTCGGCTTTCGATCCGCACCATCTTTTCGCCTCGCTTTCGACGCGGATCGGAGTGGCAATCCCGGTCGATCTGCCTTCGGCTCCAGCGCCGCCACCCCTCTCCCTGGCCCTCCCCCTGCCCCACAGCAGAGAAGAAACTCCCTTGGGAAGGGCGAGAAGAAACTCCCTTGGGAAGGGCGAGAAGAAACTCCCTTGGGAAGGGCGAGAAGAAACTCCTCTGGGAAGGGGAGGCGGGAGGGGAGTCGGGGGCCTCTCGTGGGGATCCGAACCGGGGAAGGTTCGGTTCTGATCGGAGTTCGGGTTCCCTTGGGAAAGGGGAACGCGGTCCGGTTCGATCCCAGGTGTGCCACGTCTGGGGGAGGGACGCCCACAGGGTCGATTTGAAGTGCAGGACAGATCGAACGAAACCGAGTCGAGCAAGATGGACCACACCGCCACGATCCGAGGCGCACGAAAAAAACAGTCCCTCATCAGCGCCTTCTTTCGGAATCCAGATGAAGAGGGAGTGAAACGAGAAGAAACCGAAGACCAAGCGGAAGAGGTGTCCGAAACGAAGGGAAGAGGCACGGTGGAAAGAGAAGAGTGGGAACCACCGATGCAAACAGGAAGAACAACAGAAATGCCTCCCATACTTTTCACCTACACAAAGCGACAGAAGAAGAAACAAAGGGATCACAGGGTGGATGCGGAGACGACCGATTCGCCAGATTCGGTGCTGCCGGCCGGCAAACCCGACCCGAAAGTACACGAGGAAACAGAAGTCGAATGCAAGCGAACGAAGGTCGGCGCTTTCAACAGGCCGAAAAGGCAGCTTTATCTAGACTTGGGACAAGCGGACTTCGCTTTTGCCACGTGCAAGGTGTGCGGAATCATGTACGCAAAAGGGGAAGAGAACGACGAACACACACATGATTTGTACCACAAACAGTTTCTGCAGGGCATACGTTTCACCGGTTGGAAAGAAGAACGATTGCTTTGCAAGACGGAAGAAGGAGGAAGAATCCTGTTAGTGCTCGCAGGAGATCACCCCCATCACCTAGCCAAAGTGAAGGAAGTGTCAGAACACCTGGAGAAGCAACTTGGGCTTTCTCCGGGATGGCTATTATCAGTGCAAGTGAAGGCTTTTCTGTTTGTGAAGGATAAAAAGCTTATTGGTAGCGTCGTGGCCGAAAATATTGAAAAATCCCATCAGGTACTGATGGCCACCACAGATGTAAGCCAGGACAGAAGGCCGTCGCTTCAAAGCATTGCACTTAGCGAAACCAACAAGAGCGCAATCTGCGGATTTAGAGTGGTTTGGGTGCACCATGAATATCGACGGATGAAAGTGGCAACAAGGCTTCTGGATGCAGTCAGGTCCCATTGGATGCCAGCTTGTGTGATTCCCAGGCATCTCTGTGCATTCTCTCAAGTTACAGAAGATGGCAGAGCCCTGGCACAGAAATACTGTGGAACGTCTGAGTTTCTGGTTTATAAATAAAATTCGGAACGAAGAGCGTGAGCACTTGCACTGATTCCACAGCGTTGCTTATGCTTTTATTCTATCTGTCTCAAAAGTCGGATTGCCTTCTCCAAGTCATTCGGAATTTCACAGGAAAAGAACAGCTCTTCCTTAGTGACCGGATGAATAAAGCCTAATGTCTTTGCATGCAATGCTGGTCTGGTGAGTGATGCAAACACTTGGCGTACAAGTGAAACATGTGCAGCTCCAGTACGGCGGGCAACCTGAAAAACCGCCCCTTTACCTACCCCACCGTACGTCTCATCACCAATGATGGGATGACCAAGATGCTGCGAATGCACCCTTATTTGGTGGGTCCTGCCAGTCTCAAGTCTCCATTCCACAAGAGCTGCACCGCCATCGGCCAGGGCCTCCACGACCTGGTAATTGCTCGCAGCGTACCTCCCTCCTCTTCTACCTTCCGGCAACACAGTCATACGCTTGCGGTTTTTGGGATCCCTTCCAAGTACTGCTTCTATTCGTCCAAGTGGTTCTCTGGGTGTTCCACAGACCAGTGCTATGTACCGACGATTCACAACACGTTCCATGAACTGATGGGACAGTCCCTCGTGGGATCGAGCATCTTTGGCAACGACCATCAATCCACTTGTTCCTTTGTCAAGCCGGTGAACGATCCCAGGACGGATGATTGAATCACCTTGAATCCCTTGCTCGAAGAAAGATGCCTTGGTATCATCCTGCACATCATCGTCCTCGGTCCACTCTTCTGTCTGATTTCCAGAAACGTTGCGGTAATCAACTGGGTGAATGCGCAGTGCAGGCATAGAACAATGGTGCAGTATGCCGTTCACTAATGTTCCAGAGTAGTTTCCAACTGCAGGATGCACTACCAAGCCTGCCTGCTTGTTGATAACGAGCAAATGTTCGTCTTCAAACACAATATCAAGCGGTATAGCTTCTGGTTCGATGCCCAGCTCTTGCTCTTGTATCCTTTCCAGCTCGACAAGATCACCTGATTTGACGAGTTGTCCCGGTTTTCGAGCGGCTTTGCCGTTAACTGTCACTCGTCCATCTTTGATGCTGCGCTGCAGCTTTGCACGGCTGAAATCGGGTAAGTGGTCCGACAGGAAAGCATCGAGACGTCCCTTCAGCGCACCTTTTCGGGTGTTCACCTGTAGAATGAGCTTGAAGAAAGGAAAACATGTCAGACGAATTGGATGTGGAAGGCACAACTCTGTACGCTGTTTTCTACGGGACGGTCTTCTTTCTTACCTTGTCCTGGTTGGACACCGTTTCCGACACACCGGGGTCTTGTGCCGCTGCACACTTGCATAGGTACCGGCCTGGGCGTTCCCATGCGGTTACACCTTTTTGCTTCGATTCTTTTCCTCCACGTTTCCCTCCCACGGCCGCGGCTGCGATCCTCCATCGCACGCAGAGCGCTCGCATGTCCCACGTCGGCGTCGGTCGGTTCGAGTTTCGTTTCGAGGTTTCCCTTCTTCTCGATACCCTCATCCCTTCCCATCGCGATCTCGTCTCAAACATCGATATCATTTCGGCAAAGCTATCGATGCCAGGCACCGTCCATCTTGGGTTGTTCCTCCCTTTGGATGGTCGGATGGATGCACCATGCAGGAAGGGAAGAGCCTGTCCGACAACACAGGGGGAGAGGCCGGTCAAGGCCAGGCTGAGCCAGTGGATGTGTGGCAGTCCTTCTTGGGACGCGGAGAGATCGAGTTCGGTCGAGAGCGAGAGATTTCGACAGGGACTGCCAGTGGTTGAGGGACAGGGTCCGTCAGAGGTTGAGAGAGGGACAGGGACTGCCAGTGGTTGAGGGACAGGGTCTGTGAGAGGTTGAGAGAGGGACAGGGACCGTGAGAGGTTGAGAGAGGGACAGGGACCGTGAGAGGTTGAGAGGGGGAGAGGGATGGTGAGAGGTTGAGAGGGGGAGAGGGATGGTGAGAGGTTGAGAGGGGAAGAGTGGACGGCCGCCGAAGGCGAGTGTGGCCGTGTGCGCAACGGTCTCTCCCACAGAAGATGGAGATGCGAGGTGCGTCCGAGGCGCGATGCACGAGGTGAAGAGGAGAAGAAAGGTTCGACTGACAACCCGTGGGACCGACGATGCGGACAGTGGGCGCACCAGGAGCGAAAAACTTCGCCAACCGCGTGGGAACGAGGAAGTGTGCGAGAGCTTGGACCACACGTGCAAGGAGGATGGGCCTGCGAGTGAACCTTTCGCTTGAAAGGAGACCTGTGCAGTCGCATTCGGTGTCGAGAAGGCTGCTCAACGTAGCGAACGGACTGGAAGTGCCGGTCCCGGGAGCGGTCAGGGGGAGAGGACCCGCAGGAGAAAGGCTACGCATCTTCTCGGGAACGTCCAACCGTCCGCTTGCACAGGAAATTGCATCGTACCTCGGGATCGACCTCGGGTCGATCAAAATCAAGAGATTTGCCGACGGAGAGATCTATGTGCAAGTGCAAGAAAGCATCCGCGGGTGCGATGTGTTTCTGGTGCAGCCAACCTGCCCACCCGCCAATGACAACCTCATGGAGCTGCTTGTCATGATCGATGCCTGCAGGAGAGCTTCTGCAGCCAACATCACAGCAGTCATCCCCTACTTTGGGTATGCCAGGGCAGATAGGAAAAACTCTGGCAGGGAATCGATCGCAGCCAAACTGGTGGCCAACCTGCTGACTGAAGCAGGTGCAGATCGCGTCCTTGCACTTGATCTCCACAGCGGGCAGTGCGTGGGTTACTTTGACATCCCCGTGGATCACGTGTATGGAATGCCAGTGATTCTAGATTACCTTGCCTCCAAGCGCATAGGCAGCGATGACTTGGTGGTGGTCTCGCCGGACGTCGGGGGGGTGGCAAGGGCAAGATCCTTTGCCAAAAAGCTCAGCGATGCTCCTCTTGCGATTGTGGACAAGAGAAGGCAGCAGCACAACGTAGCAGAAGTCATGAACCTCATTGGGGATGTCAATGGGAAAGTTGCTGTGATGGTTGACGACATGATCGACACAGCAGGGACGATCACTGCCGGGGCGGCGCTCCTTCATGAGCAGGGCGCAAAGGAGGTCATTGCATGTTGCACGCACGCTGTTCTTTCCCCACCAGCCGTAGAACGCCTGTCCAGTGGGGTGTTTCAGGAGGTCATTGTCACCAACTCCATACCTCCGACGGTGGAGAATTCATTCCCACAGCTCACCGTTTTGAGTGTTGCGAACTTGCTGGGCGAGACCATATGGAGGGTGCACAATGCATCTTCTGTGCAGGGTCTGAGTGGTTGGTCATGAGCCTTGGGTGCGGTTTTGCTGCATCCTTCTTTGCATCGCTCTGTATGTTGGACGTTCCGCAGCACAGGAAAGCAAGGCTTCCTTGAAAGTACCTTGGATGTCGCTGGCGCAGGAGCTGGTGTTTGCACCTCCTCCTTGTACACCTGGCGCGTCCCCTCTTGCACCCACGTTTCGTCCTTCTACTTGGTCGATCCCCGTCCCTTCCTCCTCCATCTTTCCCAGGTCTGTGTCGTGCTTCCAACCTGGTCCCCCATCCCCTTCGTCGATGCGACATCACAAGTGTCGGCCGCCGCCGACGTGGACACGCTTCGCCGCGTCGCCATGGTGGCCGACGCGCTCTCCCACCGCGCCATGCCAGGCATCAAGATCTCCGCGGAGGAAGGGAAGGTGCGTGCAGTATCGGAGATCGTGGATGCGCTGGTGTCGGCCGTGCAGGCCGGTCGAGACGTGAACTTGAACGCGCTCAAGGCGCAAGCGTCGCGGAAGTACGGCCTGGCCAAGCCGCCAAAGCTCGTGGAGATCATTGCGGCAGTTCCGGAAGAACAGAAGAGTAGCCTCCTGCCCAGGTTGAAGGCGAAGCCCGTGAGGACGGCGTCAGGCATTGCGGTCGTGGCGGTCATGTCTAAGCCACACCGCTGTCCACACATCGCGACGACGGGAAACATCTGCGTGTATTGCCCAGGAGGACCAGACAGCGATTTCGAATACAGCACGCAGTCGTACACAGGATACGAACCCACGAGCATGAGGGCAATACGTGCGAGGTACAACCCATACGTGCAGGCACGTGCTCGGGTGGACCAACTCCGTCGCCTCGGACACAACGTGGACAAAGTGGAGTTCATCCTCATGGGCGGAACGTTCATGAGCTTGCCTTACGAATACCGAGATTACTTCGTGCGTAATTTGCATGATGCATTGAGCGGACACACAAGCAGCAACGTGGAAGAGGCAGTCATGTACAGCGAGCAATCCACGACGAAATGCATTGGCATGACCATCGAGACCCGGCCCGACTACTGCCTTGTCCCCCACCTGAGGCAGATGCTCTCCTATGGGTGCACGAGGCTGGAAATCGGTCTGCAGAGCATTTACGAAGACGTGGCCAGGGACACGAATCGTGGTCACACGGCAGCATCCGTTGCCGATTGCTTCCACCTTGCCAAAGATGCTTGCTTCAAGGTGGTGTGCCACATGATGCCTGATTTGCCAAACGTTGGGATGGAGAGGGACCTGGAGTGTTTCAAAGAATTCTTTGAGAACCCAGCATGGAGGGCAGATGGTTTGAAGCTGTATCCCACACTTGTGATACGTGGAACTGGGTTGTATGAATTGTGGAAGACGGGTAGATACAAAAACTATCCTCCAGAGAAATTAGTGGACCTCGTGGCTCGCATCTTGGCAATGGTTCCTCCCTGGACAAGGATTTATCGGATCCAGCGGGACATTCCCATGCCCTTGGTGACCTCTGGGGTCGAGAAGGGCAACTTGCGGGAGCTGGCTTTGGCAAGGATGAAGGACCTTGGGCTGAAATGCCGAGACGTTCGTACGAGGGAGGCTGGGATTCAGGACATTCACCAGAAGGTACGACCGGAAGAAGTGGAGTTGATTCGTAGGGATTATGTGGCGAACGGTGGCTGGGAAACGTTCATCGCCTATGAGGACCCACGCCAGGACATTTTGATTGGACTCCTGCGCCTGCGGAAACGCAGCGCAGAAGCAGACACGAAGAACAGTCCCGAATTGAAGGGTCGGGTCAGTCTGATTCGTGAGCTTCATGTGTACGGCACGGCAGTAGCCGTCCATGCACGGGACGAGAGTAAGTTTCAGCACCAGGGATATGGCACGCTTCTCATGCGTGAAGCGGAGCGGATCGCAAAGGAGGAGCACCGGAGCACCAAGGTAGCGGTCATATCAGGGGTGGGTACGCGTCATTACTACCGTAAGCTGGGTTACCACCTGGAAGGTCCATACATGGTGAAGGAATTATGAATCCTTTCATCTTGGCTTTCCTTCCACGCCCTTGCTTTCATCGTTTCGTTGGGCTGTGGTTCCCCATTCTCTTCCACTTCCACTGTAAATATATTCCGTTGATTTTAGGATGGGGTCTCTTTCTTCATGCTTGTGTGTGCTCCACTCTTGGATGTCGGTCGAGACCCATTTCTGGCGAAGGATCCCTTGGACCGCTCGCAACCACCTGCTGAGATGCGTGCTTCACGTCCACGACCATGGCGCGCGCGCACGCCATCTCTTCGATGCACGCGTCGCTTGCACGACGTCGTGGCGATCAGCAACCTCTGCGTGGACGTGCTCGTGCGCGTGGAAGAGCTGCCAGGTGCGAATCCGGAGACCCTTGCGCGCTTGGTGTCGGAAGTGCCGTCCACGTCGCACTGGGAAGTGGGAGGGAACGCCAACTTCCTCATTGCGAGCGCGAGGATGGGAATGCGTGGATGTGCAATCGGTTGCGTAGGTTCGGATGCACACGGCACCTTTTTGAAGCACGTCCTTCGCGACGAAGGTGTGCACTTCCAACACGTCGCTGTCGACGCGTCGGCGGTGGAAAGCGACGAATTCGATGCGTTCGAGACGCAGACCTTGGTGTGCTACGTGCTGGTCGACCAACAAGGGAACCACAGGTTCTGCTCGGCGTACGATTTCGGACCCTGGCCGCTGCTCGGCGGCAGGAGAGACGTCCCGCGACGCGTGCGCCAGGCCTTGGCGAACACGAGCGCCGTGTACCTGAACGGATTCGCGTTCGACGAGCTGGAAGCTTCCCTGCTGGACGAGATCATGCAGGAAGCTCGACTTGACGGTGTGGATTTGTTCTTCGACATCGGTCCGCGCGCATTCGGACTCGACGAAAGGCCAGCGGTGTGGAAGGACAACCTGCAGCGTGCCGTGGCACAATCCGACGTCCTACTCTTGACCCATGAGGAAGCAATCGCATTCACACTGGAAAGGGATCCGAAGAAAGCTGCAGAATCTCTGCTGCAGGGGATGCATACCAAGTGGGTCGTTCTCAAGGACGGACCCTATGGAGCTACTCTGTACACCGCAGATGGACGAATCCTGCACCAGGATGCATTCCACGTGGACGTGGTCGACACGGTTGGGTGAGCACAAGGAAAGCAATCGTGGTGCCAAGTGCAATCCGACGTATCTGCCTACCCGGAACAAGCTGACCATGGAGTTCATGCGTTGCAGGTGTGGAGACAGCTTTGCGTCCGCAATTGTCATGGGGTACACGGGAAAGCACGATGTGGCAGCTACTATGAAACTGGCCAATGCTGTTGGAGCCGCCACCGCAACAAAGCAGGGAGCTGGAAGGAACGTTGCCTCCTTCGACGCGGTGAGAATCCTCCTCCGCGAGTCCAGGAATGGGGAAGGTGCGTACCAGAGGGAACTAGCACTCAAAGCACTGGACATTCTTGACGGAAGAAGATGTGCCGTCCAGCATCCTTCACGTGGAGGTTGGTCAATAAATGCTTTTGGGGCGTAACGCGAGGCAAATTGCTATGCAGATACACTTGTACATGGGTGGGAAAGGCCGAGCACCACGGCCGATTGGGAGGGGTTTGACGACCAAAGCCATGGTTCTTTCTGATTTCGAGGCACATCCCAGCCCTCACCTACTATTTCTTCCCTTGCGACTCCGCTCATGCCGTTGGAAGGAGATCCCAGCGCACCGACATTGCCATTGTTCTCGCTGCTCTTGCCATGCCTCTGCTGTATCCAAAACGAGGAAACAGAGCAATTTGCAGGACCTTTTCCTTCGAATCTTCTGAATCCGATGGACTGTTCGCATCACTGGCAGCATGGATCATCTTAAAGCATTGCTCCTCTGAAGGCTGGAAGGGATGCCTTCACCTCTCTTGGACACGTCCTGTGTGGATCCATCTCCCGAGTCCCCCTGTCCTACCGACTTTCCATATCCGTCGGCACGGTTATCGTCACCACATCCGTTTCGAAATCGGACACGGATGTATTCGAAACCCGCCCTGCCTCGAACGCTACAGGAGCCATGCCTTTCTCCGATAGTAACCTTTCCCTCTCGTTCTTCATCTTGGGTCGTTCCCTGCAGAGGAGATCCTCTGCGGTAAGGGGACCCATCCTCGCTTTCGCGACCGTCGAATCCCCGGTCTTCCGCCCCTGTGCAACACGTCCGTCCGAGGAAGCAACCTTCGTTCCCGCCTTCCATCGCTCGTCGCATTCGCGCAGTTTGTGGCAACACGCACGTTTGGCATCCAGAGGGGAGCTACGTGCGCAGCAAAACCTCGCCTGAAGAGGCGAGATGTTCTACTCTGCGCAGATCCTGTCCAAGAAGGGCCCGCTGGGAACCATCTGGATCGCAGGTGCGGGACGAGTCGACGCCGTAGCGCATCCCAGCGTTTGAAACGTCCTGTCGAAGGACGAATGCAAACCGTGGGAAACGGGTAGGAGACCACTTGAACTAGAAAGGACGGACGCGTGAGATGCCGTGGGACTGACGTATGGCGATGAAACAGCCCACTTGGACCGAAAGTTGCGCAGGAACCAGGTCTTCGAAACGAACATCACAACCTCCGTAGGTAAGCGAACGACGCGCTTTGCTACCGGTGGGCACGAAAACGTCCAAAGAGATAGAAAGGCTCTTAAAACTAACCGCAAGTGACCCACCGCAGAGTCCATTATCAACCCAGAGGCACCGTTAGCACTCCGCTTGTCTGGCCAGCTGCTCCTAGGCGTCGTCAGGATTTACTCCAGAAAGGTTGGGTACTTGTTTCAGGATTGCAACGATGCACTCGTGAAGATCAAGCAAGCGTTTAACACCGCAGTCGTGGATCTACCGCCAGAAGCCGCCAGGGCCCACTTCAATGCAATAACGTTGCCTGAAGACTACGACGATCTCGAGGTCTATGCCGGGCACACCAAGGAACTTGCACCACCTCTGGGCGATGCAGCAGGGAAGACAGAGTTGCACATAGGCTTGCAGTATGCTGTCCCTTATCATCAGGATGAAGACATGTTTGATACACAAATGGAGGAAGACGAATGCTTTGAAGTTCCGGAAGGGGATTTTGACCAATTTGAATATGCCGAGGATATAGAGGTGGAAAGACTCAGGAAGTCTGCCACTCCCATGTCCGATGCCGAAGCCAACATGTACGAAGGGAGTATCGGTGCTCCCCCGGAGGATGATGTCCCGCAAATTGCTTATGAAGGAGGTGAAGAACAAACGGATCCATTCAGACTGCCGAATGTGGCTTCACCAGACTTTGCCCCACCAAGCACAGGCGGCCAATCGCTGGATGACCTGCTTGGGCTATCATCGCCTGGCGATGCTGCAAAAGCGCCAGCTCCTGTTACATTGAGACAAAGGTCACGTCAGGCGCGAAAGAAAAAACTGAAGGTGGATTTAGATGAGGATGGTGAGCCACTGCAACCAAAGCAGCTGTTGATTCCTCGACAAGAAGTGCATCAGCTCCTGAACGACCGCAGCAGCATCTTGCGGGATCGTTCGTATGGTGACCGAAAGGTTGCTGGGCAGCGAAAGCTCATACCAGGGGCCGGAGAACAGAACGTTATGGGCTACTTCTGCATGGAAGCGGCAGACAAACGTATGGCCAGCGAACTCCAAGAGCTGTACAAAGGAGCCATGGTTAAGGATCTGATTGAAATGGAGGCATCCCGAAGACCACACCAGGACGAGAACCATGGGGGTGGAGATCAGCTTGTTCCAGACGAAGGTTTAGGTTTACCCTACCCGGAGGACGAACCCTTTCCGTATGATGATGCCATGGAATTTCAGCCGCCGGAAGAAGACCTGCCTCGGGTTGCTGAGTTAGAAACAGCACTGCAGAATGGTGAGGAAGAAAACATCGTCACTGATGGTTGGTCGAGCCGCACCAAAAATGTAGCAACTTATCTGCAAGCAGTGTTCAAGGCTGAAAAGGGTGCTGATGCACCCACAGAGCTGTCACTGGATGATACTTTGAAGGGAAGAGGCAGAAGGGAAGCTGCCCGTATGTTCTTTGAGATGCTTGTGCTCAAGTCCAAGGACTACGTGGATCTAGAGCAGTCTGAACCCTATGGAAGTGTCAGAATAAAACCTCAGGAGAGCCTTTTCAGTGTAGGCTGAGTAGTACCAGAATTATCTTTTGTAATGGAGCACATGCACAGGGTGGCCCCATCCTTATTTCAATTACATGAACTTGTGACCATGGCTCATGAAAGAGTAGCCATCACATCGCTCCCCTGCACAACAATGTACTCGCTTCCATCCTTGTCTTTGAACTCTGTTCCTGCGTACTTCTGGTACATGACGGTCGATCCAGGAGTGATGGTTGGCGTATTTTCTTCTCCTTTTTTACCAGGTCCGACGGCAATCACTTCTCCAGTGAGTGGCTTCTCCCGAGCAGAGTCGGTGAGCAGCACTCCACCAGAAGTTGCCTCTTCGGCCTTGCTCACCTTGATCAGAACGCGATCACCCAGAGGCTTCAAATCCTTGTAGCTTGATCCACCCTTGATGCCCACCACATCTTCTTCCTTCAGGAGCACGTGGTCTTCCCCACCAAGTTCGATCTCGGTACCCGCATATTTGGAGTACACGACCTGATCTCCGATCTGCAGGATGCACAACAGGGGCCAGGTCAGACAGTGATCCTCGACAACGGCGCAATGCTTTGCGTTTCGATTATGCTTCGCTTTCGGTAGTCGGGGTACGCATTTCGCGATCCGGTCTCCGTTCCTTTATCCGATGCCACATACCTTGACGGTTGCGTCTTCTGCCGCTACAGCCACTACGCTTCCTTCGGAAGGTTTCTTCTGTGCAGTGTTCGGAAGCAAGATGCCTCCGGTGCTGACTTCTTCCTCGACGCCGAGCTTGACGAAGACGCGATCACCAGCAGGTTTCACGGAGGTGTACTGTTTCGTGTGCATCGCAGTGGGATCGGGTCAGCAACCGGATGCGTTCGGGATCTTCGTTTCCTCCACGATACTCCGCGTTTCATCGTGTCGTGGTGTACGTTTCGCGTCTTCCTCGTACCTTGCTGGGCACGGCCACGGCCGCTTGGGTGCGCACGCATCCTCTCCTGGCGGTCCTCCTGACGGCGTGTCGCACGAAGCTCTGGGTCACGGCAGCCTTGGCCATCGCTTTCGGGTCCCTCCTGGGCGGTGGTGGTGCGTGGAATCCGCGTGTGGCTCGTGTGCGCGATCCGACGTGTTCTGGACCTGGCGGCGGTCGATCCACACCCACCACCCATCTACCGCCCCTGTAGCGTTCGGGGGATCCAGAAGGTTCCTGGTCGATCCGCCCTCCGAGACGAGACGGGCTCGTTCCGATCCCGCCTCTCGGAAATTCCAACCCCAATGCAGCGGAAGGTCCATACGAACCCACCCCTCCTGGAACGAAAGAGGATGGACGGTTCCTCCTCGGTGGTGAAAACGGAATGCCCGTGTCGATCCCATACCTTCCTTCCATGCGGCGATGTACGGTACCTTCAACAAGGGGTAGGAACATTCCACGTTGGCGCTTTGAACCATTCGATCGTGCACACGGCACCCTCCCCTCCGCAACGCATCGTTCGAGCGCATGAGCCAAGGCGAAAGGATAGCAGACGAGTGTGGCCTTAGATGACGTCGTTCATGGGCGAAAAGCCTTGCCATTCCCGATTCCACCAAAAGAGCTCTCCTTCAGCCCCATTCATGGTTGCATCAAATTGGTCACCCTCCGGCACACACTTGGTCTACATGCAATAGTAGGCGAGTTCTCCACACAACCATGTCGTGCCTCCCTCGCCTAGGAGTAGGCAAATTGGACAGAACCCGTAACACGTGAAGATGAGCTATTGTTTGCACAGTCGTAACGAGAGCGCAATAGAATTGGAACACATTTCTTGGTTGTGAAGGGGCAGTCGCAAGTCCACAAGGTAGATACACATGAGTCCACTTGTGTCGAAATGAAAAACCCACGTGTAAAACTACTTTCCTGGTTGTATGCAATGAAATGGACGAGAAGAAATTTTGAACAACCAACTTGTGCAACGGAAAGCCAGCAAACTTTCTTTGCCTTTCGTTGGACACTGATGCATCCATGAATTGGCGAAATCGATGGAATGCGTGAAAGCAATTTGTTAGAGGCTTGTATCCTTGCTCAACAAGTAGGAGGCGTGTCGTTCATCTACGTGCCATCGGGGCAATAATTCGATTCCATACGCAAGTTGAAGCGCATTGGATCCCATGGATGGTTGTACGAATCCCCATGTGTTCTATTTAAAGGACAACGAGTCGGGGGTTTACACATGGTTCTGCATGCTTCAAGTGGATGCACAACTCGAAAAGTTGAAAAGCGACTTGAGATGGTTTTTTGACGAACCGCCAAGGAAATAAAACGAGGCATTTGGCATGCAACTTAAAGGGCGTCGAAAGAAAAGTGTCACGCATTGATTGACTAATAGCAAATCGTAATCTTGAATCGAGTGAACATGTCGAGCTTTCAAAGCCTAGACTTAGCTATCGCATATTTCATTTCACCGATGGGGTATCGTGTCTAAAAAGATTCTCAATGCTCCCTTCTATCTCCATGGATTGCTTCTGCAAATAAGGATCGCATAGAAAGGAGATGGTCCACTTAGAACGATGAGATAGTTCCTTCTAGTTCCGAGGGACGTGAAATCTTCTGTGGTTCTTTTCTACTTCGGGCCACATCCGACGGGTATGGGATCAATACGTGCCTTGGGTTGGTTCCAAGACTCGGAATGGGTGACGGGGGCTGTTGTATGGGTCGGCGACTCCACTAACCGATTGGGAACCGTTACCGTTCGATCGAGTCGAAGACCCACCAATCCTGTCGATCCAAGGGTCTACAGTAACCGAAAGGACAAGCCGACATCCAACGTGGCACTACGCATCCCCCGTTCGACCTAAGTATTTTGACCCCCCTCATTATACGATCCTAGCTAGGAACACTTCTAGGCGACAGGCCGGTTCAATGGAGCCATTGGTCCCGGACAAAGAAGGGGATCAGACGAGCTGTCGGATGGTTCATCCAGGCAGACGAGAAGGGGGTCGAATTCACCCCTGAAAAACGTAATGGCTTCGTCGTCGTCGGTCGACGTGCCGGAAGTAGACGTCGCCTGCCCAGCCGAAAGACGCGCGCTCGATCGCAGTCACCTTCGAAACCTTCCCTCGTTGCCGTCCCAGTCCTAGTCGTTTCCCATCGACGAGGCACAAAGATGCACCTTACACGCTTGTACTTCGGTGTCCTGGCTCTTGCCCTCTACCTGTTTGGATTGAGAACGACCGCGGCCGAGTCGCCCTGTCGCAATTACCGTTGGTATCGATGCTATACCGCAAGCCAGATCAGAAACATATATGAAGCGACCGGTGAGCTATGCAACTCGCAAAGGGTGGATGGAAACCTGGAGTGCGATAGCTTCTTGTTGCGCAGAAGACGACAGTGCGCGACAATCCCCTATCAGCACAGATGTGACTCGATCAACGCAGACCAGGATGTCCATGAAGGATGGAAATGCAAGTGGGAAAATGGCACTTGCACCTCCGTCTCGGTGGACGATAACGCTTGAAATCGTGGACCCGTCTCCCAAGTTAACATAAGGAACGAGTTCCATCTCACCTCAAGTGTTGACTACCCCAAGATACCGGACTTGCTTCTCAAATACTGCTTCTGTGCCGGACATGTCATGTTGTACTGAGGTTCTATCTGGGTCTTTCTGACAACCACAAGTGGCCCGCGAGAGGAAGGAGTTGGTGTCTTCAATAGCAATCCAAACGATCGCCTCAAGACGGGAAATGACTATGCTGAAACCATTGACAAAGAAGGATTCTGTAGACCTCTGTAAAATTTCATCGTTTGCATTACCCAACTGCCATGTTTCAGATTTTGTCGGTAGGATGTGCAATGTCTATTGAAACCGCCCCCGTCCCGGAGACATCCTCATCTACCACTGGTTCCACGTATGCCAACCTGTCACCATTATGGGTAAAAAACCAGCAGCAAAATACACTTTGAATGCTTCATGGTATATTTCCTCTTGCACTGAAACGCACATTCGATCTTTATCTGCACAAAGGCATCACCCATGGGTGGAAGGAGAGATGCCTCCTGTGTAAGCACTTGCAATTGGGATTGTACCATCCAGCAAGGAATCCCCTCTTCCAGCACGGGTGCAACATGGTGGATGGAGTTCCTGCACCATGCATGCAGCATACTGGTCACTGGGTCCATTTTCACTTGAATATGTGTATGTGGAAGGAGGGGAAGCGATTTTCCAGACGCTGCAAAAGCAACGCCTGTGCTCGTGGACGAAGCAGGAAGATGTATGTTATCGATGCTGCATCGCTGAGTAGATCTCCTTGATGGACCTGGTGGGCATGTGCTAGTCCAGGGGACCGTTTTCGATTTTCAGGAGGTGGTTATGGATCGTCCTCTAAGGTGCTTCGGTCCGTTCGCCTTTCCTCGTGCTGTCTCTTCCCCTTGTACGCCTCTTCTTTCTCTCTCCCTTTGTACAAGTGGACAAACCGCCCTTCGTTCCCAATGAACCTTCGAAAGGGCAATTGTTTCGCCAACGAGAAGCACCCTGTACGGAGGCGAACGTCCAAGCGGTGGCGAATGCGTTTCCTCGAGCGTTCTCACTGCCTTGGGGTCTCCCGTGCCATCGGATGCCAGGACCATCCAGGTCGCGGCCATCTCCACCTTCACCTTCCACCTGCAGCTCCTTCTCTTCCTTCAGCTTCGACGTCGACGCTCCCACGCACCCTCTGTCCCTTCGCGGTGCGTGCAGGCGTCGTCGTCGCCTCTTGTTCCCGCCATCGGTTCGGACGTTCCCTTCCGAGTCGGACCACGTGTCGTGGAGGATCCTACGTGTCGGAATCGGCTCCTCCGAGGCCCCACCGGATCTGGGACGGATCGAAGCCGATCCTTGGACCGATCCCAACCCGATCCAATCATGGCTCGACCCAGACGAGGGTGGAGACAGTGGGAAGGTCGATCGGTCTCGTGCGCACACGAACGTAGTCCGATCGAAAGAAACAGATCGATATCCTCGACGAGGCGTACACGGTTGCTCCGGCAGGGACAGTGGATGCAAATTGAAGACTGTGATGCGTGCCGAGAGCTTGCTGTCGACCACGAACGAATCCCTGAGTCGCTTCTTGTCGTGTGATCCAAAACATGCCTGTGGAGGTACAATGGACGTGTGAACATCGATGAGTCTGACGACGTCACGGTACCTAGTAATGCAGAGAAGCCTCGCAGCAGGCAAGCTCATGCCAATTGCGAATGGGTCGGACGGTTGAACGCACTGCGTCGCGTGTTCTCGTTCGGAACGAGGCTAGCAGAGGACAGCTTCCAGTCACCACGCAGCTTTATTACCTTCTGAAAAGCGAATGATGGGCCATTTTGATGCATCAAACGTCGCCTTGATTGGAGTGCACCCCGTGGACAGAAACAAGACAAGCACTCCATAGCAACTCTCTGGCTCCAAGTAGGTTGAGATCCCAACAGGCCATTCCTCCAGCGGACCGGGTGGAGCCTTATGAGAAGAGGGTAAACATTCGAAGGGTGACTTCCACGATGCACCATGCAACACTCGAGATGCAATGAGAAGAGAGACTCTCAGCGACTATCGCAAGAACTTCTCCGGTGCTGGAACATTGATACTCAGACCCCGCGTTCCACACTTTCATAAGAAATGCCCGAGGAAAAGCCCAACAACTGCGAGGGATTTACCTTCTTTCCACGCGAACGCTTGCCCTTCTTATTCTTTGCCTGGTCTTGGGTAGGTCCTTCAGGTTCCGTAGAGCCACTCGCCACGCGATCCTCCTCCAGGGCTGGTCGACGTACTTCCTCTGCATGTTTCCTCCGCACAAATTCAGCAGTAAAGGAAGACACAGCAGCAGACTGTCCCAGATAGACTTGGATATACTCAGCAATCTCCCCACTCGATTGCAGACCCAACAAGAAGTCAATCAAGGTCATATCGTCGCTTCCAGTGAGCTTCAGGCTTTGCTCCTTGCACCAATCGCGAAAGTTGGCACTGATTGGATGTCCAACAGTAGTTTCTGCTGATGCTTCGTTCTGTACGGTATCTGTTGGGCCAGCTGCAAGGGGCTGGGTTTGCATTGCAGGTGCTGGGACTGCAGGCTGCTTGGTTGCCTTTGGCAACGATGCTTGAGTGTTCCAGCCACTTTGAACATTGGAGAGAATGGCAGGTGGGGGCCGTGTGGGCTGCTCTTTCTTGCTGTAGTCCCACAGGAGATCGTCATCTTCTTGGGCCTTGGGAGCAGACTGGGCCCCGAGTTTTGCCGCAAGGGTAGTAGCCGGTGCTCCTCCGCTGCCTTGAATGGCATTTCTACGAGTCTCCTCTTCTTGGATTTCCTTCAAACTCTTGCTGGGTGCACTTGCACCCAATGCCATACTCCAGGCCGATTGGGCGGGTGCACGCACAGCTCTACCACCGGCCGATCTTGTAACCGCGGTTTGAGCGCCTCCTCCTAGCGCATTGTTTGCTGTGCGCTTTGCTTCTTCTTCTGCGGAATTTCTGACTGGCTGGTGGTACCCAAGCATTTGAGATGCCCAGGGAGAGTTGCCTCCGCCAGCTACATGCACACCTGATCCATCGGTCCGTGCACTGGCCAACTTTGCTTTCCGTTCTTCCTCAAGCTGGATCTCTCGCATGGAAAGAGCTGGCATTTGCTTGGCGCTGTGTTGGGACCATGGGGTCTGAAGAGAAGCAGCCATGGCCTCGCTGCTAAGGACCTGCTTCTCCATGAGCACAGCACGAGCTCTGGCTGCATTCTCAGCCTCTTCCTGTTGAATTTCAGCCAAAGACTTTGCAACCGGTTTATCTTGTTGATGTACATTCCATCCTTGCTTGGTCTGCCTGGGAGGGCTTGAGCTGACGCTTCCTGGGAGAGATGGAGGGGGGGCTTGCACTACAGCTGCACCTGGCGCCGGTATGCTCTGTCTGACCGCTTGTCTTGGAGCAGATCCATGTTCCATCGCCCCCGCGTGAGCTTGCGGACCTTGTAGAGTGGCAGCCTGGCGCTGTGGAACAAGGGTCGAGGACGCATGCTGCATCTGTTGGGACTCAATCTCATCCAGTGTGAGCATGCGTCCTCCCATTGATCCTTGAACTCCCTGCGCAGATGTACGCGGATGAAAATGTGCTGTCGGTTGCACATCAGCTGCGCTGGGTCTTCTAGACTCTGCACCAGAAAGGTTAATAGAGTGGAGGGAGGCACTCAGGGAGTCTGCTGATGGATGCCCCATCGCTGCTGTGAGTGACATCTCTGGCTGCTGTCCATAACCTTGCCCCTGCACACCGAGCATCAAACCCGGTGCATCCGGGGGGGACATCCTCTGCGATCCGTTCAACAGTCCTGGGGACGGTGGAAGCCCTTCCACTGGCGGGAGACTGGCTTGCTGCTGCTGGAGCTGCATTTGCTGGAGCTGAATCTGCCGTTGAAGCAGCTCATGTTGTTGTTGCTTTTGGTGCATCAACAGCTGCTTCTGACTCTGGGTGAACACACCCTGTTGTCTGTTGTCCAGAAAGGCTTTGCCAGCTGGTCCAAACTTGGGTATGGCATTCACGAGAGGAATGAAGGGCGTGTCTGCAGGAAGGTGAGCTGGGCGTACTGGAAGGTTGGGGGGGAAGAAACCCTGTTCAAACCAGTCCAATATCTCTTCGCAAGTGAAGGGTCCCTGCATCTGCCTTTGCGGGTCAAGGTAGCACCATCCTTGTTGAGCCACCGACTGCTGAGGCTGTTGCTGAGTGTCTGGAGGGCCTTGCTGAATTTCCGCACCTTTCCATGGATGATCCGTGCAGGCTTTCTCAGCACCAACTCCATCTGATGCATGGACACCGGTTGGGGGCTGGTTATTGTCAGCACTTGCTCCCTCCTCCTTGGCTTCAAGGATTGGGCTTTGCTCGGGCTCTGGTTCCGCCACTCCTGGCTTTGCAGTTGACACATTTTTATGCTCCATGCCTCCCACATCATCCACTAGCAGGGTGGTGTCTTTAGTTTGTTTGGCACCATCTGTCACAGCTTGCGTTTCTTCCGGAGAAGACCCCGGACGAAGCTGCGCAAGGATCATCAAGCTTTCCTTATCTATGCGGTTGGCATATGGTGCCATGGGCGATGTTGCTTTGATCCCTTCCAGGTTAGCATGGGGTGGCATGCTAAGTGTCCCGTCCTTGGAGATGGCTTCGTAGACCTTCAGCAGGTCTGCCCTGCTGTACACATGGGTGGAGGAATTCTTCGTCGCCATGACCAGCTGCGAGGGTTGGTATCGGATCTCGAACTGTTTGATTCGTTCGCGTGGCGATGGCGGAGATAGTCCATGTCCTATTCTAGGTGGCACCTTGTCGAATTTGCTGGATCCAAACCACCTGTCTTTTTCCATGCCTTTCCTCCCGCCCGGCTTGGCATTCGCTGGACTGCGATATCGTTCGGAGAAGGGCTTGTCTTTGAAGCTTCCTTCTCCTGGCGAGTGATGATCCGCACTTTTGCTCCTCCATCCGAAGTCCGTTCCTTTCAGGATTTCGTTCCCAGGTTTGGCGTAGTTCTTTGCAAACGACTCGTTGGGGAACCCTCGTTTTCCGGCGTTGGTTCGCACGGCTCTTGGCGAAGACGGCTCCCACCTGGCGTGTCGCGTTCGTCGGTGTCGTTCCGTGCAAGGACGGGACGTGGGATGCGTTTTGAGTCAGTCACTTGGTTCCAAGCCTTTGGCAGCGTCTCGCATGCTCCCTTCATCCATCCTCTGGTTGCCCTTGCTTTTCTTTCTTCGGTGCGTTGGTTTTTAGCTCTCGTATTTTTTTTTTTCGCACGTCCCTGGGGTCTTCGTATTCGTTTGGTTTCTTCGCGTGTATGTGTCTTCCTCCCATCCTTCCCTGTTTTCCTTGGTTTCGGATCTTGCCACGTCCATTTCCGTTTCGTTCGTGTGTTGATTCGTACCTCCTGGGTTGGGTGTCTTGTGCGTCTTGTTTCTTCTTGTCCCCTGGGTTCCCTTTCCAGGTGTCCGTTGGGTTCCTTTCCGTCGTGTCTTGGTTCTTCTGGTCTCCGGTCTCTTGTTTCGGGTTCGGATTGGCGGCGGTTCTGCGTGGTTGCAGCCATTCTGGCGAGAGCGTGGGTCCGCCTTCCATCCTACCTTTCGCACCCTTGGTGGGATCCTCTTGCGCGCACACCGGACCTCCCTTGGATCCGAGGCTTGTCTCTCCCGTTCCAACCGATCCGGGATCGTCTTTTCTTCCGCCCACCTCCTTGTTCGCTTCCTTCTTCCACTTGCTTCGGCGTCTTCAAGCGTCGGCGCGTGGCGATCCGTGCTTTGGTTTCCGATCCGATGGTGTCGTGTCCCTGCAGTTAACCCGTTCGTAAACACCCGATCCCTCTCTCCCCCTCCCCCCACCACGGGGGGCGCATCCCCCTCGGTCCTGGGGGGACGCCCACCCCCACCTCCGAGAAGAAACTCCCCTCCCCTCCCCCGGGGGAAGGGGAGGAGAGGTGGGGCAAGGGGAGGAGAGGAGAGAAGAAACTCCCCCGTTCTCCCCTTGGGGATGGGCGAGGGAGAGAGAAGGAGGGGTGGGGAGAGAAGAAACTCCCCTCCTCTCCCCTTGGGAAAGTGGAGAGAAGAAACTCCCCTCCTCTCCCCCGGGGGATGGGGAGAGGAGGAGGGAAGGGGAGAGAAGAAACTCCCTCGGGGGGGGGGACCTGGGACGGATGGGGGTGGGCTGGAGCGGAGGTGGGAAGGTGGAGATCGAGGACGTGTCCGAGTTCGACAACCCCACGGTACATGGAGGCGGGATCCACGCCCAACGCGATGGCCCAGGAAGGGGAAGGGACGTGGTGGACGGACGTGGAAACCATGAACAAGGGACAAGGAAGAGACACCACCGAGAACAAGGAGAAGAAAGGAACCACGAGAACGGTGAAACGGAAACGGAAGGATGGTGGGAACCCCATCGATACCAAGAGAGGTTCCGGAGGTGGGACGGCGAACAAACGAATGATCGGAAGGACGAAAGCACAGAGAAACAAGCTGCAAAAAGCACTGGACAGACCCATCCCACCCAAGTACGACGAATGGGCGCCCAGATGGGGACTGCCCACCCTGAGGGACATCTTCCTGCACGAAACGCTGCTGCGTGAACCCATCACGATCGAAACCATACATGCACTCCAGACCGTGCCACCCGAACCGCTGATCGAAAGAGAAGAAGAAGAAAGGATGGAAAGAGATCACATGGATGGGACCTGGACCGACGCGACGATGGAAGGAACAGAAACCGATCGGGAAGAAGGAAGGAAAAGGATCGGAGGGAAAGGATACGACCAAGCGAGAGACACTGAAAGAGAAGAACTGGAAGAAAGGAAAGAACAGCTCCGAAACAGCGCGTTCCTGCCCTTCGGACTCGACGTGGAGTTCCTCGGTGGTGGGATCCAACAGGAGCACGAAAGACCCAGGAGGAGAAGGGTGTCCGACGAGTTCGATCGAAAACCAGACCTAAACAGGACACCCAAGTTTGGGGACGAAGCCGTTCGAGAACAATGGATGGCCATCGCCAGGAGAGATGCACCCAAGCAACTCAGGTACTTCAACATAGGGAGCAGAAGGAAAGCGCAAGACGTAAGAAGGATGGCGGAACTGACCGCCAAAGAGGTCAGGACCAGGGCCATCAAGTCGTCCAGGGCCGCCAAGACAGTACCACCCAGGTTGAGGAAAATCGTGAGGGACATGGTGCAGTTTTGGAAAAAGACAGACAAGGATATCGCCGAAGAAAAGAAAAAACTTCTGAGAATGGAACTGGAAATGAGGAAAAAGGAAGAGGAAGAAAGGGAAGCCAAGAGGCAACAACAAAGGCTTAATTTCTTGCTGACCCAAACCGAGCTCTACTCTCATTTCATGGCCAACAAAATGGGCGATGCAGCACCAGAGAGGAGTAAACTAGTGCAAGAAAGTGGCAGCAATGCCCCTCGGTTGGACGAAGACAGCCGGGAAGAAGAGAAGCGACTTCAAGAGGAGGCCAAGAGGAAGGCTCAAGAAGCCATTGCATCCACCTCCCAGCGCATGCAGGAGTTTGATGCGCACGCCAGTAAAATGAGAAGCAGCGGGGGTGGGGTCGATCTGCTGCACCCTTCCACAATGCCCAGCCAATCTACGGTCACCCAGCCGAAACAATTCCTGGGTCGGTTGAAGCCGTACCAGCTCAAAGGACTCCAGTGGCTTGTCAGCCTGTACGATCAAGGGTTGAACGGCATCCTGGCGGATGAGATGGGACTTGGGAAAACAGTTCAAGCACTCTCGTTCCTCATGCATTTGACAGAGGCGCATGGAATATGGGGACCGTACCTCGTCATCGCCCCAGCATCCACCCTCCCGAACTGGGCGGACGAGGTTCGGAAGTTCTGCCCTGGTCTCAAGATCCTGCCCTACTGGGGTGGTCTGCAGGAACGAAGAGTGTTGAGGAAAAACCTAAATCCCAAAAAGTTGTACACGAAGACTTCTCCTTTCCATGTGGTGGTCACCAGCTACCAGCTAGTGGTGCAGGATGAAAGCTACTTCCGAAAGATCAAGTGGCAGTACATGGTTCTGGATGAAGCCCAAGCAATCAAAAGCAGTAGTAGCCAGAGGTGGAAGACACTGCTAGGCTTCAGCTGCCGGAACAGGCTGTTGCTCACTGGCACGCCTGTGCAGAACAACATGGCTGAGCTGTGGGCACTGTTGCACTTCATCATGCCAACACTTTTTGACAGCCATGAGCACTTTAGCGAGTGGTTTAGTAAGGGGATCGAATCTCATGCTGAGAACCAAACCAGCCTGAATGACGCCCAACTCAAGAGGCTTCATGGCGTGCTACAACCATTCATGCTGCGACGGGTAAAGAAAGACGTGGAAGAAGAGATGGCCAAGAAGCATGAAGTGACGGTCAAGTGCGAACTGAGCCGCAGACAACGAATCCTTTACAGGGCAATCAAGGACAAGATCAGTGTTCGGGACTTGTTTGATTCCAACGCACAGATAAATGAGAAGAAAATACTGAACCTGATGAACTTGATCATTCAACTACGGAAAGTCTGCAATCACCCAGAGTTGTTTGAGGGTCAAGTGCAGAGATCCTCTTTCTACTTCAGGGAGTACGTGGGGCCCCAGAAGCCACCAGCGTTTGGGACAATGGAATACGTTCGCTGTGGAACTGATGATTCCAAAATTCGCTATACCATTCCAAAGTTGCTATACAGAGATGGAATGGTGGGAGTGCCCACCAGCTCGTCGGGGTTATTAGAAAGCAAGCCATCTACTGGCTTGACTAGCAAATTCTATGTGTTCAGTCCAAGTCACATTCATGGTTCGTCCCTGGCCGGTAGCACGTTCTCCTTCACTAGGCTCATGTCCCTTGGACCATCAGAAGTTGCTGCATTGGCATATGCGGACCCCATGCAAGCTTGGTTGCTCTCATACATCTTGAAGCACAACCGGCAGTTGTTACGATATTGGTCTGGTGCAGTGCTGGGTAAAATAGATGCTGATATGGGGATAGCATCCAAGCAGCGTGTCCTTTTACTGGGGCCCTTTGATCATCCCTGTTTATGCAGACACAATGGTAGTGAGGTAGCCACAAAATTTGGCACACTGGTTACTAAGGCTGGAAGGCGTTGGGTGCGGTCTGCGGACCTCCTTCGTTCAGTGGGGGGTCAATTTGTGGCGGCTGTAAGGGCTCCGCCTGTAAAACTTTTGTGTTCTGATCGAGGAGCAGTCTTGCAGCAGGACGATGCCTGCAGTTCTCCATGGATGAGGAGATTGTTGTTCGGGAGGGAAACTTGTCATACACCCCTTCCAAGCAACGCTCCGCCGCTTCTAAAAGAGGTGTGCAGCAGGAAGCTGGAATACCACTATGGAGAGAAGCCTATCGCTCCGCAGGGTTTAATGGAACCTGTTTATAGGGTTCTTGGGGCATCTGAACCGATTCAACCATATAGGCTGGCGAAGTCCTTGAGTGACTCTGGCAAATTGACAGCTTTGGACATGCTGCTGAGAAGGCTCAAGTCTGGCAATCACCGAGTGCTTATCTTCTCGCAAATGACCAAAATGTTGAACCTCCTGGAAGATTACATGAACTTTCGCAAATACAAGTACTTGCGGCTGGATGGCTCGAACACCATTACAGAGCGCAGAGACATGGTGTCAGACTTTCAGAATCGGGATGATATTTTTGTCTTCTTACTCTCCACCAGGGCTGGAGGATTGGGGATCAACTTGACCGCTGCAGACACGGTTATTTTCTATGAGAGCGACTGGAACCCCACAATGGATTTGCAAGCAATGGACCGTGCTCATAGGCTAGGGCAGACCAAGGAGGTAACAGTATATCGTTTGGTCTGTCAAAGCACCATTGAGGAAAAGATCATCAAGCGTGCTAGTCAGAAAAATACTGTGCAGCAGCTGGTGATGTCAGGTGGTGAAAGTGCGAAAGGAGACTTCTTTGAGCCAGAAGAGATGGTTGGCTTGCTGCTAGATGAAGACGAACACATTGACCCAGAGCTGAAGAACAAGCAACTTGAGCTTGCAAAGGCACGGCAGCAGAGGCTTGCGTCTCGTGGATGGGGCGCAAAGATTGGTGTGCCAAAGAAAATGAAAATTAACGAGGAGGGAGATGGAATTGCCATGGAGGAGGAAGGCAAAACCCCGGGGGAGAAGCAGCCTCCCGTGGCAGAGGAAAAAAAGACCGCGAACGGGCCACAGGTCGGAAGCCCTGGGAAGAAAACTGTGAAGCGAAAGTCTTCGGCTGATCCCAAACAGGCGAAGCGAAAGAGAGGAACAGCTGGAGAATGAAGCTGTAGGAACCGATCTTAAGAAAATACATTGTACAGAACATGTCATTCGATCTTAGACTCTTCCTTTTGCCCACCTTGCACACCCAGCACACGTGCCAATACAGAGAAGCTGATCCCTCCAAGAACATTGTTTCCGGTGCGGATGAGCGATGTGGCCAACTTGAAAGCCCCGCCCGGGAGAAGAGCAGACATATGCATATCCAATCCATTCAATACTTGGTATCTTAGATTGCTTGAGACTCCCATGTGCAATCCCCATGTCAGAGCGTTAAGGATTACGTTGGGGGCTTCATTCTGCATTTCAAAGCTGGGGTCAAGTTTTTTCCGTATAGCCAGCAACGTGTTCGACACGGCTGTGCCGGTGAGTCCCGCACTGATGCCCACGACACCGAATTGCATCCCCTTGAAAGCAACGTTCGTGGCCCTTTGTCCAAGCGTGAATGTGCCCTTTTGGAAGATGTGTCCGGTTGGGGCACCAACACCAGCCAAGGTGGAATCACTGAAAAGTTTGGCAATCAGGTTCCCACGTCCTCCTGCAGCGGCCGGGGCGAGCGTGGGCGCCAAGAGATACATGAGCAGGAAGTTGACTATGCTACCCACTACAAGGGTGGAGAACACGAAATCCAGTTCGTTCAAACCAAAGTTCGGCCTTCCCGCCATGTCACCCGCCACTGCCGCTCCAACACCGATGATTTGCTCCACCATCACTTTGTATTTGAAGTCTGGGTCGGCGGCCACGCGTTCTTGCCACCCTTTGACAAGTCCACCAGCCATTCCTCCGAACCACCCTCCGTTCCCGTCGTTTCCGTCTCCTTTCCCGCGTCCATCTCCGCCGCCGCTCCCGCCCACCCTCCCGCTCCCGCCGCCAGATCCACCGCCTGCATCCGCAGCGAGCCTTGTCTTCCTCCTTGGATTGATCCTTGGCGCATATCCTGTCCTCTTGGATCGATTCGGTCGTCCTTTTCCATTCGAAGACGCGCTCGAGGACGTCGTCGTTCTCGCCATCATCACGGCCATGTCCACACACCGTCGGTGCACACCGTCTCATCGAATCCCAGCCAACACATCCACCCTTTCAAACCGAAACAGAACCGACAGGACGGGATACGATCCCCTTTCGAGCCCACACCCAACCCGGAACGAAAGGGAAGGACACGGGGTCGAACACAACGTCCAAATCGCACCAGGGCTCAAGGAGCTTGCCGTCTTCCAAGACATCCGTCCTCAACTTTCTTTGGAGTCCGGAACGAATGGCCCTGATTCGATGAAGGTAAATTGGAGCCCCGCGCTCGTCGGAAACCAGCATCCACAGCCGCATGAGATGTAGGGAAGACGAAGTTGTTGCTGCCACGTAAGGTGCAATCTCGGCTTCAATGTTACCAAAAACAAGGAGAGCGTAGGAAAGAAACCATAGGTCGTTGTTTGGGTATTGAAAGGGAAAACGCGCTCGAATTCTTTGCTCGCCTTCCCCACCAAGATTCGGCCCTTTGCTTCCTTAAGATCTTTGGGGAAGGCATGTCTTACACATAAATAGAATCTATATAGATTGAGCAAAAGTACGTCAGGAAATTGCGAGGAATGTGGACTTTGTATGGAAGAGTGGAGATTGAGCGGTTCTTTGCGCATGGAAATGTGAGGCGGATCGTTGCCTTA
Source organism: Picocystis sp. L7 (assembly GCA_020975725.1). Taxonomy (NCBI): domain Eukaryota; kingdom Viridiplantae; phylum Chlorophyta; class Picocystophyceae; order Picocystales; family Picocystaceae; genus Picocystis; species Picocystis sp. L7. The sequence goes on from QXJR01000004.1 coordinate 583,678, forward strand.
GGTCTACACTCGCCATGCATGTGTAGAGAAAATGCGGACGCCACTTGGATGGTCTAGAGTTGTACCTGGCGAGCACCCGTTGCTTGGCTTTGTTTGTAAGGACCCCAATCACAACGAAGCCTTCGTGTGGAACGCCTGCACCCGTTTTAGGGACATGGAGGCGACGGTCCATGCACACCGGCGCAACTTTGCGACATAGAATCCCCGATGACCCTTCGCGTCTTGCCCAAACGCCCACGTGCCGCTCGATGCTCGCTGCCTCGGTAGAGATGGTGTTCCAACGTTGCGTCCGAGGGGACACAACGGTCCCTCCATTCCCGGAGGACGTTTCATGCCTTTCTCCTGTTGCTTGCGTGGTATGCACGGCGGTCCCTCGGCGACGTTCAACCCCAATGCCTTGCGCCGTCCATTCCGGTTGGATCTCTCCATTCCTTTTCCGCGCCATCCATGGTGTGTCCATGGGTCCTTTCCCTCCTCCCTTTTCTGGGTTCTGATTGGTTGGAACACCCCATCCTCCCCCCCACACACTCACCCCCTCTCACCAGGGACAAGCGATTGGGTGGACTCGATCGAACCGCCATCGCGATCAGATCTGACAATCACTCTGGATCGGACGATGGCGCGTGGGACGATCGCGCTGCTGGTGCTGGCCCTGACGTGCCTGCTGGGCGTGCGGGCGGAAGAAGAGGCGGTGATCACGCTCGACGCCTCCAACTTCGACACCGGTGGGTGATGCGAAGGCGTAGCGAGGACGACGTTCGGAGATCCGCACAGCGAGATCGAACGCACGTGCTGACTGCGGTTGGATCGGATGAAACGCAGAGGTGCCCAAGTACGACTTCCTGGTGGTGGAGTTCTACGCACCGTACGTGATCGAGGCCGCGAACGAGCGCCAGGCGAGCAGCCGAACGAAAGGAGTCCGTTCTGACGGATGGTGGTTGTGACCTCGGGAACGTCGTACAGGTGGTGTGGACACTGTAAAGCACTCGCACCTGAGGTAAGGAACAGATGAAAGAGAGGCGCTTGTGTGTGATCCTGGTGCGTCTCAGACACGGCCACTGACGCTTGCAACACCGACGATGCGTCGAAACGACTCCGTGCGGCTCCGTCTAGTACGAGAAAGCAGCCGCCGAGCTCAAGACTCTCGATCCTCCGCTGTACCTCGCGAAGTTCGATGCAGCCGATGAAAAGAACAAGGCAATCGCAACCAAGTACGGCATTCGTGGCTTCCCGACCTTGAAGATTTTCAAGAAAGGGCAAGAGCCTGCCGAGTACGACGGGCCGAGAGACGCTGCTGGCATCGTCCAGTACGTCCAGAGGCAGGCAGGACCTGCTTCTGCTTTGGTGTCCTCTGCAGATGATATGGCTGCCAAGGTCAAGTCCGACGATGTTATCATCGTCGGTGCTTACAAGGAGGGCTCCGACGAATTGAAAGTGTTTGGAAAGGTGGCCGAAGCCTTGCGGAACGACCTGACCTTCTTCCACACGTACGATGCATCTTTGCTGCCAGAAGGCAAAAAAGAAGTCCCCTCCATCAACGTGTTCAAGTCTTTCGACGACGGGCTTGTTTCCTACGAAGGGGATGTGACAGACGAAGATGCGATCAAGAAGTTCATCCAAGAGAAATCCACCCCAATTCTTATCCCCATGGACAGCAACCCAGCTGGAAAGAAGCATCTGCAAAAGTCTTTCTCGGTGACCGATCGGGTGAAAGTTTTGGTATTTGCCCCAAAGAAAGAGATTGCATCTGTGAAGACAGCTTTGCATGGTATTGCCTCGAAAAACAGGGAGTACGACTTTATCGTTGGACCTACCGAGGAGAATGATCACGCCCTTAAGTTTTTCGGTCTCGCTGCTGATTCTCTTTCAATGTCCGTGTACAACCTGAAAGGGGGGCCAAAGTATGTGAAGCAGCCATTGGCTGTATCAGATATGGAATCTTGGTTCGAATCATTCCTTAAGGGAGAGGTTGCAGCACATGTCAAGTCTGAAAAAGCTCCAGAGGACAACTCCGCCCCAGTCAAGATTGTTACTGCGAACACCTTCAACGAGTTGGTGACAGAAGCAAAGAAAGATGTGTTGGTCGAGTTCTACGCACCGTAAGTTTTGAGCGAGCACGTCACCCGAACCATGTTTGAAAGCCTTGGATTATTTGCTGACCTTCGTTTTTTTTTCCATGTAGGTGGTGTGGGCACTGCAAGAAACTTGCCCCGATCTACGATGAGGTGGGAGAGGCTTTTGAAAATGAGGACACAGTGACCATTGCAAAGATGGATGCAACTGCCAACGATATTCCTGATCCACGCTTTGATGTGAAGGGCTTTCCCACTCTTTACATGATGACTGCAGCTGGTGAAGTGAAGAAATATGAAGGTGACAGGAGCAAAGATAGCCTCATTGATTTTGTGAAGGCCGCATCTACTGCAAGCAAAGGAGAAGCAGCCCATTCAGAGTTGTAAGATGCCTAATCAGACTGAACCTACGCTCCCCACGAAGAAGCTGCACTTTCCCGATCTCCTGAAAACGAATTAGCAGTCTTACAACACAAAGTGAAGGATTCGCTAGTAACATTTTGAAAGGGTTGTGTTTGAGGCCTAGCTCCTTTTGAGTGTTTCGCATGGTATAAGCCCCAATTCCCTTCGCTTGGCCATTTATCCCGACCTTGCGCTCACCCGCAAAGTTGAAGGACATTTACAAATGGGTGAGGGGATATCTTGAAAACTCCCTCTCAGGGCCACTTGCATAGGGAACGAAACAAAAGCATTTTTTCGGCCCTGAAGCAATCCAACCGTGAGTTCAACAATCCCAAATGAGGGGCTTTGTTTTGGGATAGCCCTCCTTGCTTTCGACCCGCAACCGTGGCCTTCACTTCATTAGCAAATCCAATGCCCGGTCCCTTTTCCTGTGAATTTCATGGTTCGAACAGCGTAGATTGTGGGAAGTGTTCGCAGCATGCAATCCAGAACATTGGTTGCAACATGTTGAACCCTGTTCCCGAACTTGCTTTTCGTGCCCATGGTGAAATGACACCGGTGCAAACCAACGACCTTCCTCTTTGTATCTAGCATCACCGCTCCATCCATGAGTGTGAGTACTCGGTGGAGCACCACACTTGCCCGAGACTCGTGCGTGATTCTCATGTCGAGACAACTCCACCACCCTTTCAAGGCACACTTGTCAATAGAGAGATCGACATTTGCCATGCACCCCAAGTTTCACAAAATCACACAATACTTTTGGGGTCATGAACCTACCAATCTTTGTTTTCAAGTGATGTTGAAAATTCAAAGTCGTTCCCTCTTTCCTTCGAACGGACCAAGGATGGATTAGACCATACCTTCTGCATGCATGTGGCTCGCATGCACAAGTTTGTGTCTCCTGCTTCTGCCCCGTGGAGAAAGGTAGCGTGTTCTATTGTGGGCAATGCATATGATAGAAGTACTGGGGCCATCTTGTGGTCAAGTTGGTTTCACCACAATGCAATCTTTCGACTAGGCTTGGACAATTTGATCTTTGACCCCGAATTGGTTTCTCAAATAAGTCCCCGATTGGAAAGCACGCCTACCGGCACAAATGGGACCTTTGACTTCGGCTCCCTTGAGACCGACTTAAACTCAAACGTTGCTCAACGCCAGTTTTAGGAGATCGTTGCTGAGCATTGTAGAAATTGTTGTTTCTTTCGCTCGTTTGAAGTGAACATGAACAAATATTTATCCCCTCTTCCGCTGCTTCTGTGAACGTCATTTCCTTTCCACAAACCTTTTCTATATCAAAAAGAGGAGATCAAAGCTGTTGATCATCTCCACGAAAGTCTTGTGGTCATTCGTTGTCACCCTACCTCCTTCGCTATACAGCAGAGATGAATCGAATGTACGGTCGTACGTATCTTACGGATGCAAAAAGCAATGCCTAATTGAATGTCTCCCTTCCAATCGAATAGGCTGTGATGAAAGGTGGAAGAAGACACCGTAGCAAACCATCTTTTTCCCATGTTGTGGGTCTTGGAGGCACATCCTAACCGAGGATATCTCGTCCCCAAGACTTTGTTTTTACATCTGAGAGGTCGAGACTACCCAAGGAGCTATGGACTATAAGATGGCTTATACACCATGAGTGGGGATTCGATTGTGCGAACAGCGTAGGAATATCTTGGTATGTTGCTTCTGCCCGGATGTAGCAATTGAAAGTTACAATTGCTTCGTAACGGTACAACAGCACACCCATTTCTTGATCCATTGAGCTAGCTTCCTGATGCAACGATCATAGGAAGCCGTCAATTGTTTCATGACTCCAATGGAAAAGGTGTTGCGAAGATGTCTTCGTGTTCTCGTGCATCAACCATGAAAAGTTTAGGACGAGTGTCATGGAAAGCAACAACATTGGTATAAGATTTGTTTGCACCGTTATTCCTTCGCACGAAATATCATGCGAATGGTTGGTGCTTGCACGTTTTACAAGTCGCATGTATTAGCACCATGAGAGGCCGGTGAAGTTAGAAGTCCACCGTTGCAGTTGCTTGTCGAGAGCGTTGGAAGTACACAGTCATGCACTCCCCGATGGCTTGTATGAGCTCCATTTTGCATTGACACTAGCACGACGAAAAGTATTCAAATACACATCTCTCTACACTCTATTCTATGGACTTTTGTTCCATGATCCCGTAATGTATATTCAGCACTCATGAATTTCAATGTTACAATGCGTGCTTCACCCTCCATATATCCATGCACCAAATCTTTGCTGCAACGTTTGAACAGTCGCTAGCACATCTACACAAGCATATCAACACCTCTTCATATACCTGACTGTTCTTTCGACTCAATTGAGCTTCGAAGGGTGGAACAAGAATGTCAAGCTTTTGTCAAGCGTGACATGATGTGCAATCTTTAAACGGTGAAAGACGAAATATTAGGTCATCAAGACAGTGCCTCTTTCGAAGTCCGCGAGTTCCAAGAACGTGCACAACAACTCGGTTCCTCGCGCGCCTTTTGTTTCTTCTTCATGAAAGATACCGGTACGGGACGCGACCGGCATGGTAGATTGCGTGGTTGAAACAAGACGAAGCATTTGTATGGAGAGTTCCTCCTCCGAAATGATGCAACCTTTTTCATTGGTTCCATTCCTTCCCAAAGAATTCTCACCCAATGGCGTGAGTGCCTCTCTTCATTACGATAGAAACTTCATGTCTCGTATGGTACCTTATCTTGTGTCATGTAGAGTGGACGGAGCAAAGAATGGTATCGATTTTTTCTTCACTATAGAATGTCCTAGATTGACTGTCTCTCAAACAGCTGGTCTTAACGAAGGTGCGTCTTGCGCTTAGGCTTTCTCGTGGTGCAACGAATATCCAACAAAACTTGGTGCATGTTATCGCATGCCATGTATGGTGCTTGAACAGTGTTTCTTTTTACGTGTGCACACGTTCAAATTGTTCAAGTTGTCTAGGCTAATGACCAGCTTGAACTTCACACGACCGTAACACGCGGAGCTGTACTTCAACCTTTGCAAGAACATAGGCCCACCATTGGTGTAGAAGATGATATATCATGTCCACACCCCTCTGGCATCATGGAACATGCGATGAGCAGAGCAGACGTGGTTTGTACCCCGTCTTCATAGGAACATCTTCATTCTTTCATTCCATTCTACGTGCAATGTTTTCATGGTGATCACACCATCGATCGTGGACGTTTTATTCCGACTCGCCTTCGTTCGCTCATTGGCCTTGCGACCATTGTCGTCATCCCATCGAAGATTTCGAGGTTTCCTTGACCCTTGGCTCGTCTCGCTTTTAACCCGAAGTCTTTCCTTTCCTTTTCGACGTTCACCCCGGTCGCCTTCCTTTTCGAACCTGTGTAGCTCCGCCGAGTCGTTGGACCCGCATCCTCGGCGTCCACCGTACCTGGAGGTACCGATCAGCGAACGAAGCTTCGATCGGGTGTTCTTTCGGACCTGTCGCCGCAGAGGAAGGTTCGGTACAGGCACCGGATCCTTCCCAAAGAGGACCGGAGTCGGATTGCAACTGCAACGGCAACCGTCACTTTTGGTTGCTCGTGGAGCTGGAAAGAGAGACATTTGACGACCGAAAATGATGAGCCTCACGAGTGTCCAGACGGGCGTGGTGAGGTCTGAACCACGTGGATCGACGGCACCAAGGATGGCCTTCCAAGGGACCCGAAGGACGAGACAGGTGCTGGGAGGCCCAAGGCGCAGCCAGTCCGAGGCGACTCGCCTTGTGAAGAACAGGTGCGTCGGCAAAAGGAAACGAGAGCAGATACGAGAAGCAAGGATACCGTTGCAGGGATCGTGTGAAAGCTGACGAAGTGAATGCTATATCCAGGACCCAACCGAGAGGTTTGGCCGTTGCCAAAGCTACCACGAATGCCACCGCGGCTGCAACCTCGAAGAACGATGGAAAGGGATCGTACGACTACGACCTGGTCATCATCGGATGTGGCGTGGGAGGGCACGGTGCGGCCTTGCACGCAGTGGAGAACGGCCTGAAGACGGCGGTCATCGAAGGACACACCGTCGGTGGGACGTGCGTCAATCGAGGGTGCATTCCTTCCAAGGCGTTGCTTGCGGCCTCGGGAAAGATTCGCGAAATGAGAGATCAGATGCATCTCAAATCGATGGGGATCCAGGTTGGCGCTGTTTCGTATGATCGCGCTGCTATTGCGGACCATGCCAATGACCTAGTCACCAAGATCAGAGGGAATCTGAAGAATAGTTTAGTTGCCATGGGAGTAGATATTCTGGAAGGTACTGGTAAAATTGTTGGACCTCACACTGTATCCTATGGGAAAGTTGGACGTGTGGATGTGGGCGGCACATTGACGGCACGCAACATTATCATAGCGAGTGGATCTGTCCCTTTTGTACCACCGGGCATTGAGATCGACGGCAAAACTGTGATTACATCAGACCATGCGCTCAAACTGGACTGGGTTCCTGATTGGGTAGCCATCATCGGTTCTGGATACATCGGGCTGGAGTTCTCTGATGTATACACAGCTCTTGGATCAAGTGTCACCTTTATAGAGGCCATGCCTAATGTCATGCCTGGCTTTGATCGTGAGGTAGCGCGTTTGGCCGAGCGCGTGCTGATCAATCCTCGAAACATTGACTACCATACCAATGTCCTCGCTACCAAGGTGACACCAGGGATACCTGGTGTCAAACCTGTGGAAATCGAGCTCACAGACTTCAAGACCAAGGAGGTTGTTGACAACTTGGAAGTGGATGCTTGTTTGGTGGCAACTGGACGTGCTCCCTACACGGATGGTTTGAATCTGAAGTCCATTGATGTAGAAACAGATCGTCGTGGTTTTATACCCGTAGATGAGAAGATGCGGGTATTGGATACAGCAGGCAAGCCAGTGCCTAATGTGTTTTGCATCGGGGATGCCAACGGCAAGCTGATGCTTGCTCATGCAGCTTCTGCACAGGGCATTAGCGTAGTGGAGAACATCTGCGATCGCTCTCATGTCCTCAATCACTTGAGTGTCCCTGCTGCTTGCTTCACCCATCCAGAGGTTGCGTTTGTGGGTATGACAGAGGAGCAAGCCCGGGAGAAGGCCAAGGAGGGTGGTTTCGAAGACAAGATCGCTGTGGCGAAAACATCGTTCAAGGCCAATTCGAAGGCCCTGGCGGAGAAGGAGTCGGATGGAATCTGCAAGGTGGTGTACCGCAAAGATACAGGAGAGATTCTCGGCGTCTGGATCATGGGTCTCCACTCGGCAGACATGATACATGAGGCTTCAAATGCCATAGCGACGGGTCAAACGGTTCAGACCCTCAAGTACAATGTGCATGCTCATCCTACCCTTTCCGAGGTTTTGGACGAGACGTTCAAGCAGACCCATGTGGACCAACCGGTGGTTCACAAGCAACCGGTGTATACCACTTGATTTATGTCCTGGGCATGGCTTCTCATCCCTTTTCAATGACGGTGTTCTCTTTTTTTCCCCTTGTCCATCTTCCCATGGGTTGGTACCTTGGGACCCTCGTCCATGGGACACTTTCTGCATCTTCCGCGTCGTCTCTGGTGCGCGTCGCACTGGGAAGCTATCGAACGGACCTGTGCGCCTCACCTCGTGTCTAGGATCTGGTGCATCGGTGAACGCGAAGCAAGAGAGGACGCGGTCGAGAACGGCGCGGGCGTGAACTGTACCGACGCAGGAAGAAGCGGGACGATGGCGGAAGAGGACCTCGAAGGATTTGTGGCTGCTGCACGCGCGTTCGATCCCAGCCCAGGCGAAGCCACGATGGAACAGGCACGTGCTTTCAACGAGGAGATCGCAGGTGCGGAAGATCTGCTGGCGAGGAAGCCGCACGAGTTGCTCCCGATCTTCCATCTGCTTCACGTCCAACACAAGACGCTCGCCTGGTTGTATCTCTTGGAAGCCGTCGCGAAGAACGCGTCCCAGGCGACTTACGAAAGAATGCTGGTGGAAAAGTTCCAAACCTTCGTGGGAAGCTGCTGTCACGTGCAGCTGAAGGCGAATCCGGCCAAGTTCTCCTACGTCACACGTACATACACCCAGACGATGGTCCGAATCGGATGCGCCAGGCAAGCCATCCTGTACCTCCAAGCGGCCGTGGAGAAGGCGAGGCCTTCGGAAGAACACCTGACGCCACAAGCAGTGGATCTGCTGCAAGCTTGTGCCGTGTCCAAGTGCTACTCCTATGGAAATCGGTTCCTATCCCAAGCAGTGTACGAGGTGGATCCAGGAAAGACAGGCTGCAACGCCTCTGATGTTCTTCTCTACTTTTACTATGGCGCTCTGGTCCTACTTGGGGAAAAGAGATTTCACGAAGCAAAGTGTCTCTTAAGGCAGGCCGTGGGAATGCCTGCCACCGTCGTCAGTGCTATAGTTGTTGAAGCATACAAGAAGTTTATCTTGGTATCTCTCATAAGTGAAGGTGTGGTGGACAGCCTACCAAAATGCACTCCTACTGTGGTTCAAAGGCAACTCAAGGGGTTTGCAATGGAGTACATTGCTCTTGCAGATGCGTACAAGCGTAGACAGACACAGCTGCTCTTGGGAGAAGTCGAGTCACACCGCAGTTTGTTCAAGAAAGATGGCAATTTTGGCCTGGTGAAGCAGTGTGTGTCCTCTTTCTACAGAAGCAACATCCAGAGGTTGACAAAGACATACTTGACCCTCTCGTTGAAAGACATTGCAAAGGCCGCCGAACTCAGCACAGAGAAGGAGGCGGAAGAATATGTCCTGAGGATGATTGATAACAAGGACATTTTTGCAAAGATTGACCAACGGGAGGGCATGGTCCACTTCCAAGAAGACCCAGACAACTACGGTTCGCAGGCCTCTTTGGAGAAGCTGGACGGAGTCATGAGGAAGCTGAAGGATGTGGTAGGCCGGATACAGCAAACAGATCGCAATGTCAGCTTAGACAAAAATTTTGTGTCTAAGATGCTTATGAAGGACAAATTTGGAGCAATCTTAGAGGAAGGAGGGGTCCTGGATACTGCAGCCTTTGCCCAAGATTGATCTCAAGGGTGCTGGTGTAGCACTCCACAATGTACATTGCACGCACATGTTCTCTATGCTTGTGTGGTGTCATTCCTACCTCGGCCCAGACAGAACTGCAAAAGATCCTGGCTTCATGTCGAAAAATCCCGCCAGCTCTAGTTCTACCACAGCTTCATATACGTCCGCGAGGTTGTCCTCAAGCGCAAGCAATAAAGTAATTAACGTAGAAGAGTTGAACGCGGCGTTGGTGCTACCACACTCTTTCGATTGCGCAGCATTGTATGCCCTTTCCCTGAGCCTTGTACCACGTTCCAACACAATCGTTATCTGCAAGTCCTTTGCACTCTTCTCACTGTTCCCGCTCACAATGGAGGCAAGTTGCAGCAGAGCCTGGGAAACCAGTCTCGTGAAGGACAGGAGTTCGACCTCGTAGTCAAATCCCTCCATGTGCAAGCCTCCGTTGGCAGCAGATTTTTCAAGGAGCATCCCAACAGTGTAACACGCACAAGCCAAGGATCGAATGCCTTCACCAAGGTCGCGATAACGCTCCCATGGCATGTTCACAGACAACCGCCATCCCGACCATCCCTCCCTCCCCCAACCCAAGTTTCCAAAGGACCTCATGTCGAAACGAGCCAAATTAATCATGCTTGCTTCAAAAGGAGCAGACGACATGATTGCCTTGTATTCCTGGCGCAAAATGCTGTTCTCGTGTTCATCTGCCTTCGCCTCGCCACGGTACACCTCGATGGCGCCGATCCCGATTTCTTCGACCATGGTGGCCGCTCGATCCAGATTAGTAGCACAAGTGCTTCGCAGTTCGTCCCCAGAGTAGGTTGGGAACACGAAGATCGAGGTGAGCATGGTCAAGAATCCACCAAGGGCCACCATGTAGATTCTGTGGAGGGGTTCTTCGTTGACATCTGCATCCGCAAAGGCCGAGAGCAGCAGGTAGTCGAAAGAGAGTGTCGCAAGCAGGTAGAAGTAGTCGAAGTTTTCCCTCTTGTTCGTGCTTCTGAGGTACACCGTGGCTGCGGTGAAGGTGAGCACACACATGTAAAGGAAGGAAGCACGCAGGTTCCACCCGTACGCCTCTGGCACGATGAAATCATCTACGTAGAGGACTCCGATGGCAGCGGTACATCCAACGATGGTTCCGAGCGCCCTTTCGAAGGATTTGCGCAGCATTCCTCCTTGCGTCCTCTCGCTGCAGTTGACTGCGGTGACCACGGCCCAGACACCATATCCGTGTGCGACGTGGTGTGCGAGGTGTCCGTTCAGGACGAGCATGGACGCCGAGCAGACGCACACGGCGTATCTGACGGCCCATCTGGCGGCGGATTCGACCCTCACTTCTTTCCTTTCGTCTCTCACGCGTTCGAGGATGTTCCTCCTTTCTTTCCTGTACCTTCGTATGAGTTCCATGCCCACACGTTCTCCTCCGCCTTCCACCTCCTTCTGCGCCACGCCACCAGCATTTGCACCTCCTTTCCGGATCCTTCCACTCCCGGAGGATCCCAAGGTGGCCCACACGGCACGCATGGACGTTCAGCACGTGGCCATGCCGTCCTTCTTCTCCTTCGGCATCCGTCCCTTGGCCGACCTTCACCACCTCGTCGAAACGGACGTTTGGAGGAGGGTACAAGGGTCCCTTTGGATAGGAATGGGTCCGGGTTCAAGGATGAGAACCCATGGGAAGGAACCCGACAGGATAGAAGGGTTTCAAAGGAGTTTATTGAAAGAGGAGACCCGTCCCCTCGGAAGATCCCAACCACCACCCTCCTCTTCCTCTTCCTCTTCCTCTTCCTCTTCCTCTTCCTCTTCCTCTTCCTCTTCCTCTTCCTCCGGGAGAAAGAGGGAAAAAAAGGGCCATCAAGGAGACCGTGGACGCCGCCACGTGGACAAGAGGTATTGGGACAAGGCCGTGCAGCGATCCAAAGAGTCCTGCTCCGCGTCCACCTCATCGGACAGACCCTCCTGCCCCGCAACCAACGCCCTCTGGCCCTGCAGGATGGAACGCAAGGACTGGCTGTCTCGACTCGAGGACAGCCTCAACCGACGAAGGATGCCACGTAGGAGGAGGTAAGTGGAACCAGGTGCATGCTCCTCCAGTTCCTCGAGATCCTCTGAGCAGCGATCCAACAATTCCGATACGTTCACCGAAGAAGAAGCAGGAGCCATGCGACGGCAAGCACGGAGAGCAGGCTCCACCACCTCGTACAGGAGGGAGGGATGGGCATGCCGCTGCAAATCTCCCTCCTCGAGTACATCTGCACCTGGGCCTGAATCCAATGCTGGAGGACGCTTCATACGGATGGTTCCTCCACGAGCTAATGCATCAAGATCAATGCGGGGACGGTCGTATGCCTCTCCAAGAGATTGCCGCTGCGTGCCAAAGTCCCACTTGAGGGATCCATCCACGGATCTCCACGTGCCGTCCAATCCTGCATCGGATTCGCTGTCGATGCTCCCCCTTCTAGCCTTTCTCCTTTCAATGGTGTCTGCAATGCGACTCAAAAGCTCTTCTGGCCTCTCCTTCTTAGTAACAAACTTAAAGAAAGGATGACCAAGGAGTTCGGTGGCCGAAGGTCGCTCGTCCGGATCTTTCTGCAAGCAGCTTGCTACAAAGTCCCTGAAGTGTTCCGAAAACTCCTCTTCCAGACGAGGAGGTGGATTCTTGGGTATCAGAAAGAGGACTTGCATGGGATGCTTGTCAGTGTTGGGTGGCTCCCCCTTGGCAAGCTCAATGGCCGTGATCCCTAGTGACCATATGTCTGCCTTTTCGTCGTATCCCGTTTCGCTCGTTTCGATCACTTCTGGAGCCATCCAGAACGGTGTCCCTACAAAAGTCCTTTTCCTGGCCCCAAGTGTGTGCGTAAGCTGTCCGCTTACGCCAAAGTCCGCCAATTTGACTTCCCCCGTGTCGGTAAGCAAAACGTTGGCCGCCTTAATGTCCCTATGAATTTTCCCTTCTCCGTGCAGGTATTGCAGTGCACGGAGTATGTCATACATAATTACCGCGATCGAATCTTCTTCAAACGGTCCAAACCTTTGAATGAGCTCTGACAGGGCTCCCCCTGACATGTACTCCATCACAATCCAGAGCCTGGTTGTGCCGGGGATGAGCAGTGCTGCGTAATACTGGGTCACGTACTTGGATCTGCACATGGAAAGCACCGAGATTTCCTTTTTTATTTCCTCGATGTCTTCTTCGGCTTCGTCTAGGTCGATGATCTTGATGGCCACTTCTTCGCCCGTCTCTGTGTCGATCCCACGGAAGACATCCCCAAACGACCCCTTTCCAACGCACTCGAGGACTTCGTACTTGTCCACCATGTCCTTCGACGTGCTTTGCAGGTCCATTGCAGGCGCGTCTCGGCCCGGTACACTCCTCCTCGGTCGTCCCTGCTCTCGAAGGACCTGCGATTTCGTCCCTTTTCGAACGAAGCGTCGTGTCTACGTGGCAGCAGTCCGTTCCATTCACGGCACCTTCGCCATCGCTCGCCTTTCCCTGTCGGTCGGTCCCGCCTCAGGCGTGTGGTCCGAGGTTGGTGCTCCTCGTCGCGCGATGTCCCGATTCCGAGGAAAGGCGGCGGGACTTGGCTACAGCCGCGGGGAAGCCTCCCACCCTGCTCGACCTCGCCCGGTCGAGCCCACATGGCACCGAAGAGGACGGGGACCGAAGGAAAGAGACAGCCATGGACCGAAAAGACCGACGGTCTTTACAGTCCATCGAAGAGGGGATGGGCACGAGGCCGGAGCGGGGGCAGGGGATCGAGACCCCCTCGGATTCGGAGGACAGGGGAGTAAGGGGCAGATGTCAAGTGGGGAGGTCACTTACCCGGTCGAAGCGGACGTGGAGCTTGCATGCCGACATGGAACTGCGCGAGGCAGCAACATCCGCCTGGCGAGGGAGAGGGCCGAAGGGAGGCGTGTTTGGGAGAAGATCGAGGAAGATGTGGAACGCAAGGAACGGGCAGTCCATCGGGAAGGGACCCGTGGCAGCGTCGTCCACCGGTCGAAACCTGACCGGAGTCCAAACGCCACACAGCGGATACCATTTCGATGGAACCGACCGAAGGTTCTTCGAAGGATGGTACTTCCGAGTCACCATGCCGGAGAGCAGAGAGAGCTTTGCGCTCATCTACAGTGTGGAGGATCCACTGGGCAATACTCCCATTTCGGGGGTGGGCGCACAAGTCATGGGACCAAGGAATGGGTACTTCGTGCAATACGACAAAAGAACGAATGATTTCTGGGCTCAAAGGAACAAGCTGGCATTGGGTTGCAATTTTAAGGGCACGAGTAGGATTCCGAAGAGACACTATCGAGATATGGTGGGGGAAGACCAGTTTTGGAGGGAAGTAAAGGAAGGATTCCAGTCGGGAACGTACCAGCACCAAGGCCGGCTCGTTGCTACAGATGTGAACGAATCCCTTCAAACGTTTTCCAACCCATACTTGGAGACCATGCAGAGACCAGGCATTTCAACTGTGCCATCCTGTTCCTGGTCATTTTCCACCAAGCCAGTGTACGGTTGGGGCGACCCCAGTTCGCAACGTGCAACCGCAGGGTGGTTGGCTGCATTGCCAGCCTTCGAGCCCCACTGGCAAATCATGATGGCGCATGGATTATCTTCGGGTTGGTTTCAATGGGGTGACGAACGATTTGAGTTTCAAGACGCACCGACTTATGCTGAGAAAAACTGGGGTGGTAGCTTTCCACAGAAGTGGTTTTGGATACAATGCAACTCTTTTGATGACCATCCGGATCTAACCCTCACAGCAGGAGGGGGCACACGCGAGTTGCCAATTTTGCCAGGCAGTCCAGAGGAAGATGTCGCAATGATTGGGGTGCATTGCGATGGACAGTTTTACGAGTTTGTGCCGTGGGCTGGCGAGGTCGATTGGGTTGTTTCCCCATGGGGCACATGGGTGATGCATGGGATGAACAAAGATTTCGAAGTGTTTTTGGAAGGGACGGCGGCGCCAGACGACGGCGTGGTGCTCCGAGCACCAACCATCAAGAACGGCCTGGTTCCATTTTGCAAAGACACATTTTCAGGGCGGATCAGATTGAGGCTAGTGAATCGTAGATCTTCCCAGACTGTCATAGATGCTGAGAGTGGCACTGGGGGCTTGGAGGTTGGAGGCGGGCCCTGGTGGGACACATGGGCTGCAAAAGCGGCGATGAAAGAGCCTTTACGTTCGCTGGTTCGATTGCCCATAGATGTGAGCAAGGCAGTTGATTTTGTGCCCGAGGGTCTGAGGCCGTTTGTGGCCCCACCTGGTTTGTAACTTGAATCTGGACATGTCTAGAGATACTGCAAGTTGAACCCAAACGATGGTGGATCTAGGCAGATCTCGAGCTCATGACAGACATGGTGTCAACATGGAAGATTCCCTAGATAGATCCTCATGCCCCGACTCCACTACCATTGGTCGGACAACTTCTGTGGAGATCGATCCGTCCCGTGGCTGTCTTCCAGCCAGCTATCTTCCAGATACGTATCTCACCGGGTTTGCTGCATGGAGGCGATCCCTCGTGTCTTCCACATAGATGACCCTGGTTCCATCCCACCCCCATGCCGTGGCTTCCACCCTAGTCGGCCCATCTTGGTTCGGCCGTATCATCAGAAGCCAGGGAAGGGAAAACGGACCTTAGAGAATCGATCGATGAAGGGGACCCCCAGTACACGTCACCCAATGACTGGAAGGCCTGAGAACGGGGGCCGATATCCGACGTGGCAGTGTCCTTCCTCCGCTTGCACGAGGGATCCACCCCCTTCAGTCCACACGAAGATGCATCAACCCTACCGAATGGTGGTGCTCACCGCAGAGGAGGGAGGAATCCACCGACCTTCCCGAACCATCCATCCGGAGGAGGAAGATCTTTTGCACCCCCGTTCCTCACCCACGGGCTCCTGTTTGGAACACGGATCAAAGACCGTCGAGGTGGACAGGCTTGCAGACGCACCCTCTGCGCTAACAGGCGGTAACGCTGCACTCTGTTGCTCGCCCCCCGTTTCGTCCAGCGGTCTCTGTTGACAGCTGGAGGGCGTCAATCGCTTCGGGCTCGTCGCGTCATCCTCCACGAGATCTGGTGTGGGGTCCTTTGTTGCGGCTGAATCTCCCTTCGATGCAATCCTGCACCGCAAACCCGGGCTTTTCGGGGTATTCGGGGGCATGGAACGCAGAGGGGGTCTAACGGTGCTTCCGAGTCCTCGACGCCAAGCGTGTGCCTGCTCGTAGGATTTCCTCCTCTGAACATGTACATCGTCGGCCCACGATACCTTCCCTCTTCGAAGACCCGTTTCCTTCTTTGTCTTCGATCGCAGAGGATGGGGCAGGTTTTGAGGTGCTTCTGGGGCGATGGTCTTGCAGGATGACGGCATTCGCCCCCGTCTTCTCTCGACGGATGGGGCGGCCTCCAAGTCCTCGGGAGACGGGTCCCTTCATCGGGATCCGTCCGGGTCTCCATCGGGCCAGACGGACACGATCCCCCCATGTGACCCTCCTTTCCGTTCCTTTCGAAAGGGACCGATGAACCCAGTGAAAGGGGGACGGTCCGAGGGGCGGCGGTTGCCCCCCCTCCCTCTCCCTCGGGCGAACCCTCACGTGAGGGAGGGCTGCATTCGACCAGAACGAACCAAAGCACGCCAAGCGTGTGTGCGTCCACAACACCGGCGTACCGCCGAAAGGAACGAGAAGAACAGGCGCATCCGGCCGTCCGGCCCGTGCGCATCAGGATCGAAACCGTTGCCACGACAAGTGAGGAGGCGCGGAACCTCGCGCGAAGGAAAGAGCGACCGAAGGACCGGTCGCCGAGAGGAGGATGTGTCGCACGGGAGAGAGGCCGCCCGGCGTGGCCGCAGGCAACCGACTGGACTACCAGCGCGTCATGGAGGCGCAAAACAGGGCAATCGCAGACCTGATGAAGTCGTCAGACTTCCCTTCGGCCCTCCTCCCGAGTTCAGTCTCGGCCCCGTCGCAGAAAGGACCCCAAGGCGTAGCCATGGGCGTGCCTCAGCAAGCTTACCATCTCCAAGCCCAACCGCAGCAGATGGACTGCGACAACTACATGCCAGAGGTGGTGCCAGGTAGCACATGGAATATCAATGACTGGACATGGGACCCCGTGAACATGCTGGCAAGGCCCCTTGATGGAGAACGTTGCCAACCCAGCCAGTATGGTCCCTGCTCAGGCGGTGTCATGACCTCAAACAAGAACCCCATGTACAACGATATGATGAACTGCGATGGTCTTCCCAACCCTAGCTGCGCTGCCGGGTGCTCAATGGCATCCTTCGATTACGTCCAGCCAGCAGAGCGCAGCAGCATCATGCCATCCAAGCCGGCCGAAATGAAATGCCAGATCGAGGGATGCACTACCGATATCAGGAAGCTGAAGCCCTACCATAGGAGGCACAGAATCTGCGAGAAGCACGAGAGGGACCCGGAGGTTCTTATCAACGGGACGAAAATGCGCTTCTGTCAAATGTGTGGACGCGTACAGCCTGTTGAGGATTTCGATGGTCTGAGGAGGACGTGTCGCGACAGGCTTGCTTCTCACAACCGCAGACGCAGAGCTAAGAGAAACCCGCAAGCATACGAGGAGGAGGGCAAGGTTCCTATCTCAAGCCTGCACCTCAATGTGAAGAAGGAGAAGTTGGAGCCTAAAGAGGAGCACTTTCAGGTGGACGACTACCTCTTGCCCAATGTAGATTATCCTATGTTGGCAACAGGAACGCACACCAAGTGGCAGGATAGCACTTTGTTAGTCCCAAACATCTCGTCAGGGGGAGAAGTTGACAGTAGTGATATGTCCAACGGTCCAAGCCAAGGCCAAGATGTAAACTTAAGCGGTAGCTCAGGAGCAACAGATACCTTGGAGGGTACTCCTAAAGGCCAAGGGATCAATAAGGTAGATCCGCCGTCCTACGACCCGCAGGTTATGAATAACCGCTTGCTAACGAAAATGATGGGAAGGGACCCTGGTGATCTTCCCAATGACTTGCGTGAACGCGTTGAAGAATGGTTGGGCGAGTCCCCTCTTTCTTCCACAGCATACATCCGTCCTGGTTGTGTGTGTCTCACGGCAGACGTATTGACGCCTGCTGTGCCTCGCTGCGACTGGAATGGCAAGACTTTCAAGGAAGTGCAGAACGAAGTTGCTGGGGCGCCAGAAGCATGGCTTGAAACCCTCACCAGTGGCACCCCGTGCTGCAACAAGTTGGCATCTGGCTTCTCTGTGGCGCAAGTCGGTGACAATGTTGCCATATGCACAGATGGCCGAATCTCAAACGTTTCTTCGGCAGAGAGCACAATCAGGGGTTTCGAAGGAGCAGAAGCATGCATGCCGAAGATATTGGAAGTCTTTCCTCGTGCTGTTGACGGCACTCTGCATAATGTGCTTACCCTCAAGGTGACGGGACCATTGCATGGGCAAAAGGATCTCATCTGTAGATTCAATGGTCAACTTGTACCCCTTACAGTCCTTGAAGTATCTGCAGGGGGCATTGTGAGGGTGGGAATGCCACCTCTCGTATCTGGGGGGGGCAGATCAATGTTGGAGGGTGGTGTCGCTTCCTTTGAGATCCTAGTGCGACGTGGTGTGCTTGCATCTGATGCAAAACCAGTCCTGGTGACAAGTGATCGCAGGGTTGCAGATGAGCTGGCACATGCTGCTTCTATGCTGGAAGAGGAGGGCATCGATGACGCTCTCCTGACAGACTTTGGCTCCTTTCTCTCACACGCGCAACTGGTAAGCTCCCTTTTGTCAAGCGACGATGAGGCTAGCCTTGACCAGGTTGACTCTTTGTGTGACTTCTGGTGCGGTGCGGGAGACTATCTCTATGAATTCCTTTCTGCTACAGCTGGTGCTCATGCAGCTGCGGACCTCGTCAACTCCGTCGTTGCTGAGGTTTTTGGGGAGATGGAACAAGGACTGCCTCAAGCAGAGGAGACAGATAGGTGTCTTTGTGCCTCCGCTTCAGTGCGGGAACTCTTTACTAGCTTCGAGTCAGGGGAGGGAAGAGTAGCAGCACTAGACGATTCTCGGCCTAGTTGTGCCGAGAATCGTATGGATGGAGGGGAATATCATGCTGTTGGCAAAGCGGGGATGCCAACCTGCAAGAGTGAAAGTTGGCTCTCGTTAGATAAGTTAGTTTCCATGGAGGAGGGGGCTGGGTTGCTCTGGAGACGCAGCATGTTTCTTGCCTTTACAGCAGCAACGGGGATGTGTTTTATGGCGATGAGCGTCCTCTATTCCTCCACAATCAATAAGGGCTCCATGTTTCTGCAGCAAGTAGAAAGCAGCATGTGTGCTTCAACCTGGGTGGCATAAGCTGGTGCTTGCCTCTCGATTTGGTTTGTATTGCACACTTTGTTATTATTCTTTCCTTTGCACTTTTACATCACTTTCTCACCTTTGACCGGCCCTCACAGGTGGATTGTTGTGTCCCCCCTGGTCTGCGCGGATGGGCGTCTCCTCGATCCCAGTGCCGATGGATGTCCCGGACGTGCCCTCCTGTGGGAACGGTTTCGTTCAATCCTCTTGCTGGAACGAAGCTCCCCTTCTTCCTTCTCCAATGGTTCACATTCCATACTCGTGCTTCTCCCTATCCGTTTGGGCCGTGGTTGGTTCCATGGGTAGGGAAACGGACCCCCTTCAGAGGCCACCTTTTAAAGCGGGGGTGAAAATGCCTGTTGTCTGCAGTCCCCACCACCAGTTTCAGAGCCCCTTCTCTTTGGCCTACAAATACGGCCAGGTTCGCACGACGCTTCAGGCGGTTTCCTCGTCTAAATGACGTCGCATGGCGCCTTCCCGTCCACACGCGTGCCGGGAGGGAAGGTGGGACCGTCCCACGGTGTCTGCCTTCCCGCACCTCCCGGCCCGCAAACCCTAAACCGTCGCATGCGACATCCATGCGCACGCACCAGTCCGGTCGGAACCTTTCCCTTCGCCACTCCACCTGATGAGGTCGCACTACGTGTCGGAACGATCAGGAGAAGGGAAGCAACGACACGGCCGCACCACGGACACGCCAAAGGCGTGGACGAACCGCCGCGGTGATGCGGTCCGGCCCCAAGGGCCATGCCGTCGGGTAGTGAATCCCATGCAGACGGTTGCAACGGGAAGGAGCGTGCTTGGGAGGTGAATGCGTGTCACACGAGGTGGGAAGCCATCTCCCGTGGCACGGAACACGTTGAGGCGTGGAACGTTCGCCGATAGCCAGTGCGTACCCCTACCTGTGCGGGACGATGGAACACACTTTTCAAAGAAATGGAAGAGGTAGTTCAAGGAGAGACGTGGTGTGCGTTATTGCGAACCACATCGCAACATCGTGCGTCTCAGCAGGTGCACAACCTCCTCGGCACGTGAACCGACAGAGTGGTGGGACTTTGAGTAGTGGTGAGTTGATTCCAAACGCCAATGACGGAGAGGGATTCTTTAGCCCCATGCTCCTTGTAGAAGGTGGACCCGATGGCACTGGTGGATGATTCCATGTACCACGGTGGATGGCGAACAAGCTTGGAAGGAATGTGAACAACATGTCTGGGTGCATGTAGGACCGCGTTGTATTTCTCGTACGCCAGCTTTCGCTCCCAAGGTTGTTTCTCGTACACAAATGTGGACTCGTCTTCGATTTCTTCCATTTGATAGCACCGATGTGGGACCACACCCGCGGCAAACTGCATGCCTTCATCGCTAGTGGGGGTGGTCCCTCCATCAACTTTGGTCACACGGTCCATTATGGATTGGGTGGATCGTAGCTTGAATTTCGAAGCACAGGCAGTTTTTCCACGGCATCCATTGAGTAACAATAAAGTTTTGACTCGAAGCATCATGGTCGTCAATCTTGAGAACTCTACCTAGCCAGGCGAGTTGCCTGGTCGCCTACGGATCCACAACGCATGACGTGCCATGGGTTTTGTTCAACACCTTGAGTTGTTGCTCGCATGCCACTCGAAGGCGAGCTCCTTCCACGTTCCACCATGAGTGACATGTGTTTCGAATCACCGCCTGTGCACGGATTGGAGTCTTCCTCCGCCCTCCTTCGACACCCCGGTTGCACTCGCTGGAGTTCCCACTCCATCCTTGGATTTCGATGGTGTACCTTTCCCCAGGGAAGGGACCCTGCTTCAAGCTCGTGAACAAAGGAGGATTGTTTGGAAGAAAAGTGGAATCGACACTGGTCGAGGCGGCCGAAGGGGTGCTGCATGGAAGGAGCAGCGCACGTGCGAGGTCGTCCATGCACCTGAACTTAGCGTGGGAGGACGTGAAAGGAGAAACAGGTGAACAAGGAAAGCGGACAGGCGATGGAAGTGGCCCGCTTGCGCGCCGTGCACGTTCGGAACGCGCTTCCCAGGTCGCGCTCGGCGCCATGGAATCAGACGTCCATCCTGTTCGTCATCTGCGCGCGCGAACGTGGAAAGGCAGAGCAAAGGATCCTGTACGTTAGTTCGCTGAAAAGAGCGACTTTGAACCCCGATTGGTGCGTCATTATGCACGACAAGCGCCCAAGGTACTTCTCGAACTCTCGAGTACATCGCTTTGAAGTCGAAGAATGGATCTTGGTGTTTGGCTGTGATGGTGAGGGAAGCTGGGAGCTGCTGAAGCAATTAAAACTGTGTAAGGATCATTTTTCCTACGTTGGAAAAAGCTTGGACCTATGTGGAAGGCCGTACAACCCCAATTCAGTGGTGTTGGAGTTAGAAGATGGATTCTATGTTGGTTTTCATTCTACCACGAACGCTGCTGATGCCACCCTTGGTATGGACCAGAGCGATTCATTGTCCCACAGCATGGTCCATGACATTTTTGAACGACTGACAAGGAATGACCCAAGCTGGGCCACAATGTCTGATGATCCTTCGATAGCTGGAGAAGAAGACGCACCATCGTATGTCGATTTCCACAATGAGCTGAAGGGGACTTTGCCGAGTGGCATCTTCCACCAGAACGAGGGATCATACGAAAACTTGGATGCAGCTGTAGCCCGTGCACTTAGTATAGTTCGTAGAGTTAGGAGGTTGTGCCATATTGAAGCTCAGACACGAGATCTTTCTGCTCGTATGCACAGTGCTCTCGAGAAGCAGAAGAATGTCTTGGAATTATCTCTGGCCTGTACTCGATCAAAGAATAAAGTGAGTGATCTTCGGGCAATCTTGGCCGAGAAGGAGTACAGGCTCAGAGAAACAAATGCATTAAAAGGGGAGAAGAAATTGAGCGTTGCCCTTTGGACTTCCACACTACCGCAGTCAAAGGAGGTTCTTGGCAGCTGTATCCGGAACCTTGGAAAGGCTGAGTCTATCATGATTCAAAAGGGGGGCTTCCAGCGCCTTTCATATCTGCAGCACATGGTTGGTTTATGGCGGTCTGCAGCTCTCTCAAACCTGAGTGCACTTTTTCGTGTGCAATCGAACATTGTAGACGAAGCCGTCTCAGGTCACGACTTGCACCTTTGCACTCGTGCCCCACACGAAATTCGCTTCAGCATTTGCGGGATAGATTTGGAGCCAATGGTGTGGCACTACATTTTCGACATCTACCTCCAATGGGGCGGGGAAGGACAGGAGAGAATGGAAAGGATGTCTACCGCCCTGGGCTATGCAGCTGTGGTAGCCAAGCTTGCATCCAACTATTTGGATATGAGGCTACAATTCAGTTTGTATCCCCTGGGATCCCATTCATTCTTGACAGACAGGCTTCCTAGGTTGGATGAGCTCAAGGGCGGAAATGGCGTTTCTGATTCTTTGCCCCGTATGTACCCGTTGTACGTAGACCATTCAGAGAAGGGTGCCTTTACCCAGGCCGTTTACCTCTTCAACCGAGACTTGCATCAGATCTTGGATGTGCTAGGGCTGGGCCATTACGCGCAGAAGCAAAGCTTCAGCAACTTGCACGTGCTGCTGTGTGCTGCAAGGAAGGCCATGGCGTCCCCCATGTCTCATGGGTCTTGATCAGGGGGATCCTAGGGTTTGACCCCGAAAGGATCGGGTCAATCCTGCACGTGATTGGGTACGATCGACACGTTCCCGGTTTGGATCAGGCACGTGTCGAACCGCCGCGCCGCCTCGCCGCACGACGGACCAGGATGGTGCTCAGTGAAGTCGTTCGTTCCACAAAATGGGTGGTGGAGAATGCAAAGCACGTGGAGATCATCGAAGAAGGTGAACGATGCACTTCCGAGTCCGAACGGTGGGCTGGACATCCACAGACCCATACTGACGCAGGTGCCCAAAAGCGGTCCGAGCGAACGTGGACGAGATGGAAGTGGAACAAATCCGAAAAATAACGAACTTCAGGGAAAACTTCGACAATGGGCTTCATCTGTGCGAAGGAGGAGACCTTACCGCGCAGTACTTGCTCGTTGTGGATGCACTCAACTTCTGCTTCTGGCCCAGGCCAGGGCTCGAGTACGAAAACCTTGCTCGTGGCGTCAAAACTGCAATGCTCGAAGATCCTGGCGTCATTCGAGCAGAGATGCTTGCAATAGCTACCGCCGAGACAGTAAGGCAATTTTTTGGTGTGGTAGGGGAAGTGCCACTTGAAGAGGAACGGGCAAGGCTCTTGCGGGAAGTAGGACACGGCCTTCAAAAGTACTACGGAGGTATGGCCGCAAACCTGATACGAAAAGCGGGACACTCGACCGAAGTGTTGGTAGATCTTGTAACAGCTGCATTCCCTGGCTTCCGGGACCATGCTATCTACAAAGGGCACCAAGTTTTTTTTCTGAAGAGAGCTCAGATATTCGTCGGAGATCTGTATGGAACATTTGGTGGGGAGGGCCTAGGAGAGTTCCGTGACATTGAAAAGTTGACCATGTTTGCAGATTACCGGGTACCTGTGGTTCTTCGAAATATGGGTATCCTGAAGTATTCCACGAACCTTTGCAAGGCTGTCGAAGATGGATCAGAGATTCCTGCTAACAGCGAGATGGAAGTTGAAGTGCGTGCCTGCAGCATATGGGCTGTGCAGCTGTTACAGAAATTGCTGCAAGAAAAGTTGAATACAGAAAACAAAGGAGCTGTGGTTCCTAGTATTGTCGTGGATTGGTGGCTTTGGAATGTTGGGGAGTCAGAAAGGTCGCTTTCAACTTCAAAGCATCACAAGACTCTCACAGTGTACTACTGAGATAGACGGCACAACAGCATCTCCAAGCTTGGCATGCTCGCCCTCTCAAGGAAATCCTTGCGATCCTGCGGATGTACTCTAGTTTTGACTTCAGGTCTTTCGAGCGGAAATTGCGCAGGCTGTGGATGATGTCAACAACTACATTGAGGCTTTCCAGTGATGTCTTACTGTTAAACACTCTAATTTTTTACTGACACACCCTGCGTAGCTCAAAGATCATGCTGCTCAGCTTTCAAATTGGGCGAATATGCAAAAAGTGCATTTTTCCGCCTTTTGAGTGCTCCCTGACGTGAGCTGCACGTATGTGCACGAGATGAATAGGATGTGGTGCCATGTATGGGGAGGGAGAAATTCTGACATCAGGTGAGTTCAGTCCTGGCTCTTTTCGCTGGATGGTCCTGTCGTGCGGAAAAGTCTTGCTCTGAGTGGTGAAAGACAGAATCAAGCCCTCTTGTACCAATGGTGTAGCTGCAGGATATACCAGCAGGTAGGTGCGGTGCAAAGACTATCTGGAGGTCCCTCACGTTGCTTCTATGTGCTCCTTCACTACGTCTCGAGACGAATAACCTGGTGTTGACGCAGTTGGCCCAGGAAAGACCAAGCGCGGGCACGACACGCCTTCCAGAGGACACGAAGGATTTGAAACCTCCCGTGTTTTGCTCTTTTACTGCATGATGCACGCTTTTCTCAACAACGTCCACTACATGGTTCGTCACAATCACCGCGATATTGTATTTGTCTGCGTAACACTTCAAAAGCCCCCCTACTTTGAACAGCAACCCGGCCCTCTCAATCACTTCGCCCTTGCATTTACCATCAATATCTCTAAAGAGGTAGGCAATGGAGTCAATGATGATAACTTTCACTCGACTTTCATCCGAACGATCCCTTTCGAGGAGGGCCCCGACCTTGAGGAGGTAGCTGTACAGGTCTTCCGTGGAACGTATTGAATTCTCCATGTACAAATTGTCGAAGCATGCAGAATCGTTTCGTAGCAATCCATCCTTTGCCCACGCTTCGGCGATCTTCTTGAGTCGTTTGAGGGGCGGTTCTCCTTCGGTATGTATGTACAACGATTTCCCTCCTAGACCACCCAGGCTCTTCGGTCGTTGCAAGGCTAACAAGAGCTGCATGCAAATCTGCGACTTACCTACGGTGCTTTCTCCGACGATCTCCGTGACAGATCCGCACGGTACTCCTCCACGCAACACTTGATCGATGGCTTTGCAACCGGTTGGGATGCGATCCTTCTTCCCACGCACCACTGGGATCGCACGTGGTCCGCTTCCTGTCGATTCCATGCTTGCATTTCCCTTGTCGACACCTTCACGACCTCCACGGTCTCATTCCACCCACGTAGGCGTTCGAGTGCACTTCGTTTCTCTCCGGCTTCGAAGCGCACCTTCGACGTGTGCGCACCAACACGTCTGTCGGATGCGAGGTTAACTTTCGGATGGTTTGTTCGACTGGTTGCAAACCGTCACACCACTGCTTGCCACGGGTCAAATGAAGCTCGCTCCAGAACGGTCCTCTGGTCCTTTCTCCTTGGGTTTAGTTGGAAGCGTCCACCCATGCAAGGGAGACCAGCGAACCGATAGAGAATGGGAAGCAAGGGTGGAAGAAACAAGGCTATCCAGGTGGAAAGGGACGTGCATGATTCACATGGAGTGGTCTGCATATGCCTCGTGCATGCAGCTAACATTCGATGGCGGAAGGGATGGTGGGGTCATGGAAGACATCTCAACGCGGAAAGCACTGGGAGTGCATGTGACGGGGCTCTGAAAGGTCGCGGGGTTGTCTCAATGGTTTATTGTACACCCCTGCATAGTTGCATTCGCGAGAAGAATGCTGCTCCTGAAAAAACGATAGAAATATTCGCACCTGAACATAGAAATGGAAACAGAGAACCTGGCACGACGAAGTGCGATGCTCCACACCGTATGAAGTGCTCGGATGTACTTCGCACTTGAAGTCAAAGCAAGCATGAGAAGTGACCACTCGTGTTGATTAGACGGAGAAGACTGGACTTGGAAACTCTATGGCTTCCTGCGACCGGCTGGAAGGTGGTGCGTTCTGAAACTGGAATGGAGGTCACAAAAGTGGCACATAGAAACAGGACAGCACAACACAAATATCCGCCACTGCCAAATTCATTCTTTCTCCCCGTGCCGGGTCTTAAAACTCTTGGGATCGCTCCAAAGATATGATCCATCTGCATACACCGCTTTCAAACAAAATATGTATTCCGTACTAGGGCGCAGTTTCCTCACTCTAAAGTGCATCGACTTCCCACGATAAACCTCCTTCACCACACCTAAATTGTTAGCGACCATCAGCTTAAAATGCTCTATCCGGTCTGCATTTCTTTCAGGAGGTCGCCATGCAAGCTCGATCTGTGTAGCCCCAGCCTCGCATTTATCAAGGAATTCCAGTCTTGAGGAACGAGTCTCATCGCCCTGATCATCGAGATCGTTTTCAAGGCCATCACCAAACAACACGTCCAGGGTGATTAAACTGTCTATGTTGCCATCACAGTCGTTGCCGACTATATTCAGACAGCCTCTCGTATCAAAACTGTGTGTGTAGGATAATTGCTGGCCTTGCAAAGCTCCAGCAGGACTCTGCCATAGAAACGATCCATCGTCCACCTTGTACCATTTCATCATACCGGTATCTAGCACCCATGTGTCTAGAAGACAAACACGCCCGCTGGCAGGACTCATGCTATAGCCCCCTGAAAGCAGTATGAAGCCCTGACTATACCTACAAACATGGCCTGCTCTTCCCTGTGGTCTCAATCCAGAGTGTTCCACCTGTTGCTCCCACTTTTTCTTCTCCAAATCAAATGTGTACAGGTCGTCTAAGACCGACTCTCCGTGCTGCCCTCCAAACATCCAGAGCATTAGGCCATCATCAGTGACAGCAAGTGCCGATTTTTTGCGAGGTTTAGGGGTAGTCAAAGTTGCTGGGGTCAAGCCTGATCCTTTCTGCTTTTCCAAATCCAGCACATACAGCTCGCCATTCAGCTTGCCGTCTGCAAGCACCCCTCCGTACACAAATAGATTTGATCCAAACGACACGGAACAATGGCACTCTAGAGAGGGCACATCACTATGAAAATCTGGCATAGAAGTCCATTTCCCTCCTTTACCGTCAAATACCAGCAACTTGTCAGATACGAGGTCGCTGTTTCTTCCACCGAAAACAACAAGCCCTACATTCGAAATGTAGTTGCAGGTGTGGTAACACCTACCCGGGAAGTCACTTCTTTCTACTCTGCTCAATTTGAAGCCACACAGTTGATTCCGGGTGAGCGATATAACATGGTCTTCGGCTCTCGAAGCAGACATTCCCAAGAGAATGAGCGTGCTTTGTCCAGTGCTAGCTACAGTGCCGCCTTCCAATCGGACAGTGCTTGTGGTGCATATCTTGTAGCATTTCTTTTTGAAGTACCAAGGACTTTGATGGATCATTTTAAGCTGGGATCCCGAACGAACGCTGTAGCGATACTGTCCATTCTCGTCGAGCATGACATCCTTCTCATTCTCCAACCCTGCTGCCTTTTCTTTGAAGGTCTTCAGATCACCTTCCAGTTGACGTAT
This sequence comes from Picocystis sp. L7, assembly GCA_020975725.1. Taxonomy (NCBI): domain Eukaryota; kingdom Viridiplantae; phylum Chlorophyta; class Picocystophyceae; order Picocystales; family Picocystaceae; genus Picocystis; species Picocystis sp. L7. The sequence goes on from QXJR01000004.1 coordinate 610,916, forward strand.
CTGCACGTCTTGACCTTCGATTCGGTCTTCCAACCTCGTCTTCTCATCGTACAGAATGCTCATTTGCTCTATTTTCTCCTTGAGCGCGTCAGAGGATCGCTTCTCCTCGGCAAGGGCGTGCTTCGTCAAGTCGAGTTCTGTTCGGGCCTTGGTCAGCTGGTCTTTGCACTCCTCGTACCTATCCTCTGCTTCCTGCTCTCTTTCCTCTCCGTAACGTACGATCGATTCTGCATGTTCGGAATGTATGTTCACCACGTTTTTCATCGATTCCATCTCCTCCTTCACGTGCACAAGTTCTTCGGAGAGTCCTTTGGCTTCGTTTCGGAGGCTTTGGTTGTCCTTCTTCAGTTTCCTCAGCGTCTGTTCCAGCATTCGATCCATCCCTGCGCCGGCCCCACCCTTTTCTCCTTTCGCATCCTTCTTCGTGCCTTTGGTTCGGGAGTTCTTCGCCATCGCCATCGCATGTGTGCTTGTTTCGGAACCAGCTGCATGTCGACCGACGACATGTGTCGGTCAACCACCCTTCGTTCCCCTCGGTTAACTTCTCGCGCTTAACTCCAGGGTGGGGGGGCACTCCCCCGACCCCCTGGGGACCGTAGAGACCGTCCATGGACCGCGATCTTTGCGGTCCACGGACGCCCCGTCCAGCTCTACCGGATGGAGGGGGGCGGGACGGTTGTGAACCGGTTGTGACGTGTGGGACCCGGGAGGGGAATTTGCGCGCGAAACCATTGGCTTGGTGGTGCGAACGGACCGTGCTGGACTGCACCGCCGCGTTCGCAGCGATGGATGCAGAGGTGGTCATCCAGGAGTTCCATTCCAAAGGACTGGAGGTGGATGCTGCGGCCGCCGAAGCATGTGCGTCACGAGGCGAGAGGGAAAGGACGATGGAGAACGAAACCGGTGGAGACGACGTGCTGACGTGTGGACACGTGCGGACGACGAAGGCGTGGCGCTGTGTGCGAACCTGAACCTGGATCCTGAAGAACTGTCCGAGCAGTGGGAGCTCTACACCCTGAACAAAGGGCTGGTGGAAAAAGAGTTGAATGTGGACCTGCTCGAAACGTTCCGCAGGACTCTGAAAAGGAAGCGAAGGGAAAGCAACCCCTTGTCCTTTGCTAGCTTCGAAGACAAGCTTATGGACTTGCCAGCCATGGAAACGCCTCCCAAAGAACAAGTGAAGAGCGAGGATGAACCCAAAACACCTGCACCACCAGGAAAGGAGGGGAAAGCACGAATGACACCATCGCCAACACTCAGCTCTGCCGAAGCCTCTGCCTTCAAAAAGAGGACGCAGGGGGGGTTTGTTGTCGCGTCACACGTTGGAAGCCTGGTGCACGAGGCAAGAACAGAGAAGAAGGGAACCACGGAGATCGAAGAGATAAGGTCGGGAGAGAGCCCTGATGAAACAACCATGTTTTTTCGCGATCGACTCAGCGATAAAGTGACCTATCTTGAAAACCGCATCAACGATTTCGCAGAAAGGATAGCTACTGCAGAAAAGCTACCCAATGGCATGGATGACATTCATCCCGTCTCTCGTGCCAGCCAAGAGCAGGTGCTTTGTGTAGGGCGCATCTGCTGTGATTCAGAGGGGAAGTTGAACGACCAAAGCGTTATGCTCGAGGGGAGCATGAAGCTTAGCAATGGGGCACGGGTGAAGCTTGAGCTGAGCAAGTTGTCAGCTTTCAGTTTCTTCCCTGGACAGTGTGTTGCCGTGCGAGGACGTAATCCCTCTGGACATTGCCTGGTAGCGGAAGAAGTCATCGCCAATGCACCGAAACCAATGACCACAACAAGCGCCCTGGAGATCAGAGACACTGACTCGGCAAGTCAGACCTTCCACATGATGGTTGCAACTGGTCCTTACACTACAACAGAGGATATGTCTTTTGATCCTTTGGATGCGCTATTGAAGGAAGCAGAGGAGAGGAAGCCAGACCTGCTGTTGCTTGTCGGTCCCTTTGTGGACGCCATGGATCCACAGCTTGCAAATGGGGATCTTGGTATGACGTTTGATGCCCTTTTTGCAGAAAAATGCCAAGCAATGATTGCAAGGTACTGTCATGCAGTGGGTGGGCAGAGGAAAGTTGTCCTGGTTCCGTCAACCAGAGATGTTATGCACTTTCCCGTTTTCCCACAGCCACCGATGGGAAAGTTCAAGGACCTGGAGGACCAAGTACTGTGCCTTGCCAATCCTTCTACAGTGAAGGTCCGTGGTTGTGGTTTAGTGGTTGGCTGCTGCTCCCAGGATGTACTCAAGCACCTGGCAGCCACTGAGATCAGTCGAGCTGGAGATATGGCTGGCCAGACTGATCGAATGAGCAGGCTTTGCTCTAGCATTGCAGGCCAAGCTTCATACTACCCCTTGTTTCCGACTGCAAGGGGTTGCTGTTTTGATGCCTCCCTGGGAGGCGCTTTAAACATGCCGGCAACCCCAGACATCCTTGTGCTTCCATCGGATCTGGCACCATTCGTCAAGGTAGTACCCCTTCACCAGAACAGCAGCGGACAGGCAAGTTCTGACCAGAGTAGTTTTGTATGCATCAATCCAAACAGAATTACCAAAGGTAAATCTGGTGGTACATATGCCTCAGTGTTTGTCCAGGGGTTGGATCAAGAAGTAGAAGGAGCTCCAGACAGCGCGCAGATCAGCCACGCGGTAGCAAAGCGATCAAAAGTGGAGATCATTAGGATTTGACCTGGACATATAGCTTAAGCACAGAAAGGGACGGCCTAATGTGTGTCTCAGGCTATACTTTCAGCGTTTGGCGTTAGGAGTGCAAGTCGATTATCATTGCTTGCAAAATACGCAGTTTGGGCAATAAAATGTGCTTCCTATTTCTTCTTTCCCTTTCTCCAAGCATTCCAAGTGCCAAGAAGAGGGGCATCCATCGCAGCAAACGAGCTCTCCATCTTTCAGGCAACTTGAGCAGTGATCATCATTTCCATCGGACTTATTGGCTGCGTGTGCTTCTCTGCTAATCCTTGCATGCTCAATCAAGTAGGCCTTCACCCTAGCAAAGCTTGGACAACGGAATTTCCGATCTGGCGATATGAAGGAGTAGTGGAATGCTTGCCCAGCGGATGGGCCGCTCCTTCGAAGCTTCGCCCTGACTTGCCAACCTGGCGGCAAAGATTTCCTGACCTTCTCTGATTGGTTTGCTTCGCGTTCTTCCATTCTCTCTTGCTCTTCGGGACCCACGACTAACCTTTGTCCCATCGGTAGAACTTCGACTTCTCTCTTCCTCTTGTCACCACCACCATTTTTCCTCGCGGGAGCCATGACCGGTATACCTCGCAGTTCCACAGGCAAGAACCTCATATCCCGGTCGTGTTCAGGAATCTCCCTCACTTGACTTTCTTCCACCTGTTCTCCCTTCTCGGCTTTCTCGTTAACACCTGCCCACACTTCCTGCTTCCGCACGTGGTCGACCTGTGATTTTTCGGGCAGGTACACCACGTGTACATCCGTTCCTTTGGTTGTCTTTCGCAGCACTTCGCCCAGCAGCTCGATGGCTTCGTGCTTGGACATCATGGGAGCTGGTCGTGTGTCCGGATCGATCTCAGGCTCCACCTGGTGGGTTCGGGTCTCTCCTCCTTTTAGAACCAGTTGCGATTGGACGGTCTGATCGGACGAAAGGGGAACGAACCGGGGTTTTCGATGGTTCGAAGGGTGTCTCAGGGTCGTCCAGGGGACGAGTCCGACACGGGTTGCAAGTCGCGAAAACAGGGAATGGGATGGACGAAGGAAAAAGGATGGTTACTCGGTGCCAAATGCACGGTCACCGGCGTCTCCCAATCCTGGCACGATGAAACCTTCGTCACTCAACTCAGGATCGATCATGGCCGAGTACACCCGCACCCCTTGGTACTTTTCCGAAATCTTCTTCAAGGCTGGTGGTGCAGCCACCACCGACACGATGCGCAAGAGGTTGGGATCTGCACCGCGAGAGACCAACTCGTCCAAGCAAGCCACAATCGTGCCTCCAGTAGCCAGCATGGGATCACTCACCAACACCCGCGCCTGAGGGTCGATTCTGTCAGGAAGCTTGTTGAGATACATGCTTGGCAGGAGCGTCTTCTCGTCTCTCACGAATCCGACGTGGTACGTTTTGGACGACGGGATGACGTCTCGGGCTGATTCCATCAGCACGAGTCCAGCACGCAGTATAGGCACGATGAGGACCGGTTGCTCGTGATCCACCACTTCTACGTCGGCCATACCCATGGGAGTCTTGCACTCCATCTCTACCGTGGGCAGCCACTCCCTGCAAGCTTCGTAGACGAGGTACTTTCCGATTTCGGCCACCGCGGTTCGGAACGCGGGCGAGGGCGTGAATTCGTTCCTTGCAATGGCCAACCAGTGCTTGATGAGTGGATGTGGTGGCACAACTACCTGCAACACTTTCGTCAGCGGTCTTCCTGCCTCGTCCTTCTCCACGTGCACCTCGTCCGGATCTTTCGCACACGCACCAGCATCTGTTTGCTCTGCGGCAAACCTCCTCCCAGGGCCCTGACGCTCCCCTTCCTTCCCGAGGCCATCGCTCTGGGCGTCCTTCCTGCCATCCTCGTGGCCATGATTCCCGACGTCTCCACCACCTTTCCTTCGACTCGACCAAACACAGGCACAGACACACCCGAGGTGGACCCCCCCACCCTCCCCGGAAGTTAAGTGTAGGGTTTAGCAAAGGTCCGGGTGCATCGTCTCATTCGGAGGCGATGGCGGACGCGATCGACATGGAGCTTGTGCGGGAAGCCGTGGGCAACAGAGCGGCGTATTTCCTGGCAAACTCACAGTACGTGATGGAGAAGGTGCCGAGGAAAACAGAGGTGGAATGAGAAGGGGAGTAGAGGGACTGACGAGAGGATGGATGGATTCCCGCGCACCGGACACCGTTGGGTCGCGAACAGGAACGTCACGCTGAAGAAATGCAGGAGAATACTCGAACAAGACCTTGGAATGAAAGAGAAGAAGTTGGATGAGGTCAAAAAGGACGTTCATGAACTCATCGATCGCGTACTGATGGACGGGATGCAGCCGGACCCCATCGAAACTGGACCTGTCGAAACCAAGGGAAGGGGGAAGGAAAAGCAGGGAACCAAAAGGAGAAATGCAGGGTCGGAAACCAAGACGAAGCATTCAACACAACCGAAAAACCGAAAGGGTGCGAAAAGCGAGCGGTCGAATGTCGAGGAGAAGACCGGAAACACAAGGAGTGCAAGGGTGGAGAAGCTCAAACGCATCCTAAAGCAGGCCACGATCACCATCAGCCCAAGCGTATACGTCAAGCACAAAGAAGAGAACGAACTTTACGAAGCCCTTTGTGGTCTGTTGAGGAAAGAAGGACTCCCTCCAAACCCAACCGATAGAGAGATTTCGTCCGTGAGGAAGCGCAAACAAACTGAAAGAGATCTCGATGGAATCGACACAAGCAACATCATCTCCAGTGGAAGGCGGCGGCAGAGAACCACAGATGCTCGGTACAACTACAAAGAAGAAGACGAATCGGACGAAGATGTAGGAGAAAGCAGCCCCGAGCCATCAGAACAACATGCAGTGGACGATTCAGACGGTTCAGAGCCTATAGACGAAGAAAAATCAAGTGAAGCACCTTTGTGCGAGCCTCCGCATGCACAGAAGCAAGCAAGAGGAACCCAGGAAGATGCAGACGAAGAAGCGCGACCACCAAAAAGAAGGGCAATGCTGATTTCGGATGAAGACGAATAAAGTGATAGAGTACGACCTGGTGGCGGCAATGGATCGATTTTGTTGGAAGAGCCACCAACCCTTGCAAAAGATGTCAATAAAGCCTAACCTTACTGCAAAGGAGAGCTATCATGCAATGGCCTGATTCTCTCGATAGCATGCCCTCTTTGCAGCATTCACTATGTCTTCCACACTTGGGAATGCTGACTGCTCCAATCTCTCCGCGTAGGGTGTGGGAATATCTGCCCCTGTAACTCGCTCAACAGGTGCATCCAAGTACTCGAACGCATCTTCCATGGCACAAGCCGTGATTTCTGAGCCAACCCCACAACTTGGCCAACCCTCTTCAACAGTCACAAGCCGGTTCGTCTTTCTAATGCTTTTTGCAATCGAGTCCCTGTCCAGCGGACGAAGTGACCTCAAATTGATCACTTCTGCACTAATCCCTGCAGTAGAGAGTGCATCGGCTGCCTCTAGACAGAACCCAACCATCTTCGAAAATGATACCAATGTAATGTCGGTGCCCTCCCTCATTACCTTTGCCTTCCCCATTGGCAGTGTAAAATCAGGAGAGAGACATTCTTCCGGCACAGGAAATGTTTTACCGTAAAGAATTTCATTCTCCAAAAATATAACCGGATCAGGATCGCGGATGGCAGCCTTCATGAGTCCCCGTGCATCCTCTGCATCATAGGGACTCAAGATCTTCAGACCCGGAACAGACATGTACCATGATGCAAAGCATTGAGAGTGCTGGGCTGCCACTCCTGCCGCGGCACCATTGGGGCCTCTGAATACCAGTGGCACAGATATTTGGCCGGCACTCATATAATGAGTTTTGGCTGCGCTGTTAACGATGTGATCCATTGCCTGCATGGCGAAATTGAAAGTCATGAACTCGATAACTGGTTTCAGCCCAGTGAATGCTGCTCCAACGCCAAGACCAGCAAATCCTGCTTCGGTGATGGGTGTATCGATCACCCTTCGTGCACCAAATTTCTGCAGGAGCCCTCGGGTGACCTTGTATGCTCCTTGGTATTCTCCAACTTCCTCTCCCATCACGAACACATTATCATCCCTTTCCATCTCTTCGTCGAGTGCTGAGTTGAGAGCATCTCGCACCGTAAGCTTCATGTTTCGGTTCGATCATGCACAGTACCAATAGTCAGCGTCTGGGGGAATTCGTTGCTCCATCCGGCTTGCGTGGCGTTGGTTCGTTGGTTTCGTGACTCACCTCGCTGGTCGCTGCAAATCCTCTCTGCGTCGACCACCTTCCACACACGCCCAGTGCGGATCCACTCTGCACCCCATCCATCGACCGTCGGTGGCGTTTTCAAGCGGCACATTTCCGTTGGTCGCGTGGCATCGCATTCCGTTGCATCCGTCCTTCTGTCAGCCTTTTTTTCCTCCCTCTTCCGCCTCGTTCGCTCTCTCCTTTCTCCGTAGGTTCGAACCGTGCGTCTCACCTCCCCTCTTGCGAGCCTTGCGAGCGCACGCATCTTCTTTTCGGCTGCGAAACGTGCGCGCGCGTGTGGGAAGGAGGCGGCGGTTTGGTCTATGACGAACACGGTTCGATGCACCGTTTATGGACCGTCAAAAGACCGTGAAGACCGCTGTCTTCGGGTAGGGTTCCCGGTGGGGGGGGAGCCGAACCGAAGGGATCCGAGACCGAACGAAAGGAGGATCGATCGAAGGAACCCCGGTCTACTTGGAAGATTTCGAAAGGGGACGTAGCTGGAATGCAGGGCATGTCGTTTATAGCACAATCAACTCAATAATGGGACAATTTGATATATCGATCCTAGGATCGATAAATGTGCATCCGATTGATAGAAGGGAAAGCACCAAACGCGTGTACTTTCAATTGAAGAGCGTACGGAAAGTAGCTCTTCTTTTGTCCGTTAGCTCTCCCACCGCTCATCGGTGGAATCACAACCTGAAGAGAAAGCCATATGCGCCGGTTCGAAACGTTGCAACAAGCGCTTTTCACAATCACACTTATTCTATTATAGAGCGCCAGCCTTTTGAATACCCCCCGCGCCGCCTTTCGTTCCTCGGGGGCCAAACTAGCGAAAGCCCAACACGGGTTGCCATCGATGTTTCACGGACACGCTTGTTGGATCAATTGGCAAACCGTCCAGTCCCTTTTAGACAATATACTCCCGACGCTTGGACAACATGGTTGCCCTCAAAATGTCTTTGACTAACACATGGACCCCGACGACGCTTCGGAAACGCCGATCGATGAAAAGCAGAAACGACCTGATCGAACTCAAAAGATCAAAGATCGGAAAACCGCACAAGAAACCGTGGTGAAGTGCGCGTTAAACGGTCTATTCCGCGGAGATGGACCATCCAAAGAAAGAGTGAGATGAGCCGTTCAAAATCGGGCCATGGCGTATTCCAAACGTATGCATAAGGCCAGCGTGTCTTTGAACTTGTTGCTTTGGGAAACCTTCCGCGACATAGATCCGAGCGAATTGGGCGACGCGTACGTTCCTTGAATATTTGATCAAACATTCCTTCGTTATTTGATTTTGGGCGTAAACGAAAAGAACAAACTATTTGCGGAGATCGTTGCGTTTAGAAAAAGGCACCCCAATTTGTGCGCCACGCTAGACGCGTGCGAACGGTACATGGGTGACAACAAAGTTTACTCGTTAGGCTCCATCAAGTACCTGACCAAGCTCAAAAACCACTACGCACCGGGGTTGATGCGTTATATCGAATGTTGGGTCTATTCCTCGAGGGTCAAGTACGCGGTCTTCGCCAACCGCCACCTCCAGACGCATTTGGAAGGTTGGATGTTCAGCCTCGCATTGCTCTATCAAGCCCGAAACCAATTCGCAACCTTTGACACCAACGTTTGGTACGGGGTGTTTTGAGAACTGGGATGGGCGAATGCCAATCATCCGTACTTTGTCGAGATGAGGAAAGAACATGTGTCTTGCGTGTTGGACGTGGGCGGGGTGTGTGGGAAATGCATGAAATACACGCTCACGGTGGAAACGGACGGTACGTCCGCGTGCGTTCACTTCGAACGACCCAAAAACGCGTGCAAAACCCAGTGGACCTTTCGCCCTTGTACGTTTGGGATCCAACGATGTAGGCATGCAGACCGACCCGGGTAGATCGAATATCTTGTATTGCAATTGTCACAACGGATGCGACCACTGCTCGATGGTCCTCACGAGACGAAGGTATTACGTGGAACCGGGAAACGACCGGGACAACCGAAAGTTCGTCTCTTGGCAATCGCGAGAGGATGTCAAGACGGCTTTGCAAACACTATCCCAAACCTCCAGCAAGGGTGTCGATCTTGACGCGTTCCTTCAGTACATGCAAACAATAAGATACGTATGAATGCCTTTGGTCGGTCTACATGCAACGCTAATGGGCAGATCAAGCGTTTCGACTGCAGGGAGGGAAAAAACGCACGTTTGCTACGTTTATCAAACGCATGCATGCGGCGTTCGGAGAAGGCAAGACGCTCACAGTGTCCTATATGCCGGCGAAGTTCGCACCCAGTGGAGAAGGGGAGGTTTGCGTGCTGACGGGTCGTGCCTACAAGGAGTGCTCATACCGTTTTCGCTCTCATTGCACGGACGAGTTTCGAACGACGGTAGTCCACCACGAAACGATCACTATCATGGAAGAGGTCGGAAGACTCGATACGAAACAAAAGGACAAACGCTTGCAATGGTGTTCTTCCACCAACCAAACGTAATGCAAGTTCGTCAATCGGGATCACAAATGCCGCGATCAACATCTTAAACTGCATGCTTCGAAAGCGACCCGACGTGATGTGTCGATAAAAAAGACGCAATTCGAAAACGGATTGGACGTTTGATACCCAAACGAGGAAAAAGATGTTGTGGGATCCAGAATGGATGCATAGAAGGCTTTCCCGATGCGAAGTCCACAACGTAGGAACGTCTAACCCGTGGCTCACGGGTTTTGGGATACGTGCATACGTTACCTCGTCGTTCCATACACGAAAGGTCAAGGCAAAGGTGTCTCATTATTGCCTTGGCCGAGTGTACTGCACAAGACACGCCAGCCATGGGAGGGCCCGTGGGGTGTCGGAGAACAAGGATCGAGCAGTAGGGAGACGAAGGGGATTAATCCTCCTCGTCCAAAACATCTCCCTTGCCTCCGTAGAACAACGCAGACCAGGTCTGGCTGATGCTGGAAGAAGACATGGGTTGACCACCTGCAGTCGAAGGCAAAGACTTCCCTGAGGCATGCCCGTTCTGCCCTCCCTCTAGCTGAGTCTGCAGCTCGGCATTGGTCAGGAGGAGCCGGACCTTCTCTTCCACCGCCTGAGAAAGCTGATCTCTTGCTTCTTGCAGTGCAGCCTCTAAATCTATTCTGGTTTCTGTTTCCACACGCAGTTTCTCCTCCTTCTCGCTCATGCTGAGCAGTGCTCTTACTTTCGCTTCTGCAACTGCATGCAACTGTCCCTGAAGGACGGTGATCTGCTGGTCTTTTTCTGCCACTTGCGAGCTTAGCTGCGCACACGAAGCACGGATATTTTCCTCCACCCCTGCGACTGCTTCTTCCTTCTCTGCAATGGATGCGGCCAACTCGCTTTCTAGCCGCTGGTTTTCTCTTTCCACTGCTTGTCTTGTTTCCCTCTCCTCTTCCAAGGCCTTGGTGGTGTCTTCCAACGTAGCTTCCAAGGCGACGATGGAGGATTGCATGCTGTTGTTGTCTTGTTCCAGGCTCCACTTGAGCCTCTGCAAGCTTTCTTTTTCTTTGAGGATGTCGTTGATTTTGTTTGTGGCGGATTCTAGTTGTACATGTGTCCTATCTCTATCTTCCATGGCCGCTGCCGCTTGCGTTTGGAAGTACTGTACATCTGAGTTGAGCTTCTTGTTTTTTTCTTTCTCTTCTCTCCAACGGTTCAAATAATTCTCGCTCCTCTGCTCCAGGGCTTGGGCACTCCCTTGCAGTTTCTCCTTCTCCACTCGTGTTTGGGAGAGGAGCTTTTTGGCTTCCGTCAGTTCGCCGTGGAGTTCCAGCAGCCTCTGGCTGATGACGGTGGAGCTGAGGCTGTCCACTTGCTGCATGCAGAGCATTTCCACGTCCCTTTGCAGTTCTGCGATCCTTTCGTTCGCTTCCCTCAGCTCCAGTTCGAGCCTCTCGATCTTCCTGTGTGCCTCGTCTTCCCGTTCGTCCGGTTCGTTGGACGCTTCTTCGAGCGGCGGGATGGGTTCCGCCTCCTCCTCGCGTTCCTTGGCTTTTCGCAGCGGTTCGTGATCTTCGTTGGCGTCCAGCACGGACCTCAGCCTCGCCATGCGCCTTCCTGGCGTCCCGGTTGATGCCGCCATGGCCTCGTCCGACACCGTCCTTTTGGTTCTCGGTGTGCACCTCTCCCTGCCCCTTCCCTCTTCGATCCCCTCCCTCTCTCCACTGCCCACCCCCAGTCCTGGGGAGAAAGGGACAAACGGGATCGAACCGTCCCTTTCCGAACCGCGGAGTAGGATCGCGTGAACCGGGCAGGGTCCCTTGGGAAAGGAGAAACGAACCCAATTCATTGGGGGGTGGAAGGTGAACCGAAGGGGGAGGTCGACGTGGAAGGGTGAAGAAGGATGGCGCACGTGCTCGGCAAGTTCGCGACCGTGCGGGAAAACGGGTACTTCAAGCGGGAGAACGAAGCGGAAATTCAAGCCTGGAGGGAAACCATGATCAAGGAAGGAAGGATGACGGAAGAGGAAGCGAAGGCGGCCAAACCCAAGAAGAAACGCTGGGAGAAGGACGATGGGAGGTCCCTGGTGTTGATGGAAATCCTCCAGCAAGAAACGAGAATCAACGCACCAGAAGCCTGGAGGGAGAAAAATGTAGAGCGAAGAGGGTGTTCAGAAGCCCCTGGACCGTCCAAACAGCACGCTATGCAAGCGTACAGGGAGCTGTACGGTGGAGCACTCTCCTCGATCTCGGCAACGATGGCAGCACCTGGACTTTCCTATGCAAGGCATGGAAACTCCTGGAATGCCGTGAGAGAGGCATCTAGAGAAAACGCACAGGTTCAATCAGCCGCACACAAAGCGGCTGTGATGGAAAGGCAGGCCAAAGCTGCTGCAGCGATGGTAGGGGCCAGGGCCGTACTCTACGGGACCATGGCCGCACTGGTGGGTGTTGCAGCTGCGGTGACACTTTGCGTGCACTGGGCCGATGATCTACCAAGGATGAAGGCAAGCCTGTCTTCCTTTCACGAAGGGGAGGAACATGCTTCACCTATGCTGCGATCCATACGTGAGAAAGTTTTCTCGCTGCAAACCCATTTCAACAACTCGGCCGAGGCAAACGAAGGAGGACTCCGTCAACGACTGCGAGATCGCTTTCGCATCGAATGACGGTACCAATGCTGGTACGATTCATTCGTGCTTTACAAAAGAGGATTCGCGCTTCAGGGATCAGCTCTGCCTCGGCGACGTTTTCTTCCCTCCAACTACTGGTCGGGAAAGGACAGCGCAGGCCACTGCTCTTCATTGGCATTGTGCGGTGGGTGTGTACATTAATCGAAATGCGAGGGTCAGAAAGATGCGCTGCGTGTCTTTGTGGGGGCGCTCGTCGTGCAGGGAAGCGCGTCGGCTTTGCTCAGCCAGCATTTGTTTTCTCGCATCCCCCATCTCTTGGGACATTGCCTGGACCTGCGTCAACGTCCTCTGGCCCTCGGTGGGGAAGGGGATCTTTCTAGTCCCGTGACCTCCACTGCTGCTTCCTGCCGTGTTCCGGTTGCATCCTTGGACGCGTGGTACGACGCATCGGCGGGTCTGCGAACGAGACGGACACGCTCATCCATCCGTCCCATTTTTTCCCTTCGACGTCCCTTTCTGCCATCTTTTCCATGGGCTCGTCTCTTCCATCCCCAGCTACCTTTCGCTTCCACCACGTTTACGTTCCCTTTCGAACCCGGAACGTTCCTCGATCGATCGGGACCCTTCCCCGGGGACGGTTGGTCTTCTCCCATTCGTCGCCCCGATCCTTGCGATCCACGTCGATCTCGCGCCTCGAAGGAGCGACCAGCAGGGAGCTCGAAAAGGAAGGGAATGCGCGGAAGGAAGGAGAAGATGTGGCTCTGGACGTGGTTCGTCCTGCTGGTGGGGATGGCGGTCGGGGATCCCTTCGCCTGGGAGAGCTACCATCGAACCGAAGACATCGTCAGCTGGCTGGAGTTGGCCAGTGTGCAGCATCCGAATCGCCTCAAGCTGGAAAAAGTCCAGGCAGAAGATGATCCCTTGGAGCTTCCGGTCGTCACGATCACGGATTACGAGGCTCCCGAAGACGATAAAGTAGACGTAATGATGGTCTTCGGGGAACATGCGAGAGAACTCATCTCGGCTGAAGTGGGCCTGTGGTTGGTACGAACACTTCTGGGGGAGTCGGATGCCATAGAAGAAGGAAACGAGGTTTCGGACGCTCTCGGACGATTCTTTCCCGAAGAAAGAAGGCCGGAGAGCTTTGGAGCATGGGCCAGCGCACTACTGAAGCACGTGAGGTTTACCATAGTTGCCGTGGAGAACCCTTCCATGCGCCAAGCTGTGGAAAGAGGGGAATATTGCTTGAGAGGGAATGCTAGAGGAAATGATCTGAATCGAAACTGGCCTTTCCACTGGGACAACACCACGACTTCAGGCACTGCACCTTTAAGTGAACCAGAGAGCAGGATCATCCTCAAGGTGGCAGAAGGGCTCTCGAATCTCCAGGCTTACGTTGCTGTACATTCTGGAGAATATGCAGTGTACTATCCATGGGATCATACTATGGTCGAACCTATTGGGATACCAGCAGGAATGGGCGAACTCATGAGTAGCTTATCAGGACAGTGCGTGTGCAATGCCGGCCCAGGTGGTAAAACAGCAACTTATCTTGCATTCGGCACATCCATGGACTACTTTTTCAAAGAACTCAAAGTTCCTTACTCTCTAACGTTTGAGGTATACGGCAGAAGTGGAGATGGTCTTAAACCGCAACATGGCTGGCCTGTAGTGGAAGACAGAGGGTCTTTCCTTACTGGAAAAGAAAGGTGCCTCCGGGAATTCAACCCTGAAAACGGACAACTCTACAAGGAAGTCGTTGTGCGGTGGGTGGCCAGCTTGCTGAAGGTTGCCGACCATGTGGCGAGGGAAGGAGGTTCCAGCGTGGATGTGCAAAAGTCTCCCAGGACCAGCGATTTTCCTTCAACTTGGGGTTCGGTGCTAGGTAAGTTCAGTCCCACTATGGTTGGGCTACACTGCGAATCTAGGAGCAACGTGCTTGCTTTGTGCAAGGCGCACTAGGTGTGCACAACGACTAACTCTTCTTTTCTGTCCAGCAGGCCTGGGTTCTGACGGAAGCGCCCGAAGTGACCCTAAAGCAATCACGGCAAACTCCCCCGGGGAATTGTCAACAGCAGCATTGATTTTCATCCTTTCCTTGCCAGTGGTGGGTATCATTGCCCTTGGACTCTACGTGGGGCATAAAAGAAACAAAAACTCAGACATACAAGAGTTGGGAAAGGATACCCAAGTCTAATCAGTTTGTGGTTTTGCCTTCTACTGCATGAATCACCAAGCACTCCAGCCGTAAAGGGCAATCCCCAAGATGCACGCTGACGCAAGACTCACAATCATGTAAGTGTATCCATGCAAAGACTGCGGAAAGTTAAACATCAAATTGCTGATTTCTCCAACAAATGTAGAAACTGTGCTCAGAGAGCCTGAGAACCCCTTTTCTACTGCGGGGAACCATACGGCTACCCAGTAATTTACTTGCCCATCTCTAACATTGAGGTGCAGTTCCACCGCGGCAAGGATAGCATCTATACTGCTTGCACACATGTTTGCAGTGAAGGTTCCAATCGGGAACCAGGACATACTTCCTGGTAGCTTACCATTCCAGTACGATAGGTACCACCTTGATGCTACGCCAAAAGGAGCAAGGATGATGGCACAATATCTTGCTCTCCTACTTCTTGACAGCACTGTATCCCTGTCCTCCAAAACGATCCCTGTGACCAAAGCTGCATTTACTGCAAAATAGAGCAGCAACACCAGATAGTGTACCATGGAAATGCCCATTGCCTTTTTCTTCAGCAAAGAATGAAAGGGGCTCGAAAGTGCTTGTTGTCCAGGGCCTTTTCTTAATTGGGAGGTCGAATTGACCCATTGTTGGAGAACGTCAATGTCAAGGCCCATACTCTCCGCAAGTGCCTGCTCTTCGGCTTGAAGATCTGCTTGCCTGAGTACCTTGGATTGAATGCGCATGACGAAGCTCAATTTATTGAAGCTTAGATTGGCTCCCAATTTTTGTGCTTGAGCAGTTGAATCTTTCCACTTGCGAAGCTGCTCCAGTTCCAATCCAATGTTCTTTGCCTTATCCATCTCTTCCTGTGTAATGTTGTCATTCAGAAATCGAGCCTCAAAATCTTTTACATTCACCCCAAGAAGACTTGAATTCTTGACAAACGATTCAGTTTCTGCAACTTTCGTTGGGTTAGCAATGGAGTGCAAGAAGATCGCCAAATGTTTACCCAAGTGGAACGAGGTGAGCGCAAGTTCCATACCAATAATGTATCCTACTATGGCTGCAAGCCATTGTGTAGACTGAACGGTTCCCTCCCCCCCGCACGCCATGACGACCATTTGATTGCTCCATGAAGCGAACGTGGTGAGCGACCCGCAAAAACCAGTCCTCAGGCCCAAGTGCAACTCGCCCCATTCCTGCATGGAGCTAGATGCTGGAAGGAAAGCCAGGGGAAGATCATTGTCCAGTTGAAGCTGGGCACCTCTCTGTAAGAGACCCATGAAGAAAGAACCCACCATGTTGGCAATGATGTCAAGGAACAATGCGCCCCCTGGAGTAGACAAGCCGCTATTGGTGATGCAGGGTACCCACGATCCGCCCCAAGAGACAGTATCTGGACTTTCGCACGCTCCTCCAAAAAGCAATCCGAGATAGATTCGTACAGCACATCCGGCAAATCCTCCCACGCTGAGATACAACAGCGTGCCGCACAGCTGCAAAGTCCGACTCGCTCCCCCATCCGGCTCTGCCATGTTTCCAGATACGTAGGATGGAACCAGATCAATCGAATCCCTCTACTTTTGCACTCCTGCGTTCGTCGAGGGCCAGTTTTCTTTCTTCTCGGGCGTTGGTTTCCTGTGTCCCAACGTGCATTCGTTCGTTTGTACACCCCGTTCCCCCTTCTTCCTCGTCCGAATTTCCTCCTTCCGATTGCCGAGACCGTTTCACACGTCTCCTGCCCACCTAACTGCGATCCATCCTCTTCCTTGCCGCGTTTCTGCGCCTCTTACTCGCCGCACTTCGTCGATCACGCGTCCGACCTTCGCCGATGGGCTTCTGTCCCCTCCCTTCCTTAACACGTGGGTTAACTCCTGGAGGAGGAGGGGGAGGTGGGACGGTCTGCTGGTCCTAGGTCCAAGGTCAAGGACACCTCGATTCGTACGAGGAAAGGAGGCGCAAGCGCACGCCATGGCGCGTCCTCGGCGTGCAGAAAGAGGGGGGGTTCAATGCATGCGAAGGTTGGTGATGCCCTGAAGCGCCCTTTGCAGGGACGTGGGATCCGACCAGGCGGAGCTCGCGTCGGTCGGCTCGCAGGTCTTGGACGTCTTCTCGTGCTGTTCTCTCCGGTAGCAGTACGCGATCAACGCCTTCTGTGTCTCCTCGTCCACGTGAGGACAAGTCGGCAGCACTTGACCCCTGGGACCCAAACGAAGCAACATGGTGGTCTTCTCCTGGCCGCCCACGTAGTCCCCGACGCACATCTGAGGATCCATCTCCTTGCCGCAAAACTGAAGCACGAAGTCCTCGCAGTCCATGGGCGCAGGCTGAAGCGCAAGATGCAAGCGGTCGCGGTGCAACCCATCGCACAGAGTGGAAATCACCTCCATCATTTCTCCTTCGGCCTTTCGGATGAAATTCGAAGCGACGGGCTCTACCTGAAAGCTCCCACGGAGACGGAACATGTCGTTGTACTTCCACAACAGATCGGCGAGCATTTCGAAAGCTTCCGCGTCCGGAATGTCTTCATCCATCGAGGCGGCTCGTTCCTGAAGCTGCTGCCGCACCAGTCGATGGGCTTCCCTCACCCTCCGCACGAAACCGTCCAAATCAACCAGCAGCTGTGTCAGTTCACGCACGGTCGTGTGGCAGGAGGCGAGACCGGCGAGTTCGTATTCTTCCGTCTGTTCGCATCCACGTGGCGTGGTTCGTATCGGCAACGGGCGTCAGCCTCGGTCCACACCTGAATTCTCGACCATGCATTGTTCGATCCACTCACCCTGATCTTGGCCACCACCATCGCGACGCCTTTTGGTGTCCGATCGCGCACGAACGGACGTGGCTGGACCGATCCTTCGTCCCAATGCCGCGCCTGGCGTTGACTCGGACCGAAACCGATGGGAGGGGGACGACCCCCCACCGCCCTATCTACCGCCCCTCTAGCACGAACCAAGGTCTCGATCGCCTCCCGATCCTGGATCGCGATCTTTATCGCGATCTTCGGGGATCCGATCGAGATCATGGACCGGGGTGGAAGGGGGCCCGCCATCCGACACGCTTCAAAAGCGAAGGAACGAATCCGACGAAGTGCGAGGGACGAGGGTGCGCCTCCAATCCGCCTTGCAAGCGATCCACAACGGTCCGAATCGCGCTTCGAGCGTGGGTAAAGGGTTTACACGTTCGTTAGAGTGCCAAAACGAGCGAAGCACGGCAAAGCATGGGCGAGGGGCAATAGAATCGGACCGACCACGTGCAGCTCCCACACTCAGAAGGAAAGGAAAATTCGATCCGATTCGCCATGAAAATCAAGTGCGAATCCTGCGGCGAAGCCTTTCTCGAGCCAATCGAAAGTGATGAAATGGAAGGCAAGTTCTACATCTGTGCCGAAGCAGACTCGATGGGGAATGGGACTGGATGCGGACGACTCGTGTCCGAGGAGGAGTACCAAGAGAGGCTAGAAGACGAAAGGTTAGAGCAGGAAATCCAGCAAAGGAACGACGACCAAAGCAAAACGTTTGAAGAAGAAAGTGAAGAAACCGACGACGACGAATTCGTGGTGCCTTCCAGGCAGGAAAATGTAGCGGCAGTACTCTCAGATGATGTTGCTGTCAAGCGAGTGCCTCTTTTGCCCCAGTACCTCAATGTTAGCGATCCAGCTGTTGTCCTTCGTAAGCCCTTCAAGTCCCCAGTTCCAGGAGCACCAAATAGATCTTCGGAGCTCCGCAGAAGGCTTGCTAGAAGCCGGTACTTCGTTGCATGGGGAGAAACAGGGCGCCCCACATCTCCGCTGCCAAGCTTGCAAATCAAGGCCCAGCCTACAGCACCAGAAGAAGACGAGCTTCCAGATGGCATTGAACCCCTCGTGCTTTGGCAGACAGAACACTCTTCTGAGGCAGAAAGGGTGGAAATAAGAGTTGATAACAAACTTACGAAGTTCCTTCGTGCGCATCAAAGAGAGGGAGTCCAATTCATGTTCGAGTGTGTGTGTGGGTTGAGGGACTTCGAAGGGCAAGGCTGTATTTTGGCTGATGACATGGGGCTAGGAAAGACCCTGCAAGGTATTTCGCTTCTCTGGACTCTCCTTTGTCAAGGCGTGGAGGGTAAACCAACGGTCAAGAGGGCGATCATTGTGTGCCCGACCAGTCTTGTTGGGAACTGGGACAGTGAATGCACAAAGTGGCTTGATGGGAGAATTAGGACACTACCCTTGTCAGAGTCGTCAAGAGAAGATGTTATTTCCTCCATCGACACCTTCTTATCTCCCAGGAACCTGTATGATGTGCTCATTGTTTCCTATGAAACGTTCCGCATACATGCCAAGCGTTTCTCCAAGGAAGGTAGTTGTGATCTGTTGATTGCCGATGAAGCCCATCGCCTGAAAAACGATGCCACGCTAACTAACAAAGCCCTGGACTCACTTCCCTGCAAAAGCAGAGTTCTGCTCTCTGGAACACCCATGCAAAATCATTTGGAGGAGTTTTTTGCCATGGTCAACTTCACGAATCCTGGGCTTTTGGGGACGCCGGCAGAGTTTCGAAAGTACTATGAAAATCCAATCATCATTGGACGGGAACCAGATGCTTCAGACGCCGAAAGGGAACTTGCAAACTCACGTTCAGAGGAACTTTCGACCATCGTGAACAAGTTTATCCTTCGGAGAACCAACACCCTTCTAGCCGCTCACCTTCCAACAAAGGTTACCGAGATTGTCTGCTGCCGGCTGACATCGCTGCAAATAAACCTGTACAGGCACTTCCTCGAGTCAAAGGCAGCAGATGCAGCGCTAACTGGTAAGCAGTCCAAAGTGCTGGCAGCCATTACTGCCCTGAAGAAGCTTTGCAATCACCCGAAGCTTATTTTTGATGCACTGACTCGCGTTGGCGTGAGTGATCCATCAGCTGCAGGCTTTGAGAATGCGCACGACTTCTTTCCACCCGAAATGTTTGGAGACAACCGGAACGGCAGGGGACGTATGGCGGTTGGCTGGGAGCTTCTGTCTGGGAAATTTGCTGTTCTTTCAAGACTCTTGGCTCACCTCAGGAAACATACTGATGACCGCATTGTGATAGTATCCAACTACACAGAAACTCTTGAGCTGATAGCAATGTTATGTAGGGAGAAAAGCTACCCGTTCGTCCGCCTGGACGGCTCCACATCGCAAAAGAAACGGCAGAAACTGGTGCAGGCATTCAACGACTTTTCACAGAGGCAATTCGTATTTCTTTTAAGTTCGAAGGCTGGAGGTTGTGGACTGAATCTTATAGGTGGAAATCGTCTCATCCTGTTTGATCCTGATTGGAACCCAGCGAACGACAAGCAAGCTGCAGCTAGGGTTTGGAGAGACGGGCAGAAAAAAGGTGTGTTTGTTTATCGCTTTGTCTCCACCGGTACAATTGAAGAGAAGATATACCAAAGGCAGATCAACAAAGAGGGGCTGCAGCAAGTTGTCAACAATGATACAGACAAACAGGCTAGCAATGCTCTGAGTTCTAATGATTTACGAGATCTGTTTATGTTGAATCTTGAGACAAGCTCCGATACTCATGACAATCTTGATTGTCAACGTTGTCGAAATCTGCACAATGGTATTGACGGGGAACTCCAGGAACATGAGAAGCAGATTGGGGAACCAAAAGAAGAATGTTTGGCCGAGTGGGCTCATCATCACAACCCCGCGAGTGTTGCTGATTCTGTATTTCAACAGATTGCAGGGAAAGAGGTTTCATTTGTATTCAGCTGTATAATAGAAAACAAAGGACTGATGAGGACAGACGAATTCGAACACAGGAAGATCCTGAAGCAGATAAGAACCAACAGCATTCAGAACAGCCCTTCCCCCAAGCGCCAGAGCCGGAAAAGTTTTGGGCAAATGGGCGATGAGAACAACTTCCCATCTCGGCGATCGACTACTCCAAATAAACGTCCGAAACCTACAATAGTAGTTGAGATTGACTAGCTATTCGCAATGAATCTTTTACACTGTAACAACATACATGTCCTGCAGCTTCAGCGCCTCCCGCCCCTCCCACCACGACCTCTGGCGGGTGCTCTCTTCCTTTTCTTCGCATCATCACTTTCGTAGCCTTGTTCAAGTGCTTTCCTACGGTCTTCCTTCTTAGCCTCCTCTTCTAACTCTTCCCAGGTCATTCCATCTTCATCCTCCTCTTCTTCCGAGTACTCCTCGTCATCATCGTCCGATTCTACCAGTGATTCGTCTTCAGATTCCTCCTCTTCTTCCTCTTCTTCCTCCTCGTCTGAAGGTACGAAATCTTCTTCCTCTTCTTCCTCGTCATCCTCTGTGTCCGAGCCTTCCATGTTCAGGAACTCCCAGCCTCCTTCCTCGATAAATTTCTGCGGGTCGTCGAGGATAGTCTGAAGAATGGGTTTCCATACGAGATTAACCTTAGATTCGTAGTACTTTATATCCATACTTGTAAGCCATTCCTTGATGGTGTCGATGTTGTTCATCGGAACTGCATCTATTCTGTGCACATCCTTTGTGAAGTCCTTGAAAATGATTGTGAGGTCAAAGTTCTTAACACCAAAGCCTACTCTCTCCAAACTTATAACCTCTATCTCAGAAAGAGTAACAACCAAGAAAGGCATCTCTATCAGCTCCACCAAACAGTTCACTGTAGGTACGCAAAAGACGTTGCTTTTAAAAGGCACTCCATAAAAGCCCAACTCTCGGAATGGGATGTCGAACTCAAGCTCCAACTCAGGGAAGCCTTTCTCCCACACCTCTTGGACCCTTCGCACAAACTGTTGAAATTCAGCGTTAGTACGGTTTTTTCTATCTCTTTCCCTCTGCTCCTCCTCAATTTCATCAGGGTCGTACATGCTACGACGGCCGCCATCAAGCGTCTCAACTGTGTCCATCACTTCTACATAAAACTGGACATCCTCTGTCTTTTTCTTGCCGACCATAATGGCATTATGCAGGTGAAAGTGCACAAGAGTGATCATCTCCTTCTCTGCAGGTTGGAAAAAGGCGTGCTTGATGTTCCTGTACATGACATCGAGGCTTTCTCCCTTCGGGGCATTGTAACGAAATCCATTGGAATGAGCTTCAAGAGTTCCAGGCATCTTTCGACCGCGTCCACCAAAGTTGGGTCTAATCCAGCAGTCTTGCAGCCGGTGTACCCGCCCATGTGCCAAGACCAGCTTCTCCTGCCTAACAAGGGAAGCACGCTCGTCCAGCTCCTTCTCTCGCTGCATAACATGCCGCCGCAGGGCCTTCATCTCTTGCACAACCTTGTTTGCGTGCTTTACATCGGTGGATCGAAAGGAGATCTCCTTCAGGAAAATCGAGTCAGGGTGCTTGGTTGCAGCCGTGTATGATGTTCCAAACGTACTGCCGGGAATGTTGAAGATGATACGAAGGAAAGTCCTGTCGCCATCTTGTGTGTTAGTGATACTCTTGATGGTTGATGCATGAAAAGGAACCAAGCGGCCGTAAATGGGTAGAAGCACAGCCTCTGCACGAGGATCAACCATGATTTGTAAATCAGTGTCCCGCCCTACAGGCATATCGTTCACACTCCTGTACGCAATCAATTCCTTCTTCACCTTGTCCTTTGTCGAACCTTTACTTCCAGCTGTTTCCGTCAGCCTTCTTAGTGTCTCCTCATTCTTACGCTGCGCAAGTTCCTCCTGTTTTTCTTTGCGTAGCTGTTCGGCAGTTTTTTCACTCCCAATATCTGATCTCAACTTTGCAGCTAGGGCGGACAGTTTGTTATCTTTCACAGGCGGTGCGTTTCGAGCCTGTGGTTCTTCGTTCTCGTTGCCTTCCTCATCAAGCTGGTACGAGATCTCTTTTCTTGACTTTACGGCACTGGTGGTGAGGACTTCTGGGGCCGCTCCACCAGGCTTAACAAGAATCGTGTCAGCAATTAATACTGCGTATGATTGTGGTTCAGTTGAGCCTTCCTTAGCATATTCCAAACCTTGCAACCCCACAGACACGTTGAAAATCATACCGGGTTCTACCTTGGATGTATTCTTCGAATTCAAAATTAGGCTTGATTCCCTGAACTCAAGACCCATCCCAAACCCAACATTCTTTGTCAGGTGACCCAACAATTTGTCTCCATTGGGGGATTCTTGCAAAGTAGAAATAACCTTAGCATATACATCAGCAAGCGACGCTCCTTCCCGCAATTCACTGATCGCAGCTTGCTGAGCCTTCAGGCATGCATCGTACGCTTCCTCTTGCTCTTTCGTTGGGTCGATGAAATATGTGCGTGCTACATTGGTACAGTAGCTTGCATACCTGGCGCCAAGCGATGCCACGATCGTTCCATAGTGAATGTTCTCGTCATTGCACTGTGCGCTTGGTCGCAAGTCGTACTTGCCGCCGCTTTGGAAAATGGGAGGGTAACATATGTCCAAGTTTTCGCTCTTCAGCTTGACGTTGATCTTGGTAGGGTTGGTGATCACTTCTTCAGTCTTTTCTGATAGCTTTGAGTGAGGTACCTTTTTCTCTTTGTCGATGATTTCTTCCAGCTGCGGCACAACATATCTCTTCATGGTTTCGGCAGAAAGGTGGGATGCTTTTTTAGCATTGAGGATCTCTTTCTCGTCCTTGCAAGCCAACACACGCCCCAGACCTGGTGCTATGTCCACCTTCTCGATATCGTCTGCTTGAGAGATTTCATCCCAAATTTTCATGAGTGCACCTTCGCGTTGTTCTTTCGGTAGAATTCCAATTGCTTTGCCCACGACGGCACCTTTGATCGCTTGTAGCACAGCATTCAGTTCCTTTTTGCCGTCCTCTCCCTTGGGCTTGACATGTAGGACCAGCTCGGCATCTATCCGTCGCTTGCATTCCTCTTTGAGTTTGTCCAGCAACGATGCTTTCTTTGGGCTCGTCACAATGTGGATTTGTTTCGGTAGGAAGGCCATGAACGTCTCCGGCACTTCGTATCCGAACAACCACAGTTGCAGGGCCACGCTCTTCAAGTAGCGCAGTTCGTCGCTCGCCGGTCCCGCGCCCACCACGATCGCTCCTGCTCGATTCCATCTTTCTTCTTCGGCCTGTTTCGCGTGCTTTTCTGCGTCAGTGTGCGCTTTCGCCTCGTTGCCGATGCTTCGCACGTGCTTCCCTTCCTACGAGGAAGCCGAGCACGCTCCAGTTCCGCCGCATCTCCTCTCCTTCCGTCGCCGTTTTCTCCCGTTCGTACCTTCCAGTCCTGATACAGCTTCTCCAGCCGCCTGCCGAACAGTTCGGCGTCGATGGTGACGCTCATCGCGCGCAGATCCGCGGCGAAGATCCGGCGCGTTGGAAAAATGGCGGGGAAGCACGACCTGCCGATGGATTTCACAACGAATTTCACAACGGATGGGAGAAGAAAGGAGGGGGAAATGGGAGACAGATGTATTTCCAACTGCAAAAAGGTATAGGTACAGCTTGGACGTGTCCACCAGGGATGTGGATGACACACAAAAGGAAAGGGGTGCCTCATGCGTCCTTCAAGCAGCACGGGCAAATGCCCCAAATCTCCTTGGCATACTGCTGAATGGTGCGATCAGAACTGAACTTGCCTGAACCGGCTACCGACAAGATGCTCATCTTGGTCCAACGAGCCTGGTCTCGATAAGCCGCGTCCACCTGGTCCTGAGCCTCCACGTAAGAAAGAAAGTCGTTGGCCAGCAGGTAGAAATCCGTCGAACCAGAGATGTTGTCCACTAGAGGCTGGAAAAAGTCGGACCAACCAAACTCTCCGCGCGAGATCATGCTGACAGCCTCGTTGAACCTTTCCGGGGCCTGGAAGTCCCCGCGGCTCTCGCGCAAGCGAGGTACCTCTGGGGCACGCACTCCAAAAATGAACATGTTTTCTTCGCCAATCTCTTCTGCAATCTCAACATTTGCACCGTCCATAGTGCCAATGATAAGCGAACCGTTCATGGCAAATTTCATGTTGCTGGTGCCACTGGCCTCGGTACCTGCTGTGCTAATGTGCTGCGAGAGTTCAGAGCCTGGAATGATGGTCTCTGCAAGGCTGACATTGTAATCAGGGATGAAGACAACCTTCAACAGATCACCAATCGCCGGATCATTGTTCACTCGGTCGCCCACGGCACTCACAAGCTTGATGATACGTTTTGCCACGTCGTAGCCAGGCGCGGCCTTACCACCAATGATCACCACACGAGGAACAACGCTCTTCTTCTCTTCCTCGGACATGACCCGGATCTTTGCATAGCGGTCAATCACGCTGAGGATATTCAACAATTGTCTCTTGTACTCGTGTATCCTCTTCACTTGAATGTCAAACATGGCATTTGTGGAAACCTGGATACCTGTTGTCTTGAACACAAGATCGGCAAGCTTTGCCTTGTTGTGTTGCTTGACCTCTTGCCATTTCTTCTGCAACTCTGGGTCCTCCGCATGCTCCTTGAGACCAGTCAACAAGTCCAGGTCAGTGATCCACTCCTCTGTTCCCAAAGTCTCAGAAATGATGCCGCGCAGCTTCGGGTTACAAAAGGCAAGCCAACGCCTCTGGGTGACGCCGTTGGTCTTATTCTGGAACTTTTCTGGCCATATCTTGTAAAAGTCAGCAAAGATGGTTTCCTTGATGAGCTCGCTGTGGATTGCTGCGACACCGTTGACAGTGTGGCTGGCCACCATGGCCAAGTAAGCCATACGGACAAACTTCTCCCCATCGTAAGGGGAATCTTCGATGATACTCAAACGGCCAAGCGTTGCATCATCCACCTTCTCCTTGATGGCCTGGAGGAAGCGCCAGTTGATGTCGTAAATGATCTGCATGTGACGCGGAAGGAGCCTCTCAATCAGAGATACAGGCCATTTCTCCAGAGCCTCTGGCAGCACAGTGTGGTTGGTGAAGCTGAATATCTTGGTGGCTAGCTCCCAGGACTTGGTCCAACCCAGACCGTTTTCATCCATCAGCAAGCGCATGAGTTCGGGGACTCCAATGGTTGGGTGGGTGTCGTTCAGTTGCAGAGCCACTTTTTCTGGCAAGAGATCAAAGTTGTTTCCATGCCGGGATTTGAACCTTCGAAGCATGTCTTGCAAAGACGCACTGACCATGAAGTGCTGCTGCCTCAAGCGCAGCTCCTTCCCTTCATACGTCCTGTCATCCGGATAAAGAACGCTGCTGATAGTCTCCGCTCTCTGCTTGGCTAGAATAGCCGACACGTAGTCCCCAGTGTTGAAAGACTCTAGGTCAAACTCATGGTCAGGTTTACCAGACCAGAGCCTCAGGTTGATCGTATTATCTGTGTTGTAGCCTGGAACAGGGTTGTCGTATGCAACCGCCTCGATGGTTTCGCCCGCGTTCCACCTAAAACTCTGACGACCGTCCTCCTCGTGGACGCTCACGTGACCGTAGAACTTAACAGGGTAAGCTACATTCATCCTTTGGATCTCCCATGGATTTCCAAAGGTCAGCCAGTAGTCTGGCTGCTCATGCTGGAATCCTTCCTGCAAGACCTGACGGAACATACCATACTGGTACCTCATCCCGTATCCACCAGCAGGGAGATTCAGGGTCGCCATAGAGTCCAGAAAGCAAGCGGCAAGCCGCCCCAGACCTCCATTGCCGAGTGCAGCATCTCTCTCTTGCTCTACCACTGTCTCTAGATCATATCCCAACTCACGCAGAGCTTGCTCGAATTCATCCTTCAGTGATAGGTTGTACAGAGAGTTCAGAAGACTCCTACCCATCAGGAACTCCATGGACAAGTAGTACACCCTCTTGGGGTCTGACTCGTAGAAGTGATGCTGCGTATCGTTGAAAACCTCAATCAATCTGTCTCTAACTGCTAAGGCCGTGGCTTGGTACGCCTCAAAGTTGTCGAACTTGTACCTGCTTCGGCCCAGGGTATATTCGACGTGATTGACGATGCTCTCTTGGATGCTGAGCACGTCGTTTTTCGTGTACGTATCCATCAGGTTGTACAGCAGCTGTGACTTTCGACGTTCGTCCGCGGTTCCCTCCTGGGCTTGCTTCAAGAACGCCAGGGCTGGGCGTTCTATCCTACCGACAGTCGGGATACTCTCGAGGAAGGTCATGATGTAGCTCTTGACGTTCCGCACATCCCTCTCCGATGTGATTTTCTTCCCCGTGGAATCTAGGACGTAGAAGGTATCGACGGCCACACCGTTGGCGCTGTCCACGACTGCCTTGTTCACGTCGATGCCGAGATCCCTGAACGTTTTGGTCATGGCACTGAGCAGTCCCGGTCGGTTGGAAGCTTTGATGGAGATGACCGTGAAGTTTGGATCCGATTCACAATCGATGTCCACTTCCGCGTACTGTTTTTCCTCGGAGGTCGACCCTCCGTCTGCGCTTTCCACGTCGGCCACGCGGCACCGCGTCCTCTGGACGACGTTCTCGCGCATGGGCCGGCATATTTTGGTTTTCCGGGCGCACGCTTTCGTCCTGACGTTGTCTCCGGTCCCGTTCCTGGTCCTGTCGACGCGCCTGGCGGCCTTGATCGCGCTCGTCTGCACCTTCCCTTCCTTCCTCAGGCAGGTCGCTTTCATCCTGGTTCCTCTCACGCGTGTCTTTTTCCCTTCGCGTTTCTCCCACCTGCTTTTCCTTCGGACCTCTTGGGTTCCCTCTCTGTCCTCGGGATCGCCTTTCGGACGCTTCCAGGCGTGCGAATCGCGCGTGCTTTCGTGCTCGTCCAACACCGATTGTCTCCTTGGTGTGGTTCGTCTCTTCCCCTCAACCAACTCCTCGAGGAAGGAAAGGGAGGGCAGCCTCCAACCGCTCGGGACAAGGAGGGGGGGATCCTCGCACGACCTCGGTCGAGGCGGGGGGAGGGCGGGGAAGGATCCGGGGAAGGGGACGGGATCGGGATCGCGTGTCGCGGAGGAAGGGTTCCCTCCCTCCCTTCCCCTCCCTCGAAGGGGCGGGTGGTTGGGTGAAGGGAGAATCCAGAGAGAGAGAGAGAGACCAGGAGGACGTTGGTGGGGGAGAAGGGGTGCTTGCACAACCCAACCGACAAGCAGGTGGAGGAAGCCCGAGGCGACAGGGACGAAAAACCAAACGTCGAGTTTATACCTTCACACGATGTTGTCGAAGTAATCCTCGTCGGCGTCGGATTCCAGCTGGTTGGTGTAGGTCGTGTACACGCGATGCTGGTGGCGAGACAGCTTGGTCTGCTTCCCACGGATCAAGAATCCGCGAGGGGCGCACGAACTGGATTCCTCGGGACTGCAGTCCAAACCGTACTCGGCGATGGCGTCCTCGAAACGCGTGGACATCGCAAGCATGTCCCACGAAGCCAACGAATCCACGGGATTGGTGCCGTCCACGGCCACGGGCAGCTCGCCGACCACGAAAGAGTCGAGCATGATGCCGTTGGAGACGTTCTCCAGAACGGCGTCGTAGGACTCGTCGTTCAGGTTCAAATCGGACAAGCCGCTCACCACCCATATGCTCGGACGATCGCCGCGGTATCCAACCTTGGCCAAAGAGCCGTACCAGCTCCCATCGGCCCATTGCAAACCAGCAGGCACCCTCCTGTGCAGCACGCCCTTGGGTGGACGGATGCCCGCTTCCTTCAACTTCTCCTCCGCAGTGCGCAAGCACTCGGCTGGTCCGACTTCGAAGAACATGGTTCCCATCCCCCACGGCAGGCGATAGGGACGTGTGTCCATGCCCGTGCCCACAAGCACGATCTGGTGTATGTCTTGTTCGGAAATGGCGCGAGAGACCAGGTCGTCCACGAAACGCGTCACCACCGCTTCTCCCAAGGCCGTGGACGGATCCACGTTCTCGGACGATCCCTCGGCAAGCACGCAGGCCGCGTCGTCGCGAAAGAGCGGTTTCGACGTGGATCCGTGCATGCAGCGTCTGGTCGCGCCGATCTCACCCGGCAGGTTGACGAACTTGAGCTGTTCCTCCTGTCCGGCTTGGGAACGGCATCGCACGTGCCGGTTCTTCCAGGCACCGTTCGCCTTTGGCGCGACACGACCACGCGACGTCGAAGCGGCGTTCGATTTGGCGTTCCTCGCCCTTTTGTGCTTGGCCTGCGCGATGCAGGCGCCGCTCCTCATCCTTCCTCGGCCTCTCCCACCCGCGCAGCAGCGCTTCCTTCCTTCCGATGTGTCGCCAACGGTTCCCGTCTTCGAAACGCAACGGTCTCGCGGTTCGGTTACGAAGGACACGTCTCGAGGATCCGTACCACCGAGTCGGAAGGCACCCACCAAAAGGGGGGCATTGCGAAACCGCAAAAGGGGGGCATGCAAGGCGATGGGGTTCGGTTCCCCCCCCGAACGGGCCTTCGAAGGACGGACCAATGGCACGCTTCCACCTCATCCGAAGGGGTGCCACGGGCGTGCCAGCTCAGCAGGTGGCGCGTGTCGGACACGCGCCGAGCCCGGGGGACGGTCGCCCTCGACGGCACACGCCCGTGCTTCTCCCTTTTCCCGACCCATGCCCGGAGACTCCAAACGGATTCGAACCGGACCCGGCGAGGAGGAAGGCAGATGTCAGACGCTGTCGTTCTACGACAGAATCCGGATAGAGCAGCGCCTGAAATCGTTCGGGCCGTCCTGCTGGGCGATGGCGGAGGCACGAGCGCCAACAGACGTGAAAGCGAGCTGCGCTCGCGAGGCAACGCAAGGTCCGTGTCGAAAAAAGGCGGCATCAAGAGCATGCCTGCGCCTGGATGCACGTCCGGTCGCCTCCACGTGGGCACGACCGGCCTTCACGCGTCGGGAGGGACGCATCAGCGGGATGCCGGTCGGCTGTGGCGTTGGCGAAGCGGCACGGCGTTCCAACAACCGACGCATCTGCGGTACTACGATAGGTTCCGATGCCAAAGGACAGGAAGGAGAGGCTCCGATCTGGCGTGTGCTGCAGAGATCGAGGAAAGAGAAGGGGGTGAATCCGGGGAAGCCGTGGTGCTGAACGACGTGCTGGAGGAGCTGCGATTGCTCAACGCGAACATAAAGGCACTGCGAGAGGAGATGGGTGGCACAGGGAAAAAGAACAAGTCCGATGCCAAGTCAAAGAAGAAGAAGAAAAAAGACAAGCCCAAGAACAAGAAAGGCGGGTCCTCGTCCTCTTCTTCCTCTTCGTCGTCGTCCAGCGAGGGCGAAGACGAGACAGATGCGCGCAACCTTCAGTCCAGCGCACGGGCCGAGAAGCACGACACAGATCCTTCTGAAAAGCTCTGCAACCGAGCCGTGTCTCAGAGCGAGGCTCTGGATGCAAGGCAGAGCATGAACCTGCGGTTATCTGGGGTGATGCCACCCACCATCTCCCTCTTTGAGCACCCTCGAATCTTCCAAGCAGAGCTGCCCCTCTCCTCCTCCTCCTTGGGCACAGTGGAGGTGTGCGGCGGTAAATCGTGCGGCAAGAAAGGTTCCGCGCAGTTGAGAAAGGCAATCAAGAAGCGCACCATGAGTTGGGGTGGCGTAGAGGTTGGCCAATGCAAGTGCATGGGGAAATGTGGGAAGGGACCAGCTGTGCGCATCAAAGCAGCGGGAGGCAGAGCCTCAGTCTATGCGCACATGGAAGAGGGTAGCATCGACACCGTGATGGAGCATCACTTCTCTCTGAGTGAAGATGTGGAGGATGACTTTTCGCAGCAGGCAGAGGCACATAATAATGCACCGGCAGTTCGTTCACGTACATAAACCTGTAAATACGCTGCGAGTTTCGTTACACAATGCATCCCTCCCTTCACGATTGTGTTTTTTGATGGACCTTGCACAATCGGGCGAGCAGGCCAGAAAGCTGCAAGAGCGAATCAACCCCGTCCCCTATCCTCATGTGAGTCAACCCAACCTCTTTCATGTACTCCAGCTTGACAAAGTCCAGTGCTTGGTAGCTTTTCACGACTCGAAAGAGTGTGGTTATGATATCCATGGCAGAGTATCCCATATCATGCAGGTGCTTGATTCCTTGGTAGGCTTTATCAAGGTCTCCTTCAGAACAATGTTGCACAACACTGCTAACGAGAAGCGGGTGCGGCTGATCGCACACTTTGAAGACATTTTCCTGGTTGACGAATCCGAAACCACTGCACGTAGATTGCAGATTGTTCAGGGCCTGCCTCATATCTCCATCAGCTGTAAAAATGATAGCTTCCAACCCTTCTGGAACATAGGGTACTTTTTCCAACTCGGCGACCTTGAGGAGTCTCTCCAGTATCTCTTCGTCCGAGAGCCTGGAAAACCGCACAATGGCGCATCTGGACTGGATCGGTTCGATAATCTTGGTGGATTGGTTGCATGCCATAGCAAACCTCGTCGTATTCGAGTAGATTTCCATGGTCCTTCGCAAGGCCTGCTGTGCCGAAGACGACATGCTGTCGGCCTCGTCGAGGATCACGATTTTGTGTCTCCCGTGGGGGAGAGTGACCTTCTTCTGCGCGAACATCTTGATTTTATTTCTAACGACTTCAATGCCACGGTCGTCGGAAGCATTGAGTTCGAGTACGGCTTCCTTGTAGTCAGGTCCGAGGAGGGCCCGAGCCAGACACAAAATGCTGGTGGTCTTCCCTGTACCTGGAGGTCCTGCGAATATGACGTTCAACATGTTCCCATCCTGGGCGATGATTTTCAACCGTTCCACAGCCTCTACATTGCCAACCACGTCCTCCAGCACTTTTGGACGGTATTTTTCCACCCACGGCTGGTCGAAGCTTGGCTCTCCTGCCTCCGCCATCTTTCCCTTGTCCAACGGAGCGGCAACGTCCACCATCTGCGCGTCCTCCATCACCGACCGCCTGGAGCACGGTCTCTCCCCTCAGCTTGCTTTCGCACGTGAAGCACCCTTCGAGCGCGATACGAGACCTTGTTGTGAAGCGAATGCGATTCGAGCTGTGCAGCGGCGTTTCCCGCGGTTGAGGGAGGTGCACCGTTGTAAACCGGGTGGTTAACTCGAGGGGTTGATGGGAGGATCGCCATCTGCTGGACCACAAGTGAGGAGGAAGCTTCCACCACAACGGTGATGTGAAGCGATGCAGCTCTGGAGGCTGTGCTGCGTGGTGGAAGAGATCGATGGGACATTGCTGGGATCACCCGGTCCTGGATGCAAGATACAGCAGGGATGGCCAAATCACGCGTCGAGAAACGGCAGCAGTTCCGTCGCTGCTTCTACCCTCGAGGACAACAGCACAAAAAGACTTTGATGGAGAAACGGCCTGCAGCAAGGACCAAGCAACGTTTATTCCAATTAACTGCTGCTTTTCCACGAACAGACAGCTCTCGTGTCCATCCGCACCATCTCAATGGTACCCTGCAGGAAAGAATCAAAGGGACAATAGTAGACGATGATACAATCACCACTTCCTCGCAGAGAGTAACCCAAAGCCTTATTCTGTATGCCTCTTCTTATTTTTTTTGGGTTTTTGCGGAGGTGCATCCAAGGTTTTCTGGTGGATGTACTGGTTGAAGGACTCCGCCTGCTTTTCTGCTACCAGGTGTCCAGTTTCTGGAATGCCTGCCATCTTCTTCAAAATCTTGATCTTCATCAGTGCAGCTTGCAATAGTGAAAAGGCATTGGATGAGCACCAATACATGAGCACACCAGATGGCATGCTTGCAGTGAGGGGGATAAGGGCAACCGATAAGCCCCGCATGAAAAGCTTCATCCCTTTCTGATTGGGCTGCCCTTGCATTCCGTCTGCCACACCAAGTTCAACGGTGGCGAGGAAAGTAAGCGAGCATGCAACGGGCAAGGCATAGGTAGGGTCTGCTATGGAAAGGTCTGTGAACCACAATGTGCCCCCCTGTGCAAAGGTGGGGACCTTCTCTGCCATGTGTCTAAGTGCCACAAAGAAGCCAATGAACGTTGGGGCCTGGATAAGTATGGAGCCGAAGCTTTTGATGGGGTGACAATCGTACTTTTTCCAGAGCTCCTGGATCTTTGCTTGGTACTTCTCCACAGTCTTGGGATCGGACGATCCTTGCAGCTTTAGCTGCTCGGCGAGCTTTTCGATCTCAGGCCTGGCGAGGGAAAGCTTCGCGGTGTTTTTCATCTGGTAAATCACCACCGGAAACAGGACCGTGCGCAATGCGAAAGTAGTGGCCACGACGGTCGCCCACCAGGGCATCCCGGTCTGCACGTGCACGAACTCCATGGCGTATTCGAGTCCTGCGCTCAGGACGTTGCTGTCTGCCGCTGCGCTGGCCACCTCCCAGCCCTGTCCATCGACTGTCGGCATGATCGTCTCCGTCACGCCCACTTCCGTCTCTCCCACATCCTTTTCCACCGCGCTAGAGGCTGCGAATCCCCTGCTCGTACCGTTCCAGGGTCCAATGCCGTGGGCGTTCCACCACGTCGGTCCTGCCATTGCGCCACCCGTGCTCCCTCTGGCGGTCCCTCCGACGGCCACGTCCGCCTCCCACCTTCCTCTGGCGCACGTTCTGGCCGCACGCATCGCCTTCTGTCCCGCGCTTCGACGCATGGTCCCGTTTCCAGTGCGCGAATGGCGTCCTCGAGGTCGTTTCCATCGTCGGTCACTCGACGTTCCCCCTCCACCAGGGAGCCGCCGTACGGGGGGTACGGGATATGTACGGCATTTCGGACGTCTGGGGGGGAAAGCCGGGGTGGGGCAGCCCCACCCCCCCCCTCGGACGGTTCGAAAGGGGACCCGCCCCGAATCCTCTGCGCGCGATGGGCTCTCTCGCCGCCTTTCGTCCGGCAGGGTTCCGATCGCGGGGGAAGAGAGGACCGTTCCCCTCCGAGGCCTGCGGCTTCGGGGATCCGTTGGCGGGGCGGGGCCTCCCCCGTCCCACCGGACCCTGCCCGATCGATCGGAGTTCGGTTTCCTTTGGGAACCCGAACGTTGCTTCCTTTCGAAACGGGTTCGATCGGAGATTAGTCCCGCGCTCGTTCCCATGGAAAGGGATGGGGACGAGGGAGAATCGACATTCGCACGTGCTTCGACGTGCTCATCGACACGTTCCAGCGCCTTCGAACACGCCTGCATCCGACGCCATGGCGAAGAAAGAAGGAGGAAAGATCACCTCCAAGACGGGACGCGCCCCTTCCAAGTACAACCAGTTCATGAAAGTGGAGATTGCCCGCCTCAAGACCAAGAACACCGCAGGACTCAACAACAAGGAGATATTCAAACAAGCCGCGCTCAACTGGGCCCACTCGCCAGACAACCCAAAGAACAAAAAGTGATGGCGAGTGGGTTCGACGAGTAGGAAAGGGGTCGCTTGAGGTGGTGGAACGCGTGGATGGAAGGGGATGGGCGAAGGAAAAATGCAGACTCGTGAAACGGCGACAATTCGAACGTCGAGAAACGCGTGGGTAGAGTGCATGAGGAGGATGCGAATGTGCAAAAGGAAGGGAGATGGGACGAAGCAGGGAGTGACGTGGTGGAAGGGTGGCTGGGTGATGCAAAGGACTGTGCACACCTTCGCCCGAAGACTGCAAAACTGTAATTCACCTTTTCATATCTTCTCAAGGAAGTTTGAAGGAAACCAGGCGAGGGAGAAACACGTGGTATGGAAGAGAAGGGAACCCGAACCACCCAGTCGCAACGAATGCTTACATTTCCGACGAACAGTGAAAAAAACGATCCCAAAGCCTCCATCCCAGAAGCACTGGCTTTTCGGAAGGGGTTGTGCTCAAAGCACCAGGCCATTCTCATGAACCGGCTCAACCCCAGCAACTGTATGCTGCAACTCCGGAGAGTCTTCTTGTCGAGTCACGACTTCGTACGCCCTCTTTGCTTCTGCTCTCCAGTCCAACAGCAGCATGATCATGAACAGGCAGGCTGGTTGGATCCAAAGTCCCACCAGCAAGCCCAACCAGAGCCCTCGAATTCCTTGGTCCAACCTGAACCCCACCAACCACGAAAGTGGAAGAGCTATGAAGTAAAAAACTATCAGGTTGATGTAAAATCCCAGCTTCTGCCTCCCTGCACCCCTCAAAACCCCGGACATGGTTGCATTGAACCCATCACCGAGAACAGCACCTGCGACAAACGGAATCACACCTGCAACTGCCCTCACGACCACCTGCTCGGACGAAAAAAAGGAACCAATAGAATGCCTCAATAGGACGATGACCATGGACAAAAAAAGTTGAATGGCAAAGGTGATAAGCAGTGAAGCATGCACAGATAGAATAGCTAATCGAGGTAGCCCTCTGCCCAAAAACATACCCACGCGAGTGGAGGAGGCAGAGGACATACCATAAGGAACAGCAAAAGAAAGTGTGAGAGTCTGATAACCGATCCCAAACGCGGCCACCGACACCTCCGGATCAGATAGAAGCCCTGCCATACCCACTGCAATTTCAAACACCCACCATTCCAAGCACAACATTGCAGCAGAAGGAAGGGCCACCGCCAAATACTCTGTCCATCCGTGCAACGCATCTCGTGTCCAGCCCCCCCATGTGCATTTTGTTGATCCCTTGGTTGATTTATGCCTCCTGTGCACATACCAAGATAGTAGAAGCCCTTCGGCAATGAATGTCACCGAACTTGCGATTGCCGAACCAATTGCACCCCTTTCGAACACCACCACCAGCAGATAGTTGGAGGATATGGCAACGACCGCACCCACAACAGTAACATACATGGCAGGAAGCACAACACTCTGCATGGCCAGATACGTCCTCAGGCAAAAGAACAGAGCAATGCCAAAGAGGCCAGGAATCAGATACAAGACACACTTCGATGCAATCCTCGCCACTGCTTCTTCTTGTCCTATCCATATCAGCACCGGATAACAACCACACCAAGAGATGGCAAGCACCACACATAGGATTCCCACCAGGACAAGTGCTCGCTGGAGGAGGACTCCCACAAGCACGTAGTGTTGGGCTCCGAAGGCTTGACTACAAAGCGTTTCCATACCACTTGCTAATCCTACCACTAGCGAAATTCCCGTGACGTTGAAGATGCTGTTAGCAAGTAGTGTTCCCGACAGGTCTAGGGTGCTCACTCGTCCCACGAAGATGATGGACAGCGTAACGACTGCGAAGCTGAGCACGTTCATTGCCGAAGTTGGAATGGTGAGTTTCAACAACTCTACGGTCTCTTTCTCGAATTCCTTCAATCCGAACAGGACGCAGAATTTGCCGTCTTGGTGGTCGACGTCGGACGTGCCTGGCTTGGCCGCCTCGACGTCGAAGCGAGCGCGTCGGCTTGGATCCAGCAACCCGACGGTCTCGTCTTCCTCCGTTGCATTGTCCACCTCGGGCAGTTCTTCCTCCACGACCGGTTCATGTGCGTCTTCCTCCATCGATCGGTTGTACTTGCTGTCATGCGGTGCGAGCCTTGGCGTGTCACCAGGCGGCGGATGTGGTGGTCGAAGGACAGTCCCAATCGGGGATTCGTCAGTTGTCCCAAGGTATCAAGTACGGGTGAACCTGGACAATCGGGTCAGTGACCCAGTCGAATCGGGGAACCGACACAACCGACACCCCAAGGCTGCATTCAGGACATGGAGGGAGACTTGGAGTGGATCTGAAGCCCATGGATGGAAGGATGCAAGGGATTGATTCAAAAGCGTAAAGAGGATCACTTCTCGTCCAAAAGCATGGCTCGAAAATCTTCGTTGGTGCGAAGAGGTGGAGCCGGCACTTCTTGTGGGGAGGAAGATGACGGGGTGCTACGCACAGCACGAGGGACAAAGCCAAGGGATGTGTGGCCGGAGCTGGCACCGCGTTTAGGTCGGCTTCCAAGGGCAGAACCATCGCTCTGTGCATCCAGTGTGGCCTTTGTCCCCCCGTCACCCCTGCGCGGAACCTTGCTCGAATGGGGCACCTTCTTGCGCTGGTCTGGTGGGACGGACTTCTGAACATTGATGGTCCTACCTAACAACTGTGTCCCAGCAAGACTTGTAGCTTCCAGAACAGACTCTTCCTTGGCAAAATCGATGTAGGCGTACCCCTTTGGTTTGCCCGTGTAGGAACTTCTAATGATGCGCACACCCGCAACTTCCCCACACGCACTAAACTTGTCTCGTATGTCCGATTCTGTTGCAGAAAAGGCAAGATTAGTCACAAACACAGTCCTGGAGTCATCGTGCGTAACTGACTTTTCTGCCATTGTCTCGCCTGCTTTTTCCCCTTTGAACCTTTTCTCAGTGGTAGCTTTTCCTCCTTGCGCCGTCCGCCTCTTGTTGCCTACTTCTGCAGAGTCATCCACAACACCCTGGCTTTGTTTCGCAAGATAACTCTCGATCATTGTAGAGTAATCTTCGACTTTCTTCAGGGCCTTGAAATAGAGCTCCGCATTGCCCTTTTCTCGCTCAAAACGAAGCCAACTGTGCGAAAGCGTGTATCTGTGCATTGCATCGTCCATTCTTCGACGGTAGCTTCGGTTATACAGTGCCCTGCAACGATCAATACTGCCAAACCGAGTTTCGAAATCGATAAAGCCCGCCCAGGCTTCGTATACCGAACTGCACTTACCATTTACTAGCGATTCCCATACAGCTCTACCAGCATCCACGTCTTGCAAATAAGAAGCTTCGCAATCAGCCCAATACGAATGGAGAAGCAGCGCTCGGTCTACAAAGTTGGGGTAGTATTGGTCCATCAATGTGCTCATCCCTTTGAACATCGAACGAAGATCATGGGGCTCTGAACAGTGCTGCCTGCAACTGTCGCATCTTGCAAGCAAAATCTCTAGAAAATCTGCACCCCCAAGTAGCGGCGCAACGTGCGAACGAAATTTCAAAAATGTTGACCAAAACTCATCCCGGACCTCTGGTGTGCAAGACGCTGCATCGAGAATGCGCACTGCATTCGACCAGAGCATTGATACCCAGGGGCAGTTGCGAACGGCTCTGTTGCTGACCTTGACTGCAACTGACGGTATATTCAGGTGCCGTTGTGTGTACCGCATGTAATGGTTCCACAGCTCCGCAGTTATAGGGAAGGTGGTGGCAGCACGTTCGTACAGAAGTTGAATTCTGGAAGGGTCATTACCCATCCTTTCCTCTGCTTGTATGTAGCTAAAATAGTTCAGAAGAAGCGCTTCGCTTGCTTCCCCCGGTTCAGATAGCAACTTCTGCTCGAATTCCTCCCTTGACGATCTCAGTTTCTTGGCTTTGTCCAGTGCAGTGCGTGATTCTTGAAGGACGCTTTTCCCGCTATTACCCTCCCATGCCAAGTAGGATGTTTCCAGATCTTCTATCTCGAACAGAGGTACTGAAAAAGCCCTTTTGTAAAGACGACGTACACCCCCTTTGGCCTCCTCTATCTGCTCATCATCCATCAATGTAGCCAGGTACGCTTCTTCTATCCTAATGCATCTTTTCCATATTTTAATTCCATCTGCAAGATGTATTCCAGCATGATTGATTGCGCGTTCGTAGCACGCTCTTACTTCAATGATCCCGAATTCTTGTCTGTGGGCTTGCATGAAATCGAGGTAATCTTCCCAGAGGCTGATTGATAGATAATCTTCCACGGCTCTATCGTATAGATCCCGGACGTATTGGTTGTCTTTTCCCGATGCAATACTATCCTCGATCCAATTCTTCCAAAGAGGGGGGCTTAATGGAAACCATTCGGACATGGACTCCCTGGCCGATTCGAGGGTTTCAAAGAGCTTCCACTTCCTCAGAAGACCAGTGTACTGCGTGTCGCATGCGCGCAGCCGTCCACAAATCGCGTCAGTGCCCGTCTATGTTCTACGCCTATCCGACAAGATTCACGACCTTGATTCATAGGAGCGTATCGACGGGAGCGCACCTCCAGGTGTTTGTCATACTGCAGTGGGTTCATCTCGAGCTCGCTTTGCAGGACGGACATGCTTCGCATGTCTTCTTCGGACACTTCCACTCCACCTTCGTCGCTGCTGGTGTCTTCCTCTTCTTCCATGTCCTTTCTTTCGTCTTTCGCCATCCCATCCATGGTCCTTGTGCTGCCCTTTTTCCGCCTTGTCGATGCGACTCGTGTCCCAACTAAGGTGTCGGAATGTGTCATCGACGAGGCCAACCACCCCGATCCCCAAGATCTCCAGAAGACCGTCCAAGGACCGTAATTACTGGCTCTTATTACGGTCCTTGAATCGGAGGAAGGGGAAGTTGACCGATGGAAATGGGGAGATCGGTTCGAGGCGACTGCAGTGGACCGACTTGACGCAAGCAACCGCTCCCTATTCCGGCGCCATGGCCGATGCAGAGGTGATACGGATGGTCAAGATCAAGACAGGGACTGTGAAAAGGCTTCACAAGGTGAGAAGGAGGGTCAAGTGGACGTCCTCCACGGCGCAGTGATCTGCCGACGGGTCTGACCAGGGAAGCGTTGAACGCTCGGAAAAACGTGCAGGACCTCAACCTCTACAAGAAAGAGTTCGAGGATCAACAGAAGAAAGTAGATAGGATGAAAGAAGAAGGGTGCGACGAGCATGACATCAAGCAGCAGGTGCGTGAGGTGGAATCCTTGATACGAAAAAATGGCGGTAACTGGGGGGAAACGCTGACCGCGCAGGTTTTTTCCCCACGATAGGTGCAAGTGTTGAACGAAACCGTCACCATGATTCCTGACTGCAGGCAGCGACTTGAGGCCGCGCTGATCGATTTGAAGTCGTACTTGGTACGTTCCGTGGGCTGAAAAATAATTACAAACTTGATACAATTTGCCTTTGCTGACTCGGTTCGTTGGCTCCCAATCCAGGAAGCGGAAGCTGATTCCGAGCATGGAGAAGAGGTGGAATCGGCAAAGAAAGTTGCTGCAGATGCAGAGCTAGTTTTTGAGGAGTAGAAGGATCCTCACCCGTGTTCCTAACCTGTGCCAATAAATGATTCTGTTTGAAATGTGATCTCGTCCAAAGTTCGTCCATTCAACTGCATAGTGTCATTTCTCTGTACATTTGAACCGCTCAATGTCTCCGTCTGCCAGAGCAATCGCTTGCGTCATTTCCTGAACAAGCTTCTGCTTTCTACTGCTCCAGGACTGGGAGGGTCGCTTCGTGTGGAGTAGCTTGGTCCTTGGGTGGCCTGTGAATCGAGGGACTGCCTCCTCCTTAGGGCCGTTTCCAGCGCCTTTTTCCTTAAATTGACGGGCCACTGCAGATCTGTCGGTGACTTGGGCGTGTTTTTGAAGCTATCTCTTCCTGCCACGCTCCTGGTGATCGGTCTTCTAGGGAAGTTGCTTGGCGTCCACGTTCCGGGCATTTCGATCGGGTATCGATCGGACTTGGCTTCGGCTTTACCATCGCTCCGCCTTTCCGTTTTCTCTTCCAGTTGCACGCGCATACCATTCATTTCTTCGGCCAGGATTTCGGTGAGGATTCTCTTCCGGGTTCCTGTCCCGTCGGTTTCGTCCACCTGCAGGTCCGCAGCGAGCACGCTCCTCCTCCTTTTGGCGGCACTGGGTCGGTTGGGGGTCGACTTGTTCCCTTTTCCCCACGTCCTGGGATCCACGTTCTCTTCGTCGACCATCCTTGTGCGGTTGCCTCGCGCCATGGTCTCCTCCATCGACGTTCTCCACTGGACGCGACCTCGTCTTCACCCCTTCGTTCGAACGGTCACCTGTCCGCCCCTGGAGCAAAGGCCTCCCGGAGGTTGAACCCAGAGGCTCAATCCGAAGGGGGATGTACCCCTTGGTACCTCCTTGGGGTCGTGCCTCTCAAAGGCTCAAATGCCACCTCGGGGTCCCATCCACGCGTGCTTGGCCTCGTGCGACATGACTTTCGATGCCCTTCCGTATGGTAGGAGACTCGCGTGCAGGAGCTGCCTCCCTCGTGTCGGAATCGTGCGCTGTCGCTGCCGTGACATATGAAAACCTGCCTTGACGTGCCTGTTTGGAGCCTGAAGTGGGAATGGGAAGGACGATACCTTTTGCGTGGGTGATTTTTCGTTCGTCTAGGTGAACGCCCCTGACACATTTCCAAGTAAATCGTTCGCCTCATTCCCATGCGTGTTTCCGGAGGTGCGCTGAGAAACTTGCCTTTCTAAACGGGCCCGTTGGACCGTGGTCGATTTGCACGCGTGTATCGGTCTCTATCATCGCGCAGAGGCCGTTTCAGACCACGTGAACCGTACCATTCGAAAGACCACGGTCGCAGCTATCGGTCGAGATCGAGTTCAAGGCAATCTGTTTGTTTCTAATCATGATATGAAGTTTCAAAGTCCACCTCGCCGGCCAGTAGTACCTGGGATCCCACCGGACCCATGGACCTGCCCGAGCGGGAGGGCTTCCCGACGTGCAGAGAAGATCGTTCCAGAACAACGGTCATCGGTAGGGAACGTGTGCGGTGGAACGCTGAAGATCTTCGATCGAATGAGCCGAGCCTGGATCGCCCGTCCTTGGACAGCACGGATGGAGAGGTCCCCCACGTGCCAGCCAGCCCTCAGCCAGTGTGGCTTTGGGGGAGGGGGATAGGGGGGAACGAAGGTGGCCAAGAAATCCAGACGAAGATGGCGGGAACGGTGGGGGATTCGTGCTGGTCGTCGATGATGTATGCAGTGAACGACGCCATAGCCGTGGCGATGCCCATAGGAGGATCGTATGCGCGCGTGGAAGAGGCCGTGGTGGTGCACGCCACGATCGATGTGGACGCAAGCCCGGACAGTACGCACATCATCGGATTCGTCGAGTACGACGTTGCCGTCCAAGCCGACGGTGTCCAAGCGGTGCTCTTGGACATGCGTGGTATTGAAATCCATGCTGCTGGACCGAAAGACGAGGCCACAGGAGATTGGATGACAGATGCGTTCGCGGAAGGCGAATCTGAAGGTGCGATCGGAGCACCACTCGCCATCGGGCTGGGGGAAACGGCAAAGAAAAAAGGAGACGTCGTCTCCCTGCGAGTGGATTTCGAAACAGAGCACGGTGAAGACAAGTACGGGCGTGCACTGCAATCGCTCACAAAGGAACAAACATCAGGCAAGGAACACTGCTTGTCATTCACACAGTGTCAAGCCATCCATGCTCGCAGCCTGTTCCCTTGCCAAGACACGCCGGCTGTCAAATTCACATACGAAGCCGTCCTAGAAGTGCCTCCGTCCATGAGGGTTTTGATGGCCGCTTGCGAAGTGCCATGCACTGAAGATGAAATACAATTCAGGAAAGACGGTGGGAATCCTAGGTACGATTTTGTGCAAAAGGTTCCCGTCCCAGCGTATCTATTCGCTTTTGCAGTGGGCAATTTTGAATCTCGTGAGATCGGTCCTCGCACACGAGTTTGGGCAGAGCCAAACATGGTAGATGCTGCCGCACTAGAATTTGCTGACACCAACAAGTTCTTGGAGGCGGCAGAGTCTTTGGCTGGACCATACCGTTGGGGTAGGTATGACCTGTTGTTGCTTCCTCCTTC
The DNA here is from genome assembly GCA_020975725.1 of Picocystis sp. L7. NCBI lineage: Eukaryota > Viridiplantae > Chlorophyta > Picocystophyceae > Picocystales > Picocystaceae > Picocystis > Picocystis sp. L7. The sequence continues at coordinate 652,362 of QXJR01000004.1, forward strand.
TTTTCCTTACGGTGGAATGGAAAACCCCTGTCTTACATTCGTAACCCCTACATTAATTGCAGGAGATGGCAGTCTGGCGCATGTGATTGCACACGAAATTGCCCATAGCTGGACGGGAAACCTCGTCACCAACAAGGGATGGGAACATTTCTGGCTCAATGAAGGTTGGACTGTTTTCCTGGAGCGCAAGATTCTTGGTCGTGTATATGGTGAAGAGATCCTCCAGCTTCATGCGATTGCGGGTCATGAGGAACTCTGTGAAGAGGTGAGGAGGATTGGGCCAACACATAAGTTTACTGCGTTGATACCAAAGCTGAAAGGGTTTGACGATCCAGATGATGCGTTTTCCAAGATTCCGTATGAGAAGGGGTTCCACTTCTTGTACTTTTTGCAAGAGCTTGTTGGTGGGCCTGCTCAGTTTGAACCGTTTATGAGGGACTACATCCAACATTTTGCTTTATCTACAGTGGACTCTTACCAGTTCAAAGCTTACTTTGTACAATACTTCAAGTCTAATCCCAAAATTAGCAGTGTGGAATGGGAGAAGTGGTTCCATTCCCCTGGTATGCCAGTGCATGAGAACCACTATGATCACAGTTTAGCCGAAGCTGCACGTGCTCTTGCAACTGATTGGCACAGCGTGGATCCCTTAGGGATAGGGAACGACGAGTTCCATCCATCGTTCTCCGATATTGAAGGCTGGAGTGTGCATCAGTTGATAGTCTTTTTGGATCGATTGATAGCTCTTCGTGCCCTGAAACCCCTACACAGTTCAATGGTCGAGAAATTGGGCGAAGCGTATAAGTTTTTCGAGTCAGGCAACAGTGAAATCAAGGGTCGATTCCTGAGGCTAGGCGTGCTTGCAGGCAATGCACGATGCTACGATGGGGCGGTCAGCATGTTGAATGAGCAAGGTCGGATGAAGTTTTTGCGACCGTTGTACCGTGCACTTAACCAGGGTGATTCTCAGGCTCGGCAACTAGCAAAATCCACCTTTCAAGAGAACAAATCTCGCTATCATCCCATTGCGGCAAAGATGGTTGGAGCTGATTTGGGTCTTGAATGAATCCCTTTTCTGTTGTCCTCTACATGTCCGTAAAACGACACACTCTAGCATTTGCAACCTGTTGTGGCAGAGACTGGCACTACGCATTAGGCTGCCTCCAAGTCTCCACCTCGTGGACAATCCAGGGACTAGTCCAGACGAAAACTACCCGCAACCTAACCAGGGCTATCAGACGAATTGGGGCAGTGCAATAGCGTGGCCAAGCCCCAGCTTTTGGGATGACCAAGACCACATGAAAGCAGGGGTATCCTGGACGCTGACAGAATAAACCTATTGATTTTTTAATCTTCAGATTGCCTACGCGTCATCCCAGCATACCTTGTATCCAGACGTCGGCCTGACGATACAGCTGATACTGCGCTTTTTAGGGGACACCTGGACAGATCGACCCTCATGTGGCCCCTACTCACACTAGCCTGAGATCTAGATATTGATCGGCTGGAGTACGGATCCAATATGGTGCGATGTTTTGGGGCTGGATTATGGGTCTTTCTAGAATCAAAGAAATACTGGCTGTGCGATGCCAACTGAGCAATGTGAAACATGCTCCGGCACGTTGACCTTTAGTGGGCGGGATGCATCAGTGTTAGTGCTTTGAGATACATTCAACATGGTGGAAACACAAGTGTCCCTATCCCACAGCCTCGAGCAAGTTTTGCACTCTAAGAGTCCATGTTGTGAGATTCGGTCGCACGGAAGGGTTTCGGGGTCCTTAAATTCCACGAATGCCCTGCTGTCATGGCCATATGTGTTGCATCAACAGTTGGTGCGGACTTCGTCCACTAGATATACTTCAATGCTTACCTCGCAAAAAAACACCTAACGACCTTTCCCATGATCGGCTCCTTGCATTGGTGGTGAGGACGCTGTTCAAAATCCCGATTATCGATGAGGCTCTGGTTCGAGCCACTCAAAAGCTTCTGGAACCTTACAAAGCGACGAGTATCCATGATTTGTCACCGCAAGCAGCTTCCTCCGTGCAGTTTGGGGAACAGATGTAGGGTGTGGATTGGCGCGTGCTCTCGGTGTAGCTCGTTCTTCTTCTGGATGTAGGCCTAGGATTGGAGAGGTTTCGTCTTTGCTGAATGGAACTCGCTCCATTCGGCACCCCATTCCACCACACTCTTGCCATCTGTCGTGCGTAGGCTGCTTCGTTTCAAGTACTTGTAGTCCTTTTTGGAGTTGGTCTCCTTGCCCCGTGCATCTTACCTGTGTGGATTGACATGAGCAGTTCCATTCTGTCGCCCTTCGTGTCACAGAACAAGATAAACGTACTTGGATCGATTGCCACCACACGTTGGCTTCTTGGGTGCTGGTAGTCTTCCATCTCATCCACACCATCCTCCGATCCCCCTTCAACGAATACGTGTTCTAGGACGCGCTCTTCGACCCTTTTTCATCGCTTCCCGGCCATGCTGCAGCTCCTGCCCGATGTCTCGATCCCAGGGTCGGAGTGACTTGCGCTTGTTCGTCGCTTTCCACGTGGAAGCAATTCGTGTCCATCTCCGAGAAGAAACTCCCTGAGGGGTGTGTCTGCAGCCATGGGGTGTGAATCGACGAGAGGGTGTCTTTCGAGCGAGAGAGGTGTCGGCGCACAAGGATGGAGGCGCGTGTCGGCGAATTGGAGCTTGAACTGCAGCGATGCAGCACCCGAGAGGTGATGCAGACGCACGTGGAACCCAAGGAAGACCTCGCCAAGGAACGTTCCAAGGCCAGGTTCGATCCACAGGCGCTTTCGGAGGTCCTTGCCGGAGGAAAGCAGGAGCTGGAACGTCGCCAGAGGATCGTGGCGCTGATCGAGCAGATGCCATGGGGACGGAAGCATGATCGATACGTCCTCTCGAGGGAAGAAGCGTACGTGCGAGCCCTGGAAGGTGCCCTGAGCATCTGGAAAATGATGCAGGAGAAGCAAGTGAGCGTAGACGACGCTCTGGTCTTCCGAGAGCTGCTGGATCTGCCTGGTGGATTGGAGCTTCACATCGGCATGTTCATGCCTACCATCGTCGGGCAAGGGACGGAAGAACAGGTGAAGAAGTGGATCAAACCGTCCATGTCGCTCTCCATCATTGGAACCTACGCCCAGACGGAACTCGGACACGGCACATACGTCAGAGGACTGGAGACGACCGCCACATACGATCCAAGGAGACGAATGTTTCTGATCCACACACCGACGACCAGTGCGACCAAGTGGTGGCCTGGAGGTCTCGGGAAAACCTCTACTCATTGCATTCTGATGGCAAGGCTCTTCGTCGAAGGGAAGGATCACGGACCCCACGCCTTTGTTGTGCAACTGAGGAGCCTGGAAGACCATCGACCACTACCAGGAATCAGAATCGGTGACATTGGTGTCAAATTCGGCTATCCGGGCGTCGACAATGGCTTCCTCCAGTTCGATCATGTGTGGATACCGAGGGAAAACATGCTAATGAAGCATGCAAATGTATCTCCCGACGGTGTATACACGCCTCCGCCCAAGTCTAACTCCAAAGCATCTTATGGAACCATGGTGTATGTCAGGGCAACAATTGTTGCAGACTCCAGTAAGTTCTTGGCAAGAGCGCTAACCATCGCCGTGAGATACAGCGCTGTTCGCAGGCAAACGGCTGCTCTGCCAGGTAACATGGAGAGACAAATACTGGATTATCAAAACATACAGAGTAGCCTTTTCAGTTTATTGGCCTCCTGCTATGCAATGCATTTTACGGGGAAGAAAATGATGGACTTGTATAAGCTATCAGAGTCCCAAGGGAACAAGGGTGATCACTCCATGCTACCAGAGCTCCATGCAGTGTCGTCCGCTCTGAAGGCAGTGTGTACCTGGACCTGCAGCGATGGGATTGAAACATGTCGGAGGTGCTGCGGAGGGCATGGATACTCTCTTCTATCGGGGCTTCCGTCCCTATTTGCATCATATGTTCAAAATGTTACATGGGAAGGCGACAATAACGTGTTATGCCTGCAGACGGCAAGATATCTGCTGAAAGCATACAGGCACATCACGCGCGCGGGGGGAAAGGCTTCAGGAAGTGCAGCTTACTTCACGGACTTGCTTTCAAATCCACGTGTCTTACGAACGAAACCGCGTGCGTCTGACTGGACCTGGTATGACCTTGAGGGTGTGCTGCAGCAACGGTGTTTGCATTTGTGTAGAGTAGCTGATGCTGAGCTTTGCAGGCTTGGCCTCCCAGATGGCTACTCGGGCCCATGTTGGGATGGATACACAGTGACCCTCATACAGATGGCTAGAACACATGGGATCACAATCCTCTATTCAAATTTCATTGCGGCCATTAAAGATCTTGAGGAGAGGAGGGCCGTGACACAGGCAACCCTGGTCACACTGTGGAAACTCTCGCGGATTTTTGCACTGGGATGCATTACATCTGAGAGTGGCGAGTTCATTGAATCGGAGTGCATTACGTCCGCTCAAGCATCTTCAGCGCGGAGGGAACTTTTTGAGACTCTTCAATTTATCCGTGACGATGCTGTGGTATTGGTTGATGCCTTCGCCATTCCCGACTACTTACTTAACTCAGCATTGGGAAGATCTGATGGTGATGTTTACAAGGGGTTGCTGGATATGGCCCAAGTGTCTCGGCTCAATCAGACAGAGGTAGGCCCTGCTTATGATACACTGCTGGCAAAGGTTCTCAACAAGGAAAGCATGCACTCTCGAACCCTTTCTAAATTGTAAATGCAATGCAAGTTGTGCAATGACACACTTGCTTGGGGATGAGGAAATTCTGATGTCTGAGAAGGTCCATTTACTTAACAATTGCTACGGTGCAACCTCCTGCACTCTCCTTGTCTATCTGAAACCGCTCCACGAAAGGGTGCTCTTTCAAAAATGCATGAACAGCCCTCAATAACTTGCCTGTTCCTACACCATGCACAATGAAGACTGCGCCTTTCGTACTTCTTGATAAGTAGTCATCCAATATCATCTCTGCCTCTTCGGCTCTCTTTCCACGTAGGTCAACCGTATTCCTTTTACACTGCACAGATGGAAAGTCTTTGACAGAAGCAGCCGATTTTTCTTCACCTGACTTAGCACTTCCCTCTGCACCAGGTACCTGATAGTCACCTGTAGCCTCAACTTCTTTGCGAATATCTTCTTCGTCTTCTACAGTAGGACATACTTCTTTCTCTGACAAAGCTAACTTCAACTGCCCTGCCTCAACTGTCAAAGATCCATTAGACATGCTTCTGACTACTGCCGGTATGTAACCCAGCTTTGGCACAAGTACCTCCTGACCTACCCGAGGAACCCAATTTTCTGGACGCTGCATTCCCTGTCCCCTTGCGACGTAAGAGTTGACCATTGTGGTAGCGTGCTCTTCCAGCTCCTCCAATATTGCCAAGGCAGCATCCACAGATATAGTATTGTCATTGAACTCCATACGGGTAGATTCCACCAGTTCTTTCATCTCCCTCTCTTCCTTGGATGCATCTGCTTCTGCAGCCTCACCAAGCAACAACGCTTGGTCGCTCAGGTTTCTAGACTCAGAGGAAAGTCTGGAATGCTCCATCTGAGATTTCTTCAAAGATGACTCTGCTTCGAGCTGCAGCAATTTACTGGACTTCAATTGCTCCGTCAGGGATTCATATTCGTTTCGGGTTTCCCCTCCTCCCGGCTGTTTACTTCTTCGAAGCAAAACTTCTGCCTCTTCCAATACCTTTTCCTTCAAACCCACAACCCTTGCAACCTGGAGGGCCATTGAATCTCCTGTGGTGCCCCAGAGTACCCGATAAGTTGGCTTCAGCGTAGCCAAGTCAAATTCAACTGCAGCATTCATGACTGTCGGGTCTCTTGCAGCAATGTCTTTCAGTTCTGCGTGGTGCGTTGTCACCAAAGTCAAAGCAGCATTTTTATTGAACTTCTCTATGGTCGCAGTTGCTAAGGCCGCGCCTTCTGTGGGGTCCGTCCCACTGCCTAGCTCGTCCAACAGGATCAACGAGGCTCCTGTTGAAGACCTCAAGATGTTTATCAATTTCTTCACATGTCCAGAGAAAGTGGACAGACTCTGCTCAAGGGACTGTGAATCTCCAATGTCGGCTAGAATCTGATCGAACCATGCTATACGGGCTGGTTGGGCAGCAGGAATATAGAGGCCACATTTAGCCATCATTGCGAGGATTGCTGCGGTCTTGATGGATGCAGTTTTCCCTCCTGTATTCGGTCCCGTCATTATGACTGTATGGATTCCAGAAGGAATTTCCAAACTGATCGGGGAGGGAGAAGAATGAGGCTGTCCCTTTTTTCCCGAGCCGTGAGTAGGTGGTAGTGGGGGAAGACTGCCTTCAACTAAGATTGGGTGCATGGCGTTTTTCACATCAAATATGTCGCTGCACTTTCCTAGGTCTACTAATTCCGGCTTCACAGCATTCATCCACTCTGCATGAGAAGCCCTTGCAAAAGCAAGATCCAGCGACTCCAAATTCAGAAACATCCTGGTCAAGGAACTTTGGCACGAAATTGCTTTCATCGATAGGTAGGAAAGTATGTCTTTGACCTTCTCTCTCTCCTGAAACTTTAAATCTACGAGCTTGTTATTCATAGGGAGAAGGCTGACGGGTTCAGCGAAAAAGGTAAGGCCAGATGAGCTGCGGTCAAGTACAACTGACCCTCCAGGAAGTTCTGAGTGCCGGGAGGCTTTCACTGCAATGCAGAGGCGGCTACGCCGAACACTGACTTTGGCTCGGTCAGCAGCTCCAGCTGCATACATATCTCGTGCAATGCACTCCATTTCCTCCTTTATTTTTGAGTTCAAATCTTTGATTTGTAATCGAATCTCGCGCAAGGAACTGCTTGCTTCATCTTTCACAAAATTTCCATCGAGGGAAACACATCTTTCAACACAATCAATCAGATCTCTGTCTCCAGCGGACAACTGGGGAGACACACAAAAGAGTGATGAGGACACCTTCGAAGTGGTCGATGCAGGCATGTAGCTTTCCAATGCCAAGCACAGTTCATCTGCGGCTTTCATTGTCCTCGCCACCGCGGCCAAATCTGCAGCCTGCAGTACAAGCTTTTCTTTAAGCATACGCAGTATACCACCAATGTTTTCTGTCCTTCCAAGGATATCAGCGATACTCGTTTGTCCTTGAGACGCCATCTGCTGGTTGATGGATATTGCTGCTTCGGTTCGGTGAAGTAACAACAGGCTTTCCTGCAGCGTCCGGCCGACGGGCATGTCTCCTTGACTGATTCTGTCCCTTCCAAAGGGAGTGGAAGCAAATCGAGACACTTGATTGCATACTTTGCCCCACTGCAGCGTCTCCAGTGCGTCTTTTTCCGCCTCGGCGAGCCGACTGCAATAGTGCACCTCCTCGGCTGGTCCAGGGACGAGGGAGGACGTCAAGACTCGCGCATTTTCTACCACGCATCGCAGTGGTGTATCTCGGAGACGCTTCCGATGGATCGGAGTTCTTTCTACTCCTTCATCCTTCCCGATGCCACGTTGCAACGCTCGTTGCTGGCCCGCCACGCACAATCTTCCTGTCGCTGCAGAACAGGGACAAAGGGAGGTCCTGTGCGCCCATCCAACCGTTCTTGTGCCATTCCGAGCTCGTCTTTCCTTCCTCTTCCATGTTTCGGGACGGATTCTCCCAGCATTTCTCTCCCAATTGTGCCTTGCGTGTCGCATTCCGTCGTCCGACGTGTTCTTACCTCGTCGGTAGAATTTCCCCTGAACCGTTTCGACAGTTTTTTCTCTTCTTCTCGTGGTCAAGGGACCGGACCAACCCAACACCAACTCAACAGAAGAATGGACATCCAAGACGAACGAGGAAAGACAGGAAATAGGCGGAGGTGGGACACCCAGAGGCGAAATGAAGACGAGTGAGACAATCGTTGTGGGTTTTGATGGGTTGGCGAGCCTAGGAGAGGTACACGAATGTGTGCGCAAGATCGAGAAAGTGTACCTTCATGGGAAATGCAAAGCCTTATGTCCAACCAAAGCTGCTTGCGAAAACCCAGGCCGTTATGGAATTCCGAATTTCTCAAGGTGAAGCTAGCTAAAAAACCTTGTCACCAAACTACAACGCTTGCACCAATCTCGATTCAAACCAATCCTAGGATGTTATTTGTGTGCGAGAGAACTGAATATTTGCTATCTCACAAGCGCGTTCCATCGGAGCCCTCGCATTCTTTTCAAGGGACAAGGCACTATGCGACTTGTCATAGGATGGGACATGGATTGTCTTTGATACGGGTTAGGACTTGGTTTGTATGACCTTCCCTAGCTGCCAAGCGACCCGCGGACTGCCTTGCATGAAGCATGGTTCTTTCCATCCAACCCATCGATGGAACACGTGACCTTGGCTCTGCCTGTTGGAATCCTCGTTCGGGAAATCCTCGACGCGCTCCGACGCCTCGTGTCAACACATTGCACATCGACCTCCACACGTGTTCCACCATGACCGGTTCGATTTTTCTCCCGCTACTCCTTGGGCAGGCTTTCCATCTCGTCCTCTGTCCTTTTCCGTTTCGTCCGGTGCCCAACCCTACCTATCTCCGTTCCTCTGATGGAAGGGGATCCCCCTTCTTCTCGGTTGGTAAGGCGTGGGGGCGACCCCAGTGGGATGTCACCAGGGTCGCACGAGTCCTGGCTGGACCCAAGGCAGAACCAAGACAGGAAGAGACCAGGGGAACCTACGAAGGCGAAGCTCCACCCCGTCCCAAACCGCGCCATCGCGGTGCTGCCGCGAGGTGCACGCGTTCGCGCGAAGAAAAACTGGTCGAGAGGAAAGGGGGGCGAAAACACGTGGGCAGGAGAGGTGGGCGAGGAGAAGCTGGCCCTTGGACCCGCCGTTGCGTAGTGAACGAGAAGAAAACGAAACGAACGTGATCCCACAGGCAGGAATCCCACATTCGTGAGGAAGAACACCGAGACCAGCCGCGAGCTCTCGCCAACATGTCCGGGTTCAACGCATTCCTGATTGCCCTCACGGTAATCGTGCCCTTCATCATGCTGGGAGTGTGTGTGTACATACTCATCAACTTTCAGCATCCAGAAGACAAGAATCAAGCTTGGGGGACGAAGATCATCGTGCTGTTGGGCCTCCTTCTGGCAATGTTCTCGGTGATGATGCTCCCACTCGACGTTGGCAACACACAATCCTGTCCGGACGACGAACCCCTGAGCGAATGCGATCAAACGCTACCCATGGAGACCCTTTGGTATGTGGTCCTTCTGCTATCTGCGGTGATGATCTTTATTGTGATACCATTCAATCTTTTCCTGTATGAAGCCGACAGCGATCTCACGGGATGGGAAAAAATTCGTAGCGCATCAATGTACAGCATTGCAACGCTCGTTGTGATTGGGCTCATTATCGGTTTGGCTTATGGGATTGCAGGCTATTTGCAGGTCTCCGTCGACATACTCCAATCTGGCCTAACAGATGTGAATCAAAGTCTCAACGTTGCAGACATAAGCAGCTGCGTTCTTGTCGATGGCTCCAATGAGCAGCTTTGCGATGCTGAAAGTCCCTCCATTTTGACGGCAGATTTGAAGACAAGGGCATCCTTCCCGGTTTATGTCATCGCAGTTGTTTCAGTGGTCAGTTGGTTTCTATTTTCTATCTTTGCAGGAGTCGGGCTAGTGGCCCTGCCTTTAGACTGGATACGAGCATTCATATACCGCCCGAAGACAGTCATCAGTAGATCAGAGTATGTGAGAAGAGCCACTGAGCTTGGGGAGAGGGCAGCGATGCTGAAAGAACGTATAGTCGACTTGAAAAGGGACCAAACAAAGAAGAGTATGATGAAAACACGAGAGGTAAGGAAAAAGACCAGGGCCTTGCAAAAAGATATTGCTTTGCTGGAGGAAGATGAAAGAACGCTTGAAGAATCTTATCCGCAGGGCGAGAATCCAGATTACAAGTGGGTGGCCATCGTTATCATGTACATTTTGAAACTTGTGGGAGGCATCCTGGCCGCCATCCTATCGGTTGTCCTCATTGTACACATCATACTGTATATGCTCATCAGTCCGCCCGTTTCTCCAGTACTCAACACAGTTTTCATAGATTTGGATAGTGCGTTTGGGCTGTTCGGGACTTTGGCATTTGGTATAGTTTCGTACTACATGATTCTGGTGACCATGAAGGGAAATCTTAAATTTGGCCTTCGGTTCCTTTTCGGCGCTGTGCATCCGATGAGGGTAGGGGGCACTCTGATGAGCTCTTTCCTCTTCAATGTTGCGCTGATTCTACTCTCAACCTTTGCCATACTGCAATTCTCAGCCACTGCGTACAGTGAGTATGCAAACAACACTGCAATATTTGACATCTTCACAGTTGAAACCAATAACATGCAGGGCATCAAAGAGCTGTACACGAAAAACGTGTTTTTGTACATGCTCTTATCCTTTATTGGGTTGACATCACTGTACTTGGTGGTGAAAGGACGCCCTGGAGTCAAGAAGAAGAAGAACCCGTATGCAATGTGATTTCAGGTTTCTTTCCATGGCATCAATCGCCGACCTGACCAACAATCCCAACTACTTGATACGTTGACCGTGTATTTAGGCAACGGTTTGCGTGGGGCACCAATGTCCATGTCCTCGCAGTCGATTCTCACCGATTAGGAAAAAGAAGGTCGCGTACGAGGTGGCTTCTTCTCTTGTGTACCCGGGCCAGCTTTTCTTCCGAAAGGAAAGGATTGACGGGTGGGTAAAGCAGTCCGTTTTTCCTCCACGTGTTCTGTTCCATCTGTGATTGTGCGTTGTGGACTTTGAGCGCTCCCATCGCGCAAGGAATGGCCAATATGCCGACGAGCACAACCAACGAAATCCCGCCCTTCCTGGCCTCTGTTGCAGCATGGGCTGCTTTCCTGGCCCGGAAGTGCACGTATTCGCTTCCGTAGCTCCTGTGGGCGTGCGGAATCTTGGGTTTCCGCACGAGCGACGCGTAGGCTTCGGCGATCTCCTTGAACGCTTGTTCGGCTTCCCGCTTTCGGTGGGCTGGTGCCACGTCTGGGTGCAGTTTTCGCACCAGTTCCAGGTAGGCCGCTTTCACCTCTGCTTCTGTGGCGTGTGGCGACACGCCTAGCCTCGCACAACACTCTTGCACGTTCGCCATGGACGTCTTCTGTCGCGCTTCGGTCCACGTGGTTCCTCTTCGGATCGATCGATCCTTTCGTTTCCTTGATCCCTTCCTTTCGAACCGATTCGTCAAAGGGACGTTTCACGGGACGAACCGGGAGGACCGTCCGATAGACCCATGTCCAGCCCGAAAGGAAGGAGGCGAAAGGAACCAGGGGACACGTGTCCGGACACCCCCTTCCCCTCCCAACCGGGACCGCGTGCGGGTTCGAAACCGGACGGTTGAAAGGGAGGACCGGGAACCTCAGTCCCGAACGGAAACGGGTTCGTCCGGTCTCGTTTATACTGCATCTGGATCCTCGCCATTCGACGACGAAACGGGACGTTCCGCGCGTGCGCGTCGCGCGCCATCGCCGAGAGAGGAGCGACGCGTGCACGAGGGATTCCGAGAGGATCCGAAGCGATCCTACGAAACGTGGGCGTCGTGATCGTGCGGTAGGAGAAGGGAGAGGTCGGAGCGACGGCGGCGAAGGAGGTCCTCCGACACGAGACGGACGGTGGGAACGAGGGAAAGCGTGCAGACGCGACAGGCTTCCAAGTGGGCGCACAGGTGAACGGAACATTGATCAGGAAAGGAGAGAAAGAAGGAAGGATCGATGTGTGACGTTCTCTCCACGAAATGGAACGGCCTGCGGGCGACAGGAACGGTCGGAAGCTGCTCACCCGTCCGTCGATGGCTTGGAAGCCAAGAGACGTCCCGATGGACGAAGGCAAAGCCCAAGCCACGCCAGGAAAGAAGGGTAGATGTAAAGCCTGTATGTATGGAAAGGCGACGAACGCGGCTCACGCGGTGTGCCGCTGGATCAGAACGGGCAATGGCATCCTCTCCAGAAGGGAAAGGACCGAAACTGTGCTCCGACCTCAAAGGCAGCGAGAAAAAGAGGTTCCGAAACACCAGATTCGTGGTCTTTCTGGGCATCCTGATTGGATATGCATCGTACTATATCACGAGGAACAGCTTGGTGTACACCGCTCCCGTGATGGTTGCCTCTGATTCCTTGAAGTTGGACATTACCAATGTTGGACAGATGACCTCCATCTTTCCCATTGCTTATGGGATGTCTAAGTTCGTATCTGGAGTTCTTGGGGCCAAGCTTTCCCCGCGAGTCTTGCTTGCTGGAGGGCTTGCTGCAACTGCGGTGGTAAACATCATGTTTGGATTCGGCACTTCGATGGTCTGGTTCTGCTCGCTGTGGGCTATCAACGGCATACTCCAGGGATTTGGAGGTCCCTGTTGTGCGCGGATCTTGACCAGTTGGTTTGCCACGCAAGAGAGAGGAACGTATTGGGGTATGTGGAACATTGCCCACAATCTTGGAGGTTTCACTGCACCACTCATCGCCGGCACTGCTGCTCGCGCCCTCGGATGGCAGTGGGGCATGTGGGCCCCCGGTATCATTGGTGCAGTCATTGCTGTCTTTCTGCTATTTGCTGTGAAAGACTCCCCTGAATCGGCTGGATTTCCTCCTGTCGAAGTCACCAAGGACAGTGAACCGGAGGAGACCGATGATTCAGCCGATGAAATCTCCTTGTGGGACAACTTGGTGCAGAACGTTCTTACCAATCCCTACATCTGGGGAATGGCCTTGTCGTACTTCTTCATCTACGTTCTACGTCAAGGTGTCACCAGCTGGAGCGTGTTCTTCTTAATGAAAGCAAAGGGAGTCAGTGATGTTGCAGCTGCGTCCTACCGAGTTTCTGGACTGGAACTGGGAGGTCTCGCCGGAAGCTTGCTTGCTGGACGTCTATCCGATGCCATGATTGCACGATCGAAAGGAAAAGGGGGCAACGTTGGGAAGAGGGTCCAAGTGGTCATGGGATATACCATCGGAATCGCAGCCATGCTATGTGCCTTCTGGGCGGTGCCTGCCAGTTGGGGAGTGGCACAGTGGGCCATCGTCTTCATGATAGGATTTTTCTTGTATGGTCCTCAGATGTTGATCGGGCTGTGTGGAGCAGAGCTTGTGGGGCCTGCATCTGTTGGAGCAAGCGAAGGATTCCTTGGATGGGTGGCCTACCTGGGTGCAGCCAATGCAGGAGTGCCACTTTCCATCATTGTGAAACAGTATGGGTGGAATGCATTCTTTGTAGCCCTCCTTGGGGCCTGTGGCATGGCTCTGTTGTTGCTGAGCCCCATGATCAACCTAAAGAGCTACGTGCAAAGGGAGGAAGCGAAAGCGAAAAGTGCTTGAGAGCAATTTGACAATTTCTTTAGGACTTAGATTGTAAGAGCATGTTCATTACACTCGAGGTGCACTGGTGTAAGCCCTGTTGGCAATTGCCTTCCTACAAAAATCCAGCCCAGCTTTTATGATGCAACAGCAGAGGCGGACTCTGTGGCTGTGACCTTCTCATAAACCTCGCGCACCTTCAGACCCACAAGTGTCTGGAAGAGCCCAGTGCCATTGTTAGACCCGGGGAACTCTGCATGCTTCAGCATCTGCTGAGTAATTTCCCCGTAGTACTTAGCAGAGGTGTTGCTCAGGTGAGACTCCACATAAATGAGCTCGTCGAGCTTGTCAAACTGGCCATCCATCTCCAGAACAGAAACTTCTTGGCCGTAGTAGGTATCTGGGCCATAGAAGAACTTGATACCGGGGTAGCTGCATGTCAGCTTGCGCCCACAAGGAATCCAGCTGATGGTGGAACCCTCATCGTAGAGATATACGGGGGTGAAGTTCTTCACACCCTCCTTCTGGATCATCCTCACGCGCAGCACCTTGCCCTCGTTGTCGTCTGGAATCAACTGGGTCGGCAACACCTGGATGACAACATCTGCCACCTGCTTCTGAGGATCGATGTAAGCATCAAAGTCCGGCTTACGCGCCTCAATGGAAGCTTTGATAGACTGGAGAGAATGACCGCGCTCGGCCATATCACGTTGGATCTTCCAGGCAAACTTGACATCATCAGAGATGTCGAGGTAGATCTTGAAGTCCAACAAGTCGCGCACACGCTCGTCAAAGAAGGGATGGAGGCCCTCAATCACCAAGATGTTGGGTGCTTGGATGGTTTCAGCGGGGTCCAGGATTCCCGTCACATGGTTGTAAATGGGCTTGTCCACCGGCTTTCCCTCTCTCAAGGCCTTGACTTGATCGTACATGAGGTCAAAGTTCTGGGCCTCGGGTGCAAGGGCGGTCACACCTGCATCCTTGCGACCGTAGCGATCCAATGAATGGTAATCGTCCAGGCAGATGACCGTGGTCATGTCGGAAATCAAAGAGTTGGAGTCAGGGTTTCCTCCCTTGGGTGGCTTCGGATCTCCGCCGAAAATGGAAGTCATGCGGCGCATGAAGGTGGACTTTCCACATCCGGAATCGGCCGCGAGTCCGATCACCACGGTCCTGTTGTTCACTTGCACCACGGCAGGGCGTACAGCAGCCTGGCTGCCGGAGCGGCGCACCGATGCAACCAACTTCGGATGCACGCGAGTGAAGGAGGATGCGCCCTGAAGGATCCACACAGATGGTTTGGAGTAGGTCAGCTTATCGTTCCCGCCGTACGTTCCTTCCAAGGGTTTGTTTGCTAGACGCACGCGTGCGCATCGTCCCGTCGCAACCTCCCGTCTTGGAAACCTACCTTGAAAGCTCCTCCGAGGCGAGCGGCCTTGGTGGTGGTGTTCATTGCGCTGGTCCTGCACGCGTCGGACGCCGTCCATCCCGTTCGTACCACCGCACATCCGCACGGCCACGCGCAAGGAATCCTCGTCAGCCACGATTGCCTGCTGCGTCTTATCCGTGGAGGTCCACACCGCCAACCCCGTCGTTTCCCGCGATCCCTTCTCGTCCGATCCCATCCAGTTGGGATCGATCCATTTCCATTCATTCGATCCTTCGACCTGGTGCACCTCGCCACGCCTCTTTTTCGCGAAGTCGTGGCCTGCGAACCGTTCGTTCTTTTTTCCATCGTGGGAGAAGCACCTTTTCCCTCGACCTTATCTACCCCTTCCGCCGTCTCGGCGTTCCGTTCCTGTCCCTTCGAGCACCCCTTCTCCACGGTCTTTCCCTCCGGCTTCCCACGTCGACGTTTCCCACGGCCGCGGAGACGCACCTCGCGTAGGCAGGCGCAGGCATGTCGCGTCCTCGTGCGCGAAGTCGAGCTGCACGCGCTCGATTCCCCACTTCTGGGTTCGTCCCCTTTCGTCTCCCGTTTGATCGGGAACGGATCCGGGGTCGCCGGGACGCTCCAAAGGGAACCTCCCCGGAACGAAGGGAACGAGCGACCCGAGACCGTTCGGGTGGGAGCGGATAGGGCGAGGGTTCCCGGCCACAGGGACCCTCCCAGGGAAAACCGCACCCCCATCGTCACGTGCCTGCGAAACACCCTTGGGAAGCGGGCAGGGGAGGCTCGTTTCCCGTACCTTTCTACGGTCCAGAAGGAGAGAGGGAGGGGGAGGGGGGGGAGAACCCCGGGGAGAGGACCCCACTGGACCCAACCCGAGTCGCGTGGGGAAGACAGCCAAGCACGTGTCGAATGCGATGGAGCGGCCCTTCGGACGCGAGCAGGCGTGCGTTCGTGGGAGAGAAGGCATCGAACCCGCATCCAGACACGCCAGCAGAGCCACGGTGGTGGGCCAGGCGATCGAGACGTGCGAAAGGAAGTCGCATGAGACGCTGGACACGGGCGTCATCCCTCGGAACCCTCCGCTCGTCCGTGGACGGGGAAACGGGTGGATCCACGAAGGAGCGACGAACGCGACGTACTTCGTATCGGAGGATCGTAGCCTGCTCCATCCCACACCCGCTCGACGATCGACGAGGCCGGTTCGAAGCCGTCGTGTACCGGAAACGACGGTCGACAGCTGCCAACCAACCCAATCCATCTCCCCGCACAAGGGCGATCGACCAAGCGGGTCGTCCTTGTCGGAGATATCGATGCGTGAGAGGGAGCTCTCGATCGCTCTCGACGTTCCTCGGACGAACCGTCCATCGGCGCGTACCGACGGCGTGCATCGGGACGCGATTGGGGCGAGCCTCGTGGTGGACGAAGCATCCCTTTCCGTCGACGTGGAGTGGGCTTGGGATGGATCGACGACCCATCGATCCGCATGCGTCGTTGTACGGAGTGAGCCTGGGTTCGTGCAGTTCTTTGGCTGCCGAACCCCTCTGCATGCCAACAAGGCTTGGTTTTCACCAGGAAGCGCCTGTCGACGTCTCGTCTTCCGAACGCAGCTGCAGGTGCGTTCGTCTACGGTTTCCCGTCCTTGCAGCGGGTTGCATCCCCGACCGTCTCGTTGGCTTCGTGCTTGTCACCAGCATCCGACGTGCCTGGTTCCCTCCCTTTCGTCCATCCTGATTCGCCCATCCGGATCGCACCCGTGGGGGAGCAAATCCAAAACCTTACCCACAAATTCCTCTGCGGGAATCGATCCCTCCAGGCGTGATCTCCCCTGACATCCTCACGGACGGAAGGGAAAGATGGAGCGGGGGCCGCGGAGCGGGGACAACGGATGACCCGGGAAGGTGGCCCTCGAGGTCGATCGGAAGCATCGCGCGCAGAGCGCTCCGATGCATGCTTTGGATCCTCTGCGTTAGATGGCATTCGTTGCCCCGTGGACGTCCCGGTCAATCTTCGGCAGGGAAAGGGAGCACGTTTGGATCAGACCCGGGCACATTCGGGGCATCCAGCTGGATCCTGTTTGCGGAGGAGGGCGTCCTGGGTCTCCTTTATTCTTCCTTCTGAAATCCTTCCCCTCGAAGGTGCTCGTCCTCTTTTCCACCCCTACCACCCCTCCTCCCCACCGGTCGCCTTTCAGACGCTCCAAATCCGATCGGTCCCACCCCCATCGCCGGTGATTCGTTCTCCCCTCCTCTCCAGCTTCCTCATCGGGGGGGTTCGATCCCACCCTTCGTGGGGAGGGGGAGGGGAGGGATGGGTGGAGGTTCCTGTCTCGATCGACTTCAGCTTCGGTTCACGCCGCCTCGTCCACTTCCATCGCTTCACAGGCCGCGTACAAGCACGTCCCACCGCTTGCAACCGGAGCGAATCGACCGAGAAAGATGGCCACCCTCACCGCCTCCACCCCCGTGACACGCAAGAGCGCCTTCTTGGGACGAGCGACGGACGCCAAGGCGCGTGCCGTGGCCAGACCCGCAGCCGGAGCCAAGGTGGTCGCTTCCTCCGAGCAAGAGCAAGCGGTGCGTCGCGATAGGCGAATCAGGAAACGTTCGAGAGATCGTGCACCCGTGGAGAGAGAGAGAAAGATGCATCGATCGGAACGCCAGGGTCGGAATGGAACGTGAACCAGAAGCGCGGGACGAGAAACTGACGGAAGGTTGGCTCGCCACGACGAACGTGCCCGGCGAACAATAGGTGCTCCCGCGTCGTGCGGCGCTCAGCCTCGTGGCTGGAATCGCAGCAGTAGCTGGACGCGTGGCACCGTCCCAGGCAGCCTACGGAGAGTCTGCTAATGTGTTCGGAAGGATCTCCAACGAATCCGGATTCCTTCCCTACGCAGGAGACGGCTACTCCCTGCTGATCCCTTCCAAGTGGAACCCATCCAAAGAACGCGCATTCCCAGGAGTGGATTTGTGCTATGAGGACAACTTCGATGCTGTGTCCAACTTAAACATCGTCGTCAACAAGACCTCCAAGTCCTCCATCAAGGACTTCGGATCGCCTGAACAGGCCTTCAAGGAGGTGGCCGCTTCCATGCTCGGAGAGCAAACTTTCTCTGGAAAGACGATCTCTGAGGGTGGCTTTGCTCCCGACCGCGTGTCGGCTGCGTCCATCCTTGACTTAGGCTCCAAGAACGTCAATGGGAAAGAGTACTACCTCTGGGACGTGCTGACCCGTACCGCAGATGGAGATGAGGGTGGCCGCCATCAGCTGTTCTCTGCCACTGTTTCTAATGGGAAACTGTACGTTCTGAAGGTTCAATCAGGCGACAAGCGCTGGTTCAAGGGGCAAGAGGGCCAGGTGAGGAAGGTCAGGGATACCTTCACCGTTGCATAAGTCAAAATGGCCAGGGTGCTCGTTCTTTCAACATCGTGTGCTGCAGAGTTTGTAGATTTGCGACATAAAACGAGTGGAATTGCAGGATACAACCTTTGAATAGACTTTCCCCACTTGAAAAACTTCTTTATTTGAGATCCTGGGTATGCTCCTGTTGTAGCCGCAACACGGGTCCGATGCGATCGATATCATCCATTGCCATGAAAGACTGGACGGTGGCCAAGTCTAAAGCTCCCTGATATGGGCTGAGGGGACCAAGGTCCTGCAAGGTGCACCTGTCTGCTGCCCTGCAGTAGCGGACTTTCTGGGCAAAAAGGGATAGGGCTCGCTCCACTCCAGTGAACCCGAAATCTTGGCTATCCGCTTCTTGCACCCCATCCTGCTGAACAGTCACAATGTACCCGGGCCCATTTCGTTCCACATGCACAGTGCCGTCAGTTCCTGTCACTGACAGTTGGAACTTCTGGATCCCAGATGCCATAGTGATCGAAACAGAACAGGGGATGTCGCCGCCACCTTCCTTCTCCCGTCCCAGCATCACCACACCACACATCGTGGTGGGCACTGGAACATCAGACCTATCGCTTGACACACAGAAGGAAGAAACCTTGCCTTTTATCTCTCGCCCAGACACTTTTCGGAGGCCTGCCATGAAATGGACAGAAGAATCTAGCAAGAATCCCCCGGGAAACGTGGATTTATCCTTCCTCCATTTGCTGGCAAAATAAACGTTTTTGTTATTCATGAGATGGTCCACGTTCAATACGCATTTCAGTACATCTCCAAGTTTGCCACTTTTCACCACCGATTCAGCATATAGAAAGGCCTCTTCAAAGCGATAATTTTCCTCGATGCCCCATATCAGCTTTCCATCCTTAGGGCCTGCAAGTTCCCTGTACTCCTTGAGCGCTTCCAGGACGGTTTCTATTTCCGGATCGATAGGTTTCTCTTGCAGCACGTGTTTACCTGCACGCAAAATTGCCCGCACGTGCTGCAACTGCACCTGCACGGGCAGGGCTACGATGCAGGCTTCCACATCCGAATCCAGCAGGTTTTGGAACCCTTCTTTTCCGGCATACACTTGAATCTTCCCTTCGTATTTCTCGACGGCACTTGCCACGTGATTCGCGTTCTCTGGTGTCCTGCTCCACGCGGCGACAACCTGCAGTTTTTCTCTCATCGTCTCGAGCAAGGGGAGGTAGGTCCTTTGCACGAAGGTACCGCATCCCACGAGCGCCACTCTCGCCGGTCGGTTTCCTTCGGACGTCTCCACCGTCTGCATGAGGTTCCTGAGGTCCACTTTGCGTCCGGACGTGCTCATTTCCTCCGCCTTGTTCGATGCTCCGCACCGCTTCGGTGTCGATTCGCCTGGTCGTCTCCAACCACCCTTCGTTCCCTTCTGGACCGATTCGAGGCCAGGGTGGTGGAACATACGTCCTTTCCCTGGGTACGAATCCCCAATCAAGCCGATTGGAGGACCGGTCGAAACGGATGCGACCCAGCCGTTCGGACGGAAGGTCCGATGGATCCGACAGGACGGGCTGACCGGCCTGGTTCTGGCCATCGAACAGGTCACCGAGGCGAATTGGAGTCAACATGACGGATCCGCGACGTGCTACTCCCCGTTCCAGTCGCTGGTAGCACACGAGGTGTGCCGCACGCGAGCAAACCCGCAGCCCCATTGCGTGCACCGTCCATCCGCATCCACGGCAACTCACCTGAAACCGTGCGCGACGTCCCTGCCGAGCACGGACCGCACTCGTTGTGCGTGCGCCATCGCTAGAAAGGAACGGAGTTTCACGTTCACGTGGCCCTGGTGGGCATCCCTCTGCCTTGAACGATTCGCCTTCAGCCAACCGGTTGTGGATGACCCCGTGCAGCACTCACACCCCAAGGGTCCCTTTCAAGGCTTTCCGAACAGACCCGACTTGCACGACCGATCGAACCCGAAAGAGCACGGGGTGAGGCTCTCCATCTCAAAGCGAGGTCGGTGATGGCGTCGACCCAAGCCGCAGGCGACGCACCAGAAGCAGAGCTGGACGAGCTAGGGCTGCCTTTGGGGACCTTGGAGGAACAAGAGTTTGAAGAGGCAGCGTATGCATTGCGAAGAGAGGTCGCACGCGGCCGAACCATCCCCAGAGAGGCGCTGCTAGAGCTGTATGGGCTGTTCAAGCAAGCGACGGTCGGAAACTGCCAGGAGGAAGCGCCTTCGATCATGAATTGGGCTGCACGACAGAAATGGAAAGAATGGAAAGGAAGGTATGGGATGGAGGAAGGTGATGCGATGGGGAAGTATGTCGAAAGCGTGACGAAAATACTGCCGGAATGGAAGAAGGACGCCGGGAAAGACTTTGCACTGGGAAATGTGCAGACGCGAATGCGAGCGCACACAGAAGAAGAAATCGATGGAGATAACCGAACACTGCACGGTTGTATACGTATCAACGACCAAAAGGAGATAGAGGCATTGATCTTGGCAGGGGTAGACGTGAACGAGATGGATGGAGAGGGACGATCTCCTCTGCACTGGGCTGCAGACCAAGGGCAACTGGCTGCTGTAGAGTTCCTATTGAGACATGGAGCCGATCCTAACCTGCAGGACGAGGATGGTTGCACGCCCCTGCACAATGCCGTCATCTGCAAGCACAAAGCAATTTGTGAGTGTCTCTGCGCTGCAGGGGCAGACCCAACGTGCGTCGATCATGAGGGTGATTCTGCACTTGAGTTTTGGCCACCAGAATGGCCTACTCTTGTGCCCATCCAATGACTGTCGCTGCAATGGCTCTAAAGCGTGTGCCAGTTGGCTTCTTGGTAGGATGTAACGACGATCCTTCCCTTCCCAGGCGGGAGTCCCTACTCATCCATCCTTGCTCGTATCCAAGCCAATTCCACTGCGTTGACCCATGGAGATAGGCCTGCTCTCGTGCTTTTCCACCACCTTCCATGCCCGCTTCACTTGAGCAGTTCCCTCGTCTTCCCTTCGGAGGTGAACTGGGTCGCATTGAACTGGGGTGAGAAAGGGAGAAGCTTCCGACACCGAACCAGTAGTCGAAACGCACACTGTCGGCTGCTTTCCACACGCAACGTGGATACACGCGCGATCGTCGAAACCGAAGACGACAGATCGGCATGAGCGAGGGAAGGGAGTCAAAAGGAAAGCCGTGGGCGCTGTGCTGTTGCACACCAAAGACAAGCGAGCAGGAGGAGGAGACGGAACTCCCACCTCTGAAGACCGGGGCTGGAACAACAGAACAGCCAGAGACGCCAGTGAAAGACGATCCATCCAAGTTTGAAGATCCTCGCTCGCCTACAAGGCAACGGACGCCGCTCAAGCGGTGACGCTTTGTTGCTTGCAAGAGCAGTATAGGTATGCTCGTTATGTGCCCCGACCGGTCTTGCAGCTCTACTCAAGTGCATCGTGGTTGCATTTATTAGACCCGGTTTTCCTCTTCAAAGCTTCTATGCTCACACCCTCTAAACGAACAGGGTCCCAAAGGCTTCTTCCATCGCCCTTTGCTGTGCTATTTCGGGCTTCCAGCCCCCAGCTTCAACAGCCTTGATCTCACGCAAACGCCGGGTTTCTGGGTCCATCTCTTCCAAAACCTCTGTGCTTTGCATCAGGGGCGTGGGAACCGCTGCAGGTACATCAAAACCTGCAGTTCCTGGCACGTATTCCTGTGCTGTGGACTTCTGCTCTCCCTGCTCTTCTCCCCCTTTGGCAGTTGGAGATTCAAACAAGCGCTGGTCTTGATGAATTCGTTCTTGGGCTTGTCTAGCCTGGTTCGCGACGATTTCATCCTGGTGTTCCTTCTGGTACTTTGCTATCTTTGCCTCTGTCTCTTTGACGTCTATTCTCTCCAGCAGGTTGTAAACTGGACCCAAAGGGTAGGGTCGGTCAAACGGGTCAGCTTCTGATGAATTCCTCCTTCGAATCTCCTGATATTGGCCCAGTCATGCTACGCTCACCTATATCTTCCAATTCTTCGAGGTAGTCATTGTATTCTTGAAGCGTCTCGAAGTCCTCCCGTCTCTTGTTGTATCTGCCCGCGTTGCCATCGACCAGCTCCAGTCAGCCAACCGTACGCTTCTTCCACCACCATCAATCCGCATTCCATTCGAACTCCCTCTACTCACATGTTTTGGATGCGTTTTCGGACGCGCAACTCCCGGTGCACGCCTTCCATCACGTCGCTCCAAACCTTCCCCTTGGCCGTTGTGTCGATCTCACTCCGTCCTTGGGTTTTGTCCGGGTTCACCCGGTGGCACTTGCCCCTTCTGATCGTCTTCGATCGGAAAAGCGTTTCCTTCTGTTCCCCTTGGGAACCCGGGCGGATCCGGGTCTGCGAACCCCCCGAAAAGGAACACCTAAAGGCCGGATTCGAACCTCTGGATCACAGGGAGTTTCTTCTCTGCTGCATGGCGATGGCGGAGCGCGAGGCTTGCGCGGTGAAGGAGACGCCTGGACGCGCGATGAAGGCAGACATGCTGCTGGAAGGGGTGTTGGAGGATCTGAAGAATCACGTGAAGGAACATGGAGACATGAAGGACGAACACCTGCGCCTTTTGTACGTGCTCTGTGACAAGACCCTGGAACACGCACTGGTGCTAGTCGACCAAGGAGGAGTACAAGCCTTCGTGGCCGAACGCACCGGAAGAACAGTGTATCATGTGCACAGTGAACGTAACCGAAAATCTGGACAAGAAACGTACGTCTGCTTTCCGAAGCATTACTGTTCATGCTACGCGTTCTTCTACGATGTGGTGGGAAGAGGAGAACATATCTGCTGCAAACACCAACTTGCAGCACGGATCGCACACGCTACGAATCGGTGTGGCCAGACGACCGTAACCGACGAAGAACTGGCCAGATTGCTATTAAGACAGTAAGATGGCATGAAATCTTCTGGGGAAACGCCACACGATTACAGAACAGCAATATGCAGCATTATTGGCCGCGCCGCCTCACTCGCACTTGATGGCCTTGTATATCTGTTTCACAAACAGAAGGGACGCTCGGAATCCGACTGTGCCGAGCATCAAGAAGAAGCCATAGCTCACTATACCCATATATCCGAAATAAAACGTGGTCTGCATGAATCCACTCATGTCAGAACGGTTGAAATAGAAGTAGAAGCAGTATGCATAGATGAAGAAGGCCGTAGATCCCCCACACATAACTGATCTCCACCACCATCTGTGATCCTCTGCTGCCAACTGAAAGTAAGTCAAAGCTACAGTAACAAACGCAGTCACCAGAATGAGAATAACAAAAACTATGGAGAGAATGCTGTAAATAGTGTACACCTTATATCCCCAAATGCTTGCAAAGATGTAGTAAAGCTCCACATAGATAGCACTGAAAGGCAGAAACCCGGCAAGAACCATTTGCGGCACAGTCGAACGGTACCAAGGTAGAGGGGGGATCTCCCTGGGATACTTTGCCGTTCTACATGGAGCTTGGAACTCTTTCGTCATATTCTTCCCCGTGATGCCTCCCAGAACAGTCAAGGGGAAGGTCACCATGAACCAGATAATCAGAATGACACAAATGGTTCCAAATGGAAGAGCGGCAGTTGAACGATAGACTATAGCCACCGTATTCAGAAAGCTGAACAAGATAAGGAGCGGCCCACAGAAGATGAAGCAAGTCAGAAGAACATTTCTAACCCAATTCTTACCCCCAAACTGGCTGAAGTATGATGCAGAGACGTGACCTGCAATTCCTGCCGTCAAAGCATAAAGAACCACCAGCGCAGTGAACAGAGCCCCTCGATTGTAAGGGTAAAAGACTCCAACCAGTGCCAGGGCGAACACACATATAGCAAGAGTCAGAAGCTGATAACCACTCCCAATGATGGCCGCAAGCAGTGAAGTGTTTGCTGGGAAGCGAAACACATCTCCATGGACGTTCTTCCATCCACTGTCATCGCTGTCCTCTAGAAGCGAATCGTCCCTTGTGTACTTCAAGAAGTCGTTCTTCAGGATACGCATCAGAATGGTGGTCAGCAGACCAGTCAGCAGGAGCACGGTTACGCAGGAATTGATGATCGAGAACCAGTGAATCTCAAGGTGCTGCGGAAGGAAGGAGTACTTGGAATACTTGTCCATGCGTTTGTCAAAGGTAATGTCAGTTTCTCTCCACGCCACCGAGTAGGTGAATTGGACTTCCTCCGAATTTGAATCTGCTCCATCACGGGGCTCGGTAATGTCAAAGATCTGAGTTGAATCTGTCGCGACATTGACCTCGATCACACGATCTCCATTGTAGGAGATGTCGAAGTGCAAGTGTGTGAAAATGTAGTGTCGTAATGCAGCATTGGATGCACCCGTGATCTTCTCCACTCTTCCAACGAATCCCCAGATTGGCAGGTCGTCGTAGTACATCTGGAAATAGTAATCATGCTGAACTGCTTGTCGAAACGCTGCCAGATCCTTTGGCGTGAGTATCTTGCTGCAAAGTACGTTGCTGTCTGTGTCTTCCTTGAATTTCAACTCATACTTGGTCAAGATCAGCCGATTGCCATCCATCAATGATCCCAGTGCTTCAGGCTTGTGCTCCAGGCCTTCCTCCGGCCTGCAGAAAGGAAGGTCGAAGTACTGATAGGTCTCGCTGTTGGTGAGGCGCAGCGTTTTCATTCGCGTCAGGGTCCGTTTCCAAAGAAGCAGATGGTTTTGCGCCCCTCCACCTCGCGTATTTCGCTTCCAGGTAGTGATATATCCTATGGACGGCACGCGCACCTTGGGTTTTGGAACGGGCCGACTTTGTTCGCGTAAAGGGGAATGAGCTCCCCTTCTTTGTGTTTGTGCTCTCTTCCAAGCAGCTTGCGTCCGGACGTGTAAGACCCTGCCTTCGCTTCGCTGACCTGGACGCCATGAGAGCGCAAAGAGGAGCCGGTTGCGCCACTGCAGGCGAGAACCAGGAATCCAGCCAGGAGGTGCGCCAGCCTGGCCGCCATGGCTGGTTTGGCGAAGCAAGTGCGAGGTTTGCGCGTGCAGATCCCACGCGTCCCCCGATTCCACACCGTAGAAGTGTGCTGCAATCGATGTCTTGGGCTGGTGACTGGCCGAGGGGAGAATCCAAGGCCCGGACATGGTGGGGTCGGGACCCGACCCCACCATGGAACGAGACCCCGACGAGTCCCCATGAACCAGGCTGGAATCGAAGAAACAGGGCCGTCCAGTGGAAGCGAGCAGAGAAAGTCCTGGCTAGACCGTGGAGCGGCCAGGGGGTACAGCAATACTACAATGAGGCGAGTTGGGAAACGGATAGCCGCACGGTACAAAGTTGCACATTGAATTCATGTCGACGCTCCTGTTTTGCGAGCACTTGGAACAGTTTACATGTGCCACTAATACTCTGCAAAGTTATGGCTGGACATGTGAAGCAAATGGTGAGGGGCACACGCTCCGAGGCAATGGACAGACCACTGTGCTCGAACAAAGCAGATCCTTGTGAATGAAGTTGTAAGGATTTCCTGGGCCGCTCGGCTGATTGTGTGTGACCGACACTGTATACATCCACCGGCAAGCTCTGATTGGATGCGGCTGTGGTGGAATACTCCATTGGTCGTAGCTTGCAGATGTAAAGTTTGATGTATTGCAATAAATCTCAACAGTGTTGCACCTTTATTCTATGTCGTCTTCGCTTTCCTGTGAATCGGCTTCCTCTTGACTACTCTCGTCTTCCTTGCCGATGGCCAGTGCGGCTGCTACAGCCGAGGCAACCCAACCGACAGGTCTCCCACCTCCAGATGAAGCAGCTACCTCGACTGCCTTTGAGCCTTGACTGCTCCTCGCAGCATTCCCAGTTCCGGCCTTTTTTTGTCCTTTCTTTTTCAAAAGACCCTCGACATACCCGTCCATACGCATACGATGCTCCATGTCTTCCTGCACCCTACTTTTTTCTTCTTCTATCTGCTCTGCAGAAAACAAAGAGTTTCCTCCTGTGTTCTCCACACATTCAGCACCTTCAAGGTATGCATAGGCATCATCCGAGTACCCCACATCCTTAGCCTTCTGCTGGTACCGCAGTCCCCGACCATACTTACGTGCTGCGACCATGGCCGCCTTCCCAGTCAGGGGGCGTTTGTTACCCTTTGGTACGGCAGACTGTACTGCGGCATTTGCACGCTTTTCTGGAGAACCGATGTTTCCTCTTCTTTGCTTGCTCTTTTTAGTTTCTGGCGTGGGCACCTCATCAAAACTTTTGTGAAAGCATTCGGTCGCGGTTTTCCCGGGAACATGCTTCGCAACCTTGGACCAGAAGTTGGGTGCACTTGGATCAACAAGCAGCTGTGCTTTCTGCAAGGCAAAGACCTGCTCTTGTGACCAAGGCATCCCGTCAACAACATCTTGGCCTTGCCTACCCCCCCTCGCAGTTTCTGTGCTCTCCTCGCTAGTGCACTTGTCACCTTTTAATTCGGAATGGTGCACAGGCAAGGTATCTGGACTATCGGCCTCTTCGTATCCATCACTGAACTCGTCAGCAAAAGTTACTTTTGGCTTTTTCCTGGCAGTCCGTCTTTTAGACCTTGCACTGTCAACTGCTTGCCCAAAACTCCTTCGTGGGCGTTTCTTCACGAGTGATTTTTGGCACTCCTTGTTTCTTTCATCTTCTTCATCGTCTGACCAAGCCAAAACTTTGGGAGGGACTGAAGACGCCCTGGCCATTGCTGTCCTGGAGCCATCTTTGCCTTCGGTCCTGATCACTTTGGGCTCCACGGACTTGGGCCGGCCCCGTGGTGGACCAGTTCTTTCTCCCTGTGCCTTCCTAGATTTGGGTGGGGGCATGGACTCTTGGCCTCTGTTCTCGTGAGGTGATTTCGTGTGTATTCCTTTTTGGGGTGACCTTCTGTACATTTCTTGCTCTCCTGCCAAGTAAGTGTTCCTCTTCCTGGGTTCCCACTTCCCGACCAGATCTGGTGTGATCCCAGTGGACCACCATGGCGTGGGAGCCTTGCGTATCCTTGTGCTCCTATCCTGAATTGCTGGAGGTGGAGGCATGGAATTTTCCTTCTTGGTGGTGCTTCTTGTCTTTCTGGGAGTTTTGGGTTTGGGTCTTTCTGCTATTTCCTCTGGAGACCGATCTGGAGCAGTCGCTGGAGCGCTATTGGGACCTTCCCAGACAGGTTGCGGTGGGCTGGTGGGGAAACTCCTTCTCCAAGGGTCTACTGATATTTCCACTCCTGCGCTTTGCAACACACGTGGCGCAGGACTGGCACGATAGAGGGTGTCGAACTGGCTTCGAATTTGCCGGGCCACATCGCTGGCGAACCACCCTGGGGAAGTGCTGGCACGCGTAGGCACCGGCCGCTTGGCTTCCTCCCCCTCACTCCTGCTTGCTGGTGGGCTTTCTAAGCCTTGTCCGAAGAAGTCGACGGGTCCGCTAGGCGCGCTGCGCCTGCGTATCTTGAGCTCCCAGCCCACACGCGCCATGCCTGGTGCAACGTCGAAGCCTGTCCCGAATGTTTCATCGGACGTCGACCCGGTCAAACCTCCTACGATCCCTGGTTTCGAACCCGAAGGGATCTCGGTTTCGATCGGTTTGAAAGGATAGGAAACCAACCTACCACGAAACCACTCCACCTGGTTCACGCCGTCAACGAAGATGCATCGTATCCTCCGCAAATCTGCAGGGGAACGCAAGTAGAAGCATACCCCTAGACAACCAGCGCAAGATGTGGTGACGTAAGTAAAACGAGGAGACGCTGACTGAGCAACTCCACTGCTAAGGAGCGTGTGTATCGAAAGAATGCATTGGTAGGGCGTTATCTAGACGTTAGGCATCCATCTCAATGTAGCACGAACTCACCCGAGCCTTCCGATCAAACATGTCCGTCCATCTCCAGCTGTCCGTACTCCGAGGTCAAAGAGAAACATCGAACAACGAGCAAGCACACTCTATGAAGAAAGAGTTCTTTCGTGAGGTAATCTTCTCAATTTTTTTTGTGTACGGCACTTGGAAAGTTCTGGGCGCAGGCAACTTTCTTCAAGGAGAGGGAATGAGCTCGAACTTTCTGAACATCAATAACTGAAATTCCCAAATGCACCAATTGAATATCACACGAATCGCTACATGCCATTTCACTTGGCACAAAACCGTTTTGCACTCGTTTGAATGGAAGTGGGTTGCCGAAAAAAACTTCGTCTCCTCGTCATGAGACATTCAGCGGCTCCTTTGCTTTCGCGCGCTCCACGAATGGATATTTTCGTCTTCTCAAGTGGCATGGACGTCTCTAGGTTGTGGCGTTGTCAAGCGTGTCGCCTGTGAGTTCATGTTTCATCTCCACGGCACAAAGAGTTTCAGCGTTCATCTGTGCCATTACTTGTCGCAAAACCACCAGTTAATGGTTGATCGTTTGTTCCGTCGGCCGCCGTTTCGCTGTTGCCATAACTTTCCCCTCCGACCTTGGATGTCCCATCCCCAGCATCGGTGATCGTGGTCGAAGGGGATCGATCCCCGCATCGACGGTGTCTCGACCCTTGGTTTTCGCGGGAAGGCGGAGATTTCCCGCCACCGGATCCCGTCCGGAAGTGCTACAGGGGCGGCATCAAGGGGGGAAGGACTCCCTCCAGTGCCTCACAGCGCCTCTCGACCGACGATGAGCCAACCGGACGATGGAAGGTCGGCAGTTTCACTGCGCAGGAGCTGGCCATTGGCCGCTTGCGTGCAGTTCTTGCGGGTGTTCCAGGCTCCCCTGCGCCTGAAGAGCCATCCCTCAGGCGACGTGCTCGAACGGATGCTTGTGGATCCTGCGCGACACCCGACTGCCTCGGCGACCATCCTTGGACGGCTGGCCAACGTGCAAGGGAGGAAAACAGACGAATGGGAAAGAGCGCTGCGGAGGAGGGTCGACGAGAAATGGAGCGAAAGCTTTGATCGCCATCCCATGGATGGGTGCGAATGGGAACAACTCGAACCCGAGCAACGATTGGACATCGTCCACGCACTCTGCGAATGGCTGTGCCAGGACGACCCGGACATCATCGATGCGCTCGAAAGGACAGTGAGCGATAAAGAATACACTGCAGATGCGTTAAGAGAAGAACCTATCGGTGTGGATGCAGAAGGATCGAGGTATTACTACTTGGGTATCGATGGAGAAGACTGCAGATTGTACAAAGAAACACCACCCAAAAACAGGGGGGAAAGGAGGTTCATCTACGACAATGCAGAATTCTCTACCGTGTGCACAACACTGGAGGAATTGGCGGAATTGAAAGATAAATTTGCATCTAGTAATCAGAAAACTGATTTGAGCCTGGCCAAAACCCTGATGGACGATATCCTTCCGAAGCTGGAGGAAACCAAAGCGGCCAGGGAGAGGGCCATCAGGAAGGCGGAAAGAATTGAGCAGATGCCCAGAAAGAGATCTGGGAGGCTTCAACTATTGCAAATACAGCGAGAGGATGAAGAACGGCAAAGAGAGATAGAGGAAGCCCAACAGAGGGAGAGACGAGAGCTCGAGAGGGCGAGGAAGCAGGAAGAACAGAGGCTGAGAAAGCTCCATGCAAGGGAGGAACGGGCCCGTTCGCGCGTTGTGAAACAGCAAGCAAATGATAGACTTATCACAGGAGAGAAGGTTGGTATAAGACGATCCAGGGAAGAACGGATGAAAGAGAGAGAGGCCAAATTCATGGGGGAAGACAATGAACAACTGCAGCAGATCGCCCCGGCTTCTGCACCTCGACCGTTTGAAAGCGAAGCTACAGTGCAAGCGGACGAGGTAAACCAGCTCTATTTAGACCATGAGAACGTACCAGAATACGAGGAGCAAGAAGCCCGAGGTCCGCATACGACTTGGGACCAGCCACCCTCCCTTGTGGCTCGATCTGAGAATCATGCATTGCACGCCGACCCTGCTGTGGACAGCATACAGCACACGACATACCAGGCAACTCATGCACTTGCAAAGCAACAGGAATTCAAAGGCTCTGATATGGATAAGGATGTTTTCAGGAGCCCTTTGACCATGGAGAAGAATCAAGATCCTCCGCTTCACAGCAACGGGCACTGTCAACCCTCCTACCAAAGCTAGTTGTTCGATCACAAGGCGCAGGGAAGCATTCATTCCAGGGAGCTAGCAGGGTTGGACTTTGCTAGTCTACCACCATTTTGCATGGTTGTTGCATGCGCCTTCGATAGTGGATGACAGTGTGGACGCCGTATGACTGACGTATTCCTGCGACCTTATTGACGTTACAGTCACAATTTTTGGGGAAGGACCTTCATACAAAACCTTGCCGTTTCGAGGATCCTTGTTTGTCTGGTCCGGTATACGCAGCAATAACCCTGGCATTGTAGTGGACTTTGAGACCCCTCCTGTTCCTCTCCGTGCTTCCATTAGCAAACACCAGCAAAGGCACTGTAAGCCGTCTCCTGCAGTGAAGACTGCAGTTTTTACAGTTGATTTTAACAGGATCGAGCATGGATGGACTGTTAGGGGGTACTTGATGGCCCCTTCTGCTAGCAGGAAAGAAAGTATTCTTTTGAACACAGCTGTTTGGTTGGTATACTTGTTTGTCTCGTTGCCTCCACCTTAAATTCAAGGTTCGGTATGGCACCCACCTCGATGCAGCAGATCCCTTTCAGGCTGTCACTTATCCGAAACGATCCACATGACGAAAGATGGTTCATATTGTCCGGGGTGGGGGGATCTGACATGTCCCATTCACCCTGCTTCTCTGCTGTCTGTTTCCACCCACCCAGTTCGGCTTGTCTATGACTGCGTTTTCTCTTTCCATTTCGATCCTCTTTCCAGAACTCTTCTGAATCCCTGGCCACGGAGCAGAGGCACAGGATCTGGCCCGGATGAGCCTGAAAGCCACAACTTTACCATGCATGCATGGTGTGACCTCGTTCTGGTCCATCCGAGACGTACTCCGGAGTAGGAATCTTCCCACTGGGTTTTGTGGAAGAATACAAGGGGATGGGGAGGCTTTTGAACGGCTTTTCGACGGGGTTGAACTGGGCGCATTTCGTCGACTTCGCATCGCAGTTCGCCAAGCGCACCGACCGCCTTTTGAGATGTCGGACGAACGGGAGAAGCTGAGGATGGAGATGCTGCACGAGGCTGTGCGATCCCAGGAGGAGATGGAGGCCCTGGACGCCATCCCAGGCTGGACACAGCCGGCACCGACACCAGACGAGACGCCTACCGAGTGCCAACGTGTGGCCACGCAGACGCAAACCACGACTTTGCCGATGCATCCACCCAAGGACAGGCCGCCTGCATCCACTTCCACCCAGATGGCGTCGATGCCGAAAGGAAACGCCACACAAGTGGTCCACTGCGAAACAGCTGCGGTGCAAGTGGTCAGGAAGCACACCTCGATATTCGTGCAAGAAGCCGCGACCAAAACGGGAATGTCTGACTTTCTTGCGTCCCAGAACGACATCATGTTCGAGGAAGAAGACGATGAACACGAATCGCTTGAACATGGCGACAGATCCTGGAAAGAAACCAAGAAAACGGTCGAACGGGAAGAAGATCGCGACCAACAAGAGATGGTTCGAATGGAATTGGATTCCGGTACAGCCATGGACAAATCTCCAAAGCCCCGAAAAGACGAGGTACAGAATCCAAACCCCACATCGTCTGGAAAAGAAGAGGGTAACTGGCCAGATGCAAGGAGCCTAGAGCTGCAACCGCAAACGCAACCTCCTGAGGCAACGCTCACGCAGCCGGGGACTCAGCACAAAAGGTCCATCATGCCCGAGTTCTTCAACAACATCTGGTCCAATGTAACAAGCCCATTCAGGTCGCCAAAAAAGAAGAAGAAAACACTGACACCGGTAGAAGAAGAGGCAAAGTTATCCGCGCGAAAAACAGCGAACGAACCTGTGGAAGAGGTAGCGAACGAACCTGTGAAGAGGGAACAAGTGGAAAAAATGGCCGATGAAAGTACTCCAGAGGAAGAGCTAGCGACACCTGCCGATTTACATCAAGCTGGAGATGACGAAGAGGTTGTAAAAGAAACTCCTATGGAACACCTTGCAAGTCTAGATGATTACCCAGATGTGCCCCTGCCTGATCCGCTTTCGGTGATTCTGGACTACCATGATCTACCCGAGGGCGGGGATCTGAGCTTGTTTCAGGAACAGCAAGATAACGTGGATGTTTCAAGCTGGATGAAAATGTGTGGTATACAAATTGAATCGTGATCAAAGAATGACTGGTATCGTTTTTACTTTGCTTGTCAAGCTTTTTGCAGGTGAGAGAATGGAGGCCTGGTCCTAGTATTATGGATTCTAGGATCAACTGTGCATGTTTTACAGTGCTCTGCTGCAGCTGTACGTTAGAAGACAACCCATCTACTATCGCGATGCAAGGGGAAATTTCAATGTTCTTCCCTTTGTGAAAAATGGCTCCCTTTGCACTTTTTGCTGGAATGTGTTTTCCTTTGTGCACTGCCATTAGTAGTATATACAGTTGTCGCAATTAGCTCCTTTCACTGGAGGAGGCGGGCATTGCTTTAAGCACTTTTGTGACTCGAAGCAAACATTGGGAAGGAATGGGCTACGTGACAAAGTCGCTTTCTCAGATTTAGGCACTGCCCTTGCGCTTAACCCATGTTGCATCGCAGAGAAGTTCGGTGCAATTCTGGAAAGTCAGGGAGCATGCCTGAGTTACAACAAGATCAACTGAGAAACATGCCCCATACACAGATGCAACAGCAATCACGTAGAAGCATTGGACACTCCAGTATTTGATATCCAAAAAGACCACAGCAGTACTTTCATCGGCTGTCTCATTTTAAGGTTTTGGTAACGACTGGTCCGGTCAAGATGCGGGGTAACGTAGGTCACAAATGCAGCACAACGTGCGACTGCAGTAGACTCAGTCCAGAATAAAGTGGTGCTTTACGCAGCGTTGCTATATCGTAACTGCCTTGTCATAGCATGTCGGTGGCAGTACCTGACGATATTCCCCAGATCATTCTCCCACCAGAATGTCAGATTGCCTTTGATATCATAGAAGTGTACGCAGCATTGAGGCACCAGCATTGGCCTGTTGCTGCTGAAAGGATTGCAAAAGTTTATTCTTCCCTTTCCTTTCAGATCCTTTTGCTTGAATCAGGATAGACAAGAGAGTTGCGCTCTTCCTGACATTGTTTGAACGCTTTCTAGCCCTCCAACATGACCCCCAACCCAAGCCTCTGCCGTGCAGGGTGTGGTTGGAACGGTGCAAGTTGACCTGCACAGACCCTTGAATACTTTTGGGCACCTTCT
Organism: Picocystis sp. L7; assembly: GCA_020975725.1. Classification (NCBI taxonomy): domain Eukaryota; kingdom Viridiplantae; phylum Chlorophyta; class Picocystophyceae; order Picocystales; family Picocystaceae; genus Picocystis; species Picocystis sp. L7. The sequence continues at coordinate 685,729 of QXJR01000004.1, forward strand.
CATCCCCTGAAGCACACAAGTCACAACACATCTAGCGTCTTCATCCAAGCAACCGCCAACATGATTAGTTGGCATTGGCGGCTTGAAGACAATGATTGTGTTTTGCACAGATTGGCAAACGGCTGGCAATGGTCAGACATTCCAACATCCTTCGAGCGCCATTGTCCCTGAAGTCCTAAACAGTGTTTTTGGGTTGACATGCTTCATGCTTTAGCGATGGAGTGGTCGAAGCTTCGTCTTGCAATAGATGGGCAACGGTACCGTGATAGCGTAGAAAGCCTGATTGTGGCTCTTCAATCCTAACAGCACCTTGTTAGATGCTTTGTCTACTATCTTGGTGCACAATCGTGCACTTGAAGGGTAGCAAACACACTGTGTACTAAAAGAGTCTCCTTCAGCCATGCTCCTTGTAGTCAAATGCGATCTTCGTGCTAGACTTCCTCGCAGAACTCCGTTGGCTTGCTTAAAACCATATGAAAGTGTGGTTTGGTGTTAAGGTTGCACTGGGGTGCAACTAGGTCTGAAAAATGAGACCGATCGCCAACCACGATGCCAAATGACAAAAGGGGGAGTTTGTTCCTCCCTTCGTACGCGCAAGGTTTCCCTTTCTTTTCCGGGTTGATGCTTTAGGATTAGTACCATATTGTCAAACGTGCTGGTTGGCCTTCCAAAGTTGCGAAAGGCAAGTATCGTCTTCTTCGAATTGGAGAATCTCCTTTGGAGTGTGTAATTATGCGCCAAGAAGCCTGACTCGGTTCCCATTTCTACAACGCATGAGACTCTTGTAGGGGGCATGCATACGCGAGTCTCTAAAGACTGTGAACCCAGTTTTGAAGCCTTTCTTGCGCTCAGAAAAGCAAATGTAGCAGTAGTAGGGGTGGTGTCAAGGGCATCGTAGCAATGGTATTCATAGATGGGGGATATTGTAGAGGTTGTATTTGTTTAGTACTAGACCTGCCCAATGTTTCCTAGTGCCATGATGCACAACGTAGTGTCGGTGTGCTTACACCTTTTTGTAACCTCCACCTCCTTTGTGACGAGATTGGCGTGGGCATACGCCGTTCGAGTGGTGGAATGAAATTTCCTCTTCATGTGTGGCCTTAATGGCAATAGTGGAAGATTTTGCATCTTGCTATTTTCTTGGGACTTCAAGGTTTGCATTCTATCATCTTCCGCAATTGCCCATCTCGATGCACCTAAGGCTTTGTCGGTCCAACACATAAGCAAGATGGGGCACCATCCTCCCTCGCTTTTCCAAAGGTTGAGCAGAAATTTGGAGCGAGAGATGTTGTAGGAGGGGGATATTTTTGCCTCGGTCGTGCATGCTTCCGTTGTACATCTCAAGGATTGGTCGTAGAGGTGGCCGATCTACCCCGATTATTCGACTGTGAAATTTACATGGACAAGACGCCGTATTTGAGCAAAAAAACGGTTGCCAAGAAAAACAAGAAAAGGGCCGATTGGTTTGGAGTGAGTTGCTCATGTTCAACTGAAGGGACATTCCTCAAGGCTACTAGCTCGGCGATGCATGGCTGACATATTCTTATCATGGGTGATATTCGTCCTCCTAAACCTACGTATCACCAGAGTAGAAAGGACTCCAATTCTAGCCCGATGAGGATTTTTTTGGCATTGCGCGGAACCAAATCGCCTCGGATCCCTTGGTGGGCATATACACCCTGATCGACGCAAGATGAAACAGAATTTGTCAAACCACGTCTACTCTATGCGCACAATCAATTAGGGGAATAAGATTTCCTCACTTCCCTTGGGTCGCCGCCATGGCTTGTGTTCCTAGCAGAGATCCTATCACGGCATATTTTGCTCCTAAAAATACGTTCAGAGACGTGCACGTAACCCTCCTTCCGGAAGTCCATAGGACTAGGCATCGTTTCGGCGGACTGGAGGACGCTGAGGGCGGCGCTGACATCATGGTGGACGAAAAGCCTGTAGCTAGCGTAAGCCCATCTAAGAAGACTCCCAACGAATTCATCTTTCTTGTGCCTCTCCTTGACCTCCCATGGCCTCAACCAACACCGAGAGCACGACTCGGATGGCATGAACTTTTCCACCGTTCGTACCAAGAAAGAGTCGTGAAGCGCTCGGGCATATAAGCGCTGCATTGGGGTCGTGGTCCATCTTGGATGCAACGATTTTATCGTTCCCATAGGCGATAGTTAACCTTTCCTCCCCCTCCGATACTTTGACGTGATGAACCCTTATGTAACCTTGCGCTTCCATGAGTGCATTTGGGAACGGTTATAGCCCAAAACCCGGCGTACCATCACCGACCATACCTTTTCCACGATGCTTGCAAAGATTGAGGCGTGCCCAAGAAATCCAATTTCCTATGAGATCTTGATGCTGTGCTAAGATAAGATGTCCCACTCCTTGCGGAGCTTGCGGTCTCTTGTTCATGTTGCGTCTTTGCCCCACATGCAAAGCAATACCTCCCTCTTGCCAAACGTTAATGAACGCTCGTAGCGTCCTTTGCGACGGTGACAATTAGCGTCCTACCGGGGCCCAGTGCGACAAGACAAACATTTTGCGGAAGGAGAAACGATTCTCTGCCCCACCTCCTTTTGTTGAGCCTCTCCTTCCCCTACCTCGCAGTCTACACTCTCTTCCATGTGCAAGAACGGCGACAGTGGATGCTCGTTGCACATGCGTCGGTGCCAGCCACGTTCGTGAACTCCCCGCGAGCCTTCCACGTAAGTCTTTTGCGACGGGGCGCAAGGAGAGGCTTCGGGCATCTTCAAATGTTGCTTCTCTCCAATCGTTAGAGCGGCAGTGATATTGCTCTCGTCTCCTTGTTCTATCAGCGCACTTGCCTTAAGAGACAAAGATATTCTAGCAATTCCTATGGATCCGTCCAAGTCTCGGTTCTTTGGTGCCAATGCCATGACTCCCTATACCAACTCGTGGAAGCCTCGGGTCATAGAATTTCCACGAGGGAAGGGTGCTCATCAAGCGCTTTCCATTTGGTGATGGTGCATCTCAAGGCATGGAGGAGGCCAACCGGACATTTATCCGCCCACCAAGCCTAGACAATGGACTTTTGCCCCGAATCGAATGCAAACTCCATCTTATTTTCCCCACCACATCCAAGCCTCTTGCCTCAACGGTTCGCAGTTGGCGATCGCCTGCCATTCGATGGTTTAGGGTTTAGGGTTTAGGGTTTAGGGTTTAGGGTTTAGGGTTTAGGGTTTAGGGTTTAGGGTTTAGGGTTT